>CM036757.1:74422096-75065798 GCA_020796225.1 Arion vulgaris
ATTAGCTTCTTTTGTCATCACACCGCTACTGGTTTGTTGCCAGTGTCATAGTTTTCTATTTTTGTCTTGTGCTGCTCTAGTGGCTTGGGCAATAGTTATTTTTGTTCTTCGACAGGATTCTTCTGTGGTATCTAACCATCTTTTCGTGGTCTTCTCTCGACTTCTTTCCTGATGTTCTGTTGTAGAAGACTGTTTACTGTGGAGTTTTGTTGCATTCTTATTAGGTGGCCGAACCACTTCATTATTTATTTCTGCATGTTTAGTTTATTTGGAAAAAAAAAAAGTATGACTTGAATCTCAGGTGTTGCCACGTAACTATAAGTTTCCTGAATGAAGAATGCCTACATAACTTCTGCGTCCAAGTATACATGAATATGTCATTACTGAATAAAATAAAGAATGATGGAGCAGGAGTGTTTATAGAATACCCAAACAATGGTAGGGAAATTCTGTTATAACTATGATGATGAAAGACACTGTTTATGAAGTGCACACAAAAGCCTGTTCTAGAAATCTCTTCTTATCCTGACGCTGTGAGGCAAAACAGGATTAGAGAAAATAAAAATAAAAGCAGAAATACAGGCAATCAAGGTAGCAACCAAGAAACTATTGAACACCAATCTCGGTCCCATTCTGTAGTATGTTTGACAGATTCAATATCATCACTCTTAAGTACTTCAGTTCAGAAAATTGCCAAGTCTACAAACCCTACAGTGTGAACTGTACAACCAGCACAAGGTTGTCACAATGTGGATATATCTTACCGTGAAATACCAGGAAATCAAAGAGCAGATCGATTAGATAAGGAAGGTGCTGAAGATAAGTAACCATATGTATCAGTTATATTTTGGTAGCAGAAATGGATGATCAAATAAACTAGTAATGGCAGAGATGAAGTGTCTAAGTGGAATGCTGGGAGTATCAAGAAGAGACCAACTTAGAAATGAAGACACCAGAAAAAAAGGTACAACGTCAGTACTGAACTTCATCAAGAAACAACAAATTAAATGATTTGGCTACATAAGCAGATTAAAAACAGAAAGTATGCTTTAAGAAGAAATGTTACTCCGATACAGTGGATATAGAGCAAAATTCTGTCCACGCAGAAAGTGGACCTCAGAGATAACAGAGGCCAAGAAAAACACTGTTTATGAAGTGCACACAATAGCCCATTCTAGAAATCTCTACTTATTCTGACTGTGAGGAAAACATGATTAGAAAAAAGAAGCAGACTATTGAAAGGATGAATGCAAATATAAAAAAATGCCATAAATATCAAGTAGTATGGTTTACCAATAATATGTACAGGTTTTGTTGCTTTAAGATTTGTACAAATATACATACAAATACATTTCTGGTATAACAATATAACAATGCCCCGACTCAAACGGGCAGAAGTATGGACAGAGCCGATATCATCAATGCGTACGCTCTCAATTATGTGATATGGGCACGTCTCAGACACTGGAATGAGTTCGAGAATTAGGCGTTAAGTGTGGACATGCCAGACAGTGTCGTCTTCGTGGTAGAGAGAGAAGATATAGTAATCAACTTCTCATGGGTACGGTGAGCAAATGGACTTTAATATGGCTGCTGCAGCGGAGGACAGAGCATGCATGGGAATGCCCAATGTGCAGTGACGTCGATCGCATAACATAACATAACATTTCTGGTATAATTGAAGAAAAACACATTGTATAAATCGAAAAAATTATGGTACAGTGACATTATTTATACAGTGTAATATAAACAGAAATTTATTGTTGTTTGAGTTACAATCAAAGTAAAGACTTAAGTAACGCATTAAAAATAATTTTCCAATCTTTTCAGACCTCACGGTGTGAAGAGCTGAGTGTGCAGGAGGTAGAGGGCATTATTGAAAGAAGTAAATAATATGACATTAATTTGGTTTTTGTAAAGGGTTTCTCCTGACTTTGTATCTAACTATCTATATCCTCTTCATGTCCTGTTTGACATACCCAAGAGATTTCCATTTCTGATGTTCTGCAGCCTTTCCCATAGCAGACCGCAATCTTTCAACTCTCTATCCACAGTTCTTCTCTGTTTCTCTTTGACATCTGCACTGTCTATGCCAGTACCACTACTGGCATATGACCTACATGTAGAATAAATTGGACATTTTCTTCTTTTAATGATTGTCTCCAATGATGCACAATTTGTTTTAGAAGCTCTTAATTTCCCTATTGTATTTGGTCAGACGTCCTACAATACTGTACTTTCCAGGTATACAAGATCCTGAACTTTCTTTAGTATTTCATTTTGTAACATAATTGACTTTGAATGCTTTTTTCATATTTTGTACAGTTAATTTTTCTTTGTGAGCTGACATGTATTGAGGTCGCATGAAAAGACATTATGACGATTTGTTTTTTTTAAGTTAAAGAGAATAATATGTTTACTAATTACCATCATTTGTAATACAGTCAGCACAAGTATTAAATTGTATATTCCTTATGAAATGATTTCTGTTTCCAACGTTTATGCAAGTTTGTGAAAAGCAGTAAAAATGCAAGACATATCAACAAGCGAAGCAGTTCTACTCCCATAAAAAAAGAAATGCTTGGATGATGGAATGTACTGATAATGACCTCAACAGCATATTGCTGTCTTTTATCAAAACTGATTTCTAATGTCTTATGAACAGTTAAGTCATCTGTTAAGCCATTCTCCATAGACAGACACTGGGGATTTCCCTTGTACTTTCCCTGAAATTCAAGAACTGCCCCAGGAGCACATATCCATGGATCTGCTGTAATATTCTGCCAAGATTTTAATTGTTTCTTTAAGGCAGAAAGAATACTGGAATAAGTAGCATTGTTGACCACATTATGTACTTCGTGAGGATCTGAACCTAAGTCATATAACTCCCACTCATCTCGGTAATAATACTGGTTCAGAGTCTTAAACCAGAGCAGCGGAAGACCTTCCCTTGTTCGATTGAGCATGTCTTGGAAGGTTGGGGACAGAAAAAAGTCCTGGTCAATAGAGAAGGGCATTTTAAAGTTGAGATTGTGGATGAGGTGGTAATCCTGGGTGTGGACTGATCTCATGGGGTAAAACATGGTGATCTCATGAAGATCATGGCTTGCGAAGATGGCATCTCTGTTCAATGAATCATCTGATAGAGGCTGTAATCACAATAGATTGCAAGCATGACAATCATAGAAGACTAAAAGATGCAAGAATATGTAATGATACCAACATGTGATTAAAGGACATTTATATATGATGACAGAGCCACACACACATATATATATATATATGTTGCCGAGTGGTTACCGCGGCGCAAATTTGGGGTGTAAAGAATAGAACCACTGTTACCTGCCACGCATGTCATAAGAGGCGACTAAGGAGGTTTGGCTGAAATCAGATGCACATGTCCTAAACGTGTAGAAGTCTATGCATTTAGGGCCTACCAAACCAATGTACAACGTATACACGTTCTTGGCAAAGATCAAACATATCACAAAGAGTAATTAAAATTGGTCGTAAAGAACAAACACAAAGAAGAAGATATATATATCTCAACTCTTTATCTTTTGCTTGTGCCTTTTTGACAATGGTTAGGGCATATGCCTTCAACCAGCGTATACCATTTCTTGCAGCTCTTCCGTATATCATTTACTTATGCCTTCAAATCTCTTCTCCATATATTTCTAGACTTCTCTTTCCCTATGGGTTATATGATAACATACAAACACATGCCCACATGTCATAGTTGATGCATAAGACATTCACAAGTGACCCCCATTGTTGAAGCTCTCCTGTCTTTCTACCCATGGTATCTTATGTCCGTCCACACGTTTTTATTTTGCTTTCAACCATCCATCTCCAGGTTTCCTTTGTCACATCTACTCCTTCCATCTACTATCAATCAGAGAGCTGTCTTTGTAAAAGTGCACCAATAGCATTCTATACATATATTAAAGGCATCTCTATCTTCTTCCTCTCATCGTCATTGCCAGAGATGAGCATTTTAGTTTTCTTTCACAGTTCATCATTTGTGATTTGTTTATAAAGGTTTCCAACCTCCAGACTCACGTAGATCTATTGTCCTGGGCATGCAGCAACAAGAGAGCAGGCAGGCTTGCATCAAAAGCATTGATTGTTGGGGAGTTTATAATGGATAAGGGGGATTTTCTTTGGTCTCTTGAGGACCGACTTTTGAATGAGGACACTAAAGTTGACATTGAATCAATCCAGTTAAAGGAGTTTGGAATTACAGGCTGTCAAGTAGAGCTGGATGCTTGAGGGGCAGAGAGGAATGTGTTTAACCAGCGAGCCACAGGAACCATCAGTATGCATACCCTTTTATATCCGTTGGGGGAGACTGAGCACCTATGGATCTGCACGAAGTGCTGTGATGCCAGTTCAGTAACCAATAACCAATAATTTAAGATCTTTTTTAGCCAAAATATTCACAAAACTTCCCTAAGACATTTATTTATGATCTCTCTCTCATGGATGCATGCACACACACACACATGTTGACAGGTGCACATTCTTGCATATGTTGACAGGAACACAAACCTATATATGCGTGTATGATAACATATACAGACTTGCATATGGCAATGAGAGAGAGGACAGACTGGTTGGTTCTGCCACCATTTTGGGGAAGGGGCACCAAACCAATGGATGGAGATGACATTTTGAATGCATCAGGTATGATGGGTAGGACATGCTCTGGAGTCTGTGTTTCAGCTTCTTGGTATGATAATGAATTCTCCACTTTTTACTGGACATAGCATGACAGAAAAACTACATGGGAATGTAACAAGTATTATATCATATACAATCTAAATGAGAAAACTATAAATGAATGACATTTTAAAAAGAAAATGAGATTGTTCATATTCATCGCACATGTAAATAATTCCTCTGATCGTCTCCCAAGCATGTATTTCAGTATGTTCAGACTAACACCTCCCATTCTGTGCTGGTTGATGTATCTACCGGGGTTGCTTTTATGGTTTTCCGTCTTGCCGCACCTATTGGTATGCATAACTTGCGCAACCAAGTAAAGAATACTCTTTATCTTCATTAAAATCTTCACAGCGTGCATACTTTCTCTGAGCATTGATGATGTCACTTTTGTCCATAGCAGGCCCATTCTAAATTGCAGCATTGCTCTTCAGTACATCCGCTCTCTCCCTACCCTTAACTCAGAATGATGTATGAACAACTAACACTCACCTCAAATCTGAGCGATTTATATCGTTCGTGGCCACTAACCAGAGGCAAGAGTGACTGGCCTGTCAACTGTACAACATTACCCTGAAGCTTGTAACTGGGATAATGTAAACCATACCAATCCAGCACAGTTGGGACAATGTCCAATAAACTGACCAGCTCTGAATTTCTCTGAAAACAAAGAAACAAATAATAACCTACATTGATTGTAATGATGTGCACGTTACAAAAGAAACTATCTACCATTTTGTTTCTAGCAGGACATGGAGCTATATTTGTTGCAGAAATATATTTCTCTACTATGTCATAATCCACATGCTAGTTCTAGTGAACTTTTCTTGGAAGTACCACATACATTTTCTTTCATTCGTCTATCCATCTAATCATGTTGTGTCTTTCAACATTTAGGGTATGCAAAGAGTTCTAGCAAGGGCCCTTGGGTGTGCCTTGTATGTGGTGTTTCCAACTACTTTTGATATTTCTGTGGTTCATTGTTTGCATGGGCAATCTTTTGCCTTGAAACAATTGTATCTGAATAGTGGCATTACAGGGCTGAACCATTTAGTTTGTAATCATCATACGTTCATAGTCTTCATATGTTCTAGCACTGGTGTTATTCCTACCAAGTCTCTATTAGTCTATTTCTGATCTTTTCTCTCCTTGTTACTCTCACTACTTTAAAGATTTATAACATGGCAAAATCAGTCATGATTCAACATATCCCTGATAAATTGATGCAAAAGATTAACCTAGCAAATAGATTCCATTTTTTTTTCAAAACGAATTTGTGTGAAAAATTCTCTAAAATTAACGTTAAAAAAACATTCTTTATTAAAACTGGTTTAGTTTACAATGATATCTGTGGTCTAAATTAAATCTACTCTTTCTGAATATAACAAATTGTCATCAGATCTTTTATTTCACTTGTTCTAGGGCATAACATAGTCAATTGGGGAAAAAACTAGGCATATCACTATGTAAATCGAGTAAATAATTTGGAATGATTTTTAAGTGATTTTTTAGATTTAGTTCCGTGAATTATTTCCAAAATGTTCATAATTTTATGTTGATGGTTTATATTTAGCTGTTATGAAATTTGACATGCAAGACAGTCTAGGAAAAACATCTCTTACTTGTCCCCATTGAGATGATCCCTCCGGTGACGACAAAAGAAAAGGTTCTGACATGCCTGAAGCATAAAGGTTGGTGCGACCATTAGGGAACGGAATTCCATTGTCTGATGTGAATATTATCAATGTATCATCAAGGTGACCTACTTCTTTTAGTTTCTCCAGAACAAGACCAATTCCTACAAAGAAAGAAGAAATATTTAACCGTATGCAAGACTTAGACAATATTAATATCAATTGTTTACTAAAATTGTGACTGCTGCTGACGCCGGTCAACTTGCACAGAACAGAGAGTTTTTCAGGACTGCTGTCATGGAAGCCAAGTTCTGGAAGGGACAAGCTACTTGATAATAATGATTACATTGTTTTAGAATCAAACAACAGATGATTTCTGGGACAACAGAAATATAATCTTTGTTAATAAAACTTAAACAACTGGCATCTTTAAGGAGTAATAAAAATAATAATAGCCGTACATCGCACGTGATGATGACAAGTCTCAGACATGTGCTGCTGCACCTTCCTGGTGTGCGCGGAGGTGACTGTAGAGTCCAACCCTAGAACACAATCCCCTACCACAGGTGGGGCATACATGATCAAGGTTAGACATAATCCCTGTTTTTAGGATCCGATGGCAAGTAAGACAAGCACATTTTAATTTCAACCGAAAGTGATACTAAGGTTTGCCTGACCTGACAGTCCCAGACACCTTATGTTCTTTCTCGCATTGAATATTCTTCACTCTTTATTCTCAGCCACTCACTGCAGCTTGTGTATGATCTGAGCCAAAGAGCACATGCATGTTTTGCCACTATTCCTGACATTGTTAGGTCGAGTCGGAACATTTTAAATTGTTTTGGGACGTGTAGCTTTTGTCATTCTCAAGGGATTTAAAGTTTTCACTCTATATTTCCATTTTAAAGAAGCGGATACTATAATAATAATACTTCCACAGAACACATATGTTTATATCAGCCATATTGATTGGACCAGTCAGTAGACTATTGTTACATGTCACTGTTTTATTCTCCAGGTAGCGGTACAGAAACATCAGGCATTAACAGAGTTTTGCAAGGACAGGGCAATTCTGTTATGATAAACCAGCTTGACTGGGTGGCATGACTTTAAACATACAGTTTTTGATTGCAACAATTGCCTAAACCAGTAATACAGTCACTTGCATGGCTTGTGTGCTGGTTACTCATCTCTTGACTTTGACTAGGTGAATCATGTAGACGAAGCCACTCTGAGAGTGTGTTGTGAGAACAAATCTCATACTATTCGCAACTACACATACACTACTATCTGTGTGCTTTGCCAGACTACAGTGCAGCAATTGGTTTATAGGGTTTCCGCACAAAAATGTAGTTTCTTGTTCAGTGCAAGCTCACACCCTGATGCTGACATTATTTTATTGTGTCAAGGCATTGAGCAGTCTCCCACAAAGGTTTCTCAAAATGTGATGCTGACAAAGAACAAGAGTGTCAACTCGCACTTTGTATATCATACAACAATAGCAACAATACTACACCCCCAAAAAAATGTCTGCCCCTCTCACATAATGGAGACTCTAAAAGGAAAGATAAATTATGACTGCTACCTTGGTCCATTCGTCCAATAGTTGTATATTGTGCTGCAATATCTAGTCGAGCTGCTGGTGTATCTGGTATAAAATATGGAACAATGACCTCATCTGGTGTATAGTGTGTTGGTGTCCAGTCTGGAATATGTCCCATACCAGGCTGACCATTTCCAAACTTTTCGCAGAACTCACCAAACTCTGGATTAGTGCTTCCACATCGATGTGGATCATGAAAGGCTATATACAGAAAAAACTGTTGGCTGAAAAAGAAATAATTCTATAAAATAATCCATAACAGAAATGGTATAAAAAGCAAAAATATGATGATGATGAAAATATAACTAATAAAGATATGAGGAAATAATGTATAGAAATATTGTTGGTCTACAAGGTGTGTTCTCTACCTGACTGCATACAACAGAGTTGGGGTTTGCTAGTCTCTCTCTTAGGAAGGACAAAAAGGGAAAATCGCAATATTTTTCCAGTGATTCCTGATCTCAATGTAGGTCTTTGGGGAAACCTGACAGACCTGAAGCTGTCTGCCCAGTTTGTGGTCCACAGTAAATTAGCGCATGACCAGAGATCGCTGAAGAAGAAGAATGTAGGTGACGCCTGTGTTTTGCAGGGCTCACAAAGGAGCAAAGAATAATAGCACTTTGATCTACAAGGTATGTTTTAAGAGGTGACTGAGGTAGGCGTAGGAAGCTACCTAGTAAATAAAGCTTCGAGAAATCGGTTGTGCTGGCCTACTTGTAGGCACATAACTGGCACAATGTACAATAGCTCTAAAGCTCAGATCACATACATATCACAACGAGTGGTTTAACAAGTGGTCGATATGGAGCGTTCAAAGAAGAAGAATATAGGTGAGATCGAGCTCCTAGTCCTATAGGAGACAGACAATAATACATGGATACTGTGTTCACGTTAGGCATGTAAAGAAATTCTCGACAGTTGAAAATCAGTAAGGGTAAGCTGGAATGCTGTTCAGGCCAAATATTTATTATAGAAACTAAAATTCCAAAAAATTTCACCAACCTAAAAATTACATCAGGGACCCTCACCTGTGTATGGAGTTCATGCGGTGCCACTGAGATCTTCCTGTTTAAGAAAGAGATCGGAGCACACATGGTTATAAACCTAAGTGCAATGATGATGATCCAACTAATCACTCTGTCTCCATCAGGGAAGTTGTATTTTTGGCTTCATGTAGATGTATCTGTTAGTGGCATCTTTGAACAATCCAGAGATTTTTGTTGCATTCCAGAGAAGGCTATCATACTCAAAATCAAACAACTGTGAAATAATTACAAATACTCACTCGACAGCAGTACCATTGAAAAAATCAGAAATTCTTTCTTTAATAAATGTGATATTGCGACCTGCTTGATTGATAGACACTTGTTCCTCGGTAATCTCATAATCAAATGGATAGACATCTTCTGGACCAACATGTTTTTTCCCAATAATACCTGGTTTAATAGAAGAATATCAAGTTACTCTTATAAAATAATAATACAGCTGTGGTGTGAACTTCTAGAAATAGTACTTAATAATAATGTAATCAGGAAACAAATAAAACATTCATGGCTACAAGACGTTTTTACTGTCAAGTAGTAGCATGTCCCTTGCAGAACGTCACATTCATCACAGTCCGCCTGAAAAGCTCTCTGTCTCTTGCAAGTTCTCCTGCCTCTTCCAGTGTCATGTTCAAGGTTTCTTTGATGTCCTACTGCCGTCTTGGTCGTCCCCTGCCTCGTTTTCCAGGAACCATGCCTTCTATTACCTTTCTCTCCAGACCACTGTGGCCAAAATATTTCATCTTCCGGGACATGGTGTTATTTATGAGCCAACGCTCCTTGATATTCAGGTCTTGTAGGATGTCTTTGTTCTTCTATGTCCAGGATTTTCTAAGGACTTTTCTATAGCACCTTGTTTCAAAAGCTACAATTTTATTTTTTAATGTTTGTGTTATGTTTTTACTGTATAGTTTAGTTTTCCAATCATCATCACTGCACATAGAACCAATTAGTCCATATGTGCTTCCATCTCCTTCTCAGTATGTCTCATTCTGTGGCAACCAATTACATCAGTTTTATGTTGGTTTACTTTTTCGACTTTGGCTTTCGGTTTAGTACTCTTGTCTAGCTACACCACATTTGATTTTGTACTCTTGCAGTCCCTGGTTAGAGTTGCAGATTCACCATAATTCTTTGAATCAATTACCTGTCCTCTCTCCCATAGGGAATTCAGAATATCAGCCTGGTTTATGGTTCGTCCACTTTCTACAGCAACCATACCAGCAATCGTCACATTTATTTTATTTACATCTGCGGGCACTGGCACAAATATAAAACTGATTTTTGTCAGCTTCAACTTCTTCAGAAACTCCAACCATTATTTTTGAGCTCACTCTAGTTTGTGGACATAGATGGTGCAGAGCATCATGCCCAGACTTTGTAAAACTAATAATTCATTATTTTAAAACAAATGTGTCCTACACATAAGTCAATGCTACATTGGTAGTAATGCCTGTTTACCATGGCCTCCACCTTCATGATCCTCCTACCTGTTCTGATTCCAGATTCATGAAGAAGAAAGGGCAAGCTTTTCAGTCCTTCAAAGGAGTTAAAATTATGCACAGTATTGTGTAACCCGTACATGCCATTTTGATGCTGTGGAAGTCCTGACAATATAGCTGACCTGGAAAATAAAGTCGACATAGAGTAAGGAAACAATTCAACTTTTGTATTAATTTTTTTATTGCATAATGGGGTTGTACAAACAATACATTATACTAAACACAATTTATTGATTGTCCATCAGTTCTAGAAAAAGAAAATAAACCTTATAATATTTAGTTATAAAATAGTACTGCAAGAGAATTTAACAAATACAAAAAGATTGTGTAAGAATTTATGGGGAATATTAAATCCTTCCATGATAAGAGACCGAGTATATTTCTGTCTCACCAATGTTGAACTTTCTGTATATGTGACTCTAGAGCTGGCTGTGACTTGTCCGAATACTGAGGTAAGTTGCTAGGGTAGGAGAAAGTCTATTGTTCCATTTGGGTTATTGTTGGAGTGAATTACCCTAACTAGGCATGAAGAAACAATTATTAAGAGCAATAAAATTCAGACAAGTAAAGTATTTTGGGCACATAAAAGACATGACAAAATATTTACTAGAGGGGAAAGTTGAGGGGGAAGAGCAAGAGGAAGACCGAGAGATAAGTGGGAGGGAAACTTTAAGAAATGGACAGGTTACAGTCTGGCAGTGTGCAACGCCAAGGCGAAAGACAGAGGATGCTGGGGATTCATTGCAGCCAACCTTCGATGTGGAGACGGCACCTGATGATGATGATGAATTACCCTCCACTGACTCATAATAGTTATCCATCACAAGTGAAGGATGACAACAGTCTCAGATGTGTGTTGTTGCACCTACTGGTGTGCGAGGAGGTGACTGTAAAGTTAGATCCTCAAACACAGTTCCCAACCACAGGTGTAGCCATACACGGTCGAGGTTAGACATGTGAGTGTTGTGTTTTTGTTGTGTTTTGTCTTTTCGAGCAACTTGCATTCTCTGTGCCTCAACAGTATGATGATTCTCAGCTATGCAAGCTCCTCTTGTGTTGTTTTAGCGCCATACTGTCTTATAATAGCTGCCTTGATTGACATCTTGGATTCTTCATGACAGTAGTCTGAGATTGATTGTTTCAAGGACCTGACTTCCCTTTTCTTGCCAGGAAGTCAACTATGTTATTTTCTGCTTTATTGTAATTTTCTCTTAAGTATGGAATGGGGACATTTTCCTCTCTGTAGAGAATTAAATGTGGGGTGGATTAGTGTTATGCACAAAGCATTCGCTTATCAAATCGAACAGAAGAGGGTGGTTTTGAATTCAGTTCCACACTCTACGTTCAACACATGAGGAAGAAATTAGCCCTCCTACCTCATGCACACTCGGAGCTAGAAATGTGAAGTGACAGACAATTCATACCCTAAGGTCTCGCCCATGTGGTGCCGGAGCCCGCAAGGGAAGCAAAGAATAGTACAAGGCATGTCGTAAGAGGCGAGTGATGTAAGACCTAGGGAAGCAACCCCAGTAAATAAAAAACGTCACAGAAATCGGATGTGCTGGCCTACTTGTAGGGGCATAACTGGCACACTGTACAATCGCTCTTAGGCTCAGATCCCATACAAATTACACAGAGTGGTTAACAAGTGGTCGATATGTAGCGTTCAAAGAAGAAGACACCCTAAGGTCTGAAAAGGCTAAAGACGTTAACAAAAATAGAATTGAATAAAACTGATATAATGTTTTCAAATTGTTTTCTGTTTTTAGATGTAGCACAAGATTAATGATCCATACATCTATTTGTTGTTTAAATAACAATAGAATTGTACTTACTGCGAGTACTAAGTAATGAATCATACATGCAACAACAATATGAAAATATCCTAAATATAAAAATACCTGCTAGGTGAACAGCTACTGACGGAGGTATAAGCATTATCAAAGATCACACTGCGGTTAGCAAGATAGTTTAACGCAGGTGTTTTTAGTACCTGATTACCATACACCTGGGATTCAAAACCAGCATCATCTCCTGAAAATATACAACACAATTTATCTTTTGCATTGTACATCAAAAAGTCCATTATGGGTCACAAAAAAACAAATAAAGCGTATACCACTTGTATGAATAGCAGTTGACATAGAGATCTGTATATAACACTAAATAAATGGTATCTGTATATCACTAAAAAAAATGGTATTAGACAATCTAACAGATTGTTACAGAAATCCTTTTTGACATTTTAATGAGTAGAGCTAAGCCACTTTAAACCCTCATGTAAAAAAAGGACCCTGTCTATTGTTGTTGTTCTTCTTGCATTCATCTGCTATGAATTCAGTCATAGCGCCTTGTGTGTTGCTTCTGATTGATTTTTGTGTGAAGATGTGCTTTCATTTTTATTAGTGTCCCCCACTATACAGGTGTTCATTCTCTGACTTCAGATATTGCATTATTGTTGTTGGTAAGGACATGTTTAGCCAATCGAATGTAATATCGTAAAGAAACTACAATGTTTGAACTTTTGAAAACTATCATAATACAGTCAGAAAGGAATTCACAATAATTTTCAAAGGCAAAATAGAAAGAAGACAGCTAATAACAAGTCACTTCTTCTTCACCTTTCAACTCCCAATGGAGCACAGGTCTTCAACAAACTTCTTCCAGCTTTTCCTCTCTCCTGCCATCCCTTCCAATTCTTATCATGTTTTACCTATCCATTTAATATCAGCCTCCAGCTCTCTACTCCATGTATGTCTAGGCCTTCCTCTACTCCTCTTTCCCTGCGGGTTCCAAAACAGTGCCTGTCATGCAATGCTTCCGGTCGGTCTTCTCATTGTGTGTCCTATCCATCACCAACACAGCGTCTCTTCCTTAGCTCTTTCTCCATTGGTATCTGCTTAGTTCTTTCTCTGAGTTCCTCGTTCGTAATCTTATCATGTCATCTCAGTCCCTCTATTCTACATAAACATCTATTTATGAAGGTCTGGAGGTTTCTTTTGTTTTCTTCCATGTTTTCGAGCCATAGAACAGCACTGACTTCACATTTGATTGAAAGATTTTCAGCTTTGTTTTGATCTCCTTCGAATTCCATATATTACTCAACGCAATAAAGTTTCCCCTTGTTTTTTTGTATTCTTATCTTGACATCTTTGTTTGTTTCCCTTCTGTGTCTATGTTGCTACCAAGGTATGTGTATGATTCTATATCCTGCAGAGCTGTTTCCTCCAGTATAATCTGGTTTACATTTACTGCAATTATTCTCATGATCTTGGTATTTTCCTTGTGCATTTTCAAAGCTAGTTGCTGAGGCTTATTATTTAGAATAACAAGTCACTATCACTAATTTATTTATATATAACAAGATAAAAGTAGATCAATAAATACTTACACATTCTTTGCAACACTTATCTAGTTTATCTGAAGATAATAATGCCCCCACCTGTGTTGATTTGTGCATGTCTCAATAGTTTTAATCTTTAAATAAATATCAATTTATATAGCAGTATTACTCTTACCATATTTAACTGCAATGTTAAAGCAGTTCTGCTGTATGGGTCAGAAACATGGAGAACAACTAAAACAACAAATAAATTGCAAACATTCATCAACTGGTGTCTGCGTAGAATAGAGGGACTAAGATGGTATGATAAGGTCAGAAATGAGGGGCTTATAGAGAGAAAAAGACAGATCTGAGTGAACTAAGAGGTGAAGAAAAGATGCTGGCAGAGACAAACCATGAGAACACCAAGGGGAATATAGCTTTTTCTGAAATCTGTAGGAAAAACAAAAGAGATAAGCCAAGAAATATACAGAAAAAAGATTCGGAGGCTGAGATCAACGATGTACAGAAAAACTAGAAAGAACTGCAAAAGATTTCTCTTGTAATCACCGCCCAGACTGATGTACCAGATCTCCCCATAAATTCTATTCATGTGGAAATCTGATTCATGCAGCCTTAGCATTGGTATGTTTTACATCACATCTTCAGCACCATTTGGAGCTCTGGTACTTATCCTTCGGCAATGTGTCTGGTTTCAGCCAGCGTCCTTAGTCGCCTCTTATGACATGCATGGGAGATAACAGTGGTTTTATTCTTTACACCCTAATTTGGGCCCTGGTAACCACTCAGCGCAAAAGATATCTAAAGATAGTAAGACTCTGCATGAGTTAGTTGAGGCCTATAGGAGCAAGAGACAGATTACACTTACCAACAATTAAAAGAACATTCCGTTTGTTAGCTGCAACAGATGATGGTATTTGTGGGAGACAACTGAGTAGATGTTGACATAGTATTAATACAAGAAATTTGTACCACCATTTGCAGATTGGTTGGTAACACAACTTCATGATCCTGTTATGTTCTGTCACCTTGCTTATCAACTTATAATCTGAAGAGAAAATTAGAGAAAACATGAAAAACAACAGGATAATGAAAGATGTATATCCTATCTAAACAGAATCTCTTCAAAATGTGTTAATTTATTTAACATGTCATCTCAAGGTATTGCGTTACATTGTTTTGTGCTTTGCAGTCCAGTGGATCAATGTTTTGCACACATTTAGCTACATCGATTTCCTAGCTTTTGATCTTTCTGCAAGGCAGCGGTTGTTTATAATCAGAATGATCTCTAATAGGAAAGGTGTCTTTCTGAATTAATGACTCCTCCCTACCTGGAATTTTTTCATATTACACCATTAATAAAAATAATCAATTTAACGAAATAGATCTCAGAACTTATTTTTCTCTAAGTCTCCATTGAAGCATAGGGCTTCAATGAATATCCAAACAGATCTGTCTTGGGCAAGTCAATTTTGTTCATTCCAGCCGTTTCTCTTTCTATGTTAAGAGGATGTCTCCATGTCTCTTTAGATCTTCCCTTCCTCTCTTGGCTCCTGGATTACATTTCAGAGCCATATGTAGGTGTCAAGTTTTTGAATTCTCAATGTATGTCTCAACCACCACAAACTCCTATTTTTTCCCCATGGATATTGTTGATGCCTGCTTATCTTGTGATCTCTTAGTTATACTTTGATCCCAATGGATTTTGAGAATTTTTCTGAAGCATCTTCCTTCAAAGTCTTTAATGTGTTTGTCTCTCTTGGTGCTTGTCAAAAGTACTAATTAAGTAAGTAAGAGGTGGAAGAGTACACAGATACAAACAAACAATTCTTACGTATATGAAAAATGCAACAAGAAAATGAGTATATTTAAAGAAATAAGCAATGACAGGTAACAAAAGTTCAAATATAAAGAGAATGTCAAGTTTAAAATTAAATACACTGGAAGTAAGCTCACAGAGAATTGCAGAATAAATATTTATAAGTACGATGTCACAAGGTGGGATGTGTTAGCGTAATGTATAAGCGTTTGCCTATCGACTCGGACACAAAAGGGCTGTGGGTTCCAGACGTGAGGAAAGGAATTGACCCTCTTACCCCCTGCACACTAGGACATACAAATGTGAAGTGACTTCATACCCAAAGGTCTGAAAAGGCTACGGAAATTTGTTTTAAGATGTCACAAGACCAATAAAGACTAATTACAGCACTTTGTTCTAACATTTTAGTTGACACTGTGGGATTGTGCAGGGCAAAAGAATTAAGGTTACTTGCCCAAAGGTCTCATAGTGTGCAGGTAGACAACAGCATACAATAATCTTCTGTCTCAGAACAGGACACTGCAGACTCAGTCACCACATGTACAGAATAAAGCCTGCTCAGACTGCACAGTGTGCATGTCAGACTGAAACACAGACTCCAGAGCACATTCTGTAGCACTGTTCATCAAACCTACACCAGTGAAATGAAACATGGCCTCACAAACAAAGCTTACAGAACAAAGCTATGAGAGCACAGCCTAAACATTTTGATACCGTTAACAATTGGTGGAAATATGATTCTAGAGTTAGCTTATGCAGATAATCAGCTCTGCTTTCAAATAGTGTCACAGGATTGATTTTAGCCGTTAAAAAATGCAGTAAAGACAAAAAAATTGACGACTATGATCTCTGATAAGGCAAAATTCTAACCCACAATTATCATCAATAATTAAGACATTGAAAACGTTACCAATTTTGAATACATTGCCAATGTAATTAACAGCAATGGAGATTGTACAATAGAAACCAGGAGACTAATTATCACATTTCAGAGTTGGAAGTATGAATAAACTGGAACATAACATAAGCAAAGAAACAACAGTAAAACATCTGAATGCATCTTTTACGTGGCAACATAGGGATGGAAATCATGGGCCATAACACAAACATTAGAGAGAAAACTGAAATCTTTTGAAACAAAGTGCTACAGAAAAGTTCTTGACAGAGACGAAAAAATATAGACATCCAACAAGACATAATCATCCAGGAAAACTGGCTCATAAACAACATCATGTCATGGAAACTGAAATATTTTGATCACATTAAGCATTAATGTAGTTTGCGGGGAACAGTAATGTTGGGTGTGGCTTCTGGAGGACGAGCAAAACAACGGTGGCAACATTTAACATTATAATGAAACCTTGAACGCTTGGACGAGGTGAGATAACTTGCTAGATACCTTTCAGGCAGATTGTGATGAAAGCGACGTTATGCAAAAGTTATGCTACATGAAGATGATATTATCCAAATCGCCATACAATTAAAAGAACATATATAAATTGTTATTCGAACATAATAATCATAAGGCCAGGAAGTTCAGGAAGCATCAAAATCCTAGTATCATATAGCCAACGTCCCAATATATGTTAGCACATGACCAACTACAACGTTATCATTACTCTTGGGAGAGAATGTAGAAATTGGGGAATAATATGAAGGCTGAACTCGCAAATAAGTACCTGATAGAAGATAATACATGTTATTGGTTCGGGTTGACGATCACGATGTTTCTTGTTTACCGATGGGTCTGGACGCATGGAAGATTACAAAACAGTATTCCAACAACAGCAGACTTATTATCCCCCCAATTATCAATTTAAAAGGAATATGAAATAGCTGAATATTACAAACATACTTTAATTTCCATTCAGCGATTAAAACATGACATGTAATTTATCGCACAAATAAATTCCCTTCAACACTTGAATTCCACCACATTTAATGTTTCCTTGCTTCGCTATGTCATGTGACAATAACACGTCATGTGATACTTATCACGTGACTGCACAAAACTTGCCGAATTCGTCCTACTAGTTTGTCAACACCAAGCTGTCCGTTCTAGATATATGATATCTTTAATACTCGGCCTTGTCATTTACAGTGCATAGTACTTGAACTCTACATGTCAACTTCATATCCGGAGATTTATAATAATAGTTTCGCGGTACGAATTTTGTATTTCCTGAGTAATTAAAAACCATTACTCTACTGACCTGGGGAGTGTTATACTCACGGATCACTGCTGTTTTATCTGTATACAACTAGTTAGGTGTGATGATACGTGGGTATTTGAATATTATCGTTTTGTTATAAGATATATGACGATTAATTTAGATAAAATAAGTCATCGGCGTCTTTGATCTAATAATGGCATCAGTGGAGTTAGTTAACAGCAAACCAAATGCCAGGCTTTCAACATCTCGAAGACTGACAGACATCGGCATCACACGCAATATTATGAGTTGTTTCTGAACTGTGTGTTTCCAGCTGATTAATTTAAGTATAGATTTAAAACATGTAGACGTTGTTATACAAATTACATACTAACTGTGGGAATAGCTGATGTTTGATGTGTACTAATGAGTATTCATCGATCATTGAAAGAGAAATATATCTAGCTGCTCCATATTTTTTGAAGACTTTGATTACAATTCTGCAAATAGATGCACATGGACATCTAACAGTTCCATCATGCCAGAAGATTTTTCACACAACTGTAAATCTTATGGATCAATTACTGATGACAGAAGTGAACTAGTTCCAACAAATTCAAACCACTCTGCATCCTCTATTGAAGAAATTACAGTAAGTCACAATCAGGCTGTCTTTGGCTCTCTGATTTATATATCGGCACTTGCATCTATGTACTTCAGCAGTAGATAACAGCACTGTTGGCTATAGTACTGTCATGATGTAGTATAGTATGGGCTTCTTTTTATTCACTAATCATTTTATACAATCCGACATTATCAGTCACACACTTCACTATTTGATACAACTCTACTCCTATCTAATATTTCACATTTGATACAATCCTACACTGTCTACCTCATACTTCACCATTTGATACAATCTTGTACTGTCTGTCTCACATTCACCATTTGATACAATCTTGTCACTGTCTATCTCACTTCACATTTGATACAATCTGACTATCTCACACTTCACCATTTGATACAATCTGCACTATCTCAACTTCACCAATTTGATACAATCCTGACTATCTCACACTTCACCATTTGATACAATCCTACATCTATCTCAACACACCATTTGATACAATCTGCACTATCTCACATTCACCATTTGATACAATCTACACCTATCTCAACTTCACCATTTGATACAACCTGCACTATCTCACACTTCACCATTTGATACAATCTTTACTGTCTACCTCAACTTCATAAGTTTTATCACATGCTTTGTATCAGTGTCCTCATCCTTAACAACACTAACATTTATAGTATTAGTTGTCTGCTTGAACAATCATCAACTTTTAAATGAATAGTTTAATCAATCTACCCAGTGTTATCATTGAATGGTTTGTTTCCACGAGTTCTTCATTCACTGCGAAACGATTTTGTTATCATAATTTTATATGTATATGAATCTATATTAAATTTATCCAGCCATTTGTCTTTTAAAGTCCAAATAGTTCTGGTCACTACTCATGCCAAATCATCTGGGCTAGTTTCACAGTCTTCTTCCTTCATGTTTAGGTCTGCAGATTCGTATCAGCCCGTGTTCTCTCAAACCTGATTGTAGCTTATATGAGCATAGCCATGATGACAGATCTGACGGTGTCATGCTCTTATCTCTGTGTTTGGTATATATCCCTTGGACTGCTAGAATGACAAATGTTGAGGTGTTGAATGAGGTCAAGACACAGAGAAAGCTTATCATTAACATAAGAAAGAGGCAGTCATCATTTTTCGGACATGTGATAAGAAAGGGAGGTTTAGAACACATTGGAACAACTGGTAAAGTCGAGGGGAGACAGAGAGGGAACATTTTGGATAACCTGAGTTCATGACACGGAAGAGCGTCAACATCTGAGATGATAGCAAACACCAGCGACAGGGATTTGTAGGGATCCGTGATCGGCACGGCACCTGATGATCCTGATTTATCCTGTTCCATCATGGGCGTGCTCAGCAATAGAAGACTAAAATTGCTAAAGCATGTGAGAAGGATGGACAATAACCGCATACCTCTGCATGTGTTGTTCTGTGAACTTCGGAAGGGAAGAGGTTCCAAGGCGGATCTGCTCAGACGTAAGGATATCTGCAAGTCCTAAATTAAGAACTTTTCTACTGGCCCAAACAAATGGGAAAAACTGACTGATGACCGAGTTATATGGAAAGTAACATTACGCAAAGGTGTAGAATCTCTTGAAAAGAGACTAAGGGATGAGCTGAAAGGCAAGAGAGAACAAGCGCAAACTCAGAGGTTGTCAAAGTAACGCACTTGTCAACAGTGTATATATATATATATACATACAAAATAGACAATATATATATTCTGATTTATCCTGCTGTCTGCGACATAGTAAACTCATCCGTCTTTCACTGATTACGTTGTGCTTTTTGTAACTAAAATGGGAAACTGTATTCTGTCACAAACATAAAGTGTTGTTAGCTCTACAGACAAACTCAAAATGTCTAATTAAGATATTAAATTATAATTGCCACCAATGTAAAGTAGGTAAACTTTACTTGGGGACAAAGTATTTAAGATAATTACAGATACATACACTAGTAAGTATGTATTGTATCTAATTAAGTTATTCATGAGTCCAGTCTATCGCATTAGGGTCAGAGGTTAAGGGAACCCATTTGTTTTATGGTCGTATTTTTTACTAACTTTTATCTGTAATTAAATGCAATTAAAAATAATATTTAGCTGTTAAAATTAAAGCTCCCCTACGCTTAACGGCAATAGTGAACAACCAATTCTATCTTCCATCTGGGGAAAGACAATAGACAATTTAACAGTTTTTAAATATTAATTAACATTTGCATAACTGGGTGTACATTTGCATAACTGGATGTACATTTGCATAACTGGATGTACATTTGCATAACTGGATGTACATTTGCATAACTGGATGTACATTTGCATAACTGGATGTACATTTGCATAACTGGATGTACATTTGCATAACTGGATGTAATTCTTCAAACTAGTGTCTCTTTTCAAGACTGTCCGCATGACTAGGATTAGTCTAACTCCATTGTTTCGTATATTTTGTAATTTAGTTTTCTCACTTTATTTCTCTGTTCTTCAAGTTTTTCTTTAACTTGTCAATTCTGCTATTATGTTCATATTACTACTCCCATTTTATTATGTTTATTGTTTATCTCTGTTTGTTCGCCCTTGATCCATACATTGGTTCTTCCCTCCTCCTCCCAAACACACTTTTGTTTATCATAACTATTCCAACAATTCACTAGTCTTCCTTTTCTAAGAGATGTATGCATGGGGATCACATGTTCTGGTGGTCACTCACTTAGACTTGACCTACTGATCCAGTTAAGCTCTACTCGACTTGTGTCTCCAGATCCAGAGCCAATTATAAACGTATGGGCCTTCGGACTCAGGTAAGAATTATGGGAAATCAGACCCCAACTACACCGCGTGACCTCGCATTCCAGTATTGGTGTATATAGACGAATTCATTTTAAAATGAACACAAAATGCTAAATCGAAGTTATATTATGCAACAAATTAAGTTTAACAATAAGGAATATCAATATTATGAATATTTTTCAGCAATAAATAACCATAGACTCACAGAATTGAGTAAAATTGCAAAAAAAGCTTTCAGTGCTCTATCACACATCTGTAATTTCCAGCCACCATTTCTGATCTAGGTCAGGGAATCCCCGGTCAGTTGTCTGGCCTAGTTATCTAGAGTTGGCTTTGCCAGATTTCATGTTGTGTAGACTAGTGTCACCTTTTTAAGCTTGACCTACTGATCATACCATGCCTGGATCTAATTAAGGTCTACTCGACTGTGTCTCCAGGTCTCATTATGCTTATAATTGTTATCTCATTTTCAATATTATATTTTAAATTACTGACTTGTTCTGTTGCACCATGATGAAGATATATTGATAGATACATTGGTTTTGTATTATTTCAGTGCGTGTAGTAATTTAGCTATAACGATGTAGCTTGTTCCGTTTTTAATGTTATTCTGTGATCACTCTAAAATATTCACTTAGAAACAGGTCTCTGCTATATAATAATCACTTGTAAACCACTCTCTGTTCGCTATAAAATAGTTTCGCAGTTTTAACACTAAACATCTTTTTCGGCTATATCTATACACACATACCAGAACACAGTAAGCACAATACTCAAGCAGTCTTTTTTAGGACTAGTCACGGGCCACAGGGCCACACCAAGAGAAAATGCCAATACGCTCTGATATAATAAAAAAAGACACACGTCTTAGGTTGAAAAGGACGTGCCTCGTCCATATAGAGACTTAATACACTAATACACCAAATAAACTATAGAATAACTACTTATAGCACACACTCTGATCGTTCAAGAATCATCATCGTGGTTGGTCTCTTTGTCTCAAGAGACAATAGTTTATTTAAATAACCATGTATAAACCAGTCTTTGATCGGTTTAAAATAACCACTTATCTTGAAAGATTTAAATCAATGAATGTAAGTACATTATGTTGCGATATTATTTGTAACCAACTAATGTTGTTTGTCATAGGTTGTCAATTCCACTTCGAATCATTTGTCTTAGCCTTCCTTTCACTATTTCTTATCCTTCTACAGGTATATAATAATGAACATCAAATGGATCGATTCAGGAGGGGGATGAGACGAGAAATGTCTGGTCAATCACTATTTTAAGAAGGATGGATACAGGTTGGGCACCTTTGAAAAGAATTTTTAAAAGCATCTTAAAGCAGGCATTAAAGTGGATTCATTCACTGCTGTGTTCAAATTAAGAGGTATGGAAAATAGGACATGAAACATCAAGACACAAGTATAAAAGACCTGTGTTCTCAACACTCTACTGTATGGTAGGATACATGGATCACATATGCTAGATAAGAACATCGCCTTAACAACTTTCATGTGTACTGTCACATCGATATCACACCTAATGGCAAGGCCACATCCCCAATAAGAAGTCAAGGACAGTGCTGGCATTGCAAGCATGTGCAACTTGCTGAGTCAGCGACGCGTGTCGCAGGCGATGGTAGAATCCCAAAGGCATTATGTATTGCCAACTCGCAACTGGTACTAGACAGCATGGCACTTCATTGACACATGCAAGCGTGATCTAACTTCATGCAGCCTAGACAACGAAAATTGGTAATGGTTGACCAAAGACAGGCAGACATGAGAGCAACAGCTGAGGGTTGCTAAAAAAAGAGAAACGTTGTCACATGGGGGAGACAACAAGGGAGTGCAAAGTGCAGAGAGACCATCCTCTTCATAATCTCTAGTCTCAGTTTACTTCAACAAAGGTGGCAAGGATTTATACTCCAAAATAGGACATTACAGCCACCAACAGACGATCTGATTCGGCACAGAGCAATTTACATATTATCTCCTAAGTCAAAGAGGCCAATATTGATGATGAGTGGCATCGCATGTTAACTGGAGTCTGTTAATGTTTAGCTGCTACTGTTATTATATACATTTTATCATATCATTGAAATATCGATTATCTTTGTTTACTTATCACTTCTATAACTGATGTGAAGAAAAGGGAAGTTTAATAAATGAAATGAAGAGAAATGTAGAAAATATTAAGTTTAATAAATGAAATGTTAAGAGAAATGTGAAGTTTAATAAATGAAATGAAGAGAAATGTGAAGAGAAATGTTAAGTTTAATAAATGAAATGTTAAGAGAAATGTTAAGTTTAATAAATGAAATGTTAAGAGAAATGTGAAGTTTAATAAATGAAATGAAGAGAAATGTTAAGAGAAATGTTAAGTTTAATAAATGAAATGAAAAAAGGGAAGTTTAATAAATGAAATGAAGAAATGTGAAGTTTAATAAATGAAATGAGAGAAATGTGAATTTAATAAATGAAATAAAGACAAATGTGAAAAAACCTACTGGTATATATTTAAGGATTTATGATTTCAGTGTTTCTTCTTCTTTCTCTAATCCTGTTTTGTCTCATCGTCAGGATAAGAAGCGATTTCTAGAACAGGCATTTGTGTGCTCTTCAAAAATATTGTTTGTCTCCGCCTCTGTCATTTCTGAGATTCACATTTTGCGTGGCCCATTTTTGCTTTGAACCCACTGTATCGAAGTAGCATTGCTTTTTGGACCAACTCTGTTCGTAATATGCTAATGTTGTTTCTTGATAAGTTCAATTACAGATGTTGTACCTTTTTTTCCCCTGATGTCTTCTTTTCCCAAAACCGGTCTTTTCGTGATACTCCCAGCATTCTGGTAGACACTTCATCTCTGTCGGACTAGTTTTCTTCTATAGTTTGGTGTTTCTGTTACTTTGGTGTTAATGGCTCATTGGCTGTGTACGTAAAAACGCTCCTATTGCTAGACTAGGCGATTGGTGTCGTAAGGACTAGGGTAAGTGGTTCGAGTCCCGTGTTTGTCTATTTTTTTTTTTCGGAAGTTCTTAATACCTGTACCATGTTTATTTGTTGATCGTGTTTCTGTTACTTAACTTATTTAACTTTAGTCAAAACTAATTCACAGACAATCAAGTGATTTGGACACCCTTGGACGGTTTTAATCCTAGGTGCTCGCCTCTTGTTCCCAAGGTAATGGCTCCCCCTTTGGGGCCATCGGATATTGTTACAGAGATCCCTGATCTCAGTGTAGATGAGATCGAGTTCCCAGTCATATCGGAGACAGGGCTGATCACGTAAAGAATCCTGGCTTTTTCAAAATCCGAGAAGGATAGGCTGGAAAGCCACTGCCTAACAAAATGTATTAGAAAACAAATTTATACAAAATATTTTTACCACCTTCTAAATTCATCGGGGACAGGGCCGGTGCTCGGAGTTCGTGCATTGCCGCTGAGATATTCCTGTGTAGGAAAGAGATCGGAGCACACATGGTTACTCACTGACGTGCAATGATGACGGTTTAATCAATCATCATTTCAGTCGATTCTTCAATCACTGAACTGAGAATATACAAACTTTTTGAGTTAAGAAAACATTCTGAATCATTTCTTTAGCTAACGTACGTACTGTGCTACTGCTGCATCTAGATGGAATGAATGAGCACCTACGGAGGCGCCCCGAGTGAATAAACGTGAATTATATCCAGGTCTCAGTTTCCAGCCAAAGGTAGCGAATATATGAGACTTGTTCACTGCTTGTATGACGTTCATACTTTCTTTATCTTTGCTAGTCAGAAAATCTCTTCCTTTTATTTGACAAAATTTAATGTAAAAGTAACAGCAATAAAATTACTTGAACTTGTAGAAGATTCTGTTAGTGTTTGTTACGTTTATGACCTTAACGTTCCTAAAATATTTCTAAAGAAAACCTTGTGACTATTGACGCAATTGAAAGAGTACTAACATACAAAGTCCCAAAACAAGCTGAACATATGAACATATGGTGAGGCAGGTTTTGACAGAAGATGATATATGAACAGACAGGAAACATAACATACAGGTTAGAATAATTATTGTATTAAACTCAGCAGAATCATCTAAAGAAAGTCAGTTATAATTTTGAAGGTTAGACCAAGAGCTTTAAGGATAATACTTGATATCACAAAGTCACAAAAAGACAGAGTGAAGTTAAGTAGAGCGTTACATTAACATATATTCTACACAGGTTTGTTAGACTTCCAGGGACAGAAGTGTTGACATGACATTTATCATTGACCATATTTCATTGTTACACCACCAATTGAACGAGACGAAGTTTTTGATTCTACAACTGATCTCTCAAAATAGAGGTAACACAGTGACTGTCATAAGACTTTGATCTTACAATACTGTCAGTCAGGTCAATTAAACAATGTCCATGTAAGCACAGACTATAGATCCTAGTGCTTGTATACATCCCTCTCGTACCGTTATACTTTGGAGTCTCTGTGGCTAAGTGGTTTTTGCCCTTGCCTTGCGGGGTCGAAGGTCGTAGGTTCGAATCCGAACCGCGCCGTTCTGTTCACGGGTGGATTTTTCCGAGATACCAGGGGTTGTTGTCAGAGCTACGAAGTTCGTGCTTGTGCAATACTCTCGGCAGATGGCGTGTCATTTCTGCGAAGATGGATAAAAACCCCGGGGCAATGAAGTCAATCCTTCGGTTAAAACCCATTTAAAATGTTATCATTACATATGCCTGCTAATAATTTATCCACACCGCTCTATTCTGGGTAACTCATTCAATCTCTACTATGGAAATTGAGTCCATATTTCTTGCTCCTTTCGACAACTTTTATTTTAGGGTTTTCCGATGGTGTAATTTCCTTCTGGGAAAAATTTGCATCCCTTGAATGCCTGCTTTGTGATTCTTTGGTCATTTATTTTCGAGTATGCCCAATATATCTCCATGTTCTCTTTCTTATAAAAGTTCCCCATGTGGTTGATCAAATATTTTTTTTATATGAATTCATCATCTCTACTGAATTTATTCTATTATATGTTCGCTATTTGTTGCATACATATATCTTTCTTGCATGTTTCTGTAGCTATAAAAATACTTTTGGTGAAATTAACTGCCCTCACGCACAAATTCTCCTTCTTTCCCATATGTGCTTGGAAACGGCAACTGCGGAATTCTGTATATATTTATATTTGAGTTCTTCTTCTTCTTCTTCAATGATCCAGGCACTTGAGGCTTTTGCCCTTCGGCCCAATGCTATGTAGTGGTATCTGCATGTATTTGTAAGTTGTTCTTTTGTTCCGTATAGTGTGTTCCATTTATCTGGCCTTGGAGGAAGGAGGGTCTTTCTGATGTCTTCTAGTGCTTGACACTTGAAGAGGTGGTGGTGAACGGTTTCATGATGATGTCACACAGTTGGCACTCTGGAGTGTGTTGTGATGAATTCTGTTCAAGTGATTATTAAGTGTTATGTGTTGGGTTCGGAGTCTAAAATGGTGCTCTGATCTCTTCTTGTAAGGTGGTTGATGTTGTCATAAAGGTTAGGGCTGGCCATATGGGTGTACACATCTCTTCCTGTGTTTCCCATGGCCCATCTGTTCAGCCAAATTTCCTTATTTGTTGTCATTAGGATTTGCTTTGCTGTATGGAGAGTTGTTGCTGTGATTGGTTGTTCCTGTGTTGACCCTTTCTTGGCTAGCCTATCTGCTTTGTCATTTCCAGGTGTGTTTGAATGTCCCGGGATCCACTGCATGGTTATTTTGATGTCATGTGATGTAATAAGTCTGTCAATATCTAGGGCTATATGGGATAGTTCAGATTTACAATGTCCACCATCCTCTAGGGCTTGAAGGGCAGACATTGAATCTGTGAAGATAATTATGTTTTGTGCCTTTGAGGGAAAAGGGCATCGAAAACAGTCTTCAGGTGGTACAGCGCTGCTTCTATCGCATGAATTTCAGCCTCATAATTGGAGCATATCTCCCACGCATGCACCAAACAGCTCTTCGGATGATCTGTCTGGGTATTGTATATATGCTCCGTAACCTGCTTTGATGGTGGCTTTAAATGCAGATCCATCAGTATAGACATGTATCCATTCTTGGGAATAGGCATCAATGGTTCTTTGAGATGCTATCATAAGGCTGACTGGTCGGACGTTTAGTTGCTTCATCTGTCAATTTTGTTCTAATTTCAGGTGTATTCAAAAGTGTATGTGGTGGTAAGTTTGCTATTACTCTGCAGCTGCTGTCTTGTTTCTGGAAGGTGGTATCTGTCTTTGATTTCACTGACGTGGTGGAGGATTGACTTTTGTTTAATTCTGTTTCTCTGTTTCCACTTCTCAACAAGTAGTTTATTGGGGTGATCTTGATTCATTCTTTTGCTCTTATGCTTCAACAGCAGCTTTGTCCCTTCGCAACCCAAGAGGTTCCACATTTGTGTGTATTTCACATGCGGCGGTTGGTGTTGACCTCATTGCTCCCTGATTGACGTAAGGCATTGTTCTGTACTGTCCAGGGAATCAAGGTTTGTCTTGGAGCAGTTGTTAGAAAGAGCACTGTTGTACTCTATTGCAGAGCGGATGTAACCAAGATATAACCTCTCAGAGTATCTTTGTCTGATCCCCATGTTGTGCCAGCAAAGCTTCTTCAATAGCTGTAATCTTCTTAATGCTTTGTTCTTTACATTCACAACATGCTTCTTCAGGTTAAGCTGGCAGTCAAGTGTTACTCCAAGATATGTGGGGTGTTGTTCTTTTAGCAGTTGGTGATTGTCTAGATTTAATGTGATATTCTGTTTGGCAACTTTGTGGCTAATAGTGAAGATGGTATACACTGTTTTGGCACAGTTTATCTTTAGTTTCCATGTCTGGCATAGTCATGGGTTTTCTTAGGTCTCCGTTAAGTTTACGTGCTCCACTTTCTACATCCTCATGACTTTACCAAATAGCCAGGTCGTCTGCGTATAGCGCTTTTTCAGCCGTAATCTGACTTGCAAGGTCATTGATGTATATGAGGAAGAGGGTGCAACTAGGGATGAGCCTGTGGTAAACCCTCTTCTAAGACCCCCTTTAGATGAAATTGCATCATTGATTTTTGTCTGGATCGTACGGTCAATTAAGAAGTACTTAATCCAGTTGTACAATTTCCCATGTATTCCAATGTCCATCATCTTCATAAGGAGGCCTTTTCTCCATACTCGATCGTAAGCCTGCTGCAGGTCAAAGAAAATGGCTACTGTGTATTGTTGTTCTGGAAGCTGTCGTGTATTCTTTGAGTAAGTCTAAAGAGTTGGTCCTCTGTGCAGTTGCCAGATCTAAATCCCGCCTGTTCGTGGCATAGTGTTGGTACTTTCAAGAAACCAGTAGAGACGACAATTTCAATTTTCTCGCTAATTTCCTAGACATGATGTTAGGGAGATTGGTCGGTAGCCTGGGTTCACCTGGGGTTTGGTGTTTTTCAGGATAGGGATAATATGGGCACTCCTCCAGGCTTTGGGAGCATTCCATTCTCCATGTCATATTAATTAGATGGAGAACTGCTCCCTTCCCTATTGGACCCAAGTTTAGAAGCATCTCGTTGTGGATCTTATCTGGTCCAGGAGACTTTCTAAGTTTCAATTTCTTTAATGCCTGTTCTAATTCCTGTCTACTAATTTCTTTCCAAAATGGAAGCATTTACTGTTTGAGCTTTTCTTGTTGCTTCAAGTGGTTCAGACGCTTTCTGTCTCTCTGTGAGTTCCCCTGCTCTGTTCACTGATGCAAAGTAACGGTTGAAGTGCTCTGCTTTTCTGGTCTTCAATGATTGTTTTCCTTCCATCTATCACTGGTTTGGGATTTGTCTTCCTACTATCCCCAGACAGATTGTTGACCAACGCCCAGGCTTTATTTCCATTACGTCTGAAGTCTAGTTTTGAGCATGTGTCTATCCATTTTTCATTTTAGCCTTCCTAACTGCAAGTTTTACTTTTGCACAAGCTTTATTGTACTGCACTTTTATGTCCAGTGATGGTGTGTACTCTAGTGTTTTCCTTAATGTGCTTCTTTCATAGATGGTGTCTTGTATGTCTTGGTTCCAAAATGGTTTGTGTGATTTCCGGCTGCCCCTTTGGGATACATAATGATGAGGCTTTCAGAATTGCTTTTGTTACTTCTTCGTTGAAAGTCTCAACACTGCTGGCTTCAACTTGTGAAAGCAGAGAGTCAGTTGTTTCTTGAAAAGTCCCCAGTTAGCTTTTTGAAGTTCCACTGTTTTTTTGCTTTCGACAGGCTCTACTTACAGTTGTTATAGTAGTAATGAGTGGTTTGTGATCACTTCCGATATCATCAAGTATTTGAGAATGGCAGGATTCTGTCAAGTCGGATGAGCAGATGGTCAGGTCAGGTCGAGTAAGTGAGAGGTGAGCTTGCAGCGGGAGTTGGTGGAGATTCTGCATTCTGTAATACTGATATATTTGTTGTATCACATAGCTCTTCTATTAATTTTCCTGTCCTGTTGTTGTCTGGGTAGCCCCAACGGGGAAGTGTCCATTTAAGTCACCGGCTAAAATAGTTTTGCGATACTGTGTGTTGTGCAGTTCTGGCAGTTTGAGTGTTTTCTGGGGGTTATAGATGTTGTATATGGTATATTTTCCTCCAGAGTGCCAGATAGTAATTTGTTGCACATCTGTGGGATGGGCTGTTGTAAGCTGTGATGCATCTCCTTGAATGTCGTTACGTATGTATGTGACTATGTCTAGGCAGTCAGTACACCTACAGGGATAACTATTTATCCAGTCAAGTGCAGGTCACTGTCTTTGTGTAGGGTTTTTTGCAAAAGGGCCACATGTACCTTGTGGTCATGTAATAATTTGAGATTCAATCTTTTTGTTTCTTAGGCCACAGATGTTTAATTGTAGGATATTAAGTGAATGTTTGTTCTTTTGGTCATCTGACATCTGTAGGTCCTTCTTCCTCCAAGGGTTTTGTGTATTTCTATGTTTGCATTTGTTTGTTTTGTTTTTCCCAGTAGTCAATTTTTCGCACAGAACAGCCCGGTTACCCTCTGTCTGGCGCGGACCTTGATATTCGAGTCGACGTCCGATCTCGCTTGAATTTCTATTATTGTTGTACATAGCATTGAAAAGCTGGGAAGTCTGTGGATTTCCTACCCACCCCGGACAGGAGCCAGAATAATACTGCCATAGCACTAGTGGATGAGGGGGCTTTCTGTGTCGCTTAATGATACTGCAGCCAAGGTAGGGTTCGCTGTTCTCATTCCCCGCCACCAGATTGCCTGCTGGTCACGCCGAGCTCTGTTATACTCTAGGCTTGTGTCCAAATGTTCAAGGCAAGAGGATCATCACGTCCTGAGTCACTGCGCCTGTACGATGGATGTCAGCCGTCAGAAAGCAGCACACATTGGTTCTCTATCCTCAGATCTAGTTAGTACCTTTCTGACTTCTTTCCAACCACAGAGGGTGCATGTACATTGTCAAATATTATACAAATGTTTACCACATCTACTCAGTTATGCTGTAGTGCTGTGCCAGATCTGAATGGTCATATGAGAGGCCATTAGAGCTCTCACTGTGGTTAAGAGTATTGGAGGGAAAAAGGGACGTGGGTAGGGAAAGAAGGAGGAAGTGGGAGGGTTAAGCAGGATTACTCCCGCCCACTCATGTTGTTTAGCCAGTCAGCCGAGACTGTTGCCGGGGTGTGGCACGTGGAGCCAACATGAGCTAGGTGAGAAGTGGGGACCAAATAGGATCATGACTATCCATGGACATACCCAGGATACGGATGTCATTTTCCGTGAGGTACTAACCCCTACCTTCTCACCCAACACCCATATTTGAGTTCAAAGATAACCTTTCAAGGACAAAAGATATAGAAAATTTGTGGAGCAATCGTAATAAATTGTTGATGTACAGATTATAATCTGATGTCGATATCACCTACTATCACCTACTGATATCACCTACTGATATTACATCTGATGAACAAACTGATCTGATGTCGGAACGTCTTCGAGAAGAACTACCGGTAATCTATCACAACAATTACAGTTACACATTAACAGACTCCAGTCTCTGTTGGGGTCTTTATGGCGAAGTGGTTAAAACGTTTGCTTGGATTCTGAAGGTTGAGGGGTTTTAATCAGACCGAGTCACAATGTGACATTTTTAATGAGATCCTAAGATTGTTGCTGGAGCTACAGAGTTCGTGCTGTGTGCAACACTCTCGGGAGCTGGCTTACCAAATCTGCCGAGAGGACAGAGCATGAGGAAACCCAGTGCAGGAAACTTAAAATATATTTACAGTCAAAGCTTGATAGGTTGCTTATCTGCTTTGACTTGTTTAATATATGAATTATACTCCCATTCTAATTTATCATTGTTTCGAACATATTTTTATACAAGAACACGCCACCTGGTGTCTATGTTATGCATGGATGCAAGTATAGTCATATTGATATTATTTATACTTCTATGTTGTTATGTGAACACTCAACAATATCTAAAATATATGATCATTTATTATTTTTAATAACCGCACGTTGTGAGCATATGGTGTTAGCTGTACACGTGCGCTCTGAAGTCTATCATATTGAAACAGTGACATATTGCTCTACATTTTGTAGCACGATCAAGCCTGGATGATCATTAGTAAAACATATATTTCAATAATCAACGAGGAGTTTAGCATCAGTTACTTTTCTCCAATCCTGTTTTACCTCACAGCGTCAGAATAAGAAGAGATTTATAGAACGGGCTTTCGTCGCCTGTTATCTCTGTAGTCCACCTTTCGCGTGTCCGACCTTTTGCTTTGTAATCACTGTATCGGAGTAACATTGCTCTTTGAGGCGTACTATCTGTTGGTAACCTGCTTATGTGGCCGAATAATTTAATTTTGTTTTTTTTCCTGATGAAATTCAGTACTGATGTTGTACCCACTTTTTTCATGATGTCTCCATTTCTAAGCCGGTCTCTTCTTGTTACTGAAAGCATTCAGCGTAGACACTTCATCTCTGTTGTGACTAGTTTTCTTCTAACATTTAATGTCAGCGCCCAAGTTTGGCACTGATAGCATAATGTTGGAAGAAAGATTGTGCTGAACAATGCTCTTTTTGTGATATGCTGGAGTTTATGAAGTAGTAAAAGAGAGACATTTCGACAAACTTTTAAAGTGTTATTTGACGAGGGAAGTAAAGGCATTTCCCGTTTCTTCATGCCAGTACTGGGTAGTATTTGACAAGGGAAGTAAAGACATTCCTCCAGTTTCTTCATGCTAGTACTGGGTAGTATTTGACAAGGGAAGTAAAGACATTCCTCCCGTTTCTTCATTGCCAGTACTGGGTAGTATTTGACAAGGAAGTAAAGACATTCCTCCAGTTTCTTCATGCTAGTACTGGGTAGTATTTGACGAGGAAAGTAAAGACATTCCTCCAGTTTCTTCATGCTAGTACTGGGTAGTATTTGACAAGGAAAGTAAAGACATTCCTCCAGTTTCTTCATGCTAGTACTGGGTAGTATTTGACAAGGGAAGTAAAGACATTCCTCCAGTTTCTTCATGCCAGTACTGGGTAGTATTTGACAAGGGAAGTAAAGACATTCCTCCAGTTTCTTTATGCCAGTACTGGGTAGTATTTGACAAGGGAAGTAAAGACATTCCTCCAGTTTCTTTATGCTAGTACTGGGTAGTATTTGACAAGGGAAATAAAGACATTCCTCCAGTTTCTTCATGCCAGTACTGGGTAGTATTTGACGAGGAAAGTAAAGACATTCCTCCAGTTTCTGCATGCCAGTACTGGGTAGTATTTGACAAGGGAAATAAAGACATTCCTCCAGTTTCTTCATGCCAGTACTGGGTAGTATTTGACGAGGAAAGTAAAGACATTCCTCCAGTTTCTGCATGCCAGTACTGGGTAGTATTTGACGAGGGAAGTAAAGACATTCCTCCAGTTTCTTCATGCCAGTACTGGGTAGTATTTGACAAGGGAAGTAAAGACATTTCTCCAGTTTCTTCATGCCAGTACTGGGTAGTATTTTACAAGGGAAGTAAAGGCATTCTCAGTTTCTTCATGCTAGTACTGGGTAGTATTGTAAATAGATCCTTTCTTCTTTGTCTCCGTTTATATACATTTTTTTGTGACCTGTGAAGTTTGCGTCAAAAACGTGAGTACATTGCGACCCTCTTCTTAAGCACCAACGACATGCAAGGTACTTGTTCCCAGTAGAAAATATAACTTGAATCTTTTCTGTTGACATAAAAACATAACATTAATCACAGTAAAGAATATAACATTGACGCTCTATATATATTTTTTTCTAACCCCCAGAAGCATTTACATTGTAATGTATACTGAGTTAGCCAGGATACTGGCTTTGCGTCATCTAAACAAATACCGGTAGCCAGTTTATCGGCTCAGAAGATTGAAGGGGTTAATATTATTTAATAATTTTTGTTTGTGTTTATCATCATCATGCGCCGTCTCCACATCGAAGGTTAGGGTAATGAATTCCAGCATCCTCTGTCTTTCGCCTTGATGTTGCACACTGCCAGACTATAACCTGTCCATTTCTTAAAGTTTCCCTCCCACTTATCTCTCGGTCTTCCTCTTGCTCTTCCCCCTCAACTTTCCCTCTAGTAAATGTTTTATCCCTGGTGTCATGTCTTTTATGTGCCCAAAATACTTTACTTGTCTGAATTTTATTTCTCTTAATAATTGTTTCTTCCTGCCTAGTTTTCCTAAAACTTGTTTATTTGTCTGTTTTTCTGTTCATGAAACTCTGCCTATTCTTCTATATATCCACATCTCAAATGCATCAATTCTGTCTTCTAACTCATTGTTCATTGTCCATGTTTCCGAGCCAGACATTAATATAGGATATATATATAGTATTTGTCATTCTCATTTTTAACCAGTTTGTAATTTGTTTGGATGTCAGTAACTTTCTCATACTATTGAAATTATCCTTGGCCATTCCTATTCTCTTTTTAATTTCTGTTATACATCTGCCATCATCTGACCGAGATATAAGAAACTTTTTACTTGATGTTGTAATTCTCCATGTATTTTTATATTCATTTTAGGTTTCTCCATTTCTTTGTTGATTACCATAGTTTTTGTTTTCTGTATGTTAATGTATATCCATATTCCTTGCAGTTCTGTCCAATTGGTCCACTAATTCTTGTAATTATTGTTCACTTTCTGCTACCAATACTGTATTATCTGCATATCTTGTTTATTATTTTCCCATTGATCTTGAGTCCTGGCATTCCTCTAGTTGTTTGAAGATTTTCTCTGTGTAGATGTTAAATAGGCTTGGTGACAGAATGCATCCTTGTCTCACTCCTCTCTTTATGTCTATGTATGGGGAGTAGCTATTTTCATATTTTATTATTGCTGTCTGTTCCAGTATATGTTACTTATTAGTCTGATATCATCCCCATCTAGGCCTATTTCTTGTAGACATATGATTAGCTTTTCATGTTGGCTTGTGTTACTCGTTACATATATCGTTACTCTCATCCACTTACCTGTAACTGTATGGTTATCTTGTTACATTTTGCTAGTCTCTATTTATTATTACTTCTGGTCATTAAATACAGAGTATCCGAGGGTGACACGTTTTATTTACTTTCTGTGACAAGTACCGGATAGTGTCAATAGTGAAATGATGGAGCATTCTATTTGCGGATTAGCTTCCGTAAAATAGATTGATCATTTGTCCATAATTTATTACAATGAGGTCGCTGAACAGTGAGGGATCTAGATCGCAGCCATCGTAAATAAGATAAGTCTATAGAGAAGGCTGTGGCTAGATCAGTGCCTCCTAGAGTGGTGGTACACGGACCGATGCTGGTTGACGCGCCTTCATTCACTGATTCGCAAATGATGTCAAGAAACTAGACATAAAATTTAGACGTTCTCTCGTTTGGGTCTCGGGTTTTGAACGATTTTCAAAACTAGACGATTGTTTCTAGTTCAACACGTTATACCCGCCATATCGTTCGTATAACCACAAGTGAAACTTGTGATAACTGAATTATCAAACTTAATCGCTAATCTCGTGAGATTTTATTTTAGAATAATATAGAAAGAATAATAATCAATAAATTGGATTCCGGGATCCAACAGAAATGAAAAATAAAGTTCGTGCTGATACGTCACTCTCAATTGTTTGAAAAGCCCTGGGCTGAACGATAAGAACATGATATGTAGTCTTGTCAAGTCTCACTGGTTATAAATTTCTTGAAATCGTTGCCGAAAATATATGTTTCGTTCACTTTGAAGAGAACGTTCGTTATTTTCTGTTGTTGTTTACAACGAAGTTGCACATGCCGATTGGACACATACTTTTTATTTGGAACAAGTGTTGTCTACAATCTTTGGTTGTCATTTGTTTAAACAAACTGCAGAGATACACCCTACATAAACATTACATTCCAAGGCAGTGGCGGCTCGTGATCATTTTGTTGGTGGGGCCAGACAGATATTTTCGGAAAAATCATTAGGCCCGGCCTCACTGGCCCCTAATGACGAGCCGCCACTGCTCCAAGGCTTGATACATATATTATTACGCATCTATCTCATTGACATACATTTCTTTGCTTCATTTATTCTCCTATATTTGGTATTTCTGTTAATTTGTGTTCCACTTGGGTCACGTCACGCTTTGTAAAACACCACACAGTGCAACAAGTTGGAAATGGAGTATGAGCTCAAGGGTTCGCTGGAAATAACACAGACTTGTGTCATATCATTAACTGCGTCTTAGGTCACATCTGTATTTTTATTTGCTTATTTATTCTCTGTAGTTTCCACTTCCCCGTTTACGATTATTTTCCACCGCTCAGATGTGTCTGAACGTTATTAGCTCATCAGTCTATTCTATAAATAACGTGTTCAGTATTTGTTGTTTTCCTTTCTATTTTCTTATATAAAAGTATAAACCACTTGGGTGCCAGGGCCCGCAAGGGAAGCAAAGACTAGTACCACTTGGTGCCAGGGCCGCAAGGTAAGCAAAGACTAGTACCACTTGGGTGCCAGGGCCTGCAAGGTAAACAAAGACTAGTACCACTTGGGTGCCAGGGCCGCAAGTAAGCAAAGACTAGTACCACTTGGGTGCCAGGGCCTGCAAGGTAAGCAAAGACTAGTACCACTTGGATGCCAGGGCCTGCAACGTAAGCAAAGACTAGTAGCCCTGCAACCTATATGGTATGTCGTAAGAGGCGACTGATGTAGGACCTAGGGAGGCTATCCTAGTAAATAAAAAGCATTGCAGAAATCGGATGTGCTGGCCTACTTGTAGGCGCATAACTAGCACAACGTACAATCGCACTTAGGCTCACATCACATACAAATCACATATAGTGATTAACAAGTTGATATGGAGCGTTTGAAGATGAAGAAGAAGAATATAAAAATACATTTAATTATTTGCTTTTGTGTTACTTGATAGGAAAACAAAGATCAGAATACTAAGAGCATGCATATTCCTAGTGGCAATGTATGGATGTGAAGCATGGCCATTTAACAAGGCAGTGGAAAAACATATTGTGAATTTTGAATATAAGTGTAACAGTACAGTCTTTCGTATATCTATCTACCCAGAAGAAACTCGAATACCAAAGAAAACTGGCTGATGCTACAAATCGGAATGCGAAAATTGAAGTATTTTAGATATTTGAAGAGACGTGATAGATTAGAGAAGAACATCATGAAAGAAATCATCTGGCAAAGAGATGATGAAACCACGGAAAAGATTAATTCAGGGTGTGACTGATGATTTGATCACGACGCATCAGACGAGGGGGCATCTAGCCACGGAGAAAGAAATTACGAGGACTATTAAAGTGGTAAAGTTCTGCTGTAGACTAGCTATTTGATGATGATTACGACTGCAGTAAAACTATATATCAAAAAGACAAACTATGAATATACGAAATAAGATAGTTTTACAAAGCTCAACAACAGATTAATCGACTTATCGACGTGCAAAAGGAATTTAATAAGCAAAGGATGCGCTATAATCATATTAGCTCAGATACGGATGCGCAGTAGGAACAGCTGCGTACAGCTAGGAACAGATGTGTATGTCGGTTTAAAAAGCGTGACAAAAATCGGAACAAAATGAAGAAACATTTAAATACAAACGTTTATCGTAGCTATGAAATTTATTAAAATCGTAAAGAAGGTGAATGATAATTTATCGAATATGTACCATCCATCATGGATATAGCAGTGGAAGACTAAGATGGTTAGGCCAGTGGCGTATTCACCATGCGTGCTAGGTGTGTGGCGCACACCTATGCCAGGTCAGAAGAAAAATAAAAAAAAGTAACTATCTGTCAAGTATTCACAGCAATACTTACCATACAATTTGATATAGTAGCTATAAGTAGATGTCTATTGTCGAATGCTACCGCGCAGTCTGTCAGTCTCCTAGGACATGTTATTATCGACATCCGCATGGTGTGGTTTGAGGCGTGTTAGGTACTTAAGTTAGGAGTTGCGGCCATTGTCAGCGCTTGTTTCCGTAAATCGGTCGATGGTTTCGGACGCGAGCTAGTCTTCGTAGACTAAGGCCGTCCGCACACGGCTCGACTGGTTTGCAACACGAGTCTCAAACCGGTTGAACATGCAACTGTCTTGTGACCTTGCTTGTGTATAGGAGTGGGGACCCACACGGTCTACTGAAACTAAACTGATTTCAAACCAGTCTACAACTGGTTGTGAGCGACTGTATTTCTAGGTAGCAGAGCAGTTGAGTTGCATGGCTGCTAGTGAACACCAGGGAAAATGAGTGACCAAAAAATGAATATCATTTTTGTTGTAGAGGTTGAAAAACATGAATGTTTGTATAATTATAGACTTCCGCAATATTCAAGGACAGATATAACAGAGAAAGCATAGCAGAGGTGGCAGAGAACTTGCTATCTGTTTATTTAGTTGTTGTGCTGCTACAAACAGCCTTAAATGAGTATTTCTATTTATATAAGGATGATACCTCCCTGAGTGGTTACGGGCCCAAATTTGGGGTGTAAAGAATAGAACCACTGTTACCTGCCCGCATGTCGTAAGAGGCGACTAAGGAGGTTTGGCTGAAATCGGATGCATGTATCCTAAACGTGTAGAAGTCTTATGCGTTTAGGGGCCTTCCAAACCAATGTGCAACGTATACACGTTCTTGGCAAAGATCAAACATATCACAAAGTGATTAAAATTAAAGAACGAACGCAAAGAAGAAGAAGAAGAAGAGGATGACACCAATACTCCCTTAATGCTCTTCTATTTCTACCATACTGATAATAGTCAATAATATCTTCTTCATCTGAACTACTACTTGACATCATAGTTCTAAAGATGGATACCAAGTATGTTCCTACAATAATATCTTCTTCATCTGAACTACTACTTGACATCATAGTTCTACAGATGGATACCAGGTATATTCCTACAATAATATCTTCTCAAGGACCTCCTTTTCGCTGACGATGCTGCCTTAGTCGCCACAGTGAGACTACACTGCAATGTCTAATTAATAATTTGTCAAAGGCATGCGACCTCTTTTCTCTGACAATAAGTGTCTCCAAAACAGTTGTATTATGTCAGAGAGGTAAGACATCAAATATCACTTTAAATGGCGACCATCTAACACCAGTGCAAAATTCTGCTATCTTGGGTCCACGGTCACTGCCAGCCTTTCTCTTGACGAGGAAATCAACGCTCGTATAGGAAGTGCCGCTACTACATTCGGCATACTATCAAAGCGAGCGTGGGACAACAAAAATTGACATTGCAGACGAAGACTCAAATATATCGAGCCTGTGTAATTAGTTCTTTACTATATGGCTCAGAAACATGGACAGCCTACTCAAGACACGAGAGGAGACTTAACATCTTTCACCTTCGATGTCTCCGCAAGATTATGAACATCAGGTGGTACGACAAGATAACCAACTCTGAAGTACTACAACGTGCAAATCTGCCTTCCATCATGGGCATGCTCAGCAGTAGACGACTAAGATGGTTGGAACATGTGAGAAGAATGGAAACTTATCGCATACCAAAACAAATGTTGTTCTGTGAACTTTCGGAGGAAGAGGCACCAGGGCAGACCACTGCTCAGATATAAAGATGTCTGCAAAACCTCAATGAAAAACTTTTCATAGATCCCAGCACATGGGAGGGACTAGCTGATGACAGAGTTGTGTGGAAAGCCAAATTACGGAAGGGCAGAGTCTTTTGAGAAGAGACTTATGTACGAGCTGAACAACAAGAGAGAAAAGCGAAAACTCAGAAGTTGTCACAGTAAAACACTTGCCTATTGACCGTCTGTAAAGATGAAAAGGGCCATACATACATACATACATACATACAATATCTTCTTCATCTCAACTACTACTTGACATCATAGTTCTAAAGATGGATACCAAGTATGTTCCTACAATAGCAAAGTACCTATCTTGGTGGATCTGACGTGACTGGTTTCAGACGCTCAACATGCTCGTGTGTGGGGTAGGTTTCGTTTTGGTTGTGAACTGGTTGTGTATGTGACTAGTGTAAAACCAGTTTGCAATTAAAGTCACAAACCAGTCGACCCGTGTGCGGACGGCCTAACGCCACCTAAAATGTTTTGTGAAGCGGTAGAGTGGTGATATTGGTGAAAAAGTTGTAGTTTTACGTAGAAAGCGTGTGGGAAAAATCAGCACTAATAACTGAAGGGCTTGGTAGAATCCCATATTTTTAAAATTTGGAGAAACAATTATTAATCAAAAGTGAAATCAGTGCAGTTTTTTTTTACACAAGGTCAAGATAGACTCTCCAGTCTTAGCCTTTTGTCGATTGAAAAGGAACTTTTAAAAAGCAAGATTAGAATGAAAAATTGGTTATTGGTTATTGGTTATTGGTTACTAAACTGACGTCATTGCACTCCGGGCAGACCCATAGGTGCTCAGTCTCCCCAACAGATATCGAAGAGTATGCATACTGATGGTTCCTGTGGCTCGCTGATTAAACACACCTCTCACTCTGCCTCTCATGCATCCAGTTCGACTTGAACAACGGTAACTCCAAACTGCTTAAATCGCTTGATCGATTCAACATCGATTTTAGTGTCCTCATCCAACAGAGTCTCGAAGAGACCGAAGAATGAAAAATACATTTTGCAATGCCGTCACAGAGAAGTTTCTGCATGAGGAAAGAAGAATGGATCTGATATTTAAGTGAAACATGTAAGTGGAAATATGTACTATTTACAAAATTATATTTTCCCCAGTTCAACAACTATCGTTGCGAAATTGAATATAGCTGACTTTTTTTTTATTTAAAAGGGAAAATAGGTTAAATAGGAGGGGCACATATTCATTTTAAATAGCAGCACACCTGTCACTTATTATCAGGTTACACTACTGATTGGGACATGAGAAGAAGGTTAATAGCTGCATACTCTAACAGGTTATATAAGACCTGTGCTGTTCTGTGAACTTTTGAAAAGGAAGAGACACCAAGGCAGATTTCTATAGATCTTTATTTGTGCCGTAAGAAACTAAGGTTTGTGGCTCGAATCCTATGTCGCCCGAGTGGTTACCTGGGGCCCAAATTTATGGGAGATCTGGTTCATCGGTCTGGGCGGTGATCGTGCGCGAGAGAGAATCCTGTGTTTGGTAAATTGTTTTTCCCGGAGGCCTTAATACTTGTTTACTGTGCATTTATTTATTTACAATTGTAAATTAGAAAATCATTTTCAGTATTTGAAATGTCTTTTATTTTCTTAGAAAATTCTTAATAGAAACTCTTGACACTGCAAGTAAAGTAGAAATAGAAAAATATGACATTTTCCATTATTTTTGTACCGACGTACTCATTACTCTATTTTATATAAGCACTTATTTGTAATCTAGGACAGATTCTGAAGGGAAACAACTCGAAAATACAAGTTTATACTTTTCACATCTGAGAACATTATTGAAGTGCTAACTTCATTTCACATATTATCTTACTTGATATTCCTAGAACATAATATGAAAACATTAAGTAAGGTTGTTTTTCAAAGTATAGAAATCGTCTAAATCGACATTTCGATCAAAATACTTTTATCAAGCAAACGATAAAAGAAGTTTAAAGAAAGGTGAGGTGTGTGGAGGTGTGTCATTACTTCTGCGCTCAAATGCATATCTGGAGATCGTTTACTGGAGCCATTACTGTGTCTGACTGTCAGTCGTTTCTTCGGAATGTTCAAAGAGACAGAAGTTGGTAGAAGTTAATGTCATCTAAAGCGGCTTCTAACCTTTAGAAGCTTGAGTGGATCTACATCCGTGGATGTCATCCAAAGCAGCTTCTAACCTTTAGAAGCTTGAGTGGATCTACATCCGTGGATGTCATCTAAAGCAGCTTCTAACCTTTAGAAGCTTGAGTGGATCTACTTCCGTGGATGTCATTTAAAGCGGCTTCTAACCTTTAGAAGCTTGAGTGGATCTACATCCGTGGATGTCATCCAAAGCAGCTTCTAACTTTTAGAAGCTTGAGTGGATCTACATCCGTGGATGTCATCTAAAGCAGCTTCTAACCTTTAGAAGCTTGAGTGGATCTACTTCCGTGGATGTCATCTAAAGCGGCTTCTAACCTTTAGAAGCTTGAGTGGATCTACTTCGTGGACTTGCGGTGTTCGCAGCAATGAGAAAGCGGGCACAACTGGCTGCTTGCGGGGAAGAATGAAAAATGTGTTTAACCAGCAAGAAACGGAAACTATAGTATTCACACTTTACGAAATATGTCTCATGTGTTTTGACAACAAAGAAATTTTGATCAGGTTTTTAAATTGATATTCCCCGCTCACAAATAGTGCAACTATTCTCTCCTCCTCCCCATGTTTACCGCTGTGCATGCTCACTAACAAAACAAGTGATTAATTGAACACGCTATAAAATTTTGATTGCACTTAGTTAGTTTGTTCCTTTGGTGCCAAAGGCGGCACATAGGGCAGAGGTTTTAGATCTCCATGTGATACGGTTCTTTGCTAGCAGTTGGAGATCTTGTATGGTTTTACATCCCAATAGTTTACTTTCTTGTTGGATGGTTCTTCGAAGAGTGGTCTTTGGTCTTCCACGTTTTCTTTTCCCAACTGGTGACCACATAAGGACTTGTCGATTTAGTCTCTTTTCGTCTGATCTAAGAACATGACCTAAATATTTCCACCTTCGTTTCCTTATAATATTTGATACGGGTTGTTAGTGTGTTCTATCTCTCACTGTGTTGTTAGAAACGAAATCACTCCATTTTACTTTTAATAATTTTCGGAGACATTTATTCTCAAAGCTGTCAGTTTCTTATCAATTTTCTTTGTTGATTTCCAACTTTCACAATCGTAGGTCAGTACAGGAATCACACATGACCTAAATAATTTAACTTTTGTGTATATACTAAGGTCTTGAGATTGCTAGATATTCGTTAATTTAGTGAAGCACTAGCTGCTATAGCAATACGAGAGTTTATTTCTTTCATCGTGTCTCCGATTGCACTGGAAATGTTAAAAAACGAAATTATGCTACGAATTGTCAAGGCGAATTCAGCTTTTAAAAGAACAAATAAAAGATTGAACTTCAAGTTATATAGTTTTAAAACTAAGTTAATAATTTTCAAATTCAATATTCTATCAATTCTGACATAAGACAGAGAGAGTTGAAAAATGACTAAATATATAGAAAACAAGTTGAATACGTTTCTCTCTCTCGCGATCCCGAAAACGTTTGAAAATAGATGTCTGCGAAAAATAATGAACATAAAAAGGGACGCATTCAGGAGAAGTGATAAAATCAGAGAAATGTCTGATCAACCACTAGTAACAACTGTTATAAGATGGAGAAGATAGAGATATGTTGGACATAACTTGAGAAGAAATGATCAAATAATACAAAAAGGAGGCATTGAAGTGGGAGGCAAAGGGTTCAAGAAAGAGGACGCTCTAGGAAACCCTGAAACTAACTTTGATGAGAGAGGCAAGAAATACCGGACTCAATTCCATAGATTGAGCGAGTTACCCAAGGATAGAGCGGTATGAAGAAATTACTTGCAGGCCCTATGTAACGTATGGTGGTACGAGAGGAATAACATTTTAAAAATAGTAGCAAAGAGCAGTATTTTAATTTCATTTTAAGGCTACATAAAGTGACACCGTACTGCATAAAATTGCCACCGTGCTAGTGCATTTGACATTGTTGTTTGATTCTTGACCTAGTTGCAATCATCTAATTTGCGCATCGGTGGTTGACCTGTATAAGTCTAGCCTCGCTGCTGACAAGCAAACTTTGACCTGAACTATTCCTTTCTACTTCTCGTGGAGTATAGCACCTCAACAGTTGTTCGTCACTTTTACGTTCTCTAGCTGTTCTCTTTGTGACTGCCTGTGAAAGTCCAGCATCCTTCAGCTGCTCAAGAAGACTTGGTCTCCAGGTCTGTTTACGACGTCATCTTTTCCGTTTTCCTTGCGGGTTTCACTCAAGGGCTTGTATAGTGGCACTCATCATGCCTTCCACAGGGTATGCCAGACTCATCGCCATTTTCTCATCTTAACCTGTGTCATCATGGGTTCCTGTTCTGTTCTTATCCACAGTTCTGTGTTTGCGACTCTGTCATACGATCTCAGTCTGAGAATCCACCGAAGACATTGCTGACAAAGGTCTGAATCTTATTTATATTTATCCTGGTGACTAACCACGTTTCCGAGTCCTACATCGACACATATTTCACATTTGTGTTGAATACCCCGAGCTTTGTTTTTTAGTGAAGATTGCATTTGATTTCCACATTGTAGACAGGAAAGCATTTTAGTGAAGATTGCATTTGATTTCCACATTGTAGACAGGAAAGCAAAGACTTGTTGGGTTTTTCTAACCATGGCATTAACATGTCCCCACCTGTACTTCCTAATTGGCTGATCTTGCTTCCAAGGTAGACACATTCACCAACCTCTTTTATATCCATTCCCCCAATCAATATTGGATCTTGCTGTATGTTGTTACTTCGTAGTACATTTATCTTATCTTGACTGATTTTAAGACCGACCCGTTTCGCCGTTCCTGCCAAAGCAATCACTTTTTTGCTGTATGTCTATTAGTCGGTGTGAGAGCAAGGCAAGATCATCCGAGAACTCAAGATCCTCTAATTTTGACATAAGTATCCACTGAATGCCTTTTCCTGACCGGCCATTTATTGTGCATGTAACCCAATCAAGTAGCATCAAGACGAAGAGGTTGGGCGTGGTGAGGGAGTAGAACAGTCATACTTACCTAACACCAGTTAGGAACCTGGTTAGAGAGTAAGTTTGCGCTTGTCTCTCGTGTTCAGTTGATCCCTAAGTCTCTTTTAGAAAGAACCTTTGCACAATGTTGTTCTCCACATAACTTGATCATCGGATTGTTTTTCCCATTTATTGGGATCAATAAAAAAAAGTTCTTCATCTAGGCCCTGCAGTGGCGGCTCGTGATAATTTTTTTGATGGGGCCAGACATACATTTTTTTCGGAAAAATCATACTTTTTGATTGCTATATTTTAATTTATAAAATAATAAATACACGTTATACGTTATTTTTGGTGGGGCCGCCCCACTGGCACTAATGACGATCCGCCCTTGAGGCCCTGCATACATCCTTTCATGTCAGTATTGTCTATATATAGCTCGGAAGAACTTTCTATCTGATTTCAATTGCGTTATTGCATATAAAGTCTTTCATTTTCTGGAATGTTGCATTTTTCCTACAAGTGCATGTGTTTATCAATAGTGACATGAGAAATATCTTAATCATACATTAACTAAATAGTGACATGAGAAATATCTTAATCATACATTAACTAAATATCTTAATCATACATTAACTAAATATCTTAATCATACATTAACTAAATATCTTAATCATACATTAACTAAATATCTTAATCATACATTAACTAAATATCTTAATCATACATTAACTAAATATCTTAATCATACATTAACTAAATAGTGACATGAGAAATATCTTAATCATACATTAACTAAATATCTTAATCATACATTAACTAAATATCTTAATCATACATTAACTAAATATCTTAATCATACATTAACTAAATATCTTAATCATACATTAACTAAATATCTTAATCATACATTAACTAAATAGTGACATGAGAAATATCTTAATCATACATTAACTAAATATCTTAATCATACATTAACTAAATATCTTAATCATACATTAACTAAATATCTTAATCATACATTAACTAAATATCTTAATCATACATTAACTAAATATCTTAATCATACATTAACTAAATATCTTAATCATACATTAACTAAATATCTTAATCATACATTAACTAAATATCTAATCAACATTAACTAAATATATTAATCATACATTAACTAAATATCTTAATCATACATCAACTAAATATCTTAATCATACATTAACTAAATATCTTAATCATACATTAACTAAATATCTTAATCATACATTAACTAAATATCTTAATCATACATTAACTAAATATCTTAATCATACATTAACTAAATATCTTAATCATACATTAACTAAATATCTTAATCATACATTAACTAAATATCTTAATCATACATTAACTAAATATCTTAATCATACATTAACTAAATATCTTAATCATACATTAACTAAATATCTTAATCATACATTAACTAAATATCTTAATCATACATTAACTAAATATCTTAATCATACATTAACTAAATATCTTAATCATACATTAACTAAATATCTTAATCATACATTAACTAAATATCTTAATCATACATTAACTAAATATCTTAATCATACATTAACTAAATATCTTAATCATACATTAACTAAATATCTTAATCATACATTACCCTAAATATCTTAATCATACATTAACTAAATATCTTAATCATACATTAACTAAATATCTTAATCATACATTAACTAAATATCTTAATCATACATTAACTAAATATCTTAATCATACATTAACTAAATATCTTAATCATACATTAACTAAATATCTTAATCATACATTAACTAAATATCTTAATCATACATTAACTAAATATCTTAATCATACATTAACTAAATATCTTAATCATACATTAACTAAATATCTTAATCATACATTAACTAAATATCTTAATCATACATTAACTAAATATCTTAATCATACATTAACTAAATATCTTAATCATACATTAACTAAATATCTTAATCATACATTAACTAAATATCTTAATCATACATTAACTAAATATCTTAATCATACATTAACTAAATATCTTAATCATACATTAACTAAATATCTTAATCATACATTAACTAAATATCTTAATCATACATTAACTAAATATCTTAATCATACATTAACTAAATATCTTAATCATACATTAACTAAATATCTTAATCATCATTAACTAAAATATCTTAATCATACATTAACTAAATATCTTAATCATACATTAACTAAATATCTTAATCATACATTAACTAAATATAATTATTACTGAATAGTTTTGGTATTGAACCAAGAAAAGATCTGATGAGGAAGAAATCAACAGGAGAAGATGGAGATGGATAAGACACACAGTGAGAAAACCACACAATGCCATTGCGAGGCAAGCATTAAACTGGAATCCACAGGGCAAACAGGAAATAGACAGATAAAGAAACATATGGAGAATTCAACTTAGCAAAGACATCAAACAAATAGATCTCATTTGGGGAGTCATGGACTGAAGAGAAATAACTGGGGAGCTATGGTTAATGGTCTATGCTCTCAGGATGGGGATGGGGCAACGGCTTATTAAAACGTTGCCTTGTCATTATCATGTTATACAATCCAAAAACTGCTGATAAAGTCACATGATCATGAATATCAACTTTGCCTTGTTATTATCATCATGTTAAAATATGGATGGGTGGCTACGGGCCAAGTCCGTTGCACCGATGATACCCTACACATTCAAGTCCAATAAATAATTTACCTGTCTTCATTATTTATTCTCGTCGCGTCGAAAGGAAACATAAGAGAGAGAGACAACAAATTGTCCACTCATGTCGATTCTACCATGACAAGACTTTCATGAACAGTTGATTTTTTTCTGTCATTGTTTTTGTATCTGTTTACCTTTCTTATGGTGTCAGGTTGCCGGTCCGATGCCCGATCCCTTTTACGACATGCTAGGGGAAATATACGTATGCCTGTAGGGGCATTGGCTAGGACAGCTCACCGATGAAACAACATATGGGAAAAGAAGGCATTAGCGTCCAACTGTCATAGTTCCCCAGGTGGCAGCGGAGGAATGGACAGTTAGCCAGATAGTTAGTGTAGTATAATTAGATATTATATAGTTGAGACTATGTGTTGCACTCTCTAAGTAGAAGTGCAACACATAACTGAGACAATGACGTTTTTGTGTAGTTAGGGAATGACGACTTGAGTAACTGTTGCTAGTTAGTAAACAAACAGAAGATTCGACAATGAACCCTTAGACTGAGAAGACGTGTTCTGTCTGACTGCAAGTAACTTGAATAAAAACTTGTTATGAATTCCACCAACTATTGAGTTCAAGCTTTATAACATCATCGAACACTGTCTAGAAAATCATCATCAAAATAAAGGCATAATTTAAACTGCTAAATATCATGTAGCCACAATCCAAGAGGAACGAAAGGATATGCACCAGAAGAAATGGATAAAAAGGGAGTTCAGGAACAAATGGAAGACAATGGAGTCAAAGAAATGAATGGAAATAGAATGGATTACATAGAAGGACAATAAATGATATATTATAAGGAGAGGAAAAAGGAGTACCATCAATATCATTAATATCATTACCATCACTATATAATACGAATAACAAGAACATGATGATAATATTGATATATATTTGTATCGTAAAGATTATCCCAGATGGTAGGAGGGTGTCTAAGAAGGAATTAGAGTACAATCTCAACCAAGTAAATTCCACCATTATATAAAAGAAATAGCCACCCTCCTACAACACAACGAAACGAAGACATCGATATAAGCTTTGGAAATAAAGTTAGAAGATTGTGCCTTTTTGGGAGAAATAATTAGAAAGGCAGCAAACTACAACAATGGAAATCTCTTGTGGAGTCTCATGTGTCGAGCAGGATACGAGAGAATATGATACAAGACCTTGTGGAGTCTCATGTCGACGGACACGAGAGAATATAGATACAAGACCTTGTGGAAAGTCTCATGTGTCGAGCGGACACGAAGAGAATATAGATACAAGACCTTGTGGGTCTCATGTGTCAGCAGGACACGAAGAGAATATAGATACAAGACCTTGTGGAGTCTCATGTTTGAGCGGGATACGAAGAAATAGATCAAGACCTGTGGAGGTCTCATGTGTCGACGGATACGAGAGAATATAGATACAAGACCTTGTGGAGGTCTCATGTGTCGAGCGGATACGAAGAATATAGATACAAGACTGTGGAAGTCTCATGTGTCAGCAGGACACGAGAATAGATACAGACCTTGTGAGTCTCATGTGCAGAGGACGAGAGATATAGATACAAGACCTTGTGGAGGTCTCATGTGTCGAGCGGACACGAAGGAATATAGATACAAGACCTTGTGGAGTCTCATGTGTCGAGCGGGATACGAAGAAAAATAGATACAAGACTTGGAGGTCTCATGTGTCGAGCGGACACGAAGAAATATAGATACAAGACTTGTGAGGTCTCATGTGTCAGAGGACACGAGAGAATATAGATACAAGACCTTGTAGGTCTCATGTGTCGGCGGAACGAAGAGAATATAGATACAAGACCTTGTGGAAGTCTCATGTGTCGGCGGACACGAAAGATATAGATACAAGACCTTGTGGAGTCTCATGTGTCCAGGCGACACGAGAATATAGATACAAGACCTTGTGGAAATCTCATGTGTCGAGCGGACACGAAGAGAATATAGATACAAGAGGAGACGTAGACTCTATACATTGTTACCAAGGAAACCACACTGGAAACGTTCGCTACCTTGTATATATTCTAAAAGGAAAAAAGGTGATCTCATCGATATAAAAAAATCATTTGAAACAAGTTGGGAAATAGCTATTTATTATCGAAAAAACGAATCTACGAGATATATCGTACAATATATCTCAAAAATTCGATCCAGGAAAGTAAAGCTTATATCCAAGAAACACTGCATGTTCTAAACTTTTCAAATATACGACAGCAGTCGAGACACATGTCAATTTACCTAGCAGAGTCAATTATTTTATGAGAGCTATATGGGCATATAAAGTCATTTGAAAACAAGTTACGACCGTGTGAAAGTCAGCGGAAAGCGAACAACATCGATCATTTTTCTACTAACAATCCAGAGCGATATATTTGATTTCATCCAGTAGGTTGATGAATTGAAGGATTTGAGCGCCGAATACATACAGTACGAGATTTGTGGATTTTAGATCGCAGGAGATCAGAGTGAAAATATTTGCATCTCAATTTGATGTCAATGTGAGCACAGTCTCATTAGCACTAAAAATATAGCTTATTAATTTACAAGAAAATACACATTTTTCAATGAAGTTTACTAAGTTAACAAGAGAACACTAACCTGAAAATGAAAAAAAAGAGACGATTCTTGACAGAATTTTATTGAAGGTAATGTTTAAGATCACAATCACCCTACACGTGGAAGTTTGGCACATATTTAAAGAATGCCACATTTCGAAAGCACTTATGTCTATGAACAACTTCTTTTAATAATGTAGTTTGTTAAGTCTGAAACATAAACACGGATAAAAAATATTCATTTGGAGAACTAATTATCATCGTCATCATCGAACTTTCTGTCTCAGGAGATAATAGGTTTTCCGTCACGTAGTTTGTTCTGTACTGAATCTCATCGTCCGTTGTGGCTGTAATGACCTATACTTTTGTGGCAAATCTTGTCACTGTTGCTACAGGAGAAACTGGTGGCTAGAGCTGATGCAGAAGACAATATCTCACATAGTACCTGATATTGAACACCTTGTTAAAGAGACATTGTTAAAGAGATACAAGCCACAGTATTGTCACTGATTACTAAAATATGCAGGTAAATATTTATAATTGAGGTTGCTTTCTTTCTGCTTTTATATCGTCATAACAAATGTCGTGGACATGATGATGTGTTAATATTAAGTGTAGTTCAGCTTTCAGATCAGCACAAAATGAGATATTACGATGAAATGTGGGTGTCATATTTAGCATGAGCATTCTTTAGTACGGACCGCCATCAGCTGCTTAATTCGGCATCAGGTATTCAGACCAAAAATGTTTGCCGATTAATGGGTTAGATAGTCTGAAGACTGGTGATAAAGTTGTTATAGTCATCTGATGATGTTTCTCCATTGAATCTTATTATCATCAGTCTAGGTAGTTCTTCTTCTGCAATCAACGTCTGTTATGCGATCAACGTCTGTTATGCGATCAACGTCTGTTATGCGATCAACGTCTGTTATGCGATCAACGTCTGGCGATCAACGTCTGTTATGCGATCAACGTCTGTTATGCGATCAACGTCTGTTATGCGATCAACGTCTGTTATGCGATCAACGTCTGTTATGGGTTATAAACATGGAGGTGTGCTTAAGGTCTTCATCGGTCTCCCCATAGTTTGTTATGAAGGTTTGTTCTTGTTGGCAAGATTTTCATTCTCAGGCTGGGACAGCCTTGCAAGATGTGCTAAGGGGACTGTCTTTGGTGCTCCACAGATGCAGGCGGCTGAGTTCCTGAGATCCATTTAATTGAGGTGTACCCTAAGACCACGGTGTCCCGTTTTAAGTCTGAAAACATGCTCCTTTCTGCTTAAGTTAATTATTTATCCTGTCGTGCTCTGGTTTGTACTTAATTTTTTGAAGAAAATTTTATAAAATGCTCATAATCTGATTTGATTGAATGTCGGTCACATAACTAAAAATAGAAATTTTGACGTGGTGTGCTCATGATGTGTAATATAGTGAATACTTAAAAACAAAGTACTGTTGTTTTACAAAATACAAAAACAATAACAATACACAGCAACGTTTCGACTAAAGGGCCTTTATCAAATAACGAAAGCAACAGAAGTGAAGAAGTTCACTTCTTATACGGCACAGACCATATACAATCTCACAATAAATTCCCAACGTCCCTAAAACGGATGGATGGATGACTGGATGAAGACCTTTTGGCCGAAACGTTGCTGTGTATTGTTATTGTTTTTGTATTTTGTAAAACTACAGTACTTTGTTATTACGTGTTTCGCAATTGCTACATAGTTTGACTGCTGTCTTGCCTTGTATCCATAATACAGTGAACTGAATAACACATTTGTTGCTTGATGTGGTTCGATGTGCACGTTGAATGTCCTACACTTTACAACTGATTGACAAAAATCAGATTCTAGATAAAAATCTATTGATTAGAACAAAAAAAATCTGATCGAACAAGTAATAATATATATTAATGTTTATGTATTTATTTATTTATTTCATTTCGATATATCTTAACAAAGTTTAATATTAGAAAGTATGGTTTGCCAAAATCCAATGTATTGAGTTGTATGACGTGAATATGGAAGTTAAGATATCAACAGGCAATAAAACACAAGACGTTTACGTTCTTTAGTTCAAATAACAACATGATCAAGTGTGATTTATAAACGTGATTTATGAAGCGAACAAGGAAGAAGAAGAAAGCAATCGAACAAAAATAGATGAGTCAAGTACAGGATAAAGAAAATTAGATTGATATCTTGTGATGAATGCTGTCTAGTTGATAACCCAGCATCTCTAGGTTCTTATCCTGTGACATCTATCGTACAGTGTTCGAAGCTTGCTTTCTCTCTCTCTCTCTCTCTCTCTCTCTCTATCTCTTCCTCTTGCATTTTTAAAACCTGGCATATACCCTCAATCAACTCAGAGCAAATCTTCCTAAGCTAAGAATATAACAGAAGTGAAGAAATTCAGACTTTTTATACGGCATACAGAACATTGTACAGTCATACAATAACCGCACTAACAATGTATTTAAAATGTTAACAAAAATAACTGGAAGAACTAATTGAGTTCTTTGAACTGTGAACAAATAACTGGTAAAACTATTTGAAGTGTGGACAGACATAGATAGGCCATATTTCAAATATAGCAGAAATAACAGAATAAAGTGATCATGAAAACCAGAAATGAAACGAAAGGCAAATAAAGAGATCAAGTATTAGCACTTCAAACAACTAGAGCAACTAAAGAGATATAAAACTGTTGAAAAACCAAACTTATGGATAGCTTTAAGATAAGACAGACAAGATGCAGTGTGTACTTAATTAGGACGGGCCACAGTTATGAATGGTGTCCAGATACGTCAGGTAGAGAGACCTGGTTGATGAATTGCACTTCATAGGAAATGTAAATAATAAACTGAGTCACGTAAACAGGAATTTACAATCCTTCATTCATCATTCTTGTTCATTTGCGGATCATCTTTTCGGACACACACTGATTTCCCGCTCGCCGCCTAAGCAGAGGTGTCAGTTATCAGTTATATGAGGACTATCATCATAGCACACGGAACATGTCTATAGGTGCTCCAATCTCCGCCTTAACAAATCCAGCAGCGTCCAGCGGCCCAACAGACCCGTTCGATGTTGATTAATCAATTTTCTTGCATATTTGGTATGTCATTCTTTTCGGGTTGTACCAATATCGACACCCATCTCTCTCAATCTGCAATCCTGAAACTCCTCTGTTTAATGTTTTTAAACTAATAATTCTTGTTCTGTGCTGGTTGATGTATCTACTGGGGTTTCTCGGTTTTCCCGTCTTGCCGCACCTATCGGTATGCATAACTTGCGCAACCGAGCTGTGGAATACCCTTTCGCTTCGTTTATATTCGTGTAAAAGTCATATTACTACTAAACTTTCTTGCTCCCGGTGGAACATATGACTGCAACTGTCACTATCTACTTACTATATTTTATGCATCAGTTCTAAAAACGAAGACCCACTCGCTTCTCTTTTTTAGTTCATGCTTAGGTAGTTTCAAGTCTCATAACTTACCTTTACTAAAATGAAATGATGCTATGAATTGTTAAAGAAATATTATCTTTTAAAAGTTTCATTAATATATGGAAATCTTAGTTATATAGTAACATTCTTCTTTGTGGAAATGAATCATATAAAAACACACACACATATATATATATATAAACACTGGTAGTAGCAACATCAATTTCAATGTAGGTGAGATCAAATTCCTAGTCGTATCGGAGACGGACAATAACATATAGGTCCAGTGTTCAAGTTGAACACATAAAAGAAGGCTATACCGTTGACAATCAATAAGAGTAAACTTCAAAGCTGATGCCTGGGCAAAATTTATTAATAACGATTACTTAAAAATTGTCATTATCTTCAAAAATTACAGCTGGGAACCTTGCCGGTTTTACGTAGTTCGTGCGCTGCACTGAGATATTTGTAGAAAATGAAGAGATCTTCCAATCTTAGTTGCGGAGACGGCACCTCATGATGATGAACTCTCGCACAACATTTCTAGTTATAGAGCTATTAAACGTTACCATCAAAGACACGAAAACGACACGAATCTACAAGATGATGATGAACTACTTCTTTCAACAGAATACTCATCAACTTCCGACCGCGGCACGCTCATTCAACAACAGAAGTATTGATCTTAACGACTAGATGCACTTCTCACAAATCTGATACGAGTAAACAATGATAAAAACTGTATCAATATAATTATAGTACATTCATGCAGGGCTTCAGCTCGGAAGGGGGCGCTCTGTGGCGTAGTGGTTGAGTCATGCATTGCATTCAGAAGATCGTGGGTTCAAATCCGGACCGCGCCGTCCTGTTCATGGGTGCATTTTCTTCAGAAACCCCTAGAATTGTTGCTTTGTCCCGTACTCTGGGCAGGTGATGTGTGGGGAAGGTCCGAGCCGTATGAGGTAAAACCCAGTGTAATGAAGTCAATCATCCAACGTTAGACTCCAGCTAGGGGGGTATTAGTTCAGATTTTCGGACTGTACCAGGATATGTCCTGGTCAAGAAATCTGGAGAAAGGAAGAAATCTCTACTTGACCTGACGATGTGACGTAGAACAGGACTGGAGAAAAGAAGAAAGAAAGACCAGGATATGTAGCCATTACTTATCTTACTGCACTTAAAATAATGTACAAACAAGGATAATATTAATTATAAAACTAATTGTCTGTGTGTCACAGAAAAACGTAACCCTTTCAACCTTCTGAACCGATTTACAGGTTCGCAGTATTTCAGTATGCATTGTAAATACTGTTTGTGGTAAGCAAAATTACGAAATGAAAGAGGTTAAGAAACCCAAGCTCCGAAATACTGAACGTTGAACAGCTTATTCCTGCAGAAATGTGTAAGTCCTCGCGACTATTTTAACCCATTCATCCTTCTTAGCCGATATATTGGCTCGCAGTATGTGTTAAGATGACGCAACGTCAATATACTGGCTAATTTAGTATTCTTTGCAATATACACAAGTCCAGAGGTTAAAATAAATACAGAGTGAAAGGGTTAAACTCTGTACGTGCTTTCTTTACCGAGTTATGAGTTAGTTAAGTTGGTTCAATCAGCTATTTTACTAAGCGTTTGAGCATGCGCGACGGTAAGCGGGAAAAAAAAAGTAGTTTCACAATTTGTGAACTGGGGGATATCAGTTAAAAAACTGGATCAAATTTGCTTTGCTTAAAACAAAACACGAGACAAATTTTAGTTTGTATCTTCAACGCGTTTTAAAAGAGAGCGTTGCATAACGTTATGAACTGGATTTAATCCAAAGTTGAAAGAGTTAAAAGATGCGATTATCTTCTTTCCCTTTCTCTAATCCTGTTTTGTATCATAGTGTCAGGATAAGCATTTATAGAGTTTGATTTTGTATCATAGTGTCAGGATAAGCATTTATAGAGTTTGATTTTGTATCATAGTGTCAGGATAAGCATTTATAGAGTTTGATTTTGTATCATAGTGTCAGGATAAGCATTTATAGAGTTTGATTTTGTATCATAGTGTCAGGATAAGCATTTATAGAGTTTGATTTTGTATCATAGTGTCAGGATAAGCATTTATAGAGTTTGATTTTGTAAACACAGTGTCAAGATAAGCATTTATAGAGTTTGATTTTGTATCATAGTGTCAGGATAAGCATTTATAGAGTTTGATTTTGTATCACAGTGTCAAGATAAGCATTTATAGAGTTTGATTTTGTATCATAGTGTCAGGATAAGCATTTATAGAGTTTGATTTTGTATCACAGTGTCAAGATAAGCATTTATAGAGTTTGATTTTGTATCATAGTGTCAGGATAAGCATTTATAGAGTTTGATTTTGTATCATAGTGTCAGGATAAGCATTTATAGAGTTTGATTTTGTATCATAGTGTCAGGATAGACGAGATTTATATAGTTTGATTTTGTATCACAGTGTCAGGATAGACAAGATTTACAGAGTTTGATTTTGTATAATAGTGTCAGGATATACGAGATTTATAGTTTGATTTTGTATCATAGTGTCAGGATAAGCATTTATAGAGCTTGATTTTGTATCATAGTGTCAGGATAAGCATTTATACAGCTTGATTTTGTATCATAGTGTCAGGATAGACGAGATTTATAGAGTTTGATTTTGTATCATAGTGTCAGGATAAGCATTTATACAGCTTGATTTTGTATCATAGTGTCAGGATAGACGAGATTTATAGAGTTTGATTTTTGTATCATAGTGTCAGGATAAGCATTTATACAGCTTGATTTTGTATCATAGTGTCAGGATAGACGAGATTTATAGAGTTTGATTTTGTATCATAGTGTCAGGATAAGCATTTATAGAGCTTGATTTTGTGTCCGCTTGTTTTTTACCAACTATGTTATTTGCAAAATCACCTTTTGCGTGCATGGCTTTGTGATTATTAACGATGCAACTCACGACAAGTAAGTGATTCTCATCCAAAATGAACAAAACAATTTTATTTCCTCTTATTTCTACCATGGAAACATTCATTTCTTTTAGTTTTTCATTCTGTAAAATTTCATGAAATATAGAACTTATAAATAACCAAGTAAAGAAAATCGTTTTTCATATTATGAAGTATATTGCTCAATACGTTGTTAGTCCTTTATATGTGCAACCTACGGCACATGGTGGTTGATTTGGTCAACATCTCCCTGCCGAGTATTCCTCTGCTTCCCAATAGTTTAGTCGACTAGACGACTTAGCTTAATTGATTTGAAAGCCATTGATGTCGGAAAAAAAATTCCACACGTAAATCCCATGTGAAGCTGCACACTAACACTAAATAATCACCCGAACAGAATTCAACCACAACACACTTCAGAGTGCCAGCTGTGTGCAAATCATCATGAAACCGTTCACCGCCACCTCTTCAGGTGATAAGCAATTGATGATGTCAAGAAGATCCTTCTTCCTCCAAGGCCAGATAAATGAATGCATTATACGGAGCAAAAGAACCACTTACAAAGACATGCAGATGAGCTACATAGCATTGGGTCGAAGGGCAAGAGCTCAAGTGCTGCTGGATCATTGAAGAAGAATAAGAAGAGGAAGTGCACTCAGCCGGTTTTCTATGTGCGAGATGGCGAGACCGGCCCCTGATTCGCACCAGAACTCGGGGCCAGATATTATGGTGATTTGCTTTGTTTTACTTTATCATCCTGAAGACAGTGGCTGAAGTTTGTGTCATGTTCATGACTACACAAAGTCAACTTCAATTTCGTTCTCGGACATGTGAGAATCAAGGGAAATGAACAAACCGATAGAATTAGTACACGGCTGCACTGGCAAGCGGTAGAACAATGGACTTTACGTTTCTGATCCAGCAGTCATCTGAGTCATAACAATGGACATGACTGATACTCTGAACACCATTAGGAAGACGGATCTGGCAGGGGATTCAGGTAGTATCTTGGATTCCACGTCCATGTCCCGACTGCAGAAACTTGGGAGTCAAACGTGTTGTCGCTAGAGTTGAATCCTATACGACAAATAGATGATGTTTCATTAACCAATACCGTACTGGAACTGTCAATCCCCTCGTACTGTCCGATATACTAAAGGTGAGATCGGAGCAGTTATGAACTCGTTCCTAGTGCAAAAAAAATGAAAAAATGAACTGATGACTAACTAACTATAGTATCTTCAGAAATCAATAAATACAAGCATTGTTTCAAGTGAAATGTCAGTGAACGTAGCATATGGTCGTTTACTTCCATACGGTATGTACGCAGAGTGGTACATTTTCTCATATCAGTCCCAACTCGTGGTGATAAAACCAACATATTTCATGGATGTCTCACTACTAACAAGGGTAACTTATATTCTATAATGTTATACTGAACTGTTTTTTGCTTATTTGTGACTTCATATTTTCTAGATGATTAAATACGATTATATCGTCTCCTTTTAGTTAATAAATCCATTTTTATTTTATTATACATTGCACACTTTTGTGGGTGTGGTTTCATTTAGTAATTAAGTTCTGTTTTGTATCTGATCATATATTATGTAGATTTCACCGTAAAATCGTAAGAGGCGACTAAGGAGGTTTGGCTGAAATCGGATGCACATGTCCTAAACGTGTAGAAGTCTATGTGTTTAGGGGCCTACCAAACCAATGTGCAACGTATACACGTTCTTGGCAAAGATCAAATCATATCACAAAGAGTGATTAAAATTGGTCGTAAAGAACGAACGCAAAGAAGAAGAAGAAGAACATTTAAATTCTTCAAATTTTTAATAATTATTTTACATCCATATAGTAAATGTTGTACTAGTTTTCCCACCGTACTTCTGAACACATTTCTCACTTGATATTTCCCGTATCCCTTTTCTGATATTTGCGATGAATTTTGGCGGTCTTTAATAGAAATAAATCGATGGCTTTGTAAAATGATTTTCCTTCCTGCAATATTTCTTCCGTGTATATATATATATAGAGATAGAGAGAGAAAGCGAAAGATAGAGAGAGAGAGAGAGAGAAAGAGAGGATATGTGGTGATAGTGGGACTGCTTTGAGAAACTTCTGGTTAAATAATGAAGAGAATCCATTAATACATTATTGTTTAGTCAGCAAGAATGTTATTTAAAAAAGAGTCATCACAACGCTTTGTTTTTATTTCTGGGATTCATTTCGGGGATTGTATAGGAATAGAAATTAAGTCCTCTTGCCCGAAGCTGTAACCACGCGTGTGCAGGTAATCGGTTTTATTTTCCCTCTAACATCACCGGGTTTAACCACTCGGCCACCCGACGCAATAACAAAGCGGTAATATCAACCGTCTGTATCGGATGTTACAATAGTTAATAAAAGTCCCCAAATCTACAAGTTATGCATTCTACTTCTGTACGAGGCAGTTGAGTTTTACGTTCGATTCTAGATTGGTGTTTGTCCTGACATTCTTTTGTTGGAATATTTCTATAGTAATTTCTATAGTTGGAATATTTCTATAGTAATTTCTATAGTTGGAATATGTTACTATAGACATCATAGAAGGTAGACCTCATTTGTATTGAAATTGAAAATCGTGGCATATCCTAAAGGACGTAGCCATCAACCACAGTAAACGAGTCGTCGATTTTTCAAGACACCACTTATACGTTCAGTAGTTTGCCATTGCTTTCTGAACGGTGAGGTTTATTTTACCTTTTGTAGAAATCCCACGGAAACGTATATGCTTCCAAACTTGCACACAGTGGGGTTTGAACCAGGTACGCTTGGGTTTGTGATCGATCTCACTACCTCTTGACCTACAGACGCTCACACTGAAATAAATTGGGTGGCTTTATTTTCATCTGCATTACTTGATCTTTAGTCATGTTGTACGTCAGATCAATTTAGATAAATAAATAAAGGTTTGTTGATTCATCATATATCCGATATTTAACGGCCATTGAGTTTGAGTTGCATTGTAGAGTATGTATATCAGAGTGTACAACGGAGTGGTAATAGTGGTTGGGGGTTATACTTCGACTACATAACTACACATCATCAACAACACTTCGGCTACATTAACATTCTCTTTCCAATTATTGTCTTCTAATATTTGTTATGTCTACTTCAATGTTATCTCACGATCATTGTCTTGATCCGCGTCGTGGTCTCTTCATCTTCATCTTCATCTTTTCGTAGATACAATTTTATTGTTATTGGGAACTGAACCGAAGTCATAACACTTCGGGGCAGACTCGTAGGTGCTCAGTCTCTTCTGGCAGATGTTGAATAACATACAAAGTGATGATCCCAGTGACTCTCTGGTTAAATACATTCTTCACTCTCCACTTCTACTTGCACAACTCCAAACTCTTTAAATCGTATGATAGGCTCAACATCCATTTTAGTTTCCTTGACGGCATGTTTCTTTTTCTTTCTTCTATTTTAGGCCTTCTATCGCCCGAGTGGTTACCGAGACCCAAATATGGGGTCTAAAGAATAGAACCACTGTTACCGTAAAATCGTAAGAGGCGACTAAGGAGGTTTGGCTGAAATCGGATGCACGTGTCCTAAATATGTAGAAGTCTAAGCGTTTAGGGACCTACCAAACCAATGTGCAACGTATACACATTCTTGGCAAAGATCAAACATCACAAAGAGTGATTAAAATTGGTCGTAAAGAATGAACGCAAAGAAGAAGAAGAAGAAGAAGGCGTTCTATATCCAGACTTTTATTACAAATCCCACAAGGTTTTTCTTACAGAAAAATGGCGTAGGAGCTTGTTGAAAATTTTGTTTGGTAATACTCGTAGAAACATTAATCAGGAAATGGCTACAATATTCAACAGTTGGTTCGTGAAATATGTTAGTAAACAATTTTTGTAGTAATATTTGGTTAGACCGTAGCTGTGTGTTTAAGTAATGCACATACAAAACTGAATAGCAGACTGAGCATCAGAAATCTTCGATCATCTTCAGTTAGGCCCTTATTCTGGTATCCTGCGCAAGTAAAACAGACCAGGTCATTATATTTCGCATACATAACGGTTATTACAGACAGAATAAACACCTACATAGACTAGAAATAAGTCAAAAACAGCATTCTACCAGTGTCAACAGGTGGAACAGACACCGGAGCATATCTTGTAAGACTGATCTCTCCTGTGGGGCAAGGCGGAAAAGGAACATGTGACCACATCCAGTCAACCTGAAAACTAAGCTTTGGGGAAACCTGACAAACCTCAAGCTGACTGCTCAGTTTGTGGTCCATAGTGAATTATGCGCTTGACCTGAGATCGCTAAAAAAAGGAAAAAACCAAATAATTTAAATAAATAAATTAATCAATTATTCAATTTATTGAACATTGAATAACTACTGATCTTATATCTGAACAAAAGCCGGCTGCATCTATTTTCAGAGATATTTTGATATCATGACATATCCGAACCTTTTGGTTCTTTGAACAACATTTTTAATATGATGTTATCAGAATGACCTGAAGTTGAAATATGAATAACTGCATGTATCGGTTTAATCAAGTGCAGACGGTTCGCTGTGTATTTGTTACAACATTAATATTGTTAGTGACAACTTGTTCGGTGAGTACATTATTAGATCAGTACAGTAACCTGAGTTTGTTTTAAGTACTCACTGTTTTATCAACCAGAGCAGGTGTGCTGTTTGTTATACCTGTGTTCTTCATACAATATATAATATGAAAGTAAGTAGTCAACTAGTATTGTGTCTTATATATATATATATATATCAACATGCTCATATATTGTACTATATTTTCTTATGTTTTTTCTCTCGTTGTATCTACATGTATCTACTCTGGACTTCATTTGTTCTGTAATTCAGCATTTATTTATTTTATTTCTTATTTCTTTCTTTACTTTATATGTACATATATGTTATCTTTATTTCTAGTTTCCTTTACTTATAGTTTCATCCCATATATGTTAAAAAATAAGTTAAGAAAATGATGAACAATGAATGTTAATTTCAAAATGGTTAACAAATTTGTGATAAGTGTTTTAAACTAAATATTACAATCTGCTTGTGTCGCTCGGTAAGAAAAGTTTTTTTTTTTTAACATATTTAAAAGTAACTTTAATAATGTAAATTTATTTATTCCATAAATACATCAGATTTAGTTGTAACATTGTGAAGAACATAAATAGTGAACTGTTTCAAAGATTTCATTTTTAAAACAATATTTTGTTGAAAACTAATGTATAAATATATATAGTATTTTCTTCGTATCAAGTGAATTGATTTGTGCACACCTGTAGCGGAACAAAATGGCGGTTATAAGTGTGGGATATGAAGATTTTCCTTAAAGAAAAATGGCGTTGTAGTAAGTTGCAAATCTTGTTAGGTAATACAAACAATTAATCAGGAAAAGGTGAAAATAGTGACCAACTGGTCGGTGAAATATGTTATTAAAGAATTTTGGTAGTAATGTTTGGTTAGACCATAGCTGTGTGTTTAAGTAATGCAAACATACAAAACTGAATAGTAGACATAGCATCATAAATCTTCTTCTATCAGCTTCTGTTACGTGTTTGTTTTTGTTTCCAGCACAGCTTGGGAACAGGGCATTTTGACGAAAGTTTTGACCGTTTTAAAAATAATTTGTCTCCATTAGTTACTCTCTTAGACCAGGCTTTAGTATTTTGGTCTAAAACATAGATTCCCAAACTTTTTCGGTCCACCGCCCACTTTGCACTACATAAACTTTGTAACACCCCTTCCACATTATACTAGTTTGCCAACGCCCCCATATATACATGCTCTATTTTCTCTTTGACATAGAAAATTGATATATATTTCTGTTATGCATGGTCAATTTTCAAATGTTTATATGCATGAAATAGAAAATTGATGAAAAAATGGATCGTAAAACGGGCATAGAGATGAATTAAAATGCAGAATTCAAATTTTAAAGGATTATCAAATCGCCTAATCACGAAAATAATTTATTTTAAAATATTTATTATTAATTTCTTCTTTAAGGTGCTACTGAGCACTAATCGCGTGAACCCCCCAAATTCTTCTGAACCACTATCCCCCCAGAACGCTTCAGCGTCCACTGGGAGTGGGGTGGCTACCGCCCACTTTGGAAACGCTGGTCTAAAAGGATGAGCTAGTTTTGTAAGAGGTACTTTGTGGTCAGCCTGGGTTTTTCCATAATCGCTAGCGGTGGATTATCTGCGACCGATTTTTACAGAGTGTACCTGAGACTACAATGTTCTGTGTCTGCTGTCTTGATCTTGTTTGTTGCACCAGTTTACTACCCTCCCTTTTTCCCACATTCGTTTGACTAGATTGTTACAGAAATATATAATACCTCTGTGTAACTGTGGTATAGGTGAAAATGATCAATATTTTCGTCCTTTCTCTCTTGTCTCTGTCATTGCTTACTATATCATCTGAGCTCTTGTCTCTATCATGCATATCATCTAGCTCTGTCTCATCATCACTCCAATCATCGAGCTCTTGTCTCTATCATCGCTTACCATATCATCTGAGCTCTTGTCTCTATCATTGCTTACCATATCATCTGAGCTCTTGTCTCTATCATTGCTTACCATATCATCTGAGCTCTTGTCTCTATCATTGCTTACCATATCATCTGAGCTCTTGTCTCTGTCATTGCTTACCATATCATCTGAGCTCTTGTCTCTGTCATTGCTTACCATATCATCTGAGCTCTTGTCTCTATCATTGCTTACCATATCATCTGAGCTCTTGTCTCTGTCATTGCTTACCATATCATCTGAGCTCTTGTCTCTGTCATTGCTTACCATATCATCTGAGCTCTTGTTTCTGTCATTGCTTACCATATCATCTGAGTTTTTGTTTCCGTAATACCATTCTGGTGATGCGTTTTTCTTCTTTATCTCTTTTAGCCCGTCTTCCAGTTTATGCAGAGTGAGCTTTACTGACATGCTCCCAGATGTTGTGCCGAGCTTAGGTTGGTCTGAGGAGATTTGAACTGAGTTTCCACTCAACTGTTCTCTCCTTCTGGATGTGAACCCTAACCTTTACCTGATATGTATTAGCTAGAAGATCTTCAGCTGCCTTTGCCAGACACATACCATCAGTCTGTTATTAGCGTAAACTTGACTCTCTGTATCAAGTCTCCATTGATCGATTTGGTTAGAGTTTACAATTTGTGTCGGGTTGTCTCTGAGGTTGTCTTTGCCTTGCGTTCTGAAGGTCGTAGGTTCGAATCTGGACCGCGCCGTTCTGTTCACAGTTGCATTTTTTCTCAGAGACTACTAGAATTGTTGCCGGAGATACGGAGTTTGTGCTTTGGGGAGGTGGCGTGTCACTATCTCATTTTAGGGCCGTTAAGAATGATTTTTGATTCTATATGTAGGAAGTGTAGAATGTATTTGATTCTATAGTAGATAGAATGTATTGTTTGATTTTATATGTAATGGAAAGTGTAAGAATGTATTGGTTGATTTTATATGTAGTGGGCAGTGTAAGAATGTATTGTTTGATTCTATATGTAGTGGGCAGTGTAAGAAGTGAATTTCTTCACTTCTCTTTGTATCCTTTGCTGGTAAAGACCTTTCACTGAAATTTTGCTATGTATTGTTATTGTTTTTGTTTGATGTAAAACTACAGTACTTTGTTTTTACGTGTTTGGTCATTGCTCCATGAACAACTATTCGATTTGTGATGAGAAATACATCTTTCACGATCAGAAGATACTAAACCATTTTGGTTATATTAGAGCGGAATGACCGTTCGTTACTACAAGTAATGTATGAATCAGTCTACATCTGCTTACTAGGATCGGAAAGGTATTTGTACTGAATGCATGGAAGTTGAATTATGAATGAAACACATCTTTTTATTCTCTGTTATTTCCCGTGAAATTGTTGGGATCAGTTAACAGAAACGGGAGGTAATAATATTATGAAAGCTTCCCAAAAAATTAGTATGTTTAGTGTGTTATTTCCCATGGTATGCCATTTGTGAAACAAAAGAACGGATAATATAATATATAAGAACAATGGTATAACATAATACAATACTAGGCCGAATCTATTGATACATACATTTCGTACTGACAATAGCACACAAACACACACATGCTCATATATACGCCATCCCAACACACACAAAGTGGTGTGTGATATTTGAGACGAACGTCAATGTGCTTTGAGACGAACTACAAAAATAGTGGACACAAAGACAATGTTTGAACTGGTAAGAGACAATCTATTTTAACAAGTTCAAATTAAATTCTGAGATATTGAATAGTTTTACGAAACACGAAACAGTGAATTAAAATTAACAACATAATAAAAGTCGTGTGAGGAAGGATAAACCAACGCACAGAGTGTGGTTTTATGTTAATATAACTTCTCTAACCATTCAATGTAAGTCAATAGTTCTTTAGTAAGTTCATACTTCATAAGAGATTAGCGTACAAAACACAACATATCTAGCACAGTACGTGTGTCGTTCTGCTCCCAACATATCCAGCACAGTGTGTGTGTCGTTCTGCTCCCAACATATCCAGCACAGTGTGTGTGCTGCTTGCGTTCTGCTCCAACATATCTAGCACAGTACGTGTGTCGTTCTGCTCCCAACATATCTAGCACAGTACGTGTGTCGTTCTGTCCCAAAATATCCGGGCACATTACGTGTGTCGTTCTGCTCCAAATATCACATAGCACATATCAGTCGTGTCGTTCTGTCCCAAAATATCAGCACAGTACGTGTGTCGTTCTGCTCCCAACATATCAGCACAGTATGTGTTTGTACATTCTGGTCATGCAACGTTAAGTTTCAAATTTCCCACTCGGCTTTGCTCAACATATCTGCAAAGTGCGACATTGGTATAATGAAGCGTATGCCTTCACAAACAAATCTATCAATGGTGACAATTAGGCGTCATGCACAGTACGGCTTGAATTCAGTAGGTCGGTCAGAACTTTTAATTAAAAGGGTAAAGGACATGTAACGTTGTTGAAAATCATTTGACAAGGGTCAACCTTGTTATGCGGAAAAAGGTGGCGAACTTTGAACGATTGATTGATTGATTGATTGATTGATTACACGTCCAGCTACCATCGTCATCTTAGTCGTCATCCAAGTACCACGCCCTACATTAAAACCTCTCTCTAAAGCACTGCGTTGTATAATGTGAATAAAGTATTTCAGTGTGTTCTAACACTGATTTTTTTTCTTCATACGTTTTGTATCAGCTTCTATCGACGTTTCCCATCAAAAACAAAAACAAAGACAAAACAAAGACAAAACAAAGACAAAACCAGACAGTAAGCTGTGGATCGTGAAGAACACATTGTTACAGTAAAGCCATACATATATTTAGAAACGCATATTCGTTTATCCAATAACGACATAAGAATTTTCCTAAAAGCGACAGTGAATATCATATAACATCAAAAGATGGTTGCTTTGTCGAAATGATACTGAACAGAAAAAGTATTAAAAGGCAATATTATAGATGCACCCATTCAGTGGCGGTCCTCTTTGTTGGTGGGCCAGACACTTTTCGATAATCAGTTTAGGTTAGGTAATTCTAATTTCTAATAATAAGTAAATTTAATTATTTTTTGATGATCTAACTGATGAGTACCCACTTATTTTGATGTAGCTTGTCACTAACTGGCCTTCTGATGTACAGTCCGCATTCTGCGTAGACCTCATGCTATGATTGGACTAAAGGAGTTTAGCTAAAGCTACTCGTTAGTCGTGTAAGCATCACATTTGGCATTGCAGTAACATAAGTGGGAAAAGATTGATGTGAACATTGCTCTTTTTGTGTCCATGGTAACGTGTTTGCATCTAAAAGGCCATAATTGCCTACAATTTGGTTGTTGTAGCATCTGTTAGAATTCATTAGTAGCTTCATCTGAAAAAATGCTCCAGGTATGTGATCCTTGTGCATATAATGATTACTAATCTTGTAAATATTACTCCAGCGCTACACAATTCGTGATTCGGTCGAATATACTGCCTCATGATGCCTCTCGTGTAAAAGAAAGAAATTTTAGAATCACACATGGCTCTTTATCGAAGTGCACTAATGACGGTTCTATCAAGCAACCAATTAATCAATCCTATACACAAACACAGCTTGAAACATGTAGTTTTGAAGAATGAATGAAGGGCAAATAGATGATGTTTTTCTTCTTCAGACAGACAAATCGATTAATTTTCAGAAAATATTAACCTTATAAAAAAAATTAACGGGCAAATGTGCACGTTTCAATGTGTAGACTCATCATCAAGATGCGTGTCCTTTATAGGACGTTGCTCTCTTTGCAAGGCATCTGAAGTTCACTCTGTCTCTAGCTAGTTCACCCACTTCGCCGATGGTCATATTCATGGTTTCTTTAATGTCTTGTAGCCATATTCTTCTTGGTCTGGCTCTGCGTCCTGGGACCATGCCCTCTAGTATTGTTCTCTCCAGGCCATCGAGTCGCTTGATGTGGCCAAAATATCAAATTTTATCGTATAGTATAATGTTTATCAGTCAATTGTCTTTAACATTCTGTTCTTCCAGGACATCAGTGTTCTTCCTTTTTTCTGTCCATGGTATTCGTATGATCTTTCTATAGCATTTAGTTTCGAAAGACTGGATTTTCGTTCTTGTTATCTGTATAATGGTCCATGATTAATTAACAACCGTTAGAAGCGACTGGAAATGCATGTTCTCAGTATTTTTAATTTTAATATTTTGCTGGTGCTTTGCCACATGTTCTTCATTGTGTTTAACTTCCTGATTGCTATTGCTTTGCCACATGTTCTTCATAGTGTTTAACTTCCTGATTGCTATTGCTTTGCCACATGTTCTTCATAGTGTTTAACTTCCTGATTGCTATTGCTTTGCCACATGTTCTTCATAGTGTTTAACTTCTTGATTGATATTGCTTTGCCACATGTTCTTCATAGTGTTTAACTTCCTGATTGCTATTGCTTTGCCACATGTTCTTCATAGTGTTTAATTTCCTGATTGCTATTGCTTTGCCACATGTTCTTCAAAGTGTTTAACTTCCTGATTGCTATTGTCAATCTTCTTGAGATCTCTTACGTGGAAACTATTATTAGCTATTTATACAATTTGTTTATTTTATAGTTGGATAGACAGCCTTATTGATTAATGCAGCTGTTACAACGTCCTCATAAGATATAAGTAATATTTCAGAGGTTTTCAAACGATAACAAAATGCGAACAAATACTCTTCTTGATTGCTGCATTGACGTGTTACGCTTAGTAAATCGACCGTGTGTTTTGCTGGTGCTCGCAAAGGGAGCAAAGAATAGTAACAATGTGACCTACTAGGCATGTCGTAAAAGGCGACTGAGGTAGGGGCCTAGGGAAGCTACCATAGTAAATAAAAAGCACGCAGAAATCGGATGTGCTGGCCTACTTGTAGACGCATAACTGGTACAACGTTCAATCGCTCTTAGACTCAGATCACATACAAATCACAAAGAGTGGTTTCATAAGATATCGACAGTGGTTTCACAAGAAAAAGATGAAAGCTTAGCGAATGCATATTGAAGTCAGAAACTCTCGGAATATACATTCGATTTAAGTAACAAACACAAACACATTGAAGCTGTAAAATAAGCAACGTTACAATAGACAAAGCTACATTAGACAAAGTTACAATAGACACAGCTACAATAGATGAAGTAACAATAGATCAAATAACAATAGATCAAATAACAATAGATCAAATAACAATAGATCAAATAACAATAGATCAAATAACAATAGATCAAATAACAATAGATCAAATAACAATAAATCAAGTAACAATAGATCAAGTAACAATAGATGAAGTAACAATAGATCAAATAACAATAGATCAAATAACAATAGATCAAGTAACAATAGATCAAGTAACAATAGATCAAGTAACAATAGATCAAGTAACAATAGATCAAATAACAATAGATCAAGTAACAATAGATCAAGTAACAATAGATCAAGTAACAATAGATCAAGTAACAATAGATCAAGTAACAATAGATGAAGTAACAATAGATGAAGTAACAATAGATCAAGTAACAATAGATGAAATAACAATAGATGAAGTAACAATAGATCAAGTAACAATAGATGAAGTAACAATAGATCAAATAACAATAGATCAAGTAACAATAGATCAAGTAACAATAGATCAAGTAACAATAGATCAAGTAACAATAGATCAAGTAACAATAGATCAAGTAACAATAGATCAAGTAACAATAGATCAAGTAACAATAGATTAAGTAACAATAGATCAAGTTACAATGAAGAGATATAACAATAGATCAAGTAACAATGAAGAGATATAACAATAGATCAAGTAACAATAGATCAAGTAACAATAGATCAAGTAACAATAGATCAAGTAACAATGAAGAGATATAACAATTTGGTAAACAAACTGAGAGTCTCTGTGGCGTAGAGGCTAGGTACTCGACTAAAAGTACTAAAGGTATTCGGTTCTCTCCCTTGTGGAACATTCGGAATATTTTTTCCCGAGATCCTTCATCTCATTGTAAGCGAGATCGAGCTCCTAGTCATATCGGAGACGGACGATAAAACGCAGGTTCCGTGTTCAAGTTGAGCACGTAAATAAACCATTGACAGTTGAACATCGAAAAACATTGACAGTTGAACATCGAGAAACATTGACAGTTGAACATTGACAGTTGAACATCGAGAAACATTGACAGTTGAACATCGAGAAACATTGACAGTTGAACATCGAGAAACATTGACAGTTGAACATTGACAGTTGAACATCGAGAAACATTGACAGTTGAACATCGAGAAACATTGACAGTTGAACATCGAGAAACATTGACAGTTGAACATCGAGAAACATTGACAGTTGAACATCGAGAAACATTGACAGTTGAACATTGACAGTTGAACATCGAGAAACATTGACAGTTGAACATCGAGAAACATTGACAGTTGAACATCGAGAAACATTGACAGTTGAACATCGAGAAACATTGACAGTTGAACATCGAGAAACATTGACAGTTGAACATCGAGAAACATTGACAGTTGAACATCGAGAAACATTGACAGTTGAACATCGAGAAACATTGACAGTTGAACATCGAGAAACATTGACAGTTGAACATCGAGAAGATCAGGTTGGAAACCCATCGGGCGAGACAATTGATTAGAAATATTACAAAATAAAATTTCGACAAAATATTATCCCCATCATTCTAAATTACATCTGGGACTCTCACTGGTGCTACGGACAGTGCACTGCCGTTGAGATCTTGCTGTGTAAGAAAGAGATTGAAGCACACATGGTTATTCGCCAAAGTGCAGTGATCATGTTCGTTTCAATCAATCAAGTGAGCTACTTCACAATTGTTATGTATATTAGTCAACATTTGTTGAAAGAGACGTGCTACTTGTGGATCTAGTCGTGATGTATTAATGTTGTGATAACATGTACGCTATGCAGTATTGCTGGAGAATATATCTTTTTCTTCTTTTTCGTCACACTGCTACCGGGTTGTTGCCCAGTGTCGTCACACTGCTACCGGGTTGTTGCCCAGTGTCGTCACACTGCTACCGGGTTGTTGCCCAGTGTCGTTACACTGCTACCGGGCTGTTGCCCAGTGTCGTCACACTGCTACCGGGTTGTTGCTCAGTGTCGTCACACTGCTACCGGGTTGTTGCCCAGTGTCGTCACACTGCTACCGGGTTGTTGCCCAGTGTCGTCACACTGCTACCGGGCTGTTGCCCAGTGTCGTCACACTGCTACCGGTTGTTGCCCAGTGTCGTCACACTGCTACCGGGTTGTTGCCCAGTGTCGTCACACTGCTACCGGGTTGTTGCCCAGTGTCGTCACACTGCTACCGGGTTGTTGCCCAGTGTCGTCACACTGCTACCGGGCTGTTGCCCAGTGTCGTCACACTGCTACCGGGCTGTTGCCCAGTGTCGTCACACTGCTACCGGGCTGTTGCCCAGTGTCGTCAAACAGCTACGGGGTTGTTGCCCAGTGTCGTCACACTGCTACCGGGTTGTTGCCCAGTGTCGTGCAATATACGAGTATATATGTATTCCTCTCGTACCGTTATACGTTACATTGAACCTGCAAGCAATTTCTCCACACCGCTCTATCCTGGGAAACTCGCTCAATCGCTTCCATGGAATTGAACCCGATATTTCTTGGTTCTTTCAGCAAAGTTCGTTTCAGTGTTTACCTTGGGCGTCCTTTCTTTCTTGAACACTTTACCCCTTACTGCAATGCCTGCTTTGATATTCTTTGATCATTTATTCTCAAGGTATGTCCAACATATCTCCATCTTCTCCTTCTTATAACATTTGTCACTAGTGGTTGACCAGAACATTCTCTGGTTTCATTACTTCTCCTGAATTCGTCATATTTTCGGTTAATTATTTTTCGCAGACATCTATTTTCAAATGCATTTCAACTTACTTTCTATGTCTTTAGTCATTTTCCAACTCTCGCTGGCATATATTAGGTTTGATACAATATTGTAATTAACAATTCTTAATTTAGTTTTAATGAGAATATAACAGGTTAGATATGTCCATTATAGATGTATTGGATCATTAGAGAGAGAGAGAGAGAGGGAGAGAGATGTTGGAACATTAGAGAGATATTGGGACATTAGAGAGAGATTGGAACATAAGAGAAATATTTTTGGAAATGAAATATATCTGGTCGCTACTCTAATTACTTTGTACTTTGGTATAAAACCTCTCTTTAGCTACTTGTTCCCGATCGTTAGTTGGCGCGTAGCATTGGATGACCTTTAGGTTAATTTTCTTTTTGTTGGTTCTAAATGTTGCTGTTATTATTCTGGGCCCGATTGTTTCCCATTCTATTAATGCTTTTGTGCTTCTCTGGACAGCATGAGGGCAACTCCTTTACTATGGACAGGAAGAGAAAAAAGGATATTATAATTTTGATGGGAGACTTAAATGCAAAGATAGGAGACGACAATAGCAGTTTCGAAGAGACCATGGAAAATCATGGGCTGGGTAGAATGAATGAGAATGGGGAAATGTTTGCAAATTTTTGTGCCTCAAACCAGTTAATCATAGGCAGCAGCATATTTCAGCATAAGAGAGTACACAAGGCCATATGGATATCACCAGACCACATAACAGCTAACCAGATAGACCACATATGTATTGATAAGAAATTTAGAATACAAGACGTTAAAGTGTGCAGAGGTGCAGAAGTGGCATCGGATCACCACCTCCTGTTAAGTAAAATCAGGTTGAAACTTAAAAGATATTCAACAAACCCAAATTATAGAAAGCAGTTCAAAGTAGAAGAGCTTAGGAACCAGGAAGTAAGAGACAGATTTGCAGTCGCAGTATCAAACAAGTACGAAGCATTGGAACAGCTGGTAGACGATATGAATATTGAGGAACATTGGCAACGGATAAAAAATATATGGAAGGATACATGATCAGAGGTTTTGGGAGATAAGAGACGGAAAAACAAAGATTGGATAACAACAGATATCCTTAGTCTGATCAAAGAAAGAAAAAGCAGGAAAGCGGATCTAAACAAATGCAAAACTAGAGGTGCTAAAGCCCACAAGGTATATGGGAAGCCAACAAAAGGTTAAACAAAACATAAGAAGGGATAAAATAAAATATATAGAGGAGTTGGCAGGAGAAACAGAAGAAGCAGCAGAAAAAGGAAATATGAGGGACCTGTATAACATCACAAGGAAGTTAACAGGAAAATACAAACAATCAAGTGGCCTTATAAAAGACAAGAGAGGCAAAGTAATTAGCAACACTAAAGAACAAATGGAGAGATGGAAAGAACATTTTGAAGAACTGCTTAATATGCCAAAACCGCAGGTCCCACCGGAAATAGAGCCAGCTGAAGAGGAGCTACAAATTAATTGTGAAAGACCAAGTAAAGAAGAAATAATGAAGGCCATAAAAATTTAAAGGATAGGAAAGCAGCAGGGCCAGACAACATTCCAGCAGAGGCCATTAAGGCATATAAAGATATCTCAACAGAGCTACTATACAAATTACTAGGGAAGATATGGGAGAGAGAAGAGATACCAGTAGAGTGGAAAGAAGGTCACTTGGTAAAACTGCCAAAGAAGGGAGACATGCAAGAATGTACGAACTATAGAGGGATAATGCTGCTATCAGTGCCAGGCAAAGTATTAAACAGGATTATACTCGATAGACTTAAAGAGGCCATAGATAAACAACTGAGAGAAGAACAAGCAGGGTTCCGTAAGAATAGATCCTGCACAGACCAGATAGCTACACTGCGCATTATAGTGGAGCAAAGCTTGGAGTGGAACTCACCACTATACATAGGTTTTGTGGATTATGAAAAGGCGTTTGATAGTCTGGATAGGGAATCCTTGTGGAAACTATTAATACACTATGGAGTTCCACCCAAGATTGCAAACCTAATAAAGAAAACGTATGAAGGAATAAAATGTTGAGTCATACACGAGGGCCAACTGACGGAATCCTTTGAGATAAGAACAGGGTGAGGCAGGGATGCTTGTTATCACCATTCCTGTTCTTGCTGGCCATAGATTGGATCATGAAATGAACAACGGATAACAGAGGGGAATACAATGGACACTTGTGAAACAACTGGAGGACCTGGATTTTGCAGACGATCTGGCTTTGCTGTCTCACAACCACGCACAGATTAAAGACAAAATGAATACCTTAAATAATAAGTCTCAGCAGCTAGGTTTGAAAATACACAGGGGAAGACCAAGGTCATGAGAATAAATGCTGCAAATGTAAACCAGATTATGCTGGAGGAAACAGCACTGCAGGATGTAGAATCATACACATACCTTGGAAGCAACATAGACACAGAAGGAGGAATAAACAAAGATGTTAAGATAAGAATACAAAAGCAAGAGGGAACTTTATTGCATTGAGTAAGATATGGAAGGCAAGGAGATCAAAACAAACACAAAACTGAGAATTTTCCAGTCAAATGTGAAGTCAGTGCTGTTCTATGGCTCGGAAACATGGAAGACCACAAAGGAAACTATCAGAAAACTGCAGACCTTCGTAAATGGATGTTTACGTAGGATAGAGGGATTGAGATGGTATGATAAGATTACAAACGAGGAACTCAGGGAGATAACAAAGCAGATACCAGTGGAGAGAGAGCTCAGGAAGAGACGCTGGCGATGGATTGGACATACATTGAGAAGACCTACCGGAAGCATCGCAAGACAGGCATAGTTTTGGAATCCGCAGGGAAAGAGGAGTAGAGGAAGGCCTAGGCAGACCTGGAGAAGAGAGCTAGAGGCGGATATAAAGAGGATAGGCAAAATATGGAAAGAATTGGAAGGGATGGCAAGAGAGAGGAAGAGATGGAAGAAGTTTGTTGAAGACCTGTGCTCCGATGGGAGTTGAAAGGTGATGATGATGATGATACTCTAATTATAAAACTACAGTACTAAACAGTCTTAAGACAAAGGATTGACTCCAGTGCACCGGGTCTTATCCCATAGGGCTCGGTCCCTCTCCGCAGAAATAACACGCCATTTGTCGAGAGTATTGCACAAATCCTTAACTCCGTAGTTCTGGCAACAATACAAGAGATCTTCGAAAAAATTCCCAACGCAAGGTAAGGGCGTAACTATTTAGCAGCAGAGACCTGCATACTACAGTACTGTGTGCAAAACCAGTAAAATTAACGCTGTGCGTGATTTGTGTGTGAGCAGTATTATTGAAACTCTCCCTTCGCTAGTAGGCTAGTTTGTAGATTAAGGCACAGAGGAAGTGAGTTGTGAGAACTTACAACACGTGTCGAAATGTAAACACGTCTCACACTGACATCAGATATACCGGTAGGGCTGGATGTGTACACTCACTAGGAAATAGAAACATTGTAAACGAAACAATTTTTGTCTTAGAAATCACGACATAATGTGTACAAAAGAATGAAACTAATTCGATGTTTGTGGTAAGAACTCATTTTTGTATCGCATATTCATTTCGATGTGTAATTGTTATGTGTTCTTAGATCGGCTACACACCGGTTACATTAACATTCTCTTTCCAATTGTTATCTTCTAATATTTGTTTATGTCTACTTCAATGTTATCTCACGATCGTTTTCGTGATCTGCGTCGTGGTCTCCTCGCCTTTATCTTTTCGTATATGCAATTTTATTGTTATAGGTAACTGAACCGAAGTCGTATCACTTCGGACAGACTCGTAGGTGCTCAGTCTCTTCTGACAGATATTGAAGAGCATACATATTGATCCGCTGTAGCGTAGTTGTTAGTGAACTCGCTTCGCAAGGTTGGTGGTCTGGGTTCAGCTCCCGCAATGTGCGTGAAATTTTTCCCGACCGCGACGGCTCTCAGGTCGACCAGCCTCAACTGGGTACCAGACATGCTCTGGGAAAGTAAAGGCGGCCGACGTGATGCTGACTACATCACCCATCGTGTGCCGACGGTCAATGAAAATACAGGCCTAACACTGTATTGACCTATATACCACGAGGTATGAAAGGGTTCCTTTACTTTTACTTACTTATACATATTGATGGTTCCCTTGACTCGCTGGCTCTTCACTGCCTCTCAGCCATACAGTTGTTCTTTTTTTTCCGATCCAGAAGCACTTGAGCTTTCAGCTCTTCGGCTTGTGCCATGGACATCATAACCCTTCGATTCGGTGCCACAAACACCGTGAATCTGGGAAACCTGTGGCTTTTCTGCCAGTCCGCGGAATTGAACCCTCACACACAGAGGACTAGTCACCCGCAGTTCAACGCGCTACGAACACGCTGGGCAGGCGGGCATCCAGTTCTTAAATACATTTCATGGGAAGTGATGAACTGTTTTCTTACGTAAAGATAACTGCAAGATAACATTCTTACGTAAAGATAACATTCTTACTTAAAGATAACATTCTTACGTAAAGATAACATTCTTACGTAAAGATAACATTCTTACATAAAGATAACTGCAAGATAACATTCTTACGTAAAGATAACATTCTTACGTAAAGATAACATTCTTACGTAAAGATAACATTCTTACGTAAAGATAACATTCTTACGTAAAGATAACATTCTTACGTAAAGATAACTGCAAGATAACATTCTTACGTAAAGATAACTGCAAGATAACATTCTTACGTAAAGATAACTGCAAGATAACATTCTTACGTAAAGATAACATTCTTACGTAAATATAACATTCTTACGTAAAGATAACTGCAAGATAACATTCTTACGTAAAGATAACTGCAAGATAACATTCTTACGTAAAGATACCATTCTTATGTAAAGATAACATTCTTACGTAAAGATAACTGCAAGATAACATTCTTACATAAAGATAACATTCTTACATAAAGATAACATTCTTACGTAAAGATAACATTCTTACGTAAAGATAACATTCTTACATAAAGATAACATTCTTACATAAAGATAACATTCTTACGTAAAGATAACATTCTTACGTAAAGATAACATTCTTACGTAAAGATAACATTCTTACGTAAAGATAACATTCTTACGTAAAGATAACATTCTTACATAAAGATAACATTCTTACATAAAGATAACTACAAGATAACATTCTTCTTATTCAAGCGCTCCGTATCGACCACTTGTTAATAACTCATTGTGATTTGTATGTGATCTGAGTCTAAGAGCGATTGTTCGTTGTGCCAGTTATGCCCCTACAGGTAGTCCAGCAAATCCGATTTATGCGACGCTTTTTATTTACTAGGGTAGCTTCCTATGTCCTACATCAGTCGCCTCTTACGACATGCGTTGTAGGTCGCAGTGGTACTATTCTTTGCTTCCCTTGCGTGCCCCAGCCCCACACGATCGACCCAAATAATCTAACTTAATGTTTGTTTTGAATTGTTTTTTTATTACCATTAGTTGATAGTTTCCCAACATTTGATTGTTTAAGTATGTACTAGCTTCACACCAAAGATCACATGTCATAGATTTGTACACTTTATATATCTTGTTAATTATGCATTCTTCCAAACTATTCTTTGTCCATCTATTATTGTTTTCATTCTAATTCTATCGCTACCTTACTCGTGTCTGCTTCATTCTAATTCTATCGCTATCTTACTCGTGTCTGCTTCATTCTAATTCTATCGCTATCTTACTCGTGTCTGCTTCATTCTAATTCTATCGCTACCTTACTCATGTCTGCTTCATTCTAATTCTATCGCTATCTTACTCGTGTCTGCTTCATTCTAATTCTATCGCTATCTTACTCGTGTCTGCTTCATTCTAATTCTATCGCTATCTTACTCGTGTCTGCTTCATTCAATTCTATCGCTTCTACTCGTGTCTCATTCTATCTATCGCTATCATCGTGTCTGCTTCATCACAACCTTTTCCTCAAGTATGTTTTTCAACATCGTCTCGCGTCTCTTTATTTAAAAAAAAAAAAAATTTAAGTTGTCTGTGGTTCATCTTCTTTAAAATGTCCATCTTTGTTCCGGACAATTTCATCACTCTCTTATTTATATGTTAATCTTCTTCTTCATCCTTGACCTCTAGGGAAGCATAGATCCGCAACCAAGGCCTTCCAAGCCCACGGTCATCGTTTCCAGATATCTTCCACTCTCTCCCAATTTTCTTGCATTCCGTCTCCCAAATCCCGTCTCCAGGTGTGCTTTGGTCTTCCTTTATCTCTATTACCATGAGAGTTCCATCGGAGGGCCTGTCTGGTGAAGTTGTCCGGAGGCCTCCTCAGTGTGTATTCTATCCATCGCCACCTTCTTCCACTTATCTCTTATTCCACTTGGCGTTGTCCCGCGTTATCTTACAGTTTCCTGTGCTTGTGGTCATGTCACACGATCGGAGATGGAGTATCCTGCACAGGCATCTATTGATGAGTGTCTGCAACTTTTTGGTGTCCCCTTAGTTGTTCTCCATGTCTCCGCTCCATATTGAAGGACATCATTGACATTTGAGTAAAATATCATTATCTTAATTTTATTCATGATCATTCTTGAGCTCCATATGTTCTTCAAAATGGCAAATGCTGATCTAACCTTTCGTATTATAAGCCAAACAACTTGATCTGTGCCACCATGGATGTTAATAACACCTCCCAGAAATGTACATGATTTGTATGTTATACGTTTGTAAAATAGATGATAAACAAACACATCAAGTCTTAGAAAAGTCAACCATATACTTAATTAATTCTTTATTTCAATTTTACAGTGTACGTATTCATTTGTTGAAGGTAACAGCTTGATGAAAGTGAATATTATTAAAGAATAATTACCCGCATATTAGATATCAGTTCAAGATAGCGCGTTCCGTGTGGGCAAACAGGCTACATCAGATTACCACCTGTTACTTTATTAAAATATACAGAACTTGCCCAAGCATCATATCTCTCATTTAATACTAACACACAGAACCAGTTTCGTTTGAGCTGGTAAAGTCAACAATAACATCGACCTAACGAGTCAAGCATGAATTCTTTCACTTAAACTCAAACATAGACATACTATTAAACTCATAGACATACTATTAAACTCATAGATATAATATTAAACTCAAACATAGACATACTATTAAACTCATAGACATACTATTAAACTCATATACATAATATTAAACTCAAACATAGACATAGTATTAAACTCAAACATAGACACAATCAGTCAAGCTTGTCGACTCTTATTGTAACTCAAACATAAACATAACCAGCTGAACATGATGTCTTATATTGCAACTCAAACATAGACATAATGAGTCAAGCTGGGCGTTTTCAAGTCACTTGTAGCACACACATAACCAGTCAGACTAATGTATTCGCTCCCATCCAATCATCATCTCATTTGTTAGATTTCCATCATAATTTAAATTTTCTTATGTAAAACCCCATGTCTCTCTTATGTTGTCCATGATTGACATCCAAATAATATGATTGTTTCTGCTTGACATTCATGTATAAAATGACTTCAGAAAATAACTTCTAGAACACTAATTAGATTGTATGCCACTGGGTCAACGATGTCCATCATAAATATTCAATATCTTTCATCCGGTTCTCAACATCAAAACACTTATGCAGTAGTTCCGTTGTCGATTTAGAATTTCTACTACCCAACGGTAAAGGTTTATAGCTTGTTGTTCTAATTAACCTTTCGTTTTTAGAAGTTGTACCGATGTGTGTACACAGTCAAGACATTTGTTGTTTTTGATGTTTCTTGTGATCTGGGTTCGGTTTTTTCACACACAAATTCTATGATTAAAAGTAAGAACATAACCTCACATTTGTTCTCGAAATATTACTGTTTTTGAATGATGATCATCTATCATCAATAACCAGACATCAATAACCAGATATAAAAAAACTAGACATCAATAACCAGACATCAATAACCAGACATCAATAATCAGACATCAATAATCAGACATCAATAATCAGACATCAATAAATAGACATAAATAATCAGACATCAATAATCAGACATCAATAATCAGACATCAATAACCAGACATCAATAACCAGACATCAATAATCAGACATCAATAATCAGACATCAATAACAGACATCAATAATCAGACATCAATAACCAATCAATAACCAGACATCAATAATCAGACATCAATAATCAGACATCAATAACAGACATCAATAATCAGACATCAATAACCAGACATCAATAATCAGACATCAATAATCAGACATCAATAACAGACATCAATAATCAGACATCAATAACCAGACATCAATAACCAGACATCAATAATCAGACATCAATAATCAGACATCAATAATCAGACATCAATAATCAGACATCAATAACCAGACATCAATAATCAGACATCAGTAACAGACATAAATAACCAGACATCGATAACCAGACATCAGTAACCAGACATCAATAAATAGACATAAATAACCATACATCAGTAACCAGACATCATTAAATAGACATAGATAAGCAGACATCAATAACCAGACATCAGTAACCAGACATAGATAAGCAGACATCAATAACCAGACATCAGTAACCAGACATCAGTAACCAGACATAGATAATCAGACATCAATAACCAGACATCAATAATCAGACACCCAGAATTTACTGGAGATAAAATTTAAACTATAATGATTGTATTGTATTTCTTACTGTTGTAGTCTCTCTTACTGTGTGTTGTACGTTCTTTTCTTACTGTGTGTTGTACGTTCTTCTTACTGTGTGTTGTACGTTCTCTCTTACTGTGTGTTGTACGTTCTCTCTTACTGTGTGTTGTACGTTCTCTCTTACTGTGTGTTGTACGTTCTCTCTTACTGTGTGTTGTACGTTCTCTCTTACTGTGTGTTGTACGTTCTCTCTTACTGTGTGTTGTATTTCTCTCTTACTGTGTGTTGTACGTTCTCTCTTACTGTGTGTTGTACTTTCTCTCTTACTGTGTGTTGTACTTTCTCTCTTACTGTGTGTTGTACGTTCTCTCTTACTGTGTGTTGTACGTTCTCTCTTACTGTGTGTTGTACGTTCTCTCTTACTGTGTGTTGTACGTTCTCTCTACTGTGTGTTGTACGTCTCTCTTACTGTGTGTTGTACGTTCTCTCTTACTGTGTGTTGTACGTTCTCTCTTACTGTGTGTTGTACGTTCTCTCTTACTGTGTGTTGTACGTTCTCTCTTACTGTGTGTTGTACGTTCTCTCTTACTGTGTGTTGTACGTTCTCTCTTACTGTGTGTTGTATTTCTCTCTTACTGTGTGTTGTACGTTCTCTCTTACTGTGTGTTGTACTTTCTCTCTTACTGTGTGTTGTACGTTCTCTCTTACTGTGTGTTGTACGTTCTCTCTTACTGTGTGTTGTACGTTCTCTCTTACTGTGTGTTGTACGTTCTCTCTTACTGTGTGTTGTACTTTCTCTCTTACTGTGTGTTGTACGTTCTCTCTTACTGTGTGTTGTACGTTCTCTCTTACTGTGTGTTGTACGTTCTCTCTTACTGTGTGTTGTACGTTCTCTCTTACTGTGTGTTGTACGTTCTCTCTTACTGTGTGTTGTACGTTCTCTCTTACTGTGTGTTGTACGTTCTCTCTTACTGTGTGTTGTACGTTACATAAAGCGTGCAAGCAATTTCTCTATACCGTTCCATACGAAAAAACCCACCCAAAAATCGTTAATGCTTGTAATACTGCTTTTAAAGCAATATAGAACAGGGGGGACATATGGATGTTGAATTTAATGGTCGCATGACTAGTACAGTCGCCGCGAAGCTGTTCACGTTATGATATTTCGTTAAGCTACCGACAAAAAAAACTTCCATGGCCTTATGGGGGATTGAATCTGGGTCTCCCACACGGGAGCCCGCGCTCTAATCTATCCGGCCAGACGCTCCAGAAGAAATGGTGGCGAAAAAATAAGACGTAAAACTTTTAGTAAATAGATTAAAAAGCTAAAATTGAAATACATTCCATTGATTCCTTATAAAACTGACTGTATTGAAAAGGCGTAGATTGAAGTTCAATCATGACCTCTGTCATTTACATAAGAGAGATTAGTAGTCGGATAAAATGTCAAAGTGTTTGCCTACTAATAGTGTGACCTAGCAAAACACGATGTTTTTATCTTATGTAATCCATCTTGGAAGCAGGTGCAATCGCATTATTGGAAGTTTTTAGCTCAGTAAAAAAAAAAAGTAGAACAAACGCTTTTTCGCTGCAGCGTGAACAATATATGAAAGTAAAAAACCATGAAACAAGTACAGAAACACAGAAGAATGAAATCGAATCTATTCGAACAGAGTGCCACAGAAACATCCTTAAAAGACCATGGCAGAAAGAGGATACATATAAACATCCTGTATGACTTGGTCGTTGATAAATATTAATTAATAAACAATGTTGTGTCTCGAGAAATGTTATATCTTTGTCACAGTAAACATCGAAGTGGTTTAGAAATACCACAAATGAAGCGCATTGCTCCTTGAAGATGAGGCAGGGGACGACCAAGACAACGGTGGTAGCAAAACATTAAAGAAACTTTTAACACGACGAATTATGCGCCTGGAAAATTGGCAGGAGATTATCAGTTTCTCAGAAGGACTGTACCCCAAGAATGATGTTTTACAATGGATATGTTGCATGCACAGATTGAAGAAAATTCATGAAGAGACTAAAACAAAAAAATTACAAAATGAGAACAAAATTGCCACCACTCATTTTAAATATATCTTATACATCTGCAAGTCATATAACTCCGATGTTTATACTACATCCATATTTACACAATACAGGAACGTTTCATTATTTTTATAAATAAATAACATTTGAGAAATAGTTTTCATGTCAGAAGTCTAAGCCTTTATTTGAAGTCTTCTTCTTTCTTCTTCTTCTTCTTCGAGCGCTCTATATCAATCACTTGTCTACCATTCTGTGTGATTTGTATGTGATCTGAACCTAAGAGCGATTCTACGTTGTGCCAGTTATTCGCCTAAAAGTAGGCAAGCACATCCGATTTCTGCGATGCTTTTTATTTACTAGGGTAGATTCCTAGGGTCTATATCAGTCGCTTCTTACGACATACATTGTAGGCCGCAGTGGTACTATTCTTTGCTTCCTTGCGGACTCCGGCACCACATGGGCGATTTCAAGTCATAATTGCTTTTTAAAATTGTTGATATTTTTGTTGATTTTATTACAGTTTACTAAATTAAAATCGAAAACCGCTGTCTACGCATACAACTGTTTAACTCATTAGACCACCGAACCCTACTCTACGTGGTGTTCGTAAATTGATGTCCAACATACACGCCACAAAGCTAACGTTAGACCGTCTAAGAGTTAATTGTGAGGATATATTGTGTTTTGCTTCATAATTGTACACATCTTGGAGATTACTGTGCCACTGACGTCAGTGGCAAGAACGTTTGAAAGAATTTGGTGACTAAAATGTTATTTTGAGCCTGTGATGCTGCTTTTCTTCTTCTTCTTCTTCACATTTCAACTCCCAACGGAGCACATGTCTTCAACAAACTTCTTCTAGCTCTTCATCTCTCTTGCCATCCCTTCCAATTCTTTCCATGTTTTACCTATCGCTTTTAATATCAGCCTCCAGCTTTCTTCTCCAGGTATGTCTAGGTCTTCCCCTACTCCTCTTTCCCTGCGGGTCCCAAAACAGTGCCTGTCTTGCAGTGCTTCCGGTCTGTTTTCTCACTGTATGTCCTATCCATCGCCAGCATCTCTTCCTGAGCTCTTCCTCTACTGGTATCTGCTTAGTTCTTTCTCTGAGTTCCTTGTTTGTAATCTTATCAAACCATCTCAGTCCCTCTATTCTACGTAAACATCTCAGTTCCTCTATTCTACGTAAACATATATTTACAATGCTGCTTTTGATGGTAGTTGTTGTTGTTAATTTGTTTCTTTATATAACAATGACATTTTTACAAACAAATTTGTTTCTTTATATAACAATGACGTTTTTACAAACAAATTTGTTTCTTTATATAACAATGACGTTTTTACAAACAAATTTGTTAGTTGCATTAGCGATCATGGGTCTTAACAAACGTCTGTCCTTGGTTTGATTGCTTGATTGATTGATAGAACCTTCATCATTGCATTTCGGTGAGTAACCATGTATGTTCCGATCTCTTTCTGTATGTTCTTGGTGTTGGCTATCAGTTCGGATGTTGAGACTTTTCTGTGTCATGAATCCAGACTGTCCACAATTTTTTTTCTTTGTCATCGTCTGTCTCGTTTACCGTTAACTTTACAGATTGTCACAATGTGTTCCTATCCTTAACTTTACAGGTTGTCACAATGTGTTCTGAACATTAACTTTACAGGTTGTCACAATTTGTTCCTATCCTTAACTTTACAGGTTGTCACAATTTGTTCTTAACATTAACTTTACAGTTGTCAAAATGTGTTCCTATCCTTAACTTTACAGGTTGTCACATTGTGTTCCTATCCTTAACTTTACAGGTTGTCACAATGTGTTCCTATCCTTAACGTTGTCACAATGTGTTCCTATCCTTAACTTTACAGGTTGTCACAATGTGTTCCTATCCTTAACTTTACAGGTTGTCACAATTTGTTCCTATCCTTAACTTTACAAGTTGTCACAATTTGTTCCTATCCTTAACTTTACAAGTTGTCACAATTTGTTCTATCTTAACTTTACAGGTTGTCACAATTTGTTCTTAACATTAACTTTACAAGTTGTCACAATGTGTTCCTATCCTTAACTTTACAGGTTGTCACAATGTGTTCTGAACATTAACTTTACAGGTTGTCACAATGTGTTCTGAATTTTTTTTCTCATCACATGCCCAACAAATGATGACTTCCTCTTTCTTATATTGTTAATAAGTTATCTTTATACTGTGACATTTTTCAGCGCATCAACATTAGTCATGCTTATGTATTGTTGGTGGCGTCTGTGGCTTAGGGGATAGTGACTCGGTCTATTAACCCCGACGTTCTGAGTTCGAATCACGCTGCAGACAGTTTGGTTGCAAATTGTTTCGCGTGGAATTTTACAAAGGACGATGGCACCACCCGTTCAGAAAGCAATGGCAAACTACTGAACGTAATAATGCCTAGAAAAATCACAAACAACTTTAAAAGCTTGGGGTTGATTCGCAAAGTCCTGAAAAGGGATATACAATTAGCTATATCTATAATTGGAGAGCGAATGGTCGAACTGTTTAACACGGTGGTGGTTCAAACCCTAGTAAAGTCAAACGCTTTTTCTTTTGGGGGAGAAATTAAAACCGATAACCTTCACACCCGTAGCGACAGCTTCAAACAATCAACCTTAAGTCAGCTGTCAAATACAATCTCCCAACGTACTTTCAGAAATGTGAATAAAGCGATGTAACAAAAATTCATCCAATGCCACTAAACTATTAAATTACAAAATATCTTTGTAACATTTATTTCCTTCTAGTGATAATTTACCTGACTCCACACAACCATAGCCTGGTTTGTCTGTACATAAATTAAAGTTACTTGTGTTAATTATTACAAGAAATGTTATGCTGACATTATATGCATGTGTGTACACATATTAGTAGTGACATTAATTAACCGACCTAAGAGCAGCGGCGGATAAACAAAAATGAAACAGTGATCAACGTAAAAGCAGCGGCGGATAAATAATAATAAACTTTAAGGTAAGGTTATATTTATCCTGTTTCGCATTATTCCTTCAGTTTTATCGTATCTCTACCCACCACCGATTATTGTAATGTGTAGGCGTTTGCCTACCGACTCGGACACAAGAGGGTTGTATGTTCAATCCCATACTCGACATTCCACATGTGAGGAAAGGGATTGGCCCTCCTACCTGCTGCACAATAGCACTAGAAATGTGAAGTGTTAGGCACTTCATAATTTACAGTATGAAGCTACGGGTAATAAAAAAAAAAAACCACACCTTAATATATATTGTTTGCATGAAATAATCGTACATGACTGGTGGTGTTTTGATATTTGCAGTTGCTGCAAGGTGTTGATAGTGAATGTGCCTTTGACCGATATGAATGTCTTGTACTGTTTTTATATAGAAATATTGCATAACGACAGCTCATATTTTTTACAACCAGGTGTATTTTAATGTATGTAACCGCTGAATAAATTAGATTTAATATGCTCATAATTAGATTCGGTCAGTCATATGATATTAACATAATCTGATAACGACCTGACACAGATCAAGACCATTCTCTTGGTCGTTGTACCATCCAGATCTCTTCCGAGTCATGGATAACTTATCAGTGTCAGGATAGACCAGTAGAAGAGAGAGTCATACTTCTGTGGAAGTCATTTTAACAGTGTGGTATAACGAGTCATACTTCTGTGGAAGTATTTAACAGTGTGGTATAACAGTCATACTTCTAACATGTTATAAGTCACTGTGAAGTCTTTTAACAGTAACAAGTCATACTTCTGTGAAGTCATCCTAACAGTGTGGTATAACAAGTCATACTTCTGTGGAAGTCACTTTAACAGTGTGGTATAACAAGTCATACTTCTGTGGAAGTCATTTTTAACAATGTGATATAACGAGTCATACTTCTGTGAAGTCATCCTAACAGTGTGTGGTATACAGAATTCAGTTTAAATAGCACAATTTGTGCTTCCATCATGAACTGTTTCAGGGTAGGTAACTTGGAAATTATTATTAGAATACTAGATATCGAACATCCCATAGAAACACATTTCTTGTCTAATAATAGAATATATCTTAACCTTTTTTTAGAAATACATTTTGTAATTATTGGTCTCTACCTGGAAGTGTCACAACGAGTAGACCCAGATACGGTTGAACGTGTAAAAACACCATGCGTCGTCATTCTTTCGAATGAAAGCTGCTTGGATTTTGTTCTAAGTAATCTTAGTCTTTCTCGTTATGTCAAATTTTGTTGTATATGTTTCATCTTAAATGTTACATTTTATTCATTAATAGAACTTTATTTCACCATAATATTCATTATTCATTGTTGAAGAACCGACTTCATTTTACTAAGGACTTATATTTGTGCAAATAATGCGAGAAGTATGAGTCCTGATCGGTTCGGTCGCACGCTAGCTGCACAGGCGTCTAATTCGTCGTCCTCTCTTCCTTCCTCCTACTCAACTCATTGTTTATTTCAAACTTCTTCATTCTCATCACAGATGATTCATTTATTATAGTGCCCTCCTCCAGCAGGCGATCATTTATTGACCCCATTATCCTCCCACATCTATAATGTCTCTTCACATGTGCCCTCGATGTCACTTGTCTCTATGTTGAAGTGGTTAAGACGTATCACATCTATAAGCAATGTCTCTTCACATGTGCCCTCGATGTCACTTGTCTCTATGTTGAAGTGGTTAAGACTTATCACATCTATAAGCAATGTCTCTTCACATGTGCCCTCGATGTCACTTGTCTCTATGGGTGAAGTGGTTAAGACGTATCACATCTATAAGCAATGTCTCTTCACATGTGCCCTCGATGTCACTTGTCTCTATGGGTGAAGTGGTTAAGACGTATCACATCTATAAGCAATGTCTCTTCACATGTGCCCTCGATGTCACTTGTCTCTATGTTGAAGTGGTTAAGACGTATCACATCTATAAGCAATGTCTCTTCACATGTGCCCTCGATGTCACTTGTCTCTATGTTGAAGTGGTTAAGACGTATCACATCTATAAGCAATGTCTCTTCACATGTGCCCTCGATGTCACTTGTCTCTATGTTGAAGTGGTTGAGACGTATCACATCTATAAGCAATGTCTCTTCACATGTGCCCTCGATGTCACTTGTCTCTATGTTGAAGTGGTTAAGACGTATCACATCTATAAGCAATGTCTCTTCACATGTGCCCTCGATGTCACTTGTCTCTATGTTGAAGTGGTTAAGACGTATCACATCTATAAGCAATGTCTCTTCACATGTGCCCTCGATGTCACTTGTCTCTATGGGTGAAGTGGTTAAGACGTATCACATCTATAAGCAATGTCTCTTCACATGTGCCCTCGATGTCACTTGTCTCTATGGGTGAAGTGGTTAAGACGTATCACATCTATAAGCAATGTCTCTTCACATGTGCCCTCGATGTCACTTGTCTCTATGGGTGAAGTGGTTAAGACGTATCACATCTATAAGCAATGTCTCTTCACATGTGCCCTCGATGTCACTTGTCTCTATGGGTGAAGTGGTTAAGACGTATCACATCTATAAGCAATGTCTCTTCACATGTGCCATCGATGTCACTTGTCTCTATGTTGAAGTGGTTAAGACGTATCACATCTATAAGCAATGTCTCTTCACATGTGCCCTCGATGTTACTTGTCTCTATGTTGAAGTGGTTAAGACGTATCACATCTATAAGCAATGTCACTTCACATGTGCCCTCGATGTTACTTGTCTCTATGGGTGAAGTGGTTAAGACGTATCATATCTATAAGCAATGTATCTTCACATGTGCCCTCGATGTCCCATGTCTCTATGTTGAAGTGGTTAAGACGTATCACATCTATAAGCAATGTCTCTTCACATGTGCCCTCGATGTCACTTGTCTCTATGTTGAAGTGGTTAAGACGTATCACATCTATAAGCAATGTCTCTTCACATGTGCCCTCGATGTCACTTGTCTCTATGTTGAAGTGGTTAAGACGTATCACATCTATAAGCAATGTCTCTTCACATGTGCCCTCGATGTCACTTGTCTCTATGTTGAAGTGGTTAAGACGTATCACATCTATAAGCAATGTCTCTTCACATGTGCCCTCGATGTCACTTGTCTCTATGGGTGAAGTGGTTAAGACGTATCACATCTATAAGCAATGTCTCTTCACATGTGCCCTCGATGTCACTTGTCTCTATGGGTGAAGTGGTTAAGACGTATCACATCTATAAGCAATGTCTCTTCACATGTGCCCTCGATGTCACTTGTCTCTATGGGTGAAGTGGTTAAGACGTATCACATCTATAAGCAATGTCTCTTCACATGTGCCCTCGATGTCACTTGTCTCTATGGGTGAAGTGGTTAAGACGTATCACATCTATAAGCAATGTCTCTTCACATGTGCCCTCGATGTCACTTGTCTCTATGTTGAAGTGGTTAAGACGTATCACATCTATAAGCAATGTCTCTTCACATGTGCCCTCGATGTCACTTGTCTCTATGGGTGAAGTGGTTAAGACGTATCACATCTATAAGCAATGTCTCTTCACATGTGCCCTCGATGTCACTTGTCTCTATGGGTGAAGTGGTTAAGACGTTTATCTGTCGTTCTGAAGGTTGTGTGCTTGAAACCGGACCGACTCACATGCATAATATTTTATGAGATCCCTAGGAATGTTGTTGAAGCTTCGGAGTTCGTTATTTGTACAACATTCTCGATAGATTTCTGCAGACAGAGACGAAGTCATATGGGAAAACCCGGTGCAAGTATGTCAATCCTTTGCCCTTAGGCATTCATTTCTTCTTCTATTGTCTTTAACCAGGTGAATGATGGAGTTGATTGTCCACTCTTGCTGTTAAGCGAAGGGATGGAAGCTTTAATTTGCGTTCCAGGTCCAGATGAGTCGTCTTTGCTGTGTTATATCCGTGTTTATTTAGTGTGGTTTTGATATTGTCTATCCATCTTTTTCTTGGTCTTTCCTTTGGCATTAGTACCTGATCTCTTTTTATTGTATGCTGTTATTGGTGGTTGGTTGTATTCCAATCTCATTGAATGTCCAAACAACTGTATTTGTTCCCTTAGACATTAGCTTGTTCATATCCACGCATCCCAGATGGCCAGGCTAGTAGATGACATACACGTTCTTGGAAGGATTCTATCTCTGTGCTTAGTTTTCTCTCATAAATACGATTCTCTATTTCTCTTTAGATCACCGCCCAGACCGATGTACCATACTTCCCCATAAATTCTATTCATGTGGAAATCTGATGCATGCAGCCTTAGTATTGGTGTGTATTACGTCACATCTTCAGCACCATTTGGAGCTCTGGTGCTTATCCTTCGGCGATGTGTCCGATTTCAGCCAGCGTTTACTCGGTTCGCTCTCCGTTCTGTAGCCATCTAGTGATTTTTACGGTGTGGGGTAGCTAGCTCCACGTCCAACCTCCTTAGTCGCCTCTTACGACATGCTTGGCAGGTAACAGTGGTTCTATTCTTTACACCCCAATTTGGTCCCCGGTAACCACTCGGGCGAAATAAGATTCATAACTTTGTCAACATATGTCTTCGGCGTATTCTCATAATTAGACGATATGACAGATTTACAAACACAGATCTGTGGATAAGAACAAGACATGAATCCATGTTGATCTCGGTTAAGAGGAGAAAATGGCGATGGGTCGGGCATACCCTACTTAAGGCATAGTCAAGTTTCACTAGATAAACACTTGACTGGAACCCGCAAAGATAATGGAAAAAGGACAGCCAATAAAAGACCTGTAGACGAAGTCTTCTTGAGGAACTAAAGAGTGCTGGACTATCCTGCGAGGCCATCACATAAACAGCAAGAGACCGGAAAAGTGACGAACAATTGTTGAGACCCTATGCTCTACGAGGATCGGAGAGGAATAAGTATCCTTCACTCATGCTGTAACCATGTATCTTCCGAAGCATTGACTAAGAATCTGTTTTGAAGTCACCTTACAAAAGACATAGTGTATAAGGACACACAACTGACCTTTTGTGTAAGTCTTTTAGTTTTGTGTGTATATATTTGTGGACTGGAATCTTAGATTTTATGTACATAAAATGTTATTCTCTGGCCTGGAGGTACTCATCGCTACTGCTACTCGCTACTCCTCGTTACTCACTCGCTCTCAATGACTGCTACTCGCTACTCGCTTCGTACTCCAAAGGTACTTGGTTTGTTCCCCACTTTGAGCGATCGGGATATTGTTCCCGAGATCCTTGATCTCAATGTAGTTGGTGAGATCTAGTTTATAATCTTATCGGAGATGAAATATATCAATACATATGGAGACTGTAGTAAAACGCTGTATAATGGCGAAGCACGTAAAACAAAGTTTGCTCTGGAGAATCGCTTTATTTCTTTATATGGTACCTTACGACCTCATGGACTCAACGCTCTACATTCCTATGCTTCTTAGTACTTTCTCTTCTCTTGCTCTATATTTTATATGTGTATATGTTAAATGTATTTGAGTCATATATTTACTTGATTTTTTTTATTGTTTCTCTTCTTTTTCCACTTACAGTTTTTCTGTATTTATTTCGTTATTCGTTTTTAGTCACATAATTTAATTCGTTTTTAACAGTTGCCATATCTTTGTTAAAGTCTATATGTATTGTTCTGAGTTATTCGTCAGGTTTGTTGTATCGTTTTGCTTGATAAAGGCCTTTTTTGGTCGAAACGTTGCTGTGTTTTGTCATTGTTTTTGTATTTTGTAAAACGACAGTATTTTGTTATTACGTGCCTCGAGATGAATTATAAAACATAAATCCCATGTTCAAGTTAGCAAGTACAAGAAATCTTCGTATTTGAAAATCGATAAGAGCAGGCTGTAAAACCACTTCTTCTTCTTCTTCTCTCCCACCATTTACTTCTTTATAGAAGTGTTGGGGGGCTAATGATCTTATATGTGCTTGTTTTAAGGCAGTTTGTAAGCTGATAAAACCACTGCCCGAGCAAAATTCATGAATACAATAAAATAAAATGTACACAAAAATGTTCACCTTTTAAAAAAAACTATCTTTGCTAGTGTACTGCTGCTGCCGAAATCCTCCCGTGCAGGAAATATATTGAAGCACACACGGTTATTCTCCAAAGTGCAATGATGGTGTTTCTACGAATGAACTTTTATTTCTGTCTTCTTTTAAAAAAAAAAAAGACTCATGTTTTACCTCATAGCGTCAGGATAAGACAAGTTGTCTAGAACAGACTTTTATGTGCTCTTCATAAATAGTGTTTTCCGCTGCCTTTGTTATTTCTAAGATCCATCTTTTGCGTGGACGGCCTTTTCCTTTGTATCCACAGTATCCAAATAGTATTGTTTTTCATTGGATAAAAAATGAATGAGTGAGTGAATAAATCAATCAAGTAATAAATCAATCAAGTAATAAATCAATCAAGTAACCAATCAAGCAATCAAGTAATCAATCAATCAAGTAATCAATCAAGTAATCAAACAATCAAGTAATCAATCAATCAAACAATCAATTAATCAATCAATCAATCAATCAATCAATCAATCAAATATTCAATCAATCAAGCAATAAGTCAAGTAATCAATCAGTCGATAAATAAATAAATCAATTAATCAAGCAATCAAGTAATCAAACAATCAAGTAATCAATCAATCGCAAATCAATTAATCAATCTATGAAAATGCTTGACACATTTCGAATTCGAATTATTTTGATCATAAATGTCAGCTGTTCGTTGAGAAGGTATATGAAAAATCACAAACTGTTTCCTCTTATAGACCCAAGCCACATTGTCAGCTTATCCATATTTTAGTGTTTAGTCTAATCTGGAGCAGCTGGTCGCTGAAGAATCAGTACAACTGATCATTCAATCAAGTCAAACTGTGGTAGTGTTTGTGGACTTGTTTCGTTTGGAAGTAAAATACAATATTTAAAAAAAGCAGCATAAAAATTGTGCGGATTTAGTAAGAGTAAGCGAACTTTAATCCTCAGTTTGAAGTAATCTTCTAATGACCCCCAGTAATCGGGATTATGCTGTACGAGAATTTGTTTTGCTTAATAATCCGATTTGCAACAGATAATAGCAAGATATGCATTCTTTATAGTTTTAAATAATGCTATTTTTACTGGGAGAATAGGGTTTCTGTTTTTAACATCTCTTTATCTTATCATGCTTTATATTAACATGCTTTACTCACATAAAAACCATGCTTTACGCGCTTTATTTTAGGCTAACTTTTAAAATAAATAGTGGGAGTTCTAATAAAATCCACTTAAGTTTCTAATGTTTATCACTAAATTTAGCACTATTTCATATATCACAAGTCTGAAAGCTCTCTTTTATAAACTGACTTGCTGTATTCTACCAAAAATTAGACATAAGTATCGCAAACAAGAAGAACGAAAATCCATTCCTTCGAAACGAATTGCTACTGAAAGATTCTACGAATATCATGGACAAAAAAAAAGAAAGAACACTTTTGTTCTGAAAGAACTGAAAGTTAAAGACAATTGCCTGATAAGCAATATACTATACAGACAAATTAGATACTTTGATCACATCAAGCGTCACGATGGCCTAGAGAGAACAATATTAGAGGGCAGGGTCCCAGGACGCAGAGGCAGACCAAGAAGAAGATGGCTACAAGACACCATGAATATGACCATCGACGAAGTGGGTGAACTGGCTAGAGACAGAGTGAATTTCAGATGCGCTGCAAAGAGAACAACGTCCTATAAAGGATACGCACCTTGATGATAATCGTCAAATTAATGTGGTGAATAATTGATCTAATCTTTTATACATAAATTGAAAGTTCATATCGTTATCATGTTTAACGCACGGTAGACGGGATCTGTGGAAAGTATGAACATATCGATTGATTTTTTTGAGCTGGTAATATGTCTTAACTTTCTGGTGGTCTAGATGTTATGTTTTTTCCACACATTTTTCTAATATCTTTGCTTAACAAAATTGTATTCCCCTCATCAATTGTTCTGCTTCTATCTGGCTGTAATTCGTCCAGCTTAGAAGTATGTTTGTTACACCATGAAACGAAAGTAAACAAACGAGTACTTGATAGTGCAGGAGTTCCCACAATGTATCATCTTCACCAGCATAGACATCTCAGATGATTGTGTCACATCCCACAATGTATCATCTTCACCAGCATAGACATCTCAGATAGTTGTGCCACATCCCACAATGTATCATCTTCACCAGCATAGACATCTTAGATGATCATGCCACATCCCACAATGTATCATCTTCACTAGCATAGACATCTCAGATGATTGTGTCACATCCCACAATGTATCATCTTCACCAGCATAGACATCTCAGATGATTGTGTCACATCCCACAATGTATCATCTTCACCAGCATAGACATCTCAGATGATTGTGTCACATCCCACAATGTATCATCTTCACCAGCATAGACATCTCAGATGATTGTGTCACATCCCACAATGTATCATCTTCACCAGCATAGACATCTCAGATGATTGTGCCACATCCCACAATGTATCATCTTCACCAGCATAGACATCTCAGATGATTGTGTCACATCCCACAATGTATCATCTTCACCAGCATAGACATCTCAGATAGTTGTGCCACATCCCACAATGTATCATCTTCACCAGCATAGACATCTCAGATGATTGTGCCACATCCCACAATGTATCATCTTCACCAGCATAGACATCTCAGATGATTGTGTCACATCCCACAATGTATCATCTTCACCAGCATAGACATCTCAGATAGTTGTGCCACATCCCACAATGTATCATCTTCACCAGCATAGACATCTCAGATGATTGTGTCACATCCACAATGTATCTTCATCTAGCATGAATCTCAGATGATTGTGTCACATCCACAATGTATCATCTTCACCAGCATAGACATCTCAGATGATTGTGCCACATCCCACAATGTATCATCTTCACCAGCATAGACATCTCAGATGATTGTGCCACATCCCACAATGTATCATCTTCACCAGCATAGACATCTCAGATGATTGTGTCACATCCCACAATGTATCATCTTCACCAGCATAGACATCTCAGATAGTTGTGCCACATCCCACAATGTATCATCTTCACCAGCATAGACATCTCAGATAGTTGTGCCACATCCCACAATGTATCATCTTCACCGCTAGACATCTAGATGGTCATGCCATCCAGATGAAATTTCACGTGACTCTACATGCCATCCCACAATGTATCATCTTCACCAGCAAACATCTTAGATGTCATGCATCAAATGATCATCTCCAGCATGAATTAGATGGTATGCCACATCCCACAATGTATCATCTTCACCAGCATAGACATCTCAGATGATTGTGCCACATCCCACAATGTATCATCTTCACCAGCATAGACATCTCAGATGATTGTGCCACATCCCACAATGTACCCTCTTCACCAGCATAGACATCTCAGATGGTTGTGCCATATCTTACAGAGATAAGATTGCCGAATTCCCAAGAATCTCTATTATGAAGAACTGATCTTTGGGTAGAGATCTACTGGAAGACCCCAAATACAATATAAGGATGTCTGTTAGTAAGATTTAAAGATCATTGACACAAAACGACGTGCACATGGTTAACGGTCACTAAAGACAGATGTACCTGGAAAAAAGGAGGTATGTAATGGGATGTTGCATTTAGAACACAGTCCGATTAAACATTCAGAGGATAAAAGGCTTTACTTCAGGATACTACCCCATCTCGAGAGACCTGCCACATAATTTTGATGCGAAAATTGTGACAGAGACTGTCACTTCCGTATCAGACTTTACATTTACCAAGTGAGCTGCTAAGTACTTATTCAACAGTACAGTTATATAGTCCCTCGGTACAGAGAAAGGCTTACCACTACCACTATAGTAGCTTAACTCTCAACTGTGCTAATAGGAGCTCGTATATCCGCATCTTTATCGTCAGAGATGTAAAAAGATTTATTGGTTATTATTTACTAAACTGACGTCATTGCATTCCGTGCTGATCCATAGGTGCTCAGTCTCCCCCAACAGTTATCGAAGTGTATGCATATTGATGGTTCCCGTGGATAGCTGGTTAAACACACTCCCCACTCTGCCTCTCAGGCATCCAGTTCTACTCACACAAAGGGTAACTTCAAACTGCTTAAATCGATTGATCGATTCAACATCTATTTTAGTGTCTTCACCCAACAGGCAGTTGCTAAGAGGCCGAAGAACATCCCCTTATCCATCTTCAACTCCCCAACAATCGATGCTGTTGATGCAATCCTGTCCGCTCTCGCATTGCCGCAACACCCGCATGCCAAGGACAGTAGATCCACGTAAGCCTCTGGAAGCTAGAAACTTCTATAGACGACATCCACTCATACCGAAATATGTCCTTTCGGATCTTGTGAAGCATCGACTGAGAGTCAGATACAACAACGACCCCAGTAAATGAAGTCCCAGCGAGCCAATGGAGGACAACAGTAACGGCTTCAACCTCCATCCTCATACTGGAATTGATTTACCATTATGTTCCACTTCGATCTGCAACAACCCTACCATGAGCATTAGCCAAAAAAATCTCAGCCAAATCCACATTATCATCATAGCATTAGTTGCTCACTGACATGGGAATTGGATGGAGTTACTTCAAAGAGTTTTGCAACTCCACATGATGCAACTACTGCTAACTCATTTATGGAAAAAACGTGATATATCTTTCTGTACTATCTACATTTTACGATCTGCTCCAGCTGTTGTTAATGTGCGTACATATAAGCTGAAGCTACTTTATCATTTTTGAGTTGCCCATGTCAGCTGTCTCTGCGTAACAGAAAGATTTATTCCCCGCTATTCACAAAAGATAAACTGAGTTGTATCCCTTTGCATTACACATTATAATAATTGATTATCAATAATGTATTTTTGCGCATATTTATTACTTTATACAATCAATTGATACATTGATACAACCACAACACCTACTTTAAGAAACGTCTACTTATTACAAATGTTTTTTTTTAGGAAAAAGTGCACGACATCCTGAATTTTATCGATTTTGACACATAGAACACGCGACAAATCATAGCAATCAATATTTCCATATAATTTTCTCATGTTCACATATTATCATGGATTCTCCTCAAGAAGTTAATTCTTATTTTTTATGTTTGTTGCCTACACGTTCTGATATAACCAATACAAGGTTCGCCCTTAGGTTGAAAATGACGTGCATCAGCTTTAATCCCCTTCACAACTAATAAACAAATTCGGTCAAATGAAATGTTTTGTTTATCTGATTTTAAAACAAGTTTACAGTATTGATAGAAAGACGTATGAGCGCTTATGATAATTATTTTTGTTATATTAACAATATAATTATATATTGATATATATTTTATTTTCAAAGTTTCGCTCCACTAACTACCAGAGATAACAGATAAAGATATTTTCCATATAAATATTTGCCACTTTTTTGTGTGCTGGTCCCAGTTTCCCCACACAAGAACAGATTTATTACGTAGTAGCATAAATGGTATCAGAAAATAAAGTGTTTCCTTATTCTTTTTCGAACGCTGCACATCGACCACTTGTTAACCACTTTTTGTGATTTCTATGTGATCTGAGCTTAAGAGTGATTGTACGTTGTGCCAATTATGCACTTACAAGTAGGCTAGCACATCTGATTTCTGCAATGCTTTTTATTTACTAGGTAGCCTCCCAGTTCCTACATCAGTCGACTCTTACGACATGCCTTTTGGTCGCAGTGTTACTATTCTTTGCTTCCCTTGCGAGCCCCGGCAACACACAGGCGTGTGTTTACTAATCCGATCAGTGGCGGCTTGTCCTTAAGGGCTAGTGGGGCCGGGCCCCACCAAAATAATGTATAACGTGTATTTATTATTTTAAAACTAAAATATAGCTACCAAAAACCATGATTTATCCGGAAAAATTGTCTGGCCCCACCAACAAAAATGATCACGAGCCGCCACTGAATCCGATTGTCAGATCTATGGAAATACAAAAGGTAATAATTGATATTTTTGAAGATAACCAATATTCATATTCAGAAAATTGTTAATGACGATTCCCCCATGTTATGTAACAGAGCTGACCAGGATCTCGACCATAAAAGTAAGTAACAGAGCTGACCAGGATCTCGACCACCAAATTATGTAACAGAGCTGACCAGGACGTTGTCCATCAAGTTATGTAAAGCTGACGACGTTGTCGTCAAATTAGTATCATGTTGACCAGGATCTCGACACGTACAGCTGCAGGAGTTCATCAAATATGACATAGTGACCAGGATCTCGACCATCAAGTTATGTAACAGAGCTGACCAGGACGTTGTCCATCAAATTATGTATCAAGTTAAGGATCTCACCATCAAGTTATGTAACAGAGCTGACGAGGACGTTGTCCGTCAAATTATGTATCATAGTTGGCCAGGATCTCGACCATCAAGCTATGTATCAGAGTTGACCAAGTCGTTGACGGTCAAATTATGTATCAGAATTGCCAGGTCATTGACCTGCTAAGCTCTGTTTACTCTAACCTTGTCATCTAATCGTATTTCTACGCATGATAATAACACAATTGAGTTCCAAAACAAGCGAGAGAGTTAGACAAGGAAGTAAAGTGCGACAGACAGTTTTACTAACGCAAGGACACTAGTAAATCAAATCGAATAACATATTATATGCGCTGACAAGTTTACACCCGGATACCATCTTTAGTTCAGTAGATTATCGCATGACCTTTTCTCGTGAACCCTGTCTCTGTAAACTGCTACTATACGATGTTTCTGTGTATTCAGTTTTACTATAGATTCTCCGATGTAATTGGAGTCAGATTCTTTCTTGTTACTAGAAATCATACTTTCTCATATTTCTATAAATCACTTTCTCACATTTATGTAACTCACTTTCCCAGATTTATATAAATCACTTTCTTATATTTCTATAAATCACATTTCTATAAATCACTCACCATATTTCTATAAATCACTCACTCATATTTCTATAAATCACTCACTCATATTTCATTAAATCACTCACTCATATTTCATTAAATCACTCAGATCTCCATAAATCACTCTCTCAGGTTACTAGACGTAAGACTCAGATTTCTTGGAATCATACTCTCTCGAATCCGACAAACATCTACACGTTGCATTTGTAGATCAGGAAAAAGCGTTCGACCGCGTAGATAGCATGAAACGTTGTGGAAAATACTAACAACCTATGGGGTTAATGAACACCTAATCAACCTTTGCAAGAACATTTATACTGATAGCCAATGTACGATTAGAACAAATACAGGATTATCAGAAAAGCTTCAGGTAGGGTCAGGAGTAAGACAAGGTTGCGTACTATCTCCGCTGCTATTCATCACGTATATTGACCACATCTGTAAAATAGCTAACACCAACGAAGGAAACAACCTCCGAGAACTCTTAAATGAATTTATTTTTGCAGACGATCAGGCAATCATATCAACAACAGAAGAACAGCTACAACAACACATCAACAGACTCCAGTTAGCATGTAACGAATACAACATGAGAATTAACATCGAAAAAACAGAAGTAATGACATTCGCCAGAGAGGAAAGCACTACCAATATCTCCATCGATAATCACCTACTAAATCAAGTAAAAGATTTCACATACCTAGGAAGCATTTTTTCAGCAAATGGAAGAATAACTAATGAAATTCAACACAGATGTAACAAAGCAAATCAAATGATAGGGCAAATGGCGCCAATTTTAAGATGCAAACACGTCACCATGAACACAAAAAGAGCAATGTTCAACACAATCTTTCTCCCACATTATGTTACCAGTGCCAAACCTGGACGATGACAACAAACGATAGAAGAAAGCTAGTTACAACAGAGATGAAGTGTCTACGCAGAATGCTGGGTGTAACAAGAAGAGACCGGTTGAGAAATGAAGACATCAGGAAAAAGTGGGTACAACATCAGTACTAGACTTCATCAAGAAACAACAAATTAAATGGTTCGGTCACGTAAGCAGATTACCATCAGACAGTGCACCCAAAGAGCAATGCTGCTCCGATACAATGGGTACAAAGCAAAAGGCCGGCCACACAAAAGATGGACCTCAGAGATAACAGAGGCGACGAAAGAGACTATCTACGAAGCGCATACTAGGGCCCGTTTTAGAAATCTCTTCCTGACCTGACGCTGTGAGGCATACAGGATTCGAGAAAGAAAGAAAGATTCTCTACTGCTCAGATCTGCCTTCCAAAAATAAATAACGAGCTACCCTCGTTCGTCTGTTTGTTCAACCATTAATTATTTGTTTTGGAAAAAATTAGTCCCCAAATGTACAAACTTTCAAAACCTCTATAAGTCATTTTAAAGCAGGTATGTATCGATATTACCCGTTCAACTTTCACGTATACGATTTGCCATGAGAAAAACTTTCTAGTCGATATGTTGAAAAATTCAATACTGACCAAAGTTTACAAAGAAGGAGATCGAATGCGTATTGGAGTCATATTTTCAACTTGTTTTGTATTCCACATTTTCTATTCCTATGTATACTATCCTATTCTTTCATGAAATCCACCAAAGTATGTAAAAGTAAAAGTAAAGGAACCCTTTCATACCTCGTGGTATATAGGTCAATACAGTGTTAGGCCTGTATTTTTCATTGACCGTCGGCACACGATGGGTGATGTGGTCAGCATCACGCCGGCCGCCTTTACTTTCCCAGAGCATGTCTGGTACCCAGTTGAGGCTGGGTCGACCTGAAGCCGTCGCGGTCGGGAAAATTCCACGCACATTGCGGGAGCTGAACCCAGACCACCAGCCTTGCGAAGGAGTTCACTAACTAGCTACAGCACTCTCCTCAAAGTATGATTTATTTCTTATTTATATTCCAATTTTCCTCCACTTTTTGTCTCAAGAGTAAATGTCTGATCTATGGTTGATCTATTGTTTTCTGTGTTTTGTTAGTTAACTGTCTTGTTTCCTGAGATGGTAAACATAATGATTATCTACATATATCAGGAAGTTTATCTGCTCTCTTGGAGATGGGTAAACATAATGATTATCTACATATTTCTGGAAATTTATCTACTTTCTTGGAGATGGGTAAACATAATGATTATCTACATATATCAGGAAGTTTATCTGCTCTCTTGGAGATGGGTAAACATAATGATTATCTACATATTTCTGGAAGTTTATCTACTTTCTTGGAGATGGGTAAACATAATGATTATCTACATATTCTGAAGTTTATCTACTTTCTTGGAGATGGGTAAACATAATGATTATCTACATATATCAGAAGTTTCTGCTCTCTGGAGATGGTAAACTAAGATTATCTACATATTTCTAAGTTATCTACTTTCTTGGAGATGGGTAGATCATAATGATTATCTACATATTTCTGGAGTTTATCTACTTTCTTGAGATGGGTAAACGTAATGATTATCTACATATTCTGGAAGTTTCTCTGCTCCGGGAGTATCTGGTCGAATGGATTGAGCGCAGCTACCATGCGAAGACGTGTTCAATCACTGTAAGGCCATAATCTGTTTGTTGCGGACTAAAAGAAAAATTATAACCTGAACAATTTCCGATGCTGCACTGCCATGCGACCATTAAATTTCTCAGGCTCACGTCCCACTGTCCGACATCGCCATAAAAAAGCGGTACTTCAACCAGTAACGACAGTTTTTCTCTGCTCTTCAAATTTGTTTTATTTATTCATCAATCGTCTTTGTGTGCTGCCTGTTCACTTTTTTTCTATAAGCTCATCAGCACTTCTACCCGATCCAGTTGCTTTATTACTTTTAAGGGGGGACTCTGGTCTGGAAACTTTTTCGTTGCTTTCATATTAATGTAGAATTTGTGCAACAATTTTGAGAGATTATGACTTAAAAGAGTAGAAAAAGTTAAATTTTAAAAAATATGTCGACGCGTTGCCATGGAAACAATAAAAAATGGCCACCAAACACAAAATTTCAAATCTCTAACACTCTGAATGTAATAAATATAAATTAATTTTGTTTTCACTCTAAGGTGAGCAATTGTAATATCTAAAATATTACACATGCTTTTAAGGATATATTAAATATGACATTTTAAAAGAATATTGGGTAAACACCCCCAAAAAAACAGCTTTTGACCAAATTTTGAGGGCATTTTTACCCAAAAATTTATTTTAAAAATGTAATGGACGGTGTAGAGCAAGAGGGACACTGTCTGTGTAATTTAATGTACGCATGGCTTGTGCAGTCAAATCTAAACTGTTCAGATTATAAATTTTACTTTATACCCCCCGACAGAAAATAAAATTACTTGGCCTTACAGGGGATTGAACCCAGATCTCCAGAATCGGACCTCGCGCTCTAATCTATTCGCCAAACGCTTCATAATCAATTATAAATGACATATATACGAGTGTGTTTATGGTATCTATTGCTTCTTTATTTTAGTACAGACATTTCATTGACATAAATGTAAAACATAACAATTTAAATTGCAAGGCTTGTCTTGAACAGCAATAACAACAACACATATTTCTTACAGAGCATGCATGGGAATGCCCAATGTGCCGTGACGTCGATCGCATAACATAACATATTTCTTACAAAACTTGTTCCGAAAATTTTGTCAAGCACGGAATCTAGGGTCGTTCTATCTAAATAAAAATGTCATATATAGTAAACATTTCATGCAATCGCCCAAACCAAGGCATATATGCGGGTACTTCGGATAAGAGACATCCACTTCACAAGAACACTAATGATGTTAAGGGCACGGGAATCAAGCGTGGCATGTCGTGGATGGCCCAGCTGAGAGAACAATTGGCCAGGTGACTACGGTTGCGACTCTACCAAAAGGGGAAGAATGGATCCCAACAGATGGTAGCATGATAAACTATCTCAACGTTATCATTACTCTTGGAAGAGAATGTAGAGATTGGGGCAACATGAAGGCTGATCTCGCAGTTAAGCAGCTGATAGAAGATAATGCAAGGGATGATGATGTTGTTGTATATACCGATGGGTCGGTTCAACGTGGTGAGAATCCGGCTGGGGTTTCTTGGCTAATGCGCATGGTAGGGTTGTTGCAGAGCGAAGTGGGGCATACAGGACAACTACTTCTAGTATGAGGATGGAGGTTGAGGCCGTTACTGCTGCCCTCCATTGGATTTCTGGGACTTCATTTACTGGGGCAGTTGTTGTATCTGACTCTCAGTCGATGCTTCACAAGATCCAGAAGGGCAGGTTTCGGTATGAGTGGATGTCGTCTATAGAAGTTTCTAACCTCCAGCGGCTTACGTGGATATACTGTCATGGGCAGCGGTGTTTACGGTAATGAGAGAGCGGACAGGCTTGCATCAACAGCATCGATTGTTGGGGAGTTGAAGATGGATAAGGGGATATTCTTCGGTCTCTTCGAGACTCTCTGTTGGATGAGGACACTAAAATCGATGTTGAATCGATCAAGCGATTTAAGCAGTTTGGAGTTACCCGTTGTTCAAGTCGAACTGGATGCCTGAGAGGCAGAGTGAGAGGTGTGTTTAATCAGCGAGCCACAGGAACCATCAGTATGCATACTCTTCGATATCTGTTGGGGAAACTGAGCACCTATGGTTCTGTCCGGAGTGCAATGACGTCAGTTTAGTAACCAATAACCAATAAACATTTCCTCTAATATCCAAACCAGGTCACTGACTATTTGTACAATTGTCAGACAAATACTATTTGTGGCTTCTATGTTTCCTTTATGTGACATTGATCAAGCTCTGTATGATCCCGGCTTTTTAAACCGATATTTACTAGTAATGTGATGTCCAGTTACTTTTAAATAGTTGTAAGTATTCTTTATAATGACAACAGATAAAACGAACATGACAGATAATATTTTTATAAATGGAGAGAAAGTAGAAAATGTGAAAAGTTTTGAATATTTTGGTTCACTGCTAACAAAAGATGGAAGTGGAATGAAGTAAATTAAAAGAAGAACAAACATGGCTTTACAAAAATTGAACAACTCAAAACAGTATGAAACGAAACTGATAAGAAAACAAAGATCAGAATACTAAGAGCGTGCATATTCTCAGTGGCAATGTATGGATGTGAAGCATGGACATTTAATAAAGCAGTGGAAAAACATATATGTGCTTTTAAATATAAGTGTTACAGAAGAGTCCTTCGTATATCTTGGACAGAGAAAGAGAACAAATAGATCTATTTAGAAAGAACTCAAAATCAAAGAAAACTGGCTGATGCTACAAATAAGAAAGAGAAAATTGAGATATTTTGAACATATAAAAAGACATGAAGGGCTTGAGAAGACCACCATGGAAGGAAGCATACCGGCAAAGAGAAGAATAGGAAGACCACGGAGAAGATGGATTCAGGATGTAACTGGTGGTTTGAACATGACAGCTGCAGAGGCAGGACATCTGGCCTATGAGAGAGAAATTCCGGAGGACTGTTGGGGTGGCAAAGTTCTGCTTAGGACAAGCTATTTGATGATGATGATGTATTCTTTACCTTTTAGAACAAATAATCAGTACTACTAGTTACTTACTAGTTACTTACTAGTTACTTACTAGTTACTTACTAGTTACTTACTAGTTACTTACTAGTTACTTACTAGTTACTTACGAGGTATTTATTATGTAGTATTCAGGTATTCAAATGAGACGATTAGTCGCTGCGGAGTATTTTCTATTATGTTATTGTAAGATCTTTCCTTCGAAACTACCGATTCTAGCTTTACAACTGGTACATAACTAGTAGCTAGGCACGCAATCTTGGTTACAGAACAAATAGTGTATGAAGTATTTAATTGTAGAAAAGTAGCTTACATTTATTTCTAGTTGATAGTTGATGCTTTCAGATCTAATCAATAAAAGGTATTTGTCTAACAGATAGTTACTATTCACACATCATTACTCTTGACATCAGGTGTAGGCGCACTTATCTGATCATAAATTCTTAGCTCCTGGGAAGGAAGGGGGTGGTGGTTGTTGGGTAGTAAGGTGCTCGCCTCTCTCTCCGAAGTTACTCAGTTCGTTTCTGCTTGAAGCGATCATGATATCATCCAGTGATCCCTTATCTCAGTGTAGGTGAGAACGAGCTCCTAGTCCTAGCAGAGACGGATAACAAAACATAAAAGAACACATTGACAGTTGAAAATCGTTAAGAGTAGACTTCCAGGACAAAATTCATTAAAATATGAAAATAAAATTCGTAAATATGTTTTCACAATCTTCAAAATGATATTGGGAACCCTCTTGCCTTTGGGAACACTACAGTATCCATGCAAATATCCCTGAGATCTTCTTGTGTAAGAAAGAGATAGAGGCACAAATTGTTATTCATCGAAGGGTAATGATAATGGACCAAATCAAGCAGTCAATCAGTCAATCAATCAATCACATTTTAATTCATATTTACAACACAAAATAGCCCGGAGTCCTCTAGGGAAGCAAAGAATAGTAACACTGCCACCTACAAGGCATGTCGTATGAGACGACTGAGTAGGGCCTAGGAAGCTACCCTAGAAAATAAAAAGCGTCGCAGAAATTGGATGTGCTGGCCTACTTGAGACGTATAGCTGGCACAACGTACAACGCTCTCTTATTCTTGGATCACATACAAATCACAAAGAGTGGTTAACAAGTGGTCGCTATGGAGCGTTAGACGAAGAAGAAGAAAACACAAAATAAACAGATGCATTGATGTTAAAACATTTTTTTTCCCAGTGTTGGGTTCCGTTTTTTCCGTTAGAGCCTCAGCATTGGTACCCAGTTATGTTTTTCCGTTATAGCCTCAGCAGTGGTACCCAGTTATGTTTTTCCGTTAGAGCCTCAGCAGTGGTACCCAGTTATGTTTTTCCGTTAGAGCCTCAGCAGTGGTACCCAGTTATGTTTTTCCATTAGAGCCTCAAGCAGTGGTACCCAGTTATGTTTTTCCGTTAGAGCCTCAGCAGTGGTACCCAGTTATGTTTTTCCGTTACAGCCTCAGCAGTGGTACCCAGTTATGTTTAAAACGTGTGAACATTCCGAGCGTCATCTTCGTTCTTACGAGCGAGAGCTGCACGAAATTTTTAAAATTTTGTTTAGTTGCCAATTGGCTCTATGAAAGCTCCCACCATTAGGCCTCGATCAAGTAGTCACTATACTTTAGTCTTAGCAAAAAGGCCGAGAGCAGATATTGAGCGAAACATGTAGATATTAAGTTGTATTATGTAGAATCATTTTAAGAAACGAACAGGTTACAGTCTGGCAGTATGCAACATCAAGGCGAAAGACAGAGGATGCTGGAGATTCATCCGAAAAAAATTAATTTACGAACCGATTGAAGCAGTTAAGATTCGAACCTACGACCTGAAAGAAGGCAAGGCAAACTGTTTAACCATTTCACCACACAGACCTCCAAATTAATTGTAACGTATGTTCGGGTCAACATAAATTTTCTTGGCTGACTGATTAACGTTGACCGTAGAAATCTATCTTAAAATTTCCATCACGGAACATTGATATAATAAAATATAGGTGACCTCTGTAACTTTACCTGCTCTGTCTACCATGCTTAAAAAAAATAGAAATACAGTATATATATATATATATATATATAAAATACTGTATTTATATTTTCTATATATATATATATATATATATATACACACACAATGTGTTATTTAGTGAAATAAGTAAATAATCTACTGGAAAGTAGTAAGCGGGTGTTGTTTACGTTGCTATGTGTCTTGTGTCATTTCTTTATATTTACGTTAATTTGAACTAAAAATACATTTCCAGAATTTGGGAGTCTAATTCTGCACTATACGGTTTTCAAACTGACATATTTAATTTAAGGTTTGCCATTCATCTAATTTGCAGCTACTTCGGAAAAGAAACCCACTCTAACAATAGTTATTGAAATTACTGTCAATGAATACCACAAATTACTTCTAGAATAATTTCAAATTCGCATTGATAAAACTCAAGTGTTAATTATCGAGGCAAGTAAAACAAATGTGGTTAGAACTATAGGCAAGAAGTATGCACGACTATGATCGTCTAAGAAATAGATTCCCAAACTTTTTCTGCCCACCGCCCACTTTGCACAACATTTTTTTTTTCCCCCGATCCAGAAACACTTGAGCTGAAAGCTCTTCGGCTCGTGTCATGGACATCGTAACTCGCGGTGTCATGGACATCGTAACCCTTCGGCTCGGTGCCACGAACACCGTAAATCTGGGGAACCTGTAGCTTTTCTGCCAGTCAACGGAGTTGAACCCGCACTTACAGAGGACTAGTTACCCGTAGTCCAACGCGCTACGAACACGCTGGGCACGCGGGCTTGCACAACATAAACTTTGCAACTCCCCCCTCCACATTATAACAGTTTGCACCTCCCCTCATATATACATGCTCTATTTTCACTTTGACATAGAAAATTGATATTTATTTCTGTCATACATGATACATTTTCAAATGATTATATGCACGAAATAGAAAATTGATGACAAAATGGATCGTGTAAGACGGGCATAAGAAGAATTTAAATGCAGAATTCAAATTTTTAAAATGATTATTCAATCGCAAAATCACGAAAATAATTTATTTTAAAATATTTATTATTAATTTCTCCTTTAAGGAGTCACTGACCCCTAATCGCCTGAACACCCCCAAATTCTTCTGAACCCACTATCGCCCCCATCCCTAGAACGCTTCAGCGCCCACTGGGGGGCGGTGCCGCCCACTTTGGGAGACGCTGGTCTAAGCAAACCGATCATGGTCGTGCATAACTTCTTGTCTATAATTCTAACCATATTTGTTTTTTAATTGCCTCTATGCCCGCTTGGAAAACTGCGAAGACACCACAGGCGAAGATCGCAGCGTCCCATCAAGCCTCCACTTCATCTCGTACCGTTATACGTACATAGGACCTGCATGCAATTTCTCCATATCGCTCTATCCTGCGTAACTCGTTCAATCTTCTCCATAGAACTGATACCGATATTTCTTGCCTCTCTCAGCAAAGTTTGTTTCAGTGTCTCCCTAGGTCGTCCTCTCTTTCTTGAACTTTTTACGTCCCACTTCAATATATATAACTAGAGAGAGAGAGAGAGAGAGAGATAAATAAATTGAGAGTAGAGAGAATGAAAGACGAGTGTCAAAATGCGCTTTTCTTTCTCATTCGTAACGGAATGTCCAATTTATTTATACATTATTAATGAGTAGCCTTCCTTTCTAGGTTCGAGTAAGCGTAGATACGCCACTGTTTTCATCTATATAAGTAGTGTACCCTGGGTAAATAATTCTCCTAAACTATATTTGAGAAGAAGTAACAATTGATGTGAAAGTAATTACAACATTCTCCATCTTGGATCCAGTAGTTTAATGTAAAAACTATCCACAAAAAAAATACTCTCAACTTAATTGATTGCCAGTACTGTTTGATATCTGATAACATTTGACCAACCAACTACTGACACCAGTAGACCAACCACTGACAACAGTAGATCAACCACTGGCACCAGTAGACTACCACTAACACATTAGACAACACGACATCATTAGACCAACCACTGACATCATTAGACCGATCACTGACAACATTAGACCGATCACTGACAACATTAGGCCAATCACTGACAACATTAGACCGATCACTGACAACATTAGGCCAATCACTGACAACATTCGACCAACTATTGTCAACATTAGACCAACATTACCAACAATATACCAACAATTATCAATATTAGATCAGCACTGCCAACATTAGACCAACAATTATCAATATTAGATCAGCACTGACAACATTAGACCAACCATTGTCAATATTAGATTAACACTGACATCAGCAAACGTATAAACACCACTAAAAACACTAAAAACCAAAACAGATCGTCCGAACTAGACGGACTCACTGCGGAACACGAATCTAGGAGAAAAAACAACTAGTCACATTCTTTCTCAACGAACTCACAGAAGACTTCCAGCACAACAGGATTCATAAAACTTAAAACAAATCATACACCACATTCATTTCGTAATGCAACGCTATCAGAAAACAAATGACAAACTAAGTATTTTCTTCCCGAGCAAAGAGTATTATCGATATAGAAAGGCCTTTTAGTCGAAACGTTGTTTCGTAATGTTGTTTTTGTATTTTGTTAAAATAAAGTACTTTATTTTTACGTTTCGTGAAAAAAAAGTTGAAAAATAATGCAAAATGAAAATCGTGGCATATCCTTTACATGACTTAGCCACCAATCACATAAAATGAGTGGTCGATTTATAGGTACCCCTTATACTTTCATATAATCTCAGCAAGCACTTAAAATTAAAGATCTTTAACTCTTGTGTGATTCCAGTATTAACTTATGGATGCGAGAGTTGGAAAGCAACAAAAGCTCTAGAAAGAAAATTAGATAACTTTGAGAATAAATGTCTTAGAAGAATATTGAACCTCAAATGGTCAGATTTCAGACCCAATACACAAATAAGACAAGAGACCAAGCAAGAAAATGTATCAAATTTTATAAGAAAGCGCCGCTGGAACTACATCGGCCACACACTTAGAATGGATGAGAGAAGACTCCTTACCAATCCCTCATATGGACACCAGAGGGAAAAAGAAAACGAGGAAGACCAAGAGAGACTCTGCGTAGAACCATCACCAGAGAAGGCTCAACGATGGGCCTAGTAAACATTAAAGACCTAAAACAGATAGCAACGAACCGCGAGACATGGAGAACTATGACCTCTGCCCTATGCGCCGCCCAAGGCCCAAGAGGAAAGACTAACTAACTTATACTTTCAGTAGTTTGCTACTGCTTTCTGAACGGTGATGTCTATTTTACAGTTCGTAAGAATCCAAAGGAACGAATTTGCTTCCAAACTTGCCCGTCGCGGAGTTTGAACCAGGTATACTTGAGTTGTGATCGAGCTCACTATCACTAAAGCTATAGACGTTCACAAAAATAGTAGCAAAATCTTATTACTGTATAACTCACACCTGACTTGCAGTAGTTGGTCTCTTTCTTTCCCTCTTATGTCTTTTTTTATCCCGATGTGAGCATAGGCCCTCAACCAATTCATGCCAAGTCTTCCTATCTTCCTATGCATCTTCCAAGTCTTCCTATCTTCCTATGTATCTTCCTATCTTCCTATGCATCTTCCAAGTCTTCCTATGTATTTATAGCAACTCCTTCCAGCTATTCCGTATATCATTAATCTATGCCGCCAAATCTCTTCTACATGTATTTCCAGGTCTCCATCTCTTTCGTTTTCCGTGAGGGATTTAGGAAAGGTCAGTTCGTGTTTTACTCCCTATGATTTTCTCAAAGTGTGTCATATCAAGTGTCTGTTATTCACCTCTTGATTCACTGTGAGATATACTCATTCTTCATAAACTCTCAATTTGTGACCGTATCATACTATCGCACTCCCTTTATTTCTGCGCTGATACCAGCTGATGAATCTTGGCAGTTTATGTACTATTGTTTTATTTTATTTTCCAACAATGCAACATAAATTATAAAACCACTATTAAACATAAACACACCCGTCTGTTGCCTCTGGGAATTTGTATCATCTTAAAGCTAGTTTTTGTTGTCTTATCTAGACTCCTTCATACAGACGTTTAATATTCTTCTAATTTCTTTCTTCACATCTCTCTTGTTTGTTATCAATAAACCAAGATTTTCATAACGTTTTTCTTTCTCTAATTTATCGTTATTGTAGACATATTTATTCTATTAGATGTCATTATCTTTTTGTCACATTGAAATATACATTTTGTTTTTCACTTTTCTATTTGAACTGTTATTATTAATTTCAATCTTCCATTTGTAATGTGGATGAAATCACCGTGCCGACAAAGCTATCACAATTGTACAAATCATCACATCACAAAACAATCCTTCCTTCCTTCCTTTCGTTCGCTTGAGATATTGTCTATATATTCAATGTTGTCTTTTGTATGAACTTTACTGTCTTTTGTAGCTCACACAGAGGTCTGTGTAGTTTTATGTCAAGTGTTGTTTCGTTCGGCCGATGAGTTTGCGCCAGTGTATCATATTCGGGGCAGTCTTGAAGTATGTGCTCTGCAGTCTGGTGTGCCTGTCCATATGTACACACAGCTGAATTGCCAATCTCGAATTTTGTATACATGTGGCTGCGAAGTCGATTGTGTCCTGTTCTAGGCAAAATAATGCCCACCTTGTTTACTATTGATGTCGAAAAGTTAAAGAAGAAAAAGCTGTTATTATAAAGTACAACTGGATCTATGCTTTCGCTATAGATACATTTTTATATTATGTTACAGTAAAGAAAAACGTATATCTTTAAGAATTACATAAACGATCTGTTTACCGGAATTAACATTTAGCTTTGTGACTGCGCAGTCACAAAAAATAACTACATGTGAAATGCGTTGCCTGAGAAAAGTTACCAACAACACCAGAAAGACAGAATCACCAACATCAGCATAAGAAAGAAAGTTGGCACAAACCGTGCTTGAATTATATAGATAAACAAAGAATGAAGTGGTTTGGCCACTTAATAAGAATGCATCCAAACTCCACAGTATACAGAGTCTTCTACAACAGAACATCGGGAAAGAAGGCAAGAGGAAGACCACGGAAAGATGGTTAGATGGCGTGGCAGCATCCTGTGAAAGAGCACAGATAACAATCACACAAGCCACCAGAACAGCGCAAGACAAAAACAGAAAACCACGACACTGGGCAACAACCCGTAGCAGTGTGACGACTAAAAAAGAAAGAAGAACATTTAGCTAAAGATATATATATATATATATGGTTATGTTTAAGTAAGGATATTATTATAACAGTTGTTTTCGTAAGCAAATTTTGAGAAGGCTTTGTACTGATTTCAAAATCAATCGTTATTGCATCTGTTTACCATGAAGATTTTTCATCTCGCTTACTTTCATTAACTTATGAAAGAAAAAAGCATTATCTACATGATACAAAATTTGTATCCAGTTAGATAACACTGCATTTATTAAAAATCTGCAACTGAAATTTGCTGTTTGTTGTAACAAAACTTACAACTCAATGAAATGCATTTCTCTACAAAGTAATCCCAAAATTACATTCACTTGCCGGTACATTATATTTAGCGATGACTACTTTATCATTTCAAGTCTCTTCTCATTCTTTTTCTTATCTATTAAATAACATCAGTCAAATAAAGCGTCTTTACAAACAACTAATTTCCATTAAGCAGTTGTTGTCCATTGAGCAGTGGGTGGCATTTGTTAGGTTAGTGACTCGGTCTACTAACCCCGACGTTCTGAGTTCGAATCACACTTTGGACAATTTGGTTGCAAATTGTTTCGCGTGGATTTTAGCAAAAGGACTATGGCACCATCCGTTCACAAATCAACGGCAAACTACTGAACGTAATAATGCCTAGAAAATCACAAACAGCGTTAAAAAGCTGAGGTTGATTCGGAAAAGTCCTGTAAAGGATATGCAATTAACTGTTTTAGTTGTTGTTTGCCCACAAATAAACTATGATTAAACAAATATATTTTATTTATATTTTGAGCAACTTTCCATTAGAACAATCTGAGGTCAGTTCTTCTTTTTGTGTGAGCGTTTGTATATTTCTCTCTAGTTTTGTATTCGTATGGCTGCTCCCCTAAAATTTGATGAAAATCATAAAACAAAACGTATAACACATTCCTATGTTGACTACAAAACCTACCTGATACATACACATTGGTCTGGGGGATGTTTGACTGAGTAGTTAGCAATGATACATACACATTGGTCTGGGATCTGTGACTGAGTAGTTAAACAATGATACATACACATTGGTCTGGGGGATCGTTGTGAGCTGAGTAGTTAAGAAATGATACATACACATTGGTCTGGGGGATCGTTGTGAGCTGAGTAGTTAAGCAAATGATACATACACATTGGTCTGGGGGATCGTTGTGAGCTGAGTAGTTAAGCAATGATACATACACATTGGTCTGGGGGGATCGTTGTGACTGAGTAGTTAAGCAATGATACATACACATTGGTCTGGGGGGATCGTTGTGAGCTGAGTAGTTAAGCAATGATACATACACATTGGTCTGGGGGGATCGTTGTGACTGAGTAGTTAAGCAATGATACATATACATTGGTCTGGGATGTGGCTGAGTGTGCATGATCTACAATGGTCTGGGATGTGAGCTGAGTAGTTAAGCAATGATACATACACATTGGTCTGGGGGGATCGTTGTGACTGAGTAGTTAAGCAATGATACATACACATTGGTCTGGGGGGATCGTTGTGAGCTGAGTAGTTAAGCAATGATACATACACATTGGTCTGGGGGGAGATCGTTGTGAGCTGAGTAGTTAAGCAATTCGCTTTGTATTAGCGCAAGAAGGTCATGAGTTCGAATTCGGACTGCACCGTTTCGTTTTGTTCATGAGTGCATTTTTCTCGGAGATCTCTAGAATTATTACAGGAGCTACGGAGTTCGTGAATTGTTCAATACTCTCGGCAAGTGACGTGCAATTTCTGCGGATAGGAACATAGCTATATGAGGGAACTTAGCTATATGGGGGAACATAGTTATATGGGAACATAGTTATATGGGGAAATAGCTATGTGGTGAACATAGTTATATGGGAACATAGTTATATGAACATAGCTATATGGTGGAACATAGCTATATGGGACATAGCTATATGGGGAAACATAGCTATATGGGAAATAGCTATGGTGGAACATAGTTATATGGTGGAACATAGTTATATGGTGGAACATAGCTATATGGGGGACATAGCTATATGGTGGAACATAGCTATATGGTGAACATAGTATATGGGGGACATAGCATATGAAACATATATATGGGGGAACCAGGTGAAATGAAATCAATCCTTCGTCTATTGTTTCAATATCTAGGATACATCATGATGTAGTTAATTGTCCTAGTTATCAAGTAGCCATCATGACGTAGTTAATTGTTCTAAGTATCAAGGATACATCATGATGTAGTTAATTGTTCTAGGCTATCAAGGATACATCATGATGTAGTTAATCGTTCTAAGTATCAAGGATACATCATGATGTAGTTAATTGTTCTAAGTATCAAGGATACATCATGATGTAGTTAATTGTTCTAAGTATCAAGGGTACATCATGATGTAGTTAATTGTTCTAGGCTATCAAGGATACATCATGATGTAGTTAATTGTTCTAAGTATCACGGATACATCATGATGAAGTTAATTGTTCTAGGCTATCTAGGATACATCATGATGTAGTTAATTGTTCTAGGTATCAAGGATACATCATGATGTAGTTAATTGTCCTAGGTATCAAGGATACATCATGATGTAGGTAATTGTCCTAGGTATCAAGGATACATCATGATGTAGTTAATTGTCCTAGGTATCAAGGATACATCATGATGTAGTTAATTGTCCTAGGTATCAAGGATACATCATAATGTAGTTAATTGTCCTAGGTATCAAGGATACATCATGATGTAGTTAATTGTCATATGTATCAAGGATACATCATGATGTAGTTAATTGTCCTAGGTATCAAGGATACATCATGATGTAGTTAATTGTCCTAGGTATCAAGGATACATCATGATGTAGTTAATTGTCCTAGGTATCAAGGATACATCATGATGTAGTTAATTGTCATATGTATCAAGGATACATCATGATGTAGTTAATTGTCCTAGGTATCAAGGATACATCATGATGTAGTTAATTGTCCTAGGCTATCCATACAATTAAAAATTGAACATATTTTAATAATTTCAAAAAATTTGTTGACAGAATCGTCTCCAAACTATTTATGTTTGAGAATTATTTCAAAGTATTTAGCTTTTATTTAAATGTTAAATAAAACGTTTTTGCTGAAAGAATCAGTTTATAACCGTGTGTAGGTGACTGTTTTTCCAGTTACATAAGCAGTTACTTACAGAGCGACACAAGCAAACTAGTATATGGTATTATCTGTAGACAACCAGTTTTATGTTTGATTGAGTTCTTTGTCTGAAACAAAATACCAGTTACGAGACAAATATTATCATTTGTAATTTTTTTGGTCAATCTTGAAGTTATTTGGCATTTAAAAGCCATTTGTTATTTTGAAGGTTTTTTTGTTATATATTTTGTCAATATAGTAATAAAGGTAAATTTGCTCTACAACACTGAGCACCTGTCCAGTAACACCAAGATTATATGGATCCCGTGAATACAGAGATTATATGGATCCGTAACACCAAGATTATATGGATCCAGTAACACCAAGATTATATGGATCCCGTAACACCAAAATCACTATGGAAATCATGACGGTAACTAAAGCGATGGGTTGGCTGGAATCACATACTTATATTCATGCATGTTTTCTCAGTGACTCAGTGAGTATGCTCAGGAAGATTGAAACAGGATGGGCTAGGAGACATTGGATGGAGTCGCTGGGGAGGTCTAAGCTGACAAAGATCATTTTTATTTTTGTGCCAGGGCATGCAGATATAAGGGGGAATGAACGCGCGGATAGGCTTGCAGGTATGGCTGCTGTACAAAGCGGGCAAGTAATGGACTAGGCTGATATTATAAATTCCCTAAGGAAGAGAGGTCGTGAACATGATTCAAGTAATAGTGGTGAATCTACAACACTAACTAGACTGCAAGGTCTCCAAGTCTAGTGTGGTGTAGCTAGATTAGAACACTATGCTGGTAGACAAAGAAGAATAGTAAACCAACAAAGAACCGAGGTCGTTACTCGCCACACACTGAGAGACATACTGAGGAGGAGATCAGAGCACTTATGGACTAATTGTTTCGACGTGCAATGATGATGATCCGACTGCTAAACTAAACTAAAACCAAGATTATAATGTTACAAAAACTGTATTAAGATCAATTGCACCATATGGTCTTTTTACCCACTCTTGGAAGTTACAGGTCTGGGAAGAAGATGTGGTGTAACATTGCAGTCTTCGAATATGATGTCTTCAAGGGTTTCCATGCAAGTATCGAATCGTGTGCAGTGGTGGTGGACTTGGGACATGCATGCAACATAGTGTCCTACGAGTATCTCATTCTCCGGCCTATCAATCTCAATGTGCTCCGCTGTTTATTCGTGAGTCCACATACCAGCTGAACAGGGCCTGCAGCACAGCCAATCCACGATTTGCCCCGTTTGAACCGACTCCCATTTCTGATACTGAGTCTCTCGTGCAGTGGATGATCCTTTTTGACATTTATTTTGAGATACGCAAGTGCTCTAGCTATCTTGATTCTATACTCCATGGTTGCGAAATCATGGAGAAATATTATCACCACAAAGGGTGTATCGCTAGTGCAACCCAAAAGGATACGCCTGGCTTCATTCTGAACTTGTTCCGGTCGTTCAGTTTGCATCCTATTATTAGTGAGGATGGCTACCGCATAGTCGATGGTTTAACGACAGCGAGGCAGGAAAGAACGTCAATGATTGAGTTGATCGCCCACGATGGACACGTAAAGATATGAAGAGAAAAGATTCGCAAGACTATTTCTCTCGTTCTCTCTTTCTTCCCTTTGCAGCATCTTCAAAACTGAACACAATAAAATGAAAACAAATAAAGCATTTCTTAGAAATACATTTTTACTGTGGTCATTTACTCCGACATAGATAACACAACAAGTTGGACGTTGATCATAGTGGCTAGAAACAGGACGTGTCAAATCAGGAAGACGAAGAATATATGGTAATATCATAATAATCAACAACGAGAAGATGGACAATAACATTCATATAATGGTTCATCACTTAATTTAAATCTGGACACGACCGTATACTGCCGGAGCTCGCAAGGGGAACAAAGAACAGTAGCACTGCAGACCACAACGAGTGTTTTAACAGGTCGTTGATGCTGTTCGAAAGAAGAATAGTTCATCGACTACATCTAACCTTATCGACTTACTACAAAATGGTAATAAACGTGGGCGTCTGTGGCTCAGCGCTAGTAAGCTCGATCACAGCCCAAGAGTACATCGTTCAAACTACTCGACGGGCAGTTTCGAAGCAAATTTGTTCCCGTTGATTTTTACGAACGGTAAAAATAGACCTTACCGTTTAGGAAGCAATGACAATCTACTGAAAGTATAAATGTTACCTAGAAAATCCGCCCGAGTGGTTACCGGGTCCCAAATTTGGGGTGTAAAGAATAGAACCGCTGTTACCTGCCATGCATGTCGTAAGAGGCGACTAAGGAGGTTTGGCTGAAATCGGATGCACATGTCCTAAACTTGTAGAAATCTATGCGTTAAGGGGCCTACCAAACCAATGTGCAACGTATACACGTTCTTGGTAAAGATCAAACATATCACAAAGAGTGATTAAAATTGGTCGTAAAGAACGAACGCGAAGAAGAAGAAGAAGAAAGACCTAGAAAATTAACAACTCGTTTACTATTGTTGATGGCGACATCTTGTGAAAGATAGACCAAGATTTTCATTTTTTTGCAATAATCAGAGAAGTTCTTATTATTTCGTTTGCTATACCTGTACATGTTTTATGATCTATTTTTCGTTTCATTAGGAGCGGAATACCAAAGACGCAGTCGGACTTCTCACAGGAAAACGAGTTAAACGTGTACGTGTTAAAATTCTACTGGTTGTTTTATCAACTTGTTTTATATGACAAGGATGTTAGTTTTTAGTCAGCTACAGTGGCGGCTCGTGATCACTTTTGTTGGTGGGGCCAGACACATTTTCGGGAAACCATGATGTTTTGGTTAGGTTATATTTTAATTTACGTTAGATATTATTTTTGGTGGGCCCGGCCCCATTGGCGAGCCGCCACTGGTCAGCTATTATCGTCTTCTTTGTAGGGTCTGAATGACTTGGCAGAACGTCGCTCTTATTAATTTGCTGTCAGAAAAACCATTAATTTCTAACTAGCTCTTACGGCGTTCTTCGTGAATCGTATTCAGTTTTTTAACATCCTGTTGTCACCGTCATTATTGGTTGTCTCCCAATCTCGTCCTCCCGGAACAACGCCCCTGTATTATTAGCTCTGTCCATGAATGAGAGACAATACGTGATATTCTGTAGCCGTGATATTGAATTCTCTGAAATAAATATCTTTATAATCACACCCTTTCATATACATTACTTCCTGTTAGGAGTTTACTATGGTGATATTATAGACTGAAAAATAAAAACAGCTTGTCCTGGTTGTCGACATAAAATCCGATAATTTTATAACTCGGTAAAGAAAACATCATAAAGGATATTCGAACCCTAGTCGTGATGATAGAAAGGCCGATGCTCTAGCCACTCGATCATCAGTTTCAAGACCATCATACATAAATAGATTGTACTCATTTATTTCTGAATGTAGATGTCTTTTTTCCTGTAGTCAGCATAGGAAAGTGGTCAGTGTAGCAAAGTGGTCAGTGTAGCAAAGTGGTCATTGTATCAAAGTGGTCAGCGTAGCAAAGTTCTCAGTGTAGGCCAGGGGTCGTGTAGCGCAGTGGTCAATGCAACACAGTGGTCAGTGTAACAAAATCTGTATGCTAGAACTGAATTCCTATGACATGTGAGACACACAATAGTTATGTCTTCATCTCAACACTAGTTTTACTTAGCTTATCAAGGACTCAAGCTGGCATTGGCTCTAAGTATTAGTAATTTTACACGAGTTGCCCAATATTCACTTAGTATGTCAAAGACTTTGTAAATCTAGCGAGGATTTTTTCCTCCAGCAAATGGAAGAATAACTAACGAAATTCAGCATAGATACAATAAAGCAAATCAGATCATGGGATAAATAGCATCAATTTTGAAATATAAGCATATCACCAATAACACTAAAAGAGCTTTAAGCAACACAATATTTCTCCACATATTATACGATCAGTGCTAAAGCTGGAAGCTGACATCAAACAATATAATAAAACTAGTCACGACAGAGATGAATTGTCTACACAGAATACTGAGAGTATCAAGAAGAGATATGTTTCAAAATAAAGACATCGGGGAAAAACTGTGTACAACATCAGTACTGAGATTTCTAAAAAAAATAAATTAAATGATAGGGGGTCTCTGTGGCTAAGTGGTTAAGCCCTTTGCCTTGTGGGTCGAGGATCGTGGGTTCGAATCCGGACCGCGCCATTCTGTTCACGAGTGCAGTTTTTCCAGAGACCCTAGGATTGTTGCTGGAGCTACGGAGGTCGTGCTTTGTGCAATACTCTCGGCAGGTGGCGTGCCAGTTTTGCGGAGAGGGACCGAGCCGTATGGGGTAAAACCCGGTGCAATGAATCAATCTTGCTTAAAACCCGTTTAGTGTACCTTAAAGAGCAATGCTACTCCGATACAGTTGATACAAAACAAAATGCCATCCACGCAAAAGGTGGATCTCAGAAATAAAAGAGGTAGTGAATGCCACTATTAATGAAGTGCACATAAAAGCCCGTTCTATAAACCTCATCTTATTCTGCCGATTTGAGGCAAAACAAGTTTACAGGAAAGAAAGAATATTGACTTAATCACAACACTTTGCCGTCTTAATGACTCATGCCCTGGATTAGACCTTAGAATTTAAACACTTATATCTCTTCCTTAAATAAGTCATCCAGGAAGACATATGAGGTCTAATATAAGTGATAATCTTGATTCAGATATGTTCCTAGACTTATTACCAGATATATTACCAACTGTTGATAACTTCCCGACGTAGCCATGAAGACGTCATCATAAAAAATACATTAATCGACTTTGTCATTATGCAGCACGTCGAAAACTCTCTTTCTGATTTCGATTTCCACATACAACGATTATGTGTTGCGTATAATACACTCCATTTTCTCTAATGGTGGTGAGGTATTTACCTGTCATATCTATACACAGACATCAAAAGATAAAACATGTAACTGAGTTAGTCATGTATGTATTCTCTTGTGTACGTTATTTCGTTTTGGGATTTAATCAAAGATGGTTGTATATCTATATTGTTAGTATATACGCGACTATTTCATGTAGGTCACAGTGTATACATACATACACACGCACATACATACACACCTGCGCACTCACAGACACGCACACACCCCACATATACGCACAGGCCACACACATACGCACACACTCACACACACACAAATATACAGAAATACGTAAATATGTTGTTGTTTGTGTCCCAAAGTTTAAACGAGTTACGAATTTACACTCATATTACCTGTGTCAGGTATTTTATACTTTTAACTTCAGGTTGATGTATCTCCTAATACAATTGTTCTCAGACTTTGCATTACCGCGGACGCCATTTGAAATAAATGTTGCTGCTGTGAGCCCCCAAAAGTTTCTATATATGAAAATAGACAGGAATGAATTATTTGTGTGTTACAATTAACAATAGTCAACAATGTTCTCAGACTGCTTACGGAGATTTGAAATAAATTTCTTGTGACAAGTTTCTATGAATAGCAGATGAAATATTGTGTTAATACATAGTCAACAATATTCTCAGACTGGAAACCTCAATGTTCTTTCATTGCCGTTAGCATTTAGACTCCGGTCTAGTCCGGGTCCTTTGATTTCGCAGTGGAACTCGTTTACCACTGTTTTTATACATACAATTTATTTTTCTGTTTGAATGTCAAAGATCATAATATTTCTTCACCCGAGTGGTTACCGGGGTAAATTTGGGGTGTAAAGAATAGAACCACTGTTACCTGCCACGCATGTCGTAAGAGGCGACTAAGGAGGTTTGGCTGAAATCGGATGATGTGTCCTAAACGTGTAGAAGTCTATGCGTTTAGGGCCTACCAAACCAATGTGCAACGTATACACGTTCTTGGCAAAGATCAAACATATCACAAAGAGTGATTAAAATTGGTCGTAAAGAACGAACGCAAAGAAGAAGAAGATATATTTCTTCAAGCGCTGGGAACTCCCTGTGAGTACCTCGCTGACCCTAGGGAATCACGGCGTACATCAGTTAGGGAAACGTCCTAATGAATTATACTGATTGCGTAGGATTCGTGAACTCACTTGAAATTCTGCACTGATGGCTGTTTCATTCAATGGAACGAAGCACAGCCATCTATAAACTTATGGGCCTGCGGACTCACGGGGAGCCCCTGACCTAGTTTCCTTTGGGGGGCTGGAATTTATATATGTTTGATAGAACACTGCAAACCTTTTTTTACAATTTGACTCAATTCTGTGAGTCTATTGTTATTTATTGATGAAACATTAATATTATTGATATTCCTTATTGTTAAACTGAACTTGTTGCATAATATAACTTTGATTTAACATTTTGTGTTGATTTTAATATGAATTCGTTTATATACAACAATACAGGAATGCGAGGCCGCGTGACCGATTGGGGTCTGATTTCCCATAATTTTTACCTGAGTCCGCAGACCCTATGAGTTTATGGTTGGCTGTGAACACAGTGTGCAATACCACGATATGAACCGTCTTCTAGTTTAGAGAAATATGTAACTCTCTTTCATAGGCATACAGAAGTTTGAAGCGTTGATTTCATATACCCCAGCAGCCGGACATTGGCCTCCAGCTGGTTTCATCACAAGATTATATCCTTACTTCAAGTTAGCCTGACGAATCTGTATGTGGAACAGGTTACAGAAAAGTATAGACAATGTACAGAAACTTACAAATCTGAGGTGGTCAGAGCGGATTAGATCTGGAGAAAACCGAGGGGAGCTTGTAGTAGCTCTTAATAAATTGGCGTCTTAGGACAAAGACACGTATGTTTAGTAACACATAAGCAAGTAAAATGAATTTTGAAAGTATAAAGCCGACATATACAACACTTTCATCAATACACTATATCATCAAATAACTTGTCCCTAGCAGAACGTTGCTACCCTAACAGTCCTTCGGAATTGATCTCTTCACAGGCCAATGTGTCGCCTCTGCAACACGTCATGCTAAAACCATCAGTTACATCATGAAACAACCTTGGCCGTGGTCTTTTCTTCTCCTCTTTACCAGTATGTCTCCTTCCATAATGGTCTTCTCCAGCCCTTTGTGTCTTTTTATATGTCCAAAGTAGTTCAATTTTAATTATTGTTTATAGAATCAGCCAGTTTTCTTTGATCTTGAGTCCTTTCTGAATAGATATATTTGTTCTCTTCTCTGTCCATGATATACGGAGGACTCTTCTGTAACACTTATATTCAAAAGCATGTATATTGTTTTTACATTGTCTTGTTAAATGCCATGCTTCGCACCCATACGTTAAATACGTTACAACGTGCTTGGATATTCAACATAGCTAATATTTTACAGATCTGGCCATTCAACCCAAATGTACCGTGACCGTGCCCAGGCACTGCAATATGTATTAGATAATATATAAGGACAGACATTCTGAACATTGATAATAGCTACGGAACACGTGTTCTATCGTCCACTCTTTGCTTTAAGCGATTGACAGTTGATTGGTTGGTTCGTCTTAAATGCGAGGACGTCGGTCCAATAGCGTGCAACTTTGAATGTTCTTATTAAAAACACACACACAGAAACATTCATATACGGGTAAAAAATGCGCCCATTCATATGTCTACAAATACATACACTTTATATGCATACAAATGCATACATTTATATGTGGATAAATGCACATATATTCATATATAGAGAAAAACCATACACACATACATTCGTGTGTAGACAATGAAGTCTTGCGTGTAACTCTTGTGTGCAGCAGAGACACATCATGACAAGCTATCAGATACCTTTTAGATCATCCATCGACCAAGGATAATAGAGTTAAACCACACATAGCATATGATTACAGTAAGGTAATGGTTGTCATTCGGTATCCACTCTATGATGTGCTAACTACACCTACACGGAGTATACTGAATAGAGGTACGACATGAATGGGTCAAGATTAAGATATTATCCAGCAGATATGATATACAGATATTAATTTTAGCTGCTAATTGATACCAAGAACTCCTTCGTATATCTTGGACAGAGAGGAGAACAAATAGATCTATCCAGAAAGAACTCAAAATCAAAGAAAACTGACTAATGATACAAATAGGAAAGAGAAAATTGAGATATTTTGGACATATAAAAAGACATGAAGGGCTGGAAAAGACCATCATGGATGGAGGCATACCGGCAAAGAGAAGAAGAGGAAGACCACGGAGAAGATGATTCAGGATGTAACTGATGGTTTGAACATGAGGGCTGCAGAGGCAGGACATCTGGCCTATGAGAGAGAGAGAAATTCCGGAGGACTGTTGGGGTGGCAAAGTTCTGCTCAGGACAAGCTATTTGATGGGGATGAATCGATACCAGTGCTTGTGGGTGCCAACATTATCATTTCTGTCCCCATCACACTCGACAGAAGCTGTGTAGAACAAGTTTCTGCTATAGTAAACACGTAGGTTAAAGCGATGCTGGATGAATACACACAGGATGGAGATGTTGTACTATACACTGAAGGCTCAGTAATTCGAAGCGCACAGTGCCTTGGCCTTCACTGCGCGTTCGAGATGCAAAACTGCCAAGGAGGATAGCATTGTCTTCGATGTAACTAGCAGCAGTCTCACACTGGCGATTAAAGCGGTAGAGATTCCTTTGAAATGGCCGAGTACACAGAAATCCACACATGCTTGATTTCTGAGCCACTCAATCCACATGCTCAAGTTAAATTCAGGCTGACTGTATAAGGCAGGAATTGTTCGTCACATTTAGCACATACCGAATGATTCATTTAACGTTTACTTTTGTATAAGTGCATACGGGCGTTCAAGGATGTAGACGTGCAGATCACCTGGCTGAAACAGCAGGGGCCAATGAAGGACGGTCAATGGATAGTTAATGGATAGTTAATGGCAGATATTATCAATGGCATAAGAGACTTATGTTTTATTGACGACTTTGGAATAATTTCTGAATCTACATCCCTATCCAGAGGGAAATTGAGAACTCCCAAACACAAACACTTTGTTAGATATACGAGGCATTTAATAAACACAGAAAGGGTGTGATTAATCGTTATATCTTGGTAAAGATATTGGGGAGAAGATCAGAGCACCCGTAGACCTGTCCGGAATGTTGTGACATGATTCTCACTAATCACATATATTTATACATAGACAAATACACAAACATATACATTTATATGTAGACAAACACATACATATTCGTATATAAATACAGGACAATACATATACATTCGTATTTTTTTTTTTCCCGATCCAGAAGCACTTGAGCTGAAAGCTCTTCGGCTCAGTGTCATGGACATCGTAACCCTTCGGCTCAGTGCCACGAACACCGTAAATCTGGGAACCTGTAGCTTTTCTGCCAGTTCGCGGAGTTGAACCCCCACTTACAGAGGACTAGTCACCCGTAGCCCAACGCGCTACGAACACGCTGGGCACGCGGGCATATACATTCGTATATAGACGCACATGTATAGTTACCAATGTTATGTGAACTAAATCAAGTGTGACAACACAGCCCACGATAGTAGTGTATATTGGTAGAATCTTCAAAACAGCCAAAGTGCCATACCAAGCGCGCGGACTATGATCTTCATGTATAAGAAATAGATTGGCGCACACACATAGTACTCACCGAAGTGCAATGATGATGGTCATATCAATCAATCAATCAATCAATCAATCAATCAATAAATTAATCAATCAATCAATCAATCAATCAATCAATCAATCAATCAGAAATAAGAAAACAATGATATCATATACATGGATATTTATGTACATACATGAACACATACATACACATATACATATATGTGCAGACATACATATGAAACCACTAACATACCTACATATAGACACAAATAAGTGAATACCATAAAACATGTATACGATAATACATCTTCTGATACAAGATCAGGTATAGAGACAGTTTCTAAACCTTATCGCGGGTGTTTCTTCTAGGAGGTATTAGTAGTATTTTGTGTAAGTATTAAGAAACCCTCTGCTGGTTACGCCAACATCTGTTTCTCCGCCTCTCCTTCCTATAGTATCTTATGTTAAATTCTAGTACGACAAACCGGGCAAGGTGAAACACACGGGTAGGGGTTTGGACTGGCTTGTTGGAACCACACACTTACATTGGAAGAATTGAACAAAATTCTAACCCCTTTCCTATTCGCCAGAACGTAGGACACAGACAGTTTAAACAACCTTCCACTAGGTATAGCAGTCCGTCTGAAAATCAAAGAAGTAACTACTAGTATTCAGAAAATATCAATTATTTATTATTTTTCTACTGAGATAAGATTATTGTGATATCTTCTGATATAAAAAAAATCAAGTAAAAAAACCCCGTTGATAACGAGTCTTTGAGATAAAGAAATAAAACAATAAGGTGTATACAAAGAGAGGATACGTTTGAAACAGTTTCTAGAGTTGAGTTTCTGTTAGAATGAACCAACACAGTGACAATTCGATTGTACTTAAAGTTCCCAATGAGACATCATTATACTTGGCCAAAGTGAGTGATTATTTGTTTTAAATTTTTCATTATTGCTGCAAACAAAAATTGTTGGTGTTGTATTTATAATTTTTATTGTCGTTAATTATCGAAGTGTTTTCATAGTTTTTTTATCATGTGGTTTTTATGTGCTGTCATGGTTTGTAATCTTAATACTGCAGTTATATATAGTACTGTCATAGTTTTATTATCATACTTTCTATATGTACTATCATAGTCATGGGATCACTAGCTCCTTAGTACATACAATAAAATATAACTTACTAATTTTTAATCTTTTTTTTAAAATACAGTCATCAAGATTATTTGGTTAGCATAATTTCTCTGAGTACTTTTATATATATTTATTTATTAACATGAGTAGATATGTGTGCACTTTCATACTTTCAGTGTGTATGAATTGTTGATGTTTTTGTGATTCCATCATAACTATTATAGTTAATCAGTGGCGGCTCGTGGTCATTTTTCTTGGTAGGGCCAGACACAAATTTTCGGAAAAATCATGGTTTTGAAGTATTTACTATTATTTGTCTATTCGGGGAAGTTATTCCCCTTTCAGTTTTGGTGGGGTCGGGCCCCACTGGCCTAATGACGAGCCGCCCTGTAGTTAATCCTTCACAATTGCAGTCATTTGTTTGTGTGTTCTTATTCGGATTACTTGTGTTACGTCAATGTGATTTTCATTGATAACTTTGAATAGTTCTATGGGTGCGAGTATGTCTAGAGTTTAAAAAAAGGTTTAAAAGCCGAAGGATTGACTTTATTGCACCGGGTTTTACCCCATATGGATCGGTCCCTCTCCGCAGAACTGGCACGCCACTTGCCGAGAGTACTGCATAAAGCACAAACTCCGTAGCTCCAGCAACAATTCTATGGGTCTCTGGAAAAACTGTGAGCCGGACAAAATAATATTGCACGTAGCGGAAAACAACGCTCGAAATTTGTGTTAATGTAGTGAGAAAAAGATACGAAAATGTGGAAGTTTTGTGACATCAGAGAAATTTGTGTTAACGTAGGGAGAAAAAGATACGAAAATGTGGAAGTTTTGTGACATCAGAGAAATTTGTGTTAATGTAGTGAGAAAAAGATACGAAAATGTGGATGTTTTGTGACATCAGAGAAATTTGTGTTAATGTAGTGAGAAAAAGATACGAAAATGTGGATGTTTTGTGACATCAGAGAAATTTGTTGGCAACAAATATCAAGAAATTGTTAGATAAATAGACGATCATTTCCTGTTCAATAATTATTGCTTCACGTCATAGTCCTCCAGGTAGACAGACTCAATGAAGCTGTCTTACCTAGCAGATGTCGAAGACTATGTATGCTAATGGTTCCGCTAGCTCGCTAGCTAAACAGACACCTCACTTCCCAGGAGACAACATGTTCTACTTATACAACGTGTAATTCCGAACTCATTAAACTAATTTCAGAACCCTAAACTAATTCCGAACCCTTAAACTAATTCCGAACTCCTTAAACTAATTCCGAACCCCTTAAACTAATTCCAAACCCCTTAAACTAACTCCGAACCCCTTAAACTAACTCCGAACCCTTAAACTAACTCCGAACCCCTTAAACTAACTCCGAACCCTTAAACTAACTCCGAACCCCTTAAACTAACTCCGAACTCTTAAACTAATTCGAACTCCTTAAACTAACTCGAACCCTAAACTAACTCCGAACTCATTAAACTAACTCCGAACCCTTAAACTAACTCCGAACTCGTTAACTAATTTCAGACCTTAAACTAACTCTGAACGGAAACTTAATTCGAACTCCTTAAACTAACTCCGAACCTCATTAAACTAACTCCGACCCTCTAAACTAACCGAACCTATGAAAAGCTACGAACCCTTATCTATCTCCGAACTCCTTAAACTAACACAGAACTCCTCACTAACTCCTGAATCCGTTAACTAACCTCAACCTTAATCTACTCCAACTCCTTACAGCTACTCCGACGCTTACTATAAATATCTCAGTACCTTCAAACTAACTCCGAACCCTTAATAATTCCGAACCTTAAACTACTCCGACTCGTTAAACTAATTCCGAACCCCTTAAACTAACTCCGAACCCCTTAAACTAACTCCGAACTCATTAAACTAATTCGAACCCTTAAACTAACTCTGAACAAACTAATTCCGAACTCCTTAAAATAATTCGAACATTAAATATGTAAATAGAATAGAATAACATAAAAATGGTTCATATTGAGTTAAGAAATAACACTTATTCAAATGACACCGTAGGAAAGTTAGTCGAATTTGTTAATCGACGATGAACTGGCTGTCGATTCTTGAAACTAATTCTCGCGTTGTATTGTTATTCTCTCCCTAAATAAGAACATAGTTTGTAAATTGTTTATGTTTTCTAAGTAATTATTTGTTACTTGCTATCTTCCTGTTATATCTTTATAAACTTTAAACAACAGAACAGATGCTTCTCATGCTATCTCTTCTTGTGTTTTTTAATCCTGGTTGAGACATAGACCCTCAACTAATTCATGCCAAGTCTTGCTATCTTTTACAGCTTCTTCTCTTGCTGGCTTATTCTAATTATTTAATATTTCTGTTCAGTTATTTCAATATATTTTCCCCCGTTAATATCCGTGAATGCTCTATGATTCAACATCTTTTTCTTCTTTGTGTTCGTTCTTTACAACCAATTTTAATCACTCTTTGTGATATGTTTGATCTTTGCCAAGAACGTGTATACGTTGCACATTTGTTTCGTCTTTTATTTATGTTGTTTTGATGGACATTTCAGACTTTATGTGACCGTCTATTGTGGTCTCTTGTCTTGTGTGTGGTGAGATTGTGTTGATGGCAGTGGACCAATGACAGTGGACCACGTGGAAGTGTCGCTGTGCTATCATAATACTAGTTCTGGTTGACTTCAAGAATAAAAAAGCCAAGCTCTAACCCTTTCTATCGACACCGGTTCTAAGCAGACCTGTTTCGCTCTATTTCTTTACAATTTTTTCTTTTGTATATTTACAACTAATAAAAGTAGTCTATCTGATATTCTGAAGATTATGAAACGGTGGTATTTTGTATATGCCACTGTTGAATTAATCGCGTCCCCTAGGACTTAACACCATTGTGATGATTGAGCCTGATTGGAGATGTCAAGACAAAGTGCTGGTCAGTAAATCTTCCTGATTTTGTTGTGCTTACTTACAACACATTTTGTTTATTACATTTTTTCTGTTACGTCAAATGAATTTCAACTGATGGAAGAGTAAAATCGAATACGTTCAGTTGGAGATGTATGATCAAGCAGAAGAAAGATGTATGTAAGATCTAATACGTTCAGTTGGGATATGATCAACAGAAGAAGATGTATGTAAGATCTAATACGTTCAGTTGGGAGTATGATCAACAGAAGAAGATGTATGTAAGATAATTTAGGAACAAGTTCTTCTTCTTCTTCTTCGAACGCTCCATATCGACCGCTTGTCAAACCACTCCTTGTGATCCGCATGCGATCTGAGCATAAGAGCGAGTGTACGTTGTGCCAGTTATGCACCTACAAGTATGCCGGCACATCAGATTTCTGCAATGTTTTTTATTTACTAGGGTAGCTTCCCTAGGCACCTACCGCAGTCGCCTCTTACGGCATGTCTTGTAGGTTGCAGTGGTACTATTCGTTGCTCCCCTTGCGAGCCTCGGCAACACACAGACGGGAATAAGTTCAAGAAAAACTCAATTCACATGTTAACACTGTTTTAGATATTGAGTAACACAAAAACACAACAGTCTGTAATGAGAGCAAACATTTCGTGTGTAGGATTAGCTTTGCTGCAGCAAAATAAGACAAGCATGAATGAACGAGTTCACGTAAGTCTGTCCACTTGTCAACAGTGCCGAAGGGAAGTTACAGATCCCAGTGTTTGTAGAATGTGTGTAGTTCACAAGTTGTTCAAGGCAACTTTTTCTCTACTTTCTAACAGTAACGAAATCTGTCAAGCTACTTCATTAGAAGAATTGTGATACTTGTAGCAAATATTTCTTGTTTACAACTTTTATATCAATTAAAACACAGAAGCCTTCTTTATTTGGTGGTTTAATTGCAACAAATTTACTGTCCGTCTGCCGGTCTGTCCGTCTATCTGTTTGTATACCCACCCATCTATCTATCCATTCATTCATACATATATTGATTGATTGATTGGTTGATATGACCCCATGTGTGCTACGACCTATTTCTTACACATGAAGATCTCAGCGGCGTTGCACGAACTCCGTAGCACCGGCGAGAGTAACTGATAAACTTACTATATATATATATATATGGTAAGTAAGCACGATGGCCTGGAAAGAACAATATTAGAGGGCAGGGGCCCAGGACGCAGAGGCAGACCAAGAAGAGGATGGCTACAAGATATTAAAGACACAATGAATATGACCATCGACGAAGTGGGTGAACTGGCAAGAGACAGAGTGAATTTCAGATGTGCTGCAAAGAGAGCAACGTCCTATAAAGGATACGCACCTTGATGATGAAGTAAGCAAAGGAACATTTCCATACGCTAATGAATATTGGGGAGTTTGGTGTTAGCACCGTATTTTGTATTGACATCGAGGATGTGGTCAACATCACGCGGGTGGTCTTTACTTCCTAGTGCTTTTCTGGTATCCAGATGAATTGAACCCAGACCAGACTACAAAGAATTAGGCGTACTAGCCAGTACTTTATAGCGGCTATTATATTTTTTTAAAGTCATTTTCTCATTTGTATATTCTGTGTCTATTGCATATTTAAGCCTTGGATACATTTTAGCGGTATGCTCTCTTTGTGTTCGTAGTATGTTGCTGTCACTGACTAATGCTTTCTGACCGACATGTCTCTTGTCATTGTGTTATTATACATGGTATCTTCCTTGCATACAAAGGTCAGATTGCTTATAAAGCACATTTAGTTTGATTTGATTAGGTTTGGTATCATCTTTATTATTATCTGGTAATTATCTAAGAGGTGAGAGAATTCAAATACCTTGGAAGTATCTTCACATCTGATAGTAGACTGGACAGAGAGATCGAAACTAGAATCCAGCAAGCAAACAACATTACATACCAGCTACCCCAATTTTGAAACACCCAGCTATTCCAGTAGTGACTAAAAGACAGATTAAAAATTCAATCTTTATACCAACACTGTGCTACCGAGCCAAACATGGGCACTGACAAAAGAACAAGAAAGGAAAATTACCACATGCGAAATGAGATGCCTGAGGAAAGCAGTAAATAAAACAAGAAGAGACCATATAAGAAATGAGGAAATTAGAAGAACAGTCGGAACAACACCTGCTATTAGATTTATTGAAAAACAGAGACTCAAATGGTTTGGCCACTTGGTCAGAATGAACCCGAATACACCAGTTGCAAGAGCGTACAACCTGAAAATGAAATCATCAAGAGGAAAGGGCAGACCAAGAAAAGATGGGTTGATGGAGTTACAGACATCTTAAAACTCCACAATACCACACCATATCAAGCGACCGAGCGTGCATTATCTCGGAAACCGATCATCAGTTAAACCTGCTACGCCTAGCGGCAAAAAGCAGAGAAGGACAAAAGAAAGAAAGAAAAATTATCTAAGCGTATCGACTTCTGTTGTGAATTATTTAACATTAATAATTTGGATGTTTTTAAGTGTATCTCATCATCATCAAGTAGTCTGAACAGAACTTTGCCACCCCAACAGTCCTCCAGAATTTTACTCTCTCATAGGCCAGATGTCCTGCCTCTGCAACCTCATGTTCAGACCATCAGTTACATCCTGAATCCATCTTATCCGCGGTTTTCCTCCTCTTTCTCTTTGCCAGAATGCCTCCTTCTATGATAATCTTCTTCAGCCCTTCATGTCTTTTTATGTCCAAAATATTTCAATTATCTCTTTCTTATTTGTAATATCAGCCAGTTTTCTTTGATTGTGAGTTCTTTCTGGATAGATCTATTTGTTTTCTTCTCTGTCCAAGATATACGGAGGACTCTTCTGTAACACTTATATTCAAAAGCACATATATGTTTTCCACTGCTTTATTAAATGTCCATGCTTCACACCCATACATTGCCACTGGTATCTACCGTACCATAATCTCTTTATAGGACAAACTCGTCAGGATGCACTAGTCTCAACCTTGACCTCTACAAATTAGGGTTGAACATGACACTGCATTAAGAATAGTTAAAACTGACAATAGAAAATCATTACAGCAGGTTTTTAAATTTAATATCAAATCTGGCGGAAACAATTTGGATGTGCCTGTTCTAAATGCGTAAGTGCATACGAACCGACACGCAACTTATTCACGTTCTCGGTGCAAGCTACACCGATCACAGTGAGCGGTTAACTTAGTTAAGAAGGTACATCAAAAATAAATCAAATCTCGCGCTATGGTTGTTATGCAGAGGAATGCTTACAGAAGAAAACGAGTCCGTCTAACAGACAGGTCAAGTTGTTGCAAGATTGTTGTAGAGAGGAATGCTCACAGAAGAAAACGGGTCCGTCTAACAGACTGGTCAAGTTGTGGCAATATTGTTGTAGAGAGGAATGCTCACAGAAGAAAACGAGTCCGTCTAACAGACAGGTCAAGTTGTTGCAAGATTGTTGTACAGAGGAATGCTCACAGAAGAAAACGGGTCCGTCTAACAGACAGGTCAAGTTCTGCTCAGGACAGTTATCTGATGACGATTAGAAATAGAATAAACAATAATATTGGTGCACATTAAGAAGAAAGGGGATTCAAAATAGTGGCAGCCAGACACGAGGAAAGGGATATTTTTTTTTCCGATCCAGAAGCACTTGAGCTGAAAGCTCTTCAGCTCGGTGTCATGGACATCGTAACCCTTCGGCTCGGTGCCACGAACACCGTAAATCTGGGGAACCTGTAGCTTTTCTGCCAGTCCGCGGAGTTGAACACGCACTTACAGAGGACTAGTCACCCGTAGTCCAACGCGCTACGAACACGCTGGGCACGCGGGCAGGAAGGGATATAATTACATCAACGAGCAAGAAATGTTACCTAACCAGATTAATTGATTGATAGGACCATCATCATTGCACTTCGGTTAGTAACCATGTGTGCTCCGATGTATTTCTTACACAAGAAGATCTCACTGGCAGTGTACGAACTCCGTAGCACCGGCGAGGATCTTCGATATAATTTCGAAGATGTAAAAATATTTTTGAGTAATAAACAAAAAAGTTTCTAATGAATTTTGCCCAGGCAGCGGTTTTCCAGCCTGCTCTTCTCAATTTTGAACTGCCAAGGGTTCATTTACGTCCTCAACTTGAACACGGGACCTACGTTTCATCGTCCGTCTTCGATAGGACTAGGAACTCGACTTCACCTACACTGAGATCAGGGTTTTCTGGAAAAAATATCCCGATGAACCCACGAGGGAGCGAACTGAGTATCATTGAGACAAGAGCAAGCATCTAACCTCTACGCAACAGAGACTCCCAGAAATATCATTTATATCTTCGTCTCTTTGTGAAATCGCTGATGATTTTGATATGTTCAAGTTCAGGCAGCTGTCAGCATTTCTCTTAAGTTAGTAAATCAAGATGTTTGCTCAGTTGTTATTGTGTTTATACTGTTCAAACAAAATTGGATTCAGTCTGAACAGGACAGATATTAGAGTAGAGTTATACATCTGAAGTCGGGGAAGGTACGCCAGTATGACTGGGAAACTAATATAAAGGAAAACATGTCTCCACGCAAAAATCAGTCCCAAAAAAACCACACAAGGCGTCCTGACTTCGCTTGAATTCGTAGTGGACGAACGCAGGAAGAGTAGAGTTAGACATGTTTGTAATCTGACTTCTGCATCTCAAACGTTTAAGATTTCTAAATTGTGGATTGAAATAATATGAAAGCTAACGAAACTATTTGGTTGTAAACATCTAACTATTTATATATAGATGTAGTGCAGAAATGTGTTTATCTAAGACGTGTTTGAATGAGATTGAAAGTGCTCTAAAGAAGTTGTTGTTGGTAACAGGAGATGATCTGTCTGTAGCTTCTTATCTCTATTATTTACACTTTCATTTGTAGCATTACTATTGTGTCTGCAATCAAGTGAAGACATTAGGGGGTCTCTGAGGCTAAGTGGTTGAGCCGTTTGAATTGCGTTTCGAAGGTCGTGGGTTCCAGTCCGGACAGATTCGTTCTGTTCAAAGGTTAATTTTTAACGGAGATTCCAAAGATTGATACCGGAGCTACGGAGTCCGTGCCATTGTAATACTCTTATCATGTGGACACCATTTCTGCGTAGAGGGCCGCGCCATTTGGAGAAACACGTTGCAAGAAAGTCAATTCTTCATTTTCATTCATTCATCAAATAGCTTGTCCTGGGCAGAACTTTGCCACCATAATATTCCTTCGGAATTTCTCTCTCTCTCTTAAGCTAGATGTCCCGTCTCTGCAGCCGTCATGCTCAAACCACCAGTTACATCCTGAATCCATTTTCTCCGTGGTCTTTCTTCTCTTTGTCGGTATGCCTCCTTCCATGATGGTCTTCTCAGCCCTTCATGTCTTTTTATATGTCCAAAATATCTCAATTTTCTCATTCTTATTTGTAGCATTAGCTAGTTTTGTATCCTTTTTAAAAGAAAGACATAACCTTATATAGTATCGTTATGCTTTCTTTTGTGAGCGAGCTGTGTTATACCAATAATTGTCGCACCCTCATCTTAGATGCACATTTCACGTTACGCCTAGGAGCAACAACTTGTGCTAGCTCTGCCCTCATTTATAAACGCACTATTGCGAAGATACTATCTAATACTTGTTTTCTCTTGAAGTTTTATTTACGTTTCACGAGAGAGTCAATTGAAGACTCCAACAGGTAGTAATATTTAGGAAATATCTACCAACACTGTTTCTCAAGGTTGAAGAGAAATGTACTCCAAGATAAGATGAGATATGCAAGGTATTTTAATTTGTACACGAACCATCTTGTCACTATGTGTACACACTTTCCAGATTTTTGGAATACTGATCCTAGAACAATGGACTATATTTTCAATTGAAATCAAACACTCTTTTGCGTAGGAAAAAAATCTGACCAATATAACTTCAACAAAAACAACAACTTAGAAACTTGTCTTAGCGTTTAAAGATAACAAATGTTCATGTTTGAGCGATATGATAACATGTGTGATAACACGTGTGATAACATTAACCACAGTAAGATTTCATTCACTTATGTAGATACGACCAGACCAATGTGATAACTGAGTAGGAGAGCATGGCTGTGTGACTTATCACTTATCGTTCAGGTTTGACATGTAGTGGAATTCTTACCATTCCCGCAACTAGATAATAGTGATAAAATGTTAGCTAATACAACCTTTCATTAAAAAAAACAGGTTAAGGTCACCCAGATAACTTCAAATCTGGGACTAGTAATACATGAGACCACCACAAGTAATATACAAAACAATCACATGTTTGTGAAAGTTTTATCACAATGTAGAGTTAATGTAGAGTTAATGTAGAGTTAATGTAGAGTTAGTGTAAGATCTCACTTCTAATCTGATGATAATGTCTGATGTTTAGTTCGTATCCGTATTTTTTCGTTGGAGATACTTGAAGATTGTTGCGAAAGCTGCATAGTTTGTGCTTGGTGCAATATCTCGGCTGGGGCATGCCTTCTGCGTCGAGTGACCAAGTCATTTTGTAAAATCCGGTGCAGTGAAGTCAGCCCTTTGCTTTAAAACTCCGTGGGCCCGTTAGCGTTTAAAGTTCAGGATGTGTTCAAAGCATCAAGACATTCTTGTTGCTTTAACAAGAATAACAACAGGAATTTTCTTGAATATATTCATTGAGTTTTCCAGTATGTAGGCAAGTGTGAAATCTAGTGTTTCAGCCAATTCATTACCATGGTTACCTCCTTTATCTTCATTGTCAGGCTACTTGTATTCTCACAGTAAGGCACATCTCGCTTCCTTGATAGTTTTGCTTCTAAGACTTTCTGTGTACGCCCATGAGCTCCGTTTGTCCCACATCAGTGTATACCACGACATCTCCCTACGTGTACTCTCCTCTAATACTCCTGTAACTTATGTATTTACTACAGCAGGAAATTGTTATAATCTTTTGTCAAGTAGGTTATATATATATATATCTCTAGTACTGTGAACTTTCAGAAGTGAAGAGACTTCATGGCAGATCACTGCCCAGATATAAGCATATCTGCAAGGCCTCAATGAATAACTTTTCTCTCAGGCCCAACAAATGGGAAAAAACTAGCTGATGTCCAAGTCAAATGGAAAGCACCATTACGCAAACAGTGCAGAATCTTTTGAAAAGATACTTAGGATGAGCTGGAAGACAAGAAAGACTAGCTCAAACTCAGAAATTATCACAGTAAAGCACTTGGCAATTGATCGTCTGTAAATTATATATGTACAGGCCGGTTTGAAAAAAGATTTGTTAGCTCTCCCGCCATGTTCTTGTCTTCACATTAAAATATAACTCTAACAAGATTATTCTGAACTCTTAAATACCTGGATTAGATCATAGAAAGGACATTATGTGACAGTGTTACTGGCAATGTTCAACATTATTAATCTGATGATTAGAAAGATACTTAACATATTTAACTAGTGTATATTACCACTTATGTTGTCAATGTCTAGATTAAGATAATTTATTTTGAATCAGATCAGATCAAACATTATCTCCAGATTGAAGAATGTATGTAGTTAATCTTCAGTATCTATTGACACAGCGACTGGTTTATGGTTGAAACCGGAGTAAAGCAAGGTTGTATTCTATCTCCGCTATTGTTTGGAGTGGTCATTGACTGGGGGATGCAAAAATGTTGCAAGGGCGAAACTGGCATCGATTGGGTAGAAAGTAGTCAACTAGAAGATTTGGATTTTGCAGATGATATTGCCTTGTTAAGAAGAAACAACCAAGATATGCAAAGAAAAACAGACAACTTGTCATCTATAGCATCAAAAGTTGGACTGCAGATAAGCTATGAAAAACAAATATAATGAAGACACCTATGGCAAGTAATGCAGATATCACACTGGAATCTAAAATGATAAAAATAACAGAGCAGTTCACCTATTTAGGTAGCAATTTTGATTGCACAGGAAATGTTAAAAAGAAATTATGATACGAATTGGCAAAGTAACATCAGCTTTTAAAAGTCTAAATAAAATATGGAACTGCAAGTTATATAGTATTAAAACTAAATTACGAATTTTCAATTCAAATGTTGTATCAATCCTAACATATGCCAGCGAGAGTTGGAAAATGACTAATGATATAGAAGCAGGTTGAATGCATTTGAAAATAGATGTCTGCGAAAAATAATGAATATAAAATGGAACGAATTCAGGAGAAGTGATGAAATCAGAGACATGTCTGGTCAACCACTAGTGACAACTGTTATAAGAAAGAGAAGATGGAGATATGTTGGGCACACCTTGAGGAGAAATGATCAACGAATATCAAAGCAGGCATTGAAGTGGGATGCAAAGGGTTCAAGAAGAGAGGTCGACCTAAAGAGACCCTGAAACGAACTTTGCTGAGAGAGGCAGGAAATATCGGTCTCAGTTCCATGGAGGAGATTGAGCGAGTTGCCCAGGACAGAACGGTATGGAGAAATTACTTGCAGGCCCTATGTAACGTATAACGGTAAGAGAGGAATTATTATTATTATTTATTTATTATCTATTGATATAGTTCAGCGGTTTTCAAACTTTGCATTATCGCGGAGCCACTATATAATACATTTTACTGCCGCGGACTACCAAACGATTATATATATATGAAAATGGACAGGAATGAATTATCTGTGTGTTACAATAGTAAAACGTCTACAATTTAATATTTTAATAAACAGAAATATTTTTTACATCTTATTTTCTGTCTTGCTATCTTCCACAATTCTAAAATATAATACTGCCAGTGGCGGCTTGTCATTAAGGGCAACTGGGGCCGGGCCCCACCAAAGATAATGTGTAACGTGTATTTATTATTTTATAAATTAAAACATAACAACCCAAAATCATCATTTCTCCGAAAAATGTATGTCTGGCCCCACAAACAAAAATGATGACGAGCCGCCACTGAATACTGGTAAAGCTGGCATGTAACATGTGTTGTAGTATGTTTACTGTTCTGTTTGTTACTATTCTGATGTACAATCTTGGTTATTGTATCTTCATTGGCCTCTTTATCTCAGAATACAATATGTTTTGCGTCACATAGTTTGTTCTGTGCTGAATCACATCGTCTATTGTGACTGTAATAGTCTATTCTGAATTGGCAATCCTTAATAAACGCTAAATAAGAAATACTAGTGCAATTCGGAAATCGAAAATTCCTGGCTAATTGTAGATATCTTTTTATATATGTTTGATACAACACAAAGCTTTATTGCTATCTTTTCATCTGGATGATTAGATATCTTCGATATATTTAATAGAAACAAAGCTTTATTGTATCTTTCATGTCCTGGATGACTGTGATATTTCCGATATATGTTTAATAGAACACAAAGCTTTATTGCTATCTTTTCATGTCCTGGATGACTGTAGATATCTTCCGATATATGTTTGATACAACACAAAGCTTTATTGCTATCTTTTCATGTCCTGGATGACTGTAGATATCTTTTGATATATGTTTGATAGAACACAAAGCTTTATTGCTATCGTTTCATGTCCTGGATGACTGTAGATATCTTTTGATATATGTTTGATACAACACAAAGCTTTATTGCTATCTTTCATGTCCTGATGACTGTAGATATCTTCCGATATATGTTTAATAGAACACAAAGCTTTATTGCTATCTATTCGTGTCCTGGATGACTGTAGATATCTTTTGATATATGTTTGATAGAACACAAAGCTTTATTGCTATCTTTTCATGTCCTGGATGACTGTAGATATCTTTTGATATATGTTTGATAGAACACAAAGCTTTATTGCTATCTTTTCATGTCCTGGATGACTGTAGATATCTTTTGATATATGTTTGATACAACACAAAGCTTTATTGCTATCTTTTCATGTCCTGGATGACTGTAGATATCTTTTGATATATGTTTGATACAACACAAAGCTTTATTGCTATCTTTTCATGTCCTGGATGACTGTAGATATCTTTTGATATATGTTTGATACAACACAAAGCTTTATTGCTATCTTTTCTCAACTCTACGAGTCCATATTTATTTATTGATGAAAAGTATTAATAATAATAATAGTAATTAGCGTAACATTTTATTTGTGACATAATATAACCTTGTTCTGGTATGTTGTGTCGTTTTTACAACGAATTTGTTGTTATCTAGCAATACTGGAATGCGAGGGTCACGCGACGGTCCCGGCCTGGTTTCGGGGAATTTTTAACTTGACCTAGTCGCTCTTAAGTTATCGGGGAGGGGGCACGGTTTGACTAGCATCACACTGCCAAGTTGTTTCAGTGGCAGTGATTAAAGAAAAAATGTTCAACCATGGGGCCCGGCAGTGTAAGGCCGAATAGCTCAGACGGAAAATCGGAAATTCCGTTTAATGGGGCTGATTTTTGTATACGTTTGATAGAAGACTGTATACTTTTTTGAAATGTTACTCAATTCTATACGTTCATGGTTATTTATTGATGAAAAATATGAATAATACTGATATTTCTTAGTGTTTAACGTAACTTGTAATATAATATAACTTAATGTTTAACGTAACTTGTAATATAATATAACCTAGTGTTTAACGTAACTTGTAACATAATACTGATATTACTTAGTGTTTAACGTAACTTGTAATACAATATAACTTAATGTTTAACGTAACTTGTAATATAATATAACTTAGTGTTTAACGTAACTTGTAATATAATACAACTTAGTGTTTAACATAACTTGTAATATAATACTGATATTACTTAGTGTTTAACGTAACTTGTAATATAATACTGATATTACTTAGTGTTTAACGTAATTCTGTAATATAATATAACTTAGTGTTTAACATAACTTGTAATATAATACTGATATAACTTAGTGTTTAATGTAGACTTAGTAATATAATATAACTTAGTTTTAACATAACTTGTAATATAATACTGATATAACTTAGTGTTTAATGTAGCTTGTAATATAATATAACCTTGATGTATCATGCTGTGTTGTTTTTAAAATGAATTATTCTATATACAACGACACTGGAATGTGTGGATCACGCGACAGTTGTCGTCTTATTTTTTAGAATTTTTACCTCAGCCCGCTGGCCGTATGTTATCAGAGGCCACGACTTGACCTAGTCGTCCTTACGTTATTTGGGCCGTGGTTTGACTAAGCGTGACACTGCCATAGATGTTTCTGTAGCAGTGATGAAAGAAAATATTCAAATAATCACCACTAATAGTCACACTTTACAACATGACATAAAAAGGTGTAGTTGGCTTCTTCTTTGTTGCTGTGCTCCGAGGCGCAATTAAACGCTATTCTCTACTCTTCAACTTAGTCACGTTAGACACATGATCGTTGGACTGTCGCTCTTATTCATTATTTGAATTCAATATTGATATCACGCTAGACGGTATGTTATTATAAAAATCAACTATTTGTCTACGAACGAATATCTTTAGTCTATCCTTTCTTGATGTTTAATCCATATGACATTGATTTATTTAACCCTTTAGCTGCTAAGGACGTATATATACGTTTTCCTCATTCACTTCTAAAGATGCACTAACACGTCTGTTATTATCTCTCCTCTGTGTTCAAAGATGTGTTCAACATTATACAGCTACTGTCACTGTTATACGTACATTCCTTTGTGACCTAGAAACAAGAGTAGCTATTTTAGCTCAGCCTTCTGAAAAGTATGTAGCATGAAGGTTAAACAGTAGCTGGTTACGGCGACCTGTACCCAGAACATTTATTAAGTATAATTTGTCCTGCATATAACCTTTTAATCACTTAATTTATGTTAAAGCGCAACTGGTGGTAAATGTTTCTGATCAAATTATAGCACTGTCTAGAAGATAGCTTAACTAAATCATTCAGTTCGATCACATAAATCAGTGGTGATCAAGATGTCGACTACGATCTACGGGTCGACCATCTAGTCATATTTTGTGTCCTGTCGTGGATAGATAATTAACCATACAGTAATAACTACAGTAATTATCAAGTAAGACAATCTGGTCAACCGCTTATAAATTTTATTTAACCCCTTCGCTCTTATAAGCTGATGTAGTGGCTCGCTGTATTTTTTAAGGTGACGCAAAGCCATTATACTGGCTAAATTCAGTATACATTAAAATATAAGTGCGTCTAAATGTAAAAAAAATTTGCAGATGGAGTGGGTTAAAAAGTCGATGGAGAAAATGTTGGTTACATTTGAAGAATTATCTGAATTTTCTGTTTCTTGTGCGTTCATAACAAACTCTAAGATTCTAGTTTCTATTGTTTTATTCCCCACCTTGAGATACGGTCTTATAGAACTAGGTTTCGCTGTTTGTCCTGAGCAGAACTTTGCCACCCTAACAGTCCTTCAGAATTTCTCTCTCTCACATACATACCAGATGTCCGGCCTCTACAGCCGTCATGCTCAAATCATCAGTTACATCCTGAATCCATCTTCTCCGTGGTCTTCCTTTTCTCCTCTTTGCCGGGATGCTGCCTTCCATAATGGTATTCCCAACCCTTCGTGATGATAAACTGCTTCATGATATCTCTATTTCAGTACGATATGTATTTATTCTTTTTATAACACCATATATATCTCTCTCTTGACATACATACTAACAGTAAACAGACAGATATTACATATACTATCTCAGACTGTGTATATACTCAAATCATGACATTGAAGTGCCTGACACGCTGATATGGAAATCTTTTGATCATGACTGTCTTAATCAAGTTAGACAATCCGAAGTCTTAAAATCTTTTGATCATGTCTGCGTCTTAATAAAGTTAGATAATTGGAAGTCTAATGTTAAAATCTGTCGATCATGCATCTTCTCTGTACCATCACCTTGTTTAGCATCATTAGTTCAAGATTATGTTCATATGTTCCTATTCTATTCCGGTCTGGGTTGTTGAGCGCAAGTTGCATACATCTTCTAATTTCGACTTGGCCATCTTTGTGTTGCAAGCTAGATCTTTAATTAGATCTTGAGTCATTTCAATTCATAAAAGAACAATGTATTAAATAGTTTGATCACTTGAAAAGAAAAGCCCTGGCATCGTTCTACTACAAAGATGAAAAGGGAAAAATAATATAAAAAAACAGAACAGGATCGAAGATCACACAAAAGATGGATGGTGGGCATTAGAAATCAACTTTAGAAGAATCGATTGAAAGCAACAATCTGTATCACTTTACAAAACTCAGCATCAACCATGTAATCAGTCTTTGATTTTCTAGGCAACCCTCTATATGTTCAGGAGTTTGCCATTGCTGTCTGAACAGGAGTCTATTGGCCTTCGTAAAGATACAGGAAAAAAATTGTACTTCAATCTACCCGCCGCGGTGATTTGAACCAGGTACTCTTGAGTTGTGATCAGAGCTACAGACGCCCAAGAATGATTGCTAGTTAATAAAGCGCATTAAACAAACGCACAGAAGCTCCTTACATCTCTATCCAACACTTCACTGAAGTGAAATGATGTAAGAGAAGAAAAAGAAGTTCACCATAAGTCTTGAACTCGTTATCTCAAACATGCCATGTGCAATGACAGTGCTTCTTTGCATATGTATTTACTTAAATTGAGTAGCAATATCAGTCTTGAATAATAAATCTTGGGATCAGATCTCTGCCAGTGTCTGACGAGGCCCAAATTTGGTGTAATGATAGAACCACTGTTACCTGTACGCATGTCGTGAAAGTGACTAGGAGTGTGGCTGAAATCGGATGCATTAATAAATGTGTTAAAAGTCAACCTGCTGCCTTGCAGACGACTGAGGAAAGCCAAGAGCAACGTAAGAAGTCGACTAAGAGTGTGCTGAAATCGGATGACGTGTCCTAATGTTAAAAAGTCAACCTGTCCTTGAGGGTGATCTGGAGGACCGAGGCCAAATCTGGGGTGTAATGATGCACTGTTACTGTCACCTGTCGAAGAGTCGACTAAGGAGGTGTGGCTGAAATCGGATGCACGTGTCCTAAATGTGTAAAAGTCAACCTGCTGCCTTGCAGGACGATGGAGGGCAGCCAAAGGCTAACGGAGAGCGACCAGTAAACGCTGGCTGAATCCGGACACATCGCCGAAGGATAAGTACCAGAGCTCCAAATGGTGCTGAAGATGTGACGAAACCCACTAATGCTAATTCTGCATGAATCAGATTTCTACATGAATGAGATTTATGGGAGATCTGGTACATCGGTCTTTTAGGTGATCGCGGAGAGAGAGAGGATCAGATCTGCGTGGAATCCTCTAGAAACTCGAACCTGAACGTACAGACCGGAAGAAGTAGAATGAAATGTCAAAGATCATAATATTTCTTGAAGTGTTTGAGAACTCCCTGTGAGTATCTTTCCGACCCCAGTTTAGGAAATGCTGCTCTAGAAATCGTCACCTGAGATTACAGACCAGAATAAGTACAATGAAAAAACATTCAGTAAACTGTTGGAAAGGGGAATTAACTAGTTATCTATCTAGATTCTAGATCCTCTTCTTGTCCCGTTTGACAAATAAGACTTCTACAAGAGATTTCCAATGTTGCCTACCACCCGATGTAACACAGGTTTGTCTTGTTTCAGTAAAATAATATTTGTTACAGGAATGGATTGCTAGCCCTTTGTCCAATAGTTCTAGCGCATAATGAACACGGTTAACGAAAGTGTCTATCACATGAAGAACTGACAAGATTAGTATTAGTTAGTTAGTCTTTCCTCTTTGGGCCTGAAATGGCACGGATAAGAGCAGAAAGTCATGAGCTTCATGACTTTGGGGTTCGTTGCTATCTGTTTTAAGTCTTTAATGCTTTACTAGGCTTTCATGTTAGCCTTCCTGGTGATGGTCTACATTGCAGTTCTCTATAGTCTTCTGTTTCATTTTCCCTTTGTCCAATGAGGATTGGTAAAGAGTCGTTCTCATCCATTCTGAAGATGTAAGATTAGTATGCCCGTCATAAAACTAATTGTAGGAGAAGCTCCTTCATTGGAGATCACGGCAACCCGACCGAATCACGACAACCTGAACCGAATCACAGCAACCTGAACTGCTTTTCTGGAATATATTTAACAAGTTAACATGACAAATACTGTTAACACTTTTGTCACGGTCTGTAAACTTTTGTGGACACAAATTCTATTAAAATACAACAGGAGGATGACTCCTGGACGTCGTGACCAAAGCATGTACATCTCATTCAGAAATATCATGAAGATTGAAAGCTGAGCCCCTGGTTTCAATAACCTTCTGAAGATCGCATTGTCTCACATTTCAATGTTCATTATCGTATCGTACACACAGAAACACATAAACATACATGCACACACATATATAAGCACAGATATATGTCTTTATAAATATCTTTCTGAACTGTTTCGTTTATCTCTTGTATTGAATACAACTGAAGCGGTATATTTATAGGCAAGTGCTGAAAAGCTAAAGGACATTAGCCTTTATCTGAATAGCTTTATGTTTATATTTTGAATGTAAGTAAGTTGACATGCTGACTACACACACACAATGACACTTTTGTATCTTAAAGTTACAGTTCAGATCCATGATCTGGTCAAAATTGTAGGGGTTGTTGAGTCTGTGTAGGTGGACTGAAGTTCTGATGGGGGTGTAATTGAAAGACTGTAGTATGAGATTACACCAGGTATTTGGATATATTTTTGTGTGTTTTCCTCGAGTATTGAGAGCTTACGTGCAATCAGAAATATCATCATAAAATAAATTATAATTGTGTGTCCAACATCGAAACCAGGGACTCTTGAACTGACACGAATTTCCCAATATTTAACTTTATACGATATTGTTGTATATAAACTTGGTACCATCACTAACATAATGAGAGTCCTTCCGAGCAGAGGAGTTTCAGGGTTGTGAATCCCAGTCGCTGACCATTTTGAAGGAGATGGATGTCGATATTGGTACAGCCCGAAAAGAACGTCATACCAAAAGGATTGATTAATTAACATCGAACTGGTGTGTTGGGCCGCTGGACGCTGGTGAATTTGTAGATTAAGTGGAGATCGGAGCATCTATGGACATGTCAGGAGTTGTATGATGTCCTCATATAATACTGATAACTGAATGATAATAAGTTAAACATTGCTGGACATGTCGTAGTAGCACCTCTGTTTGATGTAACCTTTATAAGGAGTCGACACAACACTGCAAGATCAGACATGATCCTTTAATCTTTACCAATTTGATTAAGTGATTTGATTTGGCTTATTTCTCTCAGTTCCTTGTGGAGCATAGGTCTCAGCAGTTGTTCTTCACTTTCCCTGGTCTCTGACTGTTTTTGTTTACCTTACCACGATTGTCTACCATCCTTCAGTGCCCTCGAAAAGCAAACTTCGTCTCCATGTCCGTTAAGGACGTTCCATTTTCCGTTTTTCTTGCGGGTTCCACTCAAGTGATTGTCTAGTGATACTCGACAAACACTTCAGACGATGCAACACTTCAAGATTAGTCATGTTCCACTGATATTTACTAATTGGTTTAAATAGTCTGGTTTTAAAGTAGACAACAGAAATAACAGAGAATCTTTGAAATGAAGGCTGATCTCGCAGTTAAGCAGCTGATAGAAGATAATGCAAGGGATGATGATGTTGTTGTATATACCGATGGGTCGGTTCAACGTGGTGAGAAGTCCGGCTGGGGTTTCTTGGCTAATGCGCATGGTAGGGTTGTTGCAGAGCGAAGTGGGGCATACAGGACAACTACTTCTAGTATGAGGATGGAGGTTGAGGCCGTTACTGCTGCCCTCAATTGGATCTCTGGGACTTCATTTACTGGGGCAGTTGTTGTATATGACTCTCAGTCGATGCTTCACAAGATCCAGAAGGGCAGGTTTCGGTATGAGTGGATGTCGTCTATAGAAGTTTCTAGCCTCCAGAGACTTACGTGGATATACTGTCCTGGGCATGCAGGTGTTTACGGTAATGAGAGAGCAGACAGGCTTGCATCAACAGCATTGATTGTTGGGGAGTTGAAGATGGATAAGGGGATATTCTTCGGTCTCTTCGCGACTGTCTGTTGAATGAGGACACTAAAATCGATGTTGAATCGATCAAGCGATTTAGGCAATTTGGAGTTACCCGTTGTTCAAGTCGAACTGGATGCCTGAGAGGCAGAGTGAGAGGTGTGTTTAATCAGCGAGCCACATGAACCATCAGTATGCATACTCTTCGATATCTGTTGGGGAGACTGAGCACCTATGGGTCTGTCCGGAGTGCAATGACGTCAGTTTAGTAACCAATAACCAATAACGATAATTTCTTATTCTTTTATGAGATGTCTATATGTCAATGTGACATCTAGTCTTTGATATATCTGACTATGTACTTGATGACTATTTATAGACTGATGTTTTTTTCTGAAGTATTTAAACAATCATTTTTTCTTGGCCCATTTCTGTGGTAATACGAATTTTGCTCTTACCTTTCACTTATTGTGATGATGTGTGTGTCTAGTTTACAACATTTGATATTTTATACATTGTGATTTCGTTGTGATTTTTTTCTGTGTAAGTTTACTGGCAGGATTATCAAAAATTTCAAACATAAAATTGCGGTACGAAATTTGACATTTTATTTCTTTGTTCAAAAGTTGTACTTATTTGTTTTTTTTCTGGTTTAGTCGAAGAGGGTTTACTTATAGTTTTTTCATGTTATATTCTCTTATCTTCATTACATTTCGAGCTATTAGGGTTATCCAAATTGTATGTTTTGTGATCTTCTTATAGTTCATCTTCAAGACACTAAGTTTCCTATTCTTGATCCGACACAGACATAAAAAAGTATAGTTTCCTATTCTCGTGACCGCATCAAAAACAGTCTCAAGAAAATGAATAACAGCTTACAAAGTGTCTTAGAACTAGCATGCAGTATAAATGTAGCATAAATGTAGCATAAATGTAGATTACTACATTTCCCCTCTCTTGCCCCCTTCCACTGAAATAATGAAGTAACTTGTGTAAGAGAAGAATCAGACAGATACCAAAGTATATTTTACTATTTTTACTTTCATTTCATTTCAATACTAGCTTACTACTTTATAATAAACATATAATTCTCTGTAGCCTTTTCAAACCTTTCGGTATGAAGTTACGCCACTTCACATTTATATACCAAGTGTGCTGGAGATAGGAGGACCAAATCTTTTCCACACACGTGGAACGTCGAGTGTGGGATTGAACCTATATCCCCCTTGTGTCCAAGTAGATAGTTGAGCGACGCTTGCTAATCCGTTCCACGGTAACTATTCTAATTGTAGAAAATATATAATATATATATATATATATATATATATATATATATATATATATATATATATATACTGTACAATTATTTCGATTTTCTGATTGATATTTCCTGATCTCTGATTAATATTTTCTTTTGGTCTGATTTCTGAGCTCACCCGTGTATTGATGGGGCTGTCAAGGGGAGCAAAGAATAGTAACAATGTGACCTACAAGATATGTCATAAGAGGCGACTGAGGTAGGGGCCCAGGAAAGCTACTCTAGTAAATAAAGAGTTGCAGAAATCGCATGTGCTGGCCTACTTGTAGACACATAACCGACACAACGTACAGTCGCTCTTATGCTTGTATTAGATACAAATCACACAGAGTGGTTAACAAGTGGTTGCTATGGAGATTTCAGAGAAGAAGATATCTGAGTTCTTAGAAATTTGATAAGACTGTTTAAAATCTGCTGCAAATACTTTACCATTGTGGGATTCCTCAACGTTGTCGTGTATGTATGTATGTATGTATGTATGTATGTATGTATGTATGTATGTATGTTATCTGATAGGCATGGCTCTATTTGATGCAGTGAACGTTAGACGTCTCGCCTCTATGATTGGTACAATTGTAGTCACTTCTCACATCTGTATATATTTTTAATTTTGCATCTCGAATGTAGTGAATACATTTTATTAACAAATGCAGAAAGCTATATCAGGCTACGATCTGATTATTTTAACAGCCAAGGTAAAGGCCAAACTGAATCGAACAACACAAACTATGCAGACGTCACAGGAATATGCGGAAGTGGAACAAAGTTCGCGAGAGTGGTGTAAAACTGATACAATTCTGATAACATATTAGTAATCGGAGAAACACTGTTTCCACACACATTTATAAGGAGGGAAAAGAAGAAATGAACAAACTTGCATGGAAATGAACAATTGATGGAGATAGAGCTAAATAGATCACATAAATAATCAACTCCTGTACAGCTAATATTCAATGATATCCAACCGAATAAATATATAAACATTATTTGGTGTAAAAGTCATCGCGATACACATTATACAGTTTAGCAAGAGTTTTGAAAAATGACGCAAGAAGCTTAGTGACCGTTTCTGTCAATATTTACTTAATTTACGCAAACACTCTGTGACCCCAGTAGCCACTCACTTCAATGGCACAGGTCATTTGGAAGCTCGGGACATCACAACGGCAGTGTCCTTCTTATGAACTGAGACGATTGTCGATTGTCTATTCCTAGGTGCAGTGGCGGCTCGTCATTAAGGGCCAGTGGGGCCGAGGCCCCCAAATAATGTATAACGTATATTTATTATTTTATAAATTAAAATATAACAACCAAAAACCATGATTTATCCGGAAAAAGATGTCTGGCCCCACCAACAAAAATGATCACGAGCCGCCACTGCCCAGGTGGAAGATGTAGTTGACTGTCCACTCTTGCCGTTAAGCGTAGGGATGGGAGCTTTAATTTGCGTTCTAGGGCCAGATGAGTCGCCCTTGTTGTGTTGTATCCGTGTTTATGTAGTGTGGTCTTGATATTGTCTTTCCATCTTTTCTTGGTCTTCCCTTAGCTCTAGTACCCGATCTCTTTTTATTGTATGCTGTTATTGGTGGTTGTTTGTATTTCATTCTCATTAAATGTCCAAACCACTGCATTTGTTGTCTTTCGATGTATTCGGTGCATGAAGTTATGCCCACTCTGCTTCTGATGTCCTCATTTCGTAGTCTGTCTTTCCTGGTGACTCCCACTGCCCTCCTCAAGCATTTCATTTCACACGTGGTGAGTTTTCTGTGATGTGTTGCTGTAAGAGACCAAGTTTGGCACTGGTAACAAAGTGTTGGTAGGAAAATACTTTTATCATCTGTCTTTTCACTTCCATCTTGATCTTTGGGTGTTGCAGTAATGGTGCCAGCTGGTAGGTCACTGCTTTTGCTTTTTGACACCTTGTCTCTATTTCTCTATCTAGTTTTCCGTCCTCTGTGAAAATGCTGTCTAAATATTTGAAATCAGAAACTTGCTTTACTCTGGTTTATCTATTTGTATGTTTGCTTGGCTTGGTGTTCTGCTGATTTTCATGATATCGGTCTTTAGACGATTTGTCCTTGAATATCGTGTTATATATATTTATTATTGTATTGTCCCTTATTTTGTTCACATATTTCAGCTTGACAAATGTATATACATTCCTTTCTTTAACAAATTTTTACCAAACTCCAGATCGGTTCACGATGTAGAGATAGATAGCTATGCTGTAGATACTTGCTTGCTTACTTATTCCTTTCCGCTTCTCATGAAGCATAGGGCATCAACAGTTGTTCGCCACTAATCTCGGTTTCTGGCTGTTTTCTTTATGGTCTCCCAGAATAGTCGAATACTCTTCAGTTCCTCAAGAAGTCTTTGTCTCCATGTCTGTTTAGGGCGTCCTCTTTTTCGTTTTCCATGTGGGTTCCACTCAAGTACTTGTCTAGTGACATTCTACTGTGTCTTCGGTACCGTATGCCCGACCGATCGCCATTTTTTTTCTTAACCTGGGTTATTATGGGTTATTGTCCGATTCTTATCCACAGGTCTGTGTTTGCAACTCTGTCACACCATCTCAGTCTGAGAATCCACTGAAGACATCCGTTGACAAAGGTCTGAATGTTATTTGTATTGAACTTGGTGACTAGCCACGTTTCCGAGCCATACAGCAACACAGATTTCACATTTGTGCTGAATATCCTGAGCTTTGTTTTTGTGGAGATTTCCATATTGTGTGCAGGATAGCAAATGCTATAGATAAAAACTGAGAATTGTGTCAGAATCAATTAGCATACATTAATCACTAATTTTACATGAATCATTGCTTGGCGCATGGGCGGCAGTTTTGTTTAACATTAACTTTTGCATTTAACAGTGAAATAGTTTTCCACTTGAGATTAGTTAAGACAATTTGGGTACAATTAATGATTAATTGATTGATAGAATCATCAGTATTGCACTTTGGTGAATAACCTTAGGTGCTTCCATCACTTTCTAACTCAGAAATATCTCAACTGCAAAGCACGAACTTCGTAGCAGCGGTGAGTTTCTAAAGTATTCAGTAAAGGATGACAATTTATAGAAGATTTATTATAAATGAATTTCGCCAGTGAGCGCGTTCCGGCCTGCTTTTATTCATTTTTAACTTCCAATGGTTATTGAAATGAAAAAACGTACTTATTTATTTGCAAACAATGCCCATACTCAAGCTGACAGAAGTATGGGCAGTGCCGATGTCAACAATAGGGTGCGCACTCATTTATTTGAAATGTGCGAGTCTCAGACACTGGGATGATTGCGAGAATTAAGAAAAAGTTTGGACATGCCAGACAGAGTTGTCTTCGTGATAGAGAGAGAAGATATACTAATCAGCTTGTCATGGCTACGGTGAGTATGTGAACTTTGGGATGGCTGCCGCAGCTAACGACGGAGCACGCTTGGGTCGGGTGCTCAATGTGCCATGATGTCGATTGAATTACATCACATAACATAACATCACCTCGTCTTTAAGAAAATGTGCTCGCCTTGCTGCTCTCTCTCTCTAAATGCCTGTGACATTTAATGTGGCCATCATATGTCAGTCTGATGATATGATATTTATGCTCCAATGTTTCTCCATGTTCAGGTCGTGTACCTGTATATCTAGTTACCTTTAAATACAGCGTAGAACTGGTATAAACCTGTTTGATAGAAACTGACAATCAGTGAGGATGAAAAGAAATTTGGTTAAATTACGTCTGAGAATGTTTGTTACGCATTAACATACATTTCTATGGCTTCTCTACAACATATTGCCTGGGAAAAAATGATACGCCTCTGGAGGTAGGCATGCTTATATCACTTACACAATGAGGCACAGTCTATTCATAAAATAGATACAGAATGAGGCATAGTCTATTCATAAAATAGATACTGAATGACTGCAACTTTGGGCTATTGTGACAACAATAACAGGCGTTGTAATTTATATGAAATTTCGTCAAATAAAAACAGTGTTTTTAAGTTTAATGTTGCTCGGTTTAAAAATGTTTTATTGTTCCGTTTTCAAAGAATCTCCTCATTAGAGTGTTTTGTTTTTTTATTTACCTAATCTTAACTCTTTCACTCTGTAATGTTTTAACCCCGAACTCATTTATTTTGCAGTGTACACTGTATTAGCACGTATACTGGCTTTGCATCATCTTGAATAAATACAGTTACCCCGTATATCGGCTCAGAGGTGTGGACGAGTTAAACCAATCAAGTTTATGTTGACAAGTGGTTAAAACGTTTGTTCAACAGTGTGTGTGTCTTAGGTGTGAGACTATAAATAGGTTTTCAGTATATCAAAAACAGTCAAATCTCACGCTTAACGACTTCTTCTTCTTCTTCATCGTCTTCTTTATGAACTGTTTCATATGCTCAGGTGTCTTTATGAAGCTGAAATATCCTTGTAGGTTCCACATAGCTTGCTCTGTAAGCTTCGGTCATGATTCATTTCGTTGGTGTAGGTCTACAGAATGTGATATGAAGTCTTCGATTCAGTCTGACATGCACACTGAGCAGTTTGAGCAGACTTTATGGTGTTTGAGCCTGCAATGTCCTGGTCTGAGACGGACGATTGATGTACGATCTTTTTTGTTGAGTATGCTGATGGGATCTTGTGGGTGTTTACTGTTGGTTTGTTGCATCTACAACTATTTGTAGTTTTGTTTGCCCTGTGCAAACGACTCTTTCAACTACACATTGAAACTTGGTAACCCTTACCCGTAGCCCCTTGTAGTCATAAGGCAATTTAGCTGTAATGAATATCACCGAAGTTCAGACCCCTCACATCACATGACACTAGCGTTCAAGTATTATTAGATACAGGTGAACTTATTTTATAAACAACACAAAATACATAAAAATGAAGGTTATATTATGTCACAAATGAAATTTATCGCTAATTGATATCAGTATTATTCATACTTTTTGTCAAAAGATAACCATGTACTCGTAGAGTTGTGTAAATTTGCAATAAAGACAAGAGTATACTATACGATTTGTAAAAGTCAACCTTCATCAAAGCAAATTTATGATTTCCTGACTGGTTATATGGTCTTGTGTTACCGGGGTAACACGCACTAACCATTCACTATTCTAATTGGAATCTTTGTGGTGTGGAATTACGATGCTCGTCATTCGTTCCCAAAGTATGTGGTTGGGTTTTCTCATGGAACCATCGGGTTATTTTCCAGGAATCTCTGAACTCACTCTAGGTGACGCCTGTGTAGTGCAGGGGCCTGCAAGGGAATCAAAGAATAGTACCACTGCGACCTACAATGCATGTCGTAAGAGGCGTCTAATGCAGGCTCTAGGGATGCTAACCTAGTGAATAAAAAGCAGAAATCGGATGTTCTGGCCTACTTGTAGACACATAACTGGCACAATTTACAATCACTCTTAGGCTCAGATCACATACAAATCACACAGAGTGGTTGACAAGTGGTCGATATGGAGCGTTCGAAGAAGAATGTAGGTGAGATCGCGTTTCTAGTTCTATCGCAGACGGAAGATAAAACATAGGTCACTTTTTCAAGTTGAGCACTGAAATAAATATTTGGCAAATGAAAATCGATAAGATTTGTCTGGAAAGCTGCAGCCCGTAACAAATTCATTAACAGTTAAGACAACATTCTTACAGATTTTCATCATTCTCAAACTATAATCAGGGACTCTCACCAGTGCTACGAAGATCATGCACTGTTACTGAGATCATCCTGTGTATACAAGATATTGAAGCATGCATAGTTATTACCTGAAGTGCATTTGTGATTGTTATATCAATCAATCAATCAACTATATTAAGCATGTTAAAAGCTAAGTGTCGAAAACTACACACGAAGAGCCGTTTTAAGAACCCCAGGGGAAGCACGGAAGCTAATGAATATGATTAATAAAAAGACAGTGAGTAAGTGTTAGGGGTTTCCTGAAAAAAAACTTATTGCCATACACAGGATTCGAACAACAAACCCTTATTTCTTACAGGACCCCTTGCCTCTCCTTACAGGACCCCTTGCCTCTCCTTACAGGACCCCTTGCCTCTCCTTACAGGACCCCTTGCCTCTCTTACAGACCCCTTGCCTCTCCTTACAGGACCCCTTGCCTCTCCTTACAGGACCCCTTGCCTCTCCTTACAGGACCCCTTGCCTCTCCTTACAGACGAGTGACCGCCGTAGTATCAATACATTTCAACAAAACAAACAAAATGAAACTTCAACATTCTTACACCTTTTAGATAGTCTGTAAAAGATGTCTGCAGACCGATCTAGTGCCAGAGATTTTGTTCCTGCCCACAAGATTCCACATGGCGTATTGGCAACGATTGTTTCGCCGGTCTCTTGCTGGTTAAAAAAATGGAGGTATACGAAAACAAGTTATACAGTAATAGGGTACTAACTACTTTTATTAGCAATCTCGTACAGTAAACATCACATTTTTTAGCAACCTTTGAAATGCTAATCTTTAGAAAAATTGAATGCTTTTCATGAATTCTGAAACAAACAAACAAAGAACTTTTCAAGAAGTTGAATGTGAAGTGAATTTTGGAAGAAATTCAATGTGTTAAAACGTCTAAAGGCTTTTGCTTCTTGGTTTTTACTAATGATTGCAGGCAGCGATGAGGTTTTTTAATCCGGGAGAAGAATCGTCATGCTCGAATGGAGTGTGACCTACATGACTCAGGTATTGAAGGAGTTGCTGATACTGAAAGCAATGTATATGATGTAGACTGGGGGTGGAGGTAGATATATAATGTTGCATAACGAGGTGACCTGGGTAGGGGGCTTACTAGGGCACTATACTAGATCTGTGACTTCTACAAAGTGCAAGGACTTCAAAGGCCCAGTGCTTACAGATTCGGTTATTTGAATCTTCAAAAGATATTTTTGTTTTCACTTTAAAGAGCTGGGACTTGCAACTAAATATAGAATGATACAAGATTTTACACTTCTTAATATATTTGGTGCATGAGTATGGTTGCTTGTTTGTAATGATTGTTGACATACAGTGAAATCGGAGAAATATTATACGTTTATGTATAACTTGGTATTTTCTTGATGACACAAACATCCGTGTACTCGTTCAATGGTGTCCTTGTACATAACATGATTTCACTTTTACCCTGATCCAAACAATGGTAGGTCGGATTAAACATCATGCTATTTGTTCTCTGGCTTAAAGGTCGGACTAAACATCATGCTGTATGTTCCTGGCTTAAGTCGGACTAAACATCCTGCTTGTTCTTTGACGTTAAGTAACTGTAGATCGGACTAACATCATATTGATTGTTCCATGACTTGAGCAAATGTAGGTCGGACTAAACATCTTGTTGCTTGTTCTCTGACGTTAAGCAATCATAGGTCGGACTAAACATCATACTTTCTCTTACCTGACCTAAAGGTCGGAGTAAATAATATACTGCTTGTTCCCTGACTTAAAAGTCTTCTTCTTCTTCTTTGCGTTCGTTCTTTACGACCAATTTTAATCACTTTTGTGATATGTTTGATCTTTGCCAAGAACGTGTATACGTTGCACATTGGTTTGGTAGGCCCCTAAACGCATAGACTTGTACACGTTTAGGACATGTGCATCCGATTTCAGCCAAACCTCTTTAGTCGCCTCTTACGACATGCATGGCAGGTAACAGTGATTCTATTCTTTACACCCCAAATTTGGGCCCCGGTAACCACTCGGACGACTTAAAAGTCGGCTAAATATATTACTATTTGTTCCATGACTTAAACAACCGTAGATCGGACTAAACATTCTGGTTCTTCTTCACTGATTCAGATGCCGGTGCCTGTAATGTTTCTGATGTTTATAATACACACTTTTATCTCTTCTTGTAAAAGTAATGATTTTTAAAATCAACTTCAAATTAACGACTTTTCTAATACAACTTCTGATTAATTATTTTTCACCAAAAACTATTTGTGCATAATACTGTATCATCAACACACATTTCTTCAAAATTACAAAGACTGGTAAGGGCAATGATATCAGTCCCGGACTCATTGTTTTGTTGCTTTGTGTCCAAGAAAATTTTGGGGGTAATCACGCTCTGCCAGAACACATTTCTAGCAAAATTTTTCAAAATGAAATGATTTTGGGAAATATGCCTATAACTTAAGTTCTATGTAAGCTAGATTTATACTGTTGGTATAAAAATATGCCGAATTAAATGGGAACCGGTGTTAGAAGTTATCCAAAATCAACACCACACAGTCCTTTCAACTGTTTCTCTTCTTGTACGGTTACAATCCATGTCTCTTTAATTTAACGACTGTTAGATGATGTTCTTCTTACTATACACTGATCTACTTACCAATTAATCTATTTATTCCCTGATTTATCACCAATTAATCTATTTATTCCCTGATTTATCACCAATTAATCTATTTATTCCCTGATTTATCACCAATTAATCTATTTATTCCCTGATTTATCACCAATTAATCTATTTATTCCCTGATTTATCACCAATTAATCTATTTATTCCCTGATTTATCACCAATTAATCTATTTATTCCCTGATTTATCACCAATTAATCTATTTATTCCCTGATTTATCACCAATTAATTTATTTATTCCCTGATTTATCACCAATTAATCTATTTATTCCCTGATTTATCACCAATTAATCTATTTATTCCCTGATTTGAAAACTCATTGATCTTTCTACCAATTCATCTACATATTCATTGATCTATCTGCCTATTAATCTGCATGAGTACTTATTTACTTCTACAAAACGTAAGACCTCCCCTCTCCTCTCATAAACACTGTTATGGAAAAAACTAAAGAAACAGCATGTGTCGACGCGTTATGTAGCATTGTTTTAAATTCAGTCATTGCATGTAGTCTACATGAGATCCACTTGTGTGGGAAACGAAGAGGCAGACAGGCTAGTAAAGGCAGGAGAGTGACTGCCGCAGGCTCATTATGAAATCAGCTACGAGGAGGCTAAAACAACTAACGGATGGCGATAAGTGGTCGCAAGACCACCCTCAACACAGCGCCAAAGATGGGTACTATGGTCTGTCCCGTAGCAAACAAGTTATTATATTTCGCCTCCGTACCGGCTATGACAGACTCCGATACCACCTATATAACAAATTTAAAATTGGCACAACTAGCCTGTGCCACTGCGAGCAGGCGGACATAACGGCAGAGCACTTACTGCAAGTCTGCCCACTGCTAGCAGGCCTGAGAAACGAAACCTGGCCGGAAAATATCGAACTAAATGAGAAGCTGTACGCAGAGACGGAGTCCCTAATAACAACAGCATACTTTATGTGGAGATCTAGTGCATCAGTCTAAGCGGTGATCGCGAGAGAGAGAGATGTTGTATGTCTTCTATAATTTCTAATTTAATTTTAACTATAACGTTCCGATCTCTCATGTATCTACAAATACCATCAACTAATTATGAAATTGTTTCTTTCAGCCAGTTGAAAATGGACTCATTGGGTCGAGTAGACGCCGGAGCAGAGCCGAAGATGATCTTGAAGGAGGTGATGACGTGAATAGAAAAGTGCCCATCAGAGAACACGTAAAAAAATGCTGTAGTGAAACATTCTCACCCAAGAACCTTGTAAAGAAGTTTCCTATCGTGAAATGGCTACCACAATACAGGTACATCACACTGACATTTAGAAGCTTTGTTTATCATCATCATAACATCTCATACACTAACATCATCACTACACTAACATCATCATAACACTAACATCATTAACACACTAACATATCATCACACTAACATCATTAGAACACTAACATCATTAGAACACTAACATCATTAGAACACTAACATCATCACTACACTAACATCATTAGAACACTAACATCATTAGAACACTAACATCATTAGAACACTAAAATCATCACACTAACATCATTAGAACACTAACATCATTAGAACACTAACATCATCATCACACTAACATCATTAGAACACTAACATCATAATAACACTAACATCATTAGAACACTAACATCATATGAACACTAACATCATTAGAACACTAACATCATTAGAACACTCACTAACATCATTAGAACACTAACATCATTAGAACACTAACATCATTAGAACACTAACATCATTAGAACACTAACATCATTAGAACACTAACATCATCATAACACTAACATCATTAGAACACTAACATCATCATCACACTAACATCATTAGAACACTAACATCATCATCAAAACTAACATCATCATCACACTAACATCATTAGAACACTAACATCATCAGCACACTAACATCATTAGAACACTAACATCATTAGAACACTAACATCATTAGAACACTAACATCATTAGAACACTAACATCATTAGAACACTAACATCATTAGAACACTAACATCATTAGAACACTAACATCATTAGAACACTAACATCATTAGAACACTAACATCATTAGAACACTAACATCATTAGAACACTAACATCATTAGAACACTAACATCATTAGAACACTAACATCATTAGAACACTACTAACATCATTCAACACTAACATCATTAGAACACTAACATCATTAGAACACTAACATCATTAGAACACTAACATCATTAGAACACAAACATCATTAGAACACTAACATCATTAGCACACTAACATCATACACAACACTAACATCATCAAACACTAACATCATCAGAACACTAACATCATAGACATACATCACACACTAACATCATTTAGACACACTAACACATTAAATCACAACACATCATATGAACACTAACATCATAAACACTAACATCATCACACTAACATCATCAACACACTAACATCATCAACACACTAACATCATCAACACACTAACATCATCAACACACTAACATCATCACCACACTAACATCATCAACACACTAACATCATCAACACAACTAAACATCATCAACACACTAACATCATCAACACACTAACATCATCAACACTAACATCATCAACACACTAACATCATCAACACACTAACATCATCAACACACTAACATAATCAACACACTAACATCATCAACACACTAACATCATCAACACACTAACATCACGGGTTTGGAACAGCTAATTTTGCTTTCTAAAAAGCAAAATAAACCAGAATTAAAGGAAAGGTTAATCTTTTGCAACAAATAAGAGCGCACAATTATTTGAACGCATGTACAGAGAGGAAAATAGATATAGCCACTCTGAAACGTCGGGACATCTAGGAACATTAACTCATAAACAACATCCTGTCCATGATACTAAATTAGTTCAGTTTGTTTTTTTCGATCCAGAAGCACTTGAGCTTTCAGCTCTTCGACTCGGTGCATGGGCAACTTAAATCTGAAGAACCTGTGGCTTTTATGCCAGCCCGTGGAATTGAACCGCACTCACAGGGGCTTGTGATGAAAGCGTGGTTCCTCAAGGGACATACTACTAGTTGTCTAAGAAGTAAAAGGCGGATCGTGAAATAAGTAGAAGATGGAACACACCAAAACGTCTAAATGTAAAAAAACCCACTTGAGTGGATATCAGACAGAAAGTAACAAGGGATTGGTTGTTCTTGCACTGAAAATGGAAAAAGCTCTGAAACTTAAAACACCTCATACAGCCTCAATAGTATTAAAAAACGTTAAATTACTGATTAATTTAATAGCTTGTCTTATGAAACAACATGATTTTACAGTTCATTTTATGAAACAACATGAACTTACAATACATTTTATGAAATAACATGAATTTACAATACGTTTTATGAAACAACATGAATTTACAATACGTTTTATGAAACAACATGAATTTACAATACGTTTTATGAAACAACATGAATTTACAATACGTTTTATGAAGCTACATGAATTTACAATACGTTTTATGAAGCTACATGAATTTACAATACGTTTTATGAAACAACATGAATTTACAATACGTTTTATGAAGCTACATGAATTTACAATACGTTTTATGAAGCTACATGAATTTACAATACGTTTTATGAAGCTACATGAATTTACAATACGTTTTATGAAACAACATGAATTTACAATATGTTTTATGAAGCTACATGAATTACAATATGTTTATGAAACAACATGAATTTACAATTCGTCTTCAGTCATATTTGTTATTACGCTTTCAGTTTAAAAAACAAAAAACACACAAAAATGCTTCATAAAATAAAATAATGAGAAAAATATAGTATGTATTATAATAGAGATTCCATTGTAAAAGAAAACTTTGGGCTAAATCAAACATGCGTATTATATGCACGAGTGCGTATAATGCTCGAGATATTATAGTAATACATATAGTTTGTATGGGTATGTATGTCACATTGAACATTCAAACCTCATTCATCAAATACATAAGTTCACAACAACATATTATGTAAGGTAAATTACTACTGCAGTATCAAGGTTCACAATCTGTCTTGAGCTAGAAATAAAAGTCAATTGAAGTCTCAAAGTTACGTCCCAAATACTGGTCAGATTATTTGAAGATAATGTTTGGTCCGCCCATTACGAGTGATGAAGATTAACTATGTTCATGAATTAGATGACAAAAATATAATTTCGATCGACTACGTCTATGCGCAAATAAATGTTTGATGAGACCAGTGAGTGTCTGACATATATTTGAGTAATGTGGGAAGGTAATGTTTGTAATTGTCGTATGGTGTGTTACTAATAGCAGCTATGATAAGAAAGAAAAGTTGGAGATAGTTGGGCATACTCTGAGACGAAATGATCAAAGAATACTAAAGCAGGAACTGAAGTGCGAGGCACAGGGTTCAAGAAAGAAATCCCTCCCTAGGAAAACCCTGAAACTAACATTACTGAGAGACACGAGCAATATCGTTCTCAATTCCATAGAAGAGATAAAGCGAGTTTTCCAGGTAAGAGCGGTATGGAGAAATTACTTGCAGGCCATAATTACTGAACACCATCATGCAAAGGAGACGCTGGAGATGGATTGGATACGTGATACGCATGGAGACTAATTTTGTCTCGAAAACTGAACTGAGATGGCCGCAGATTGTAAACGAAAACTGAACTGAGATGGCCGCAGATTGTAAACGAAAATGTATAAGGTCCAAAAAGACCTGTAGGAGAACAGTAGAACAAGAACTGAAAGAAATGAATCACAAGTGGAACACAATACAGAGTATGGCCAAGAATAGAGAAGAATGGTGTGCATTTATTGTTGTCCTTAGCGCCAATGGCGTCACAGACTAGTGTGTGTGTGTGTGTGTGTGAGAGAGAGAGAGATGCAATCATTAAATATGTGATGTATATCATACAGAAATAATTATTTAGTATTTACATTTTGTTTTAGAATTAATTTCAATAGAACAGTTAGAAAATCTGCAGATCGGTTGCAGAGCTGGGGGTGACCTAAAAACAAGACGTTGCATTTCGCATTTTTGCTCTGCTTATTGGATCTCTTTATACTTATACGAAAAAAAAATAGGCAACAGCCAGGTATTATATGTGTGAACAAAAACGATAGAAATGAAGAGCTTTTAAAAATGAATAATATGCGAGTCATTAGAGACAATCATTAAGGACAAAGATGATAGATAGGGCCTGTAAGCATTATGCCAGTAGATGCATTGACTAGGACAGTGAGTAGGAAAGGAAGATATGGACGTTTAAAGTAAACATGGAGAACTGCTATGGAAAGATAGTTGAACGATTGTGGCTTGATGTGAGAAACAATTGGTAGAAAGATGTCAGAATGTCGACAATGCAAATCTCTCGTGGAAGCTTTATATATAAAAAAAGGCATGAAAATGATATACATGAATTTGTTATATAGTTTCTCTCTGGCATCTATTGGTTTATTTAGTTTGATATTGTGTGAGTGTTGGCGCCGACAAATGGTAGAGAGAGTGGCTCCTCAATAGAAATGTACTACGTGAGCGTCTAGATAAAATAGTATTTCACCAGGTCAGCTGTAGATTGTACTTAACTTACTGATACCAGGTCAGCTGTAGATTGTACTTAACTCACTGATACCAGGTCAGCTGTAGATTGTACTCGACTCACTGATACCAGGTCAGCTGTAGATTGTACTCAACTCACTGATTTCGTCAACTATCGCTGAAATCTTCATGTGCAAGAAAGATATTGGAGCACACATGGTTATTCACTGTAGTGCAATGATGATAGCCGTATTAATTAATCATGGTCTCCTACGAAGAGTGAATGGGAAAGATCGAGAGATTGACGGGTGGGCTGAAATGGTACTTTTTTTTCTTAATATTTGCTTGCATTACAGCATTAGGATATGAAGAGTTTAAGAAACGTTTTATGGAATGGTTTAAAAGAAACAAAACAACTGGCAAATAAGTGAGCATACTTCAATGTACACACGAGAACCAAACGACAAGAGATGAAGTGTTTACGACGAATTCTAAATGTAACAAGAAGAGATAAGATCAGAAGCGATGAGATGGAAAGAAAAGTGGGATAAAATCAGAAGTGACAAGATGAGAAGAAATGTGGGATCCTTGCCGATGTTACAATATATTAAGAAACAAGAGGTTAAATGGTTCAGACACACATCAAGGTTGTCACAGGACAGTCTCCCACAGAGAGCACTAGCACTCAGATACAACGGTAACAAACCCAGGGGACGACCCCACGGAAACAATCGATCGATGTAATATCTTTCTTTCTTCTTTCTTTCTTTTGTCCTTCTCTGCTTTTTTGCCGCTAGGCGTAGCAGGTTTAACTGATGATCGGTTTCCGAGATAATGCACGCTCGGTCGCTTGATATGGTGTGGTATTGTGGAGTTTTAAGATGTCTGTAACTCCATCAACCCATCTTTTTCTTGGTCTGCCCTTTCCTCTTGATGATTCCATTTTCAGGTTGTACGCTCTTGCAACTGGTGTATTCGGGTTCATTCTGACCAAGTGGCCAAACCATTTGAGTCTCTGTTTTCAATAAATCTAAAAAAAAAAAACCACTCAAACATCAGAGGCACTAAATTCCACCTTGTACAAAGCCCTTAGGGAGGCTCGCTCCTGTGCCTCTTTTCGACCTGACACCAAAAGGCAAAACGGGGATAGAGAATATATATACTTGAATATAGATCTGCAAGAAAAGTTTAGTTCAGATCAAAGGTATAACAAAGATAATCAATAATTATAACTGATCTATGTTTATCTGACTATTTTACACGTTCTTCTTGGACAGGTTCGGAACTTTTCAGGCCGATTTGATTGCAGGACTGACAGTTGGTCTCACAGTTATCCCCCAAGGTCTGGCCTATGCACAGGTTGCTAATCTTCCACCACAGGTATGAGTTATTTAGTGTATGTGTGTGTAATTAAGTCAGTGATAGATTGTGTTAGCGATTAAGTAAGTGATTGAATGATTGTATGTCTGTTTTGTGTGCTTGTATGAATGATTGTCAGTTAACGAGTGAGTATGTATGTATGTGTGTGTGTAAATAAAGGCAGGAAAGAGTAAGGGTTTGTGAATATGTGAGCGAGAGAGAGAGAGAAAATGTTACCAAAATATAACCAATAAATAATATAAATATACAAAGTGTACGACAGAGACATCTGTTGGTGTAAATATACTATGCAATCTCTTTTATATATATTATTTACCATATCATCTTTTGCATATGTTTTCCACAGTATGGGCTTTACTCCGCGTTCATGGGATGCTTTGTTTACTGTTTCCTTGGAACTGCCAAAGACATTACTCTTGGACCTACAGCCATTATGTCTCTCATGACAGCCACATTTGGAACGGAAATCTCACCAAGTCTACCTTCAGGAGCCAAGGATCCAACTATAGCCATTCTCCTGACTCTCATCTCAGGTGTTATTGAACTAGGCATGGGCATCTTGAAGCTAGGTAATGCTTTTATTATATATATATTTATCGTAATTATAAAACTCATTGTCTGTTTGTGTGTAACAGGTAAAGCATGAAAACAATAAAACCTTGGAATCAAGACGTTGTTACAGTTTATCGCTGCAAATATGTGTAGGTCAACGGGGATATGTTCAAACTCTTTATTTGCTATCTTTAAATAGAGAATGTTTGTGTTCTAGTCTATATGTAGTGGAAAAGACTCCGTCAAAGACCTAAGCAGAACAGACCAGGTCATTATATTTCGACTACGCACCCGACACTGCAGACTCAACAAACACTTATTTAGACTAGGAATATGTCAAACAGCTCTCTGCCAGTGTCAGCAGGCGGAACAGACACCAGAGCATGTCTTGCAAGACTGTCCTCTCCTGGGGGAGCTGAGAAGCAACGTGTGGCCACACCCAGTCGACCTGAAAACTAAGCTTTGGGGAAACCTGACAGACCTGAAGCTGACTGCCCAGTTTGTGGTCCACAGTAAATTAAGCTCATGATCAGAGATCGCTGAAGAAGTTATGTAATGTACTGTGAAAGAGTTGGAATTCGTCACTGTTGTTGTATCCATTATTTGATAAAGACCTTTTGGTCGAAACGTTGCTGTGTATTGTTATTGTTTTTTGTAAAACTACATTACTTTGTTTTTACGTATTTCGCCATTGCTACATAGTTTTACTGCAGTCTTCCTTATATTGATATCTTTAAACAGTAAACAGAGTTTATTTTAAAATGTATATTGCTGCTATAATAAGTAAAATACATATCTATATATAAACAGTGTATTGAATGATATAGATATACTAATACGATACCTACGACAAACAGCGCATACAACAAATCATTGTGTGATAAAAGTAGGTGGAATAAACCATCTGTGATTAGAACTTGGTAACAATCACGGGGTATATAAAGAGTTAATTCTCACATGTAATGAGAAGTGATAGAGTAGAATATACCGACAAATGATATTGATAAAACCACCCCCTCTTACTTTATTACATCTTCATGATATATCTTTCTTTCAGGTATCCTTGTCAACTTCATATCTTTCCCTGTCATCAGTGCGTTTACGTCAGCTGCAGCAATCACAATAGCTCTTGGTCAGGTCAAGGTAGGTCAACTCATCTCTTGTCCTATTCTGTTATTTTAAAGTTTATTTTTTTTTCTAAACACATCATCATCATCCCTGTATCCAAACACATTATCAACATCCCTGTATCTAAACACATCATCATCCCTGTATTTAATTATACAAAAGAGAACTTGTCCTTTTGCTAATTATAAAAACAATAGTTATATCCCTTTCTGTATTTACAGAACAATTATCCGCATTCAAATATAATGCAAAGATGAGGTCAATTAAATTTCTAAAGAAGAATCCTGCACATTTTCTGACCATATACAATAGCAAATGAAGAGCTTTTAAAACGAACAAACTGTGGATCATTGTAGATTATTATTTAAAGACGCAAGTATAGATGCATTGGTCATAGGGAAATTGGCTAAGACAATTCTCTTATTGATAACGGATGAGAAGAGAAGACATGGATGCCCAAAGGAAACATTGTGAAGAACGGTTTAAAGAGAGTTGAAAGATTGTGATCTGGCAATTAATAGAAAGGGCGACAGAACGGCAATAATGGCATGTTTTGTGGAGGCGTTATGTATCAAACGGAACACAAAGAGAATATATATAGACATTGCTCAAGTCCTCATTATCACTATCACTGTTTACATTAATCTATTGTTGCGCAATTACCTTAGTTATATTCTCTTCCCCTACTTTAGATGTGAAACAGTAATATATTCCCATTTATATCTTCTTTTTTTTCTCTAGAATATACTTGGTCTGAAAAATATTTCCAATGACTTCTTACAAATGGTTTACGACACGTGTTCAAAAATACCAGAGACTCGGTAAGTTGGTAATATGTGTATTAAAGTACATGTTTTAGTTGTGTTTGTCATAGCCAGATAATCAGTTATTTAGTAATGTGTTGTTTTGCTTGCTTGAATGATTGATTTTTTGATTGATAGTTTCATCTTCATTTCTCTTCAGTGAATAGTACGAGAGGCGAGCACCTAACCTATAGGACTAGACCATAGATTCCCAAACTTTTTCGGCCCACCGCCCACTTTGCATGACATAAACTTTGTAACGCCCCATCCCCATTATGACAATTTGCCAACGCCCCCCTCTCCACATATATCCATATACATGCTCTATTTTCACTTTGACATGGAAAATTGATATATATTTCTGTCATAAATGGTCAATTTTCAAACGATTCTATGAAATAGAAAATGGATGAAAAAAATTGATCGTGTAAGATGGGCATGTGAGCGTCTGTAGCTCAAGCGGTAGTGAGCTCGATCACGAACCCAAGCGTACCTGGTTCAAACCCACGTGGGCAAATTTGGAAGCAAATTCGTTTCCGTGGGATTTTTACAAAGGTAAAAATAGACCTCACCGTTCAGAAAGCAATGGCAAACTACTGAACGTATAAGTGGTGCCTAGAAAATCAACGACTCGTTTACTGTGGTTGATGGCTACGTCCTTTAGGATATGCCACGATTTTCAAGATGGGCATAAGAGAAACTAAAATGCAGAATTCAAATTTTAATGATTATTCAATCGCAAAATCACGAAAAGACTCCCCCAAATGCTCCTGAACCCACTATCGCTCCCGCCCCCTCCTGTAAGGCTTCAGGGCCCACTGGGGGCGTTACCGCCCACTTTGGGAACCCATGAACCAGACTGAACCAAGATGCATAATTATATATTATGATATGTATATGTACCCTTTGTCAGTCTTAATAAGCTTGTAAAAAATGTATGCTATGACTTTTATCTGTGCAGTGTCTGGGACCTTACCATGGGACTAGTATCACTTGTGATTGTCATTCTCTTGCGCTATTTGCGTACAGTTAAATGGAAAGACAACCTGATTCTCCCCATCTATTTTCACGATTATCTACCGCAAGGTTCTATGGCTTATTGGAACAGGTAAGTCAAGTATTTTATGTAGATTGATTACTTGTCATGTATCATATCAGATGTTATAATATCACTAAGATATCTTAACTGTATCTTATCAGATGTTAGCACTAAGATATCATGTATCATATCAGATGTTGTTATCATCACTAACATATCTTAACTAAAGACATTGTGTAAAATGAAGAAAAGAAATGTCTGTGATAAGTTCAAAAGCAATTTTCCAATTCAGTTATGTTATCAGTCATAGATTGATTGAATGATTTGATAGGACTATCATCATTGCACTTCAGTGAGTAACCGTGTGTGCTCCGGCATCTTTCTTTTATATGAAGATTTCAGTTACAGTGCATAAACTCCATAGAACCGGTCAGGGTCCCCGATGTAATTTTGAAGATGAAGAAAATATTTTGTTGGAATTTTATTTAAAAAAATAATTTTCTAAAAAAAGAAATTCCTATGATCAGTTATAAAGAAATAAGTATGTATTGCAAAATCAATTTGGTTTGAAGGTAATTATTTTAATTAGGTTTGCAACAAAAATGTGAGCACAAGTATCCACAAACACAAGATGCACAGACTGTCAGTTGCTAACAAAAACACATAAACCAAGAAAATAATAAAAGGCGGTAACATGGCAAGTGAATGTAAATAGATTTTAGCCCTACTACAAGTAAGATCACAATTGACATGTCTTGTTTCTTTTTCTTGAAAGATCTATGAATTATATTCATTTTCAATTTGTATTTTAACCTTGCAGGTGGAAATGCTATAGTGGTGATAGGTGCTGCAGGTGTTGTGGCTGGCCTAGAAGCTCACGGGATGAAGGGTCTCATCAGCGTGACAGGCAAGATTCAGGCTGGCATGCCACCATTTAAGCCTCCAAGTTTTGAGTTGCGTGATGGCAATGTGACACTTTCAAGTGGTGATATTTTTGCTGTAAGCATTTTAACTACTACTTCCTTACTCTTGTCCACTTCTTCTGCTGGGTTTTTATGCAACATAATATTGTTGTTTTGTAGTAATATTGCTATAATAGCAACATTTAAGAAAATATGTTGGCTTTCTAGAATATTTCATTTTCCAAGACAATATTTTTGGTCGCTTAAACAATGTAATGTCTTGGAAACTGAAATATTTTAGTACCATTGCAGATAACAGTGGTTTAGTGTGAGCACTCTTCTTCTTCTTTGCGTTTGTTCTTTACAAACAATTTTAATCACTCTTTGTGATATGTTTGATCTTTGCCAAGAACATGTATACGTTGCACATTGCTTTGGTAAGCCCCTAAACATATAGACTTCTACACGTTTAGGACACTTGCATCCGATTTCAGCCAAACATCCTTAGTCGCCTCTTACGACATGCGTGGTAGGTAACAGTGGTTCTATTCTTTACATCCCAAATTTGGGCCCGGTAACCACTCGGCAAGTGTGAGGACTAATGGATGACCTGCTTTGTTTCTGGAAGGCAAGGCAGGAGATGACTAAGATTTCAGATACGATTTAATGAAATCAATGTTTTGCAAGGGACATACTATACAAAGACATGAACACTCTAAGAAATATTCAGAGATATTTTCTGGGATATAAGAAAAAAACAACAACAATGATATCATTTCCTAAATATGCTGATATTTTAAGTCTTGATAAAAGATTAACAGTCCCTGTTTGGCTCTCAGAATATTGAAATAGGATTAATTTATTTCTACTTAGCACAACAGTAACTAAATAATGTTTTAACTAAAAGGTCCTTATAACGCATACTATAACCAATAAATAATGAAATAATACTTCCAAAGTCTAAAAGCTCTAAAGGTGAATTACTGGTTTAATATTACCGGGTTTACCCATATGTCTCAATCTATCTTAAGTTCCTAGTCCTATCGGAGAGGGACGATATATGGAAAAGTAGGTTCCATGTTCAAGTTGAGCAGGTAAAAGAACCTTTGGCAGTTAATAATCAAGAAGAGCTGGCTGGAAAACTGAAAAACCTCATCCCTGGTAAAATTCAGTAGGAAGAGTTTTAAAAAAAAGTACCCACAATATTTTCCCCATCTTCTAAATTAGATAGGAACCCTCGAGGCGCTACTGAGTTTGTGCAATGCCACTGAGATCTTCCTGTTTAAGAAAGAGATCATAGCACACATTGTTACTCACTGAAGTACAATGATGATAGTCCTATCAATCAACATAACCTATCATCTCAGTAGAAATGGCATAGTGTCTGAGATTGTTCACAAAACACAAATTCCATAGCTCAAGCAACAATCTTAGGGATCTCCAGAAAAAACCCAACTATACACGTGTCTCTATCTGGATTCGAATCCACAACCTTCAGAATGCAAGGCAAACGTCTCAAGCACTTTGCCATAGAGACCCCCACTAGACATGTGCTGGACTGAAACCTACAAGAAGAAGAAAGCATGGGGAGGTCTAAGATTACCTTGCAAAAAGTATCTGAGGGTCAAAAGATGAATTATCATTGGCATTGGTGATTCAAACTGCCCAGAATAGAAATGAGTGTATACCAAAAATTGCAACCCTTTATTTCATTAATACCAAGAAGATATAGCAGCAGCATCAGTAGTTACAGTAGCAGTCATTCTCATTTATACTAGCAAAAATAAAAAGTGTTTCTATCATTCTTAATATTCTACACATCCAATTATTGCACAATTTATACTACATAATCTATATTTTTACTATTATATGAGAGAGCTGGTAGTTGAATGTTTAAATGTGATGATGTTTATTGACAGCAACGTTCTTTTTTTGTGGGAGAAAACAAATCCGATGACCTGTACACTTGTGGCAACTGATCTGTGCAAGGGACCATAATTTCCCTGTCCTATACAATTCTCAAGTATATTCTCAGAAATGGGAACAAAGCATTGTAATGATAGTGATTAATTATTATATATATTGTTAATATAATAAGCAAGTTTCTGGATTGTCCAACCTGGTGATGGTGACATGGTACAGTGACCTGACATGATCAGATAATATTATGTCCAGTTTTAGATTATCTAACCTGAATATGATAATGACGACAGGGTAATGTGAAAATACATTGTGAGAATGTGATGAAACCAGTCATAGGGCTATCTAATTTAATTGCTATGATGACATTTTGTGATATTGATTGTTTTTTGCTATTTTATGTAATCACAGAAAATGGGTGCTGGAATCGGCATTGTTCCTTTGTTAGCTCTTGTGGAAAACATGGCCATTGGAAAAGCGTTTGGTAATTATATTTTTAGTTAATAACAATTTCACTGATAAAAAATAAGAAAGAAAAGACAGAGATATTTGTTGCACATAAACAAAAACAAAATACTGTATGCAGTAAATCAAGTGGGATATTTGTTTGTTTAGTAGGGGATTAAAGCCTCTTTAAGCCGAGGCATGCCCTTTCAACCTAAGACGAACCTTTTATTTGGTTATATCAGAGCGTGTAGGCCAACAAATATGAAAAATAAGAATTAACTCCTTTCGGAGAATCCAAGAATAATATTTTTGACCAAGTGGAATCTGAACTGGTGAGCTAGTCATATCTGTTCTATTTGTCCTAACATTTTGGTTTTATTGTCATTCAAAATTCTGGTGCTAACTGAACTTATATCATGGCATAGGTTTGTGAAATATTAGAGACTTCATAGTACTTTGTATTAACATTTTGAGTCCAAATTTTCCTTTTGATTCCCACTTACCATGTATTAAAGAATGCATCTGAAGATCTCTCTGTCTCATCTATGTCACAGAAAAACCTTCCACATTGAACTTTGATATGCCAGATGATCTCGATATACACCATTTCTAGCTCAGTTCGTTTTCTTTTATTATAAATACTTCTATAAAACTGCCAGTCAAGAAATGAAAATCTTAATTTATTTAGTAGAGAAACATTTCTAAGTATATTACAGTCAGAAACAAATGCAATTAAAACTGTAAGAGAAAAAACACATTCAAAAGTAAATAAGTAATTTTACTGATTTAAAATTATGACTACTTGCAGAACTGAGAAGATGCACCATTACATTATGAAAGCAACATTTATATAACATTACTCTCCAAGTTATGTAGACATCACAACAGAGTTATGATACAATATATCTTATCACATTGTAATGTTTATGAAGTGAAGAAGTATGCAATCTAACAAAGGGAGGTCAAAAAGTTATCTGGTGCAAAAATTAACTGATATAACCTTTCAAGAGGTCAGAAGAAAAAATGTGAAGAATAACAAACAGAATATGATGGCTCCTAGAAAAACAATGCATACTACAAGCTCAATAGAAGAGAGAGAAAATGATAATTTTCAGACTACATAAATTACCATACATTTAAATATTGTATGTTAAACAAGCTAAAGATATAAACTTTAGATGTCCAATTTATTGTAACAGTGATAAAATGACAGCTGAACATCTTTCTCAGATTTTGAACATATGGAAACATTTCAGTTCAGTTCTCCCAATGGACATTCCCCCACATTGAGTAAACTCATGTGATCTCTATCCCCAAATGAAGCAGCCATCTTGATGTCCCAACGGTCACTGGATCCCAGAGATGTTGGTTGGCACATATCTCTTTCTACAGACAGCAACTACATGCTTGTCATTACCTAACCCTCATACAGGAACAAGAAAAGGCTTAAATGTCTGGTCATCAGTATCATTCTGAAAAAATATATAAAAACTTTCTCACAGTCATAACATCTGCTTCCTTAACACATATTCAGGTCAAGGTCTTAATGAGTACACAGAAAGTCAAATAAGAAGCAGCTTGTCTAAAAGCGCATATAATATTAATGTCAATAAATATATTGAGCACTTTCAGAATGCATACAAACCTAACTTTTCTTTAATTTTACAGCTCGAACAAACAATTATAAAATTGACCCAACTCAGGAATTAGTGGCTATTGGAGTAGCCAACATCATCAGTTCATTTGTCTCTTCATATCCTGTCACTGGAAGTTTCTCCAGGTTAGTAACTTAATATTGTAATCTTTTATTTATTGATTAATTATGACTATTAATGTTTGTAATATGTGCCTGTCTAGTTAGTATCGTCATTCCATTTGAGTCGAATCACTTGGACAGGCTGCAAATTGTTCCTTGATTAACAAAGGATGATGGGCCACCGTCAGAAAGCAATGCCAAACTACTGAATGTATAAGTGGACCTAGAAAATCAAGACATGTACTGTGGTTGATGCATGTCCTGGATATACGATTTTCATTCATTCATTAATGTTTATTAGAGAATTTGTCATTAGTCAACTTCATGGTCATAGGTTGCTCATTAATGTCATGTACCAGTAAAACCCACACAAATGCTCATCAATGGCCATGAAACTTGGAAGGAAACAGAAGTTCCTACTCAAACAAGCAGCCTGAACACATATCAAATAATAAAAGGGTGACCAGTGCCAACATAGACCCATTACTTGAATATGCAGTAATCATAGAGGAGATGAAAATTAGCAGTTTGCACAAAGTACTTGCAAGCGTGTTATGACTCGCTCACTCAACTCCCATGGTATTCTGAAGAAGATGTCCATGTTTGATCTCTAGGTAACAGAAAGTTATTTCAGTTGAGGAGAAAATAAAATCAATGACCTGCACACATGTGGGGGCAACAACCTTGGGCAAGTTAGCTTAATTCGTCTGCCCTATAGAATACCCAAATGTGCTCTCAGAAAATGAGAATAAAAATACTGTCAGAAAAGAAATCTCCCAAGATATTAAAAGATAGCTCTGTAAATGTACCTTATTTAAGAGAGTCATCATGAACTGAATTAACATAAATGTGATAGCACAAGCTTCACTTACTGGTACTGGTACATGGAGATAAGAGAACAAATGTGTGCTGTTTTGGGGATTGAAGCAGTAGCCGTTTTATATTTTCATACATACATACACTTTTTTTTTCTCATTCATGTTTTAATTCATCCCTCATTCTTCTTCTTCGAATGCTCCATATCAATCACTTGTTAACCACTCTTTGTGATTTGTATGTGATTCGAGCTTAAGAGCGATTGTATATTCTGCCAGTTATGCGCCTACAAGTAGGCCAGCACATCCGACTTTGGAGACAATGTTTATATACTAGAGTAGCTTCCCTAGTCCACTATCTCATTCGCCTCTTATGACATGCCTTGTAGGTCGCAGTGTTACTATTCTTTGCTCCTTGTAAGCCCCAGCAACATGCTGGCGAATTCATCATTTTAAAAGTTAGATTAACGTCAGTTAATAACTACATATTTCTTAAATACTTAATTATTTTTTAACAGATTTCATATTTCTTCCATTTCTATACATTCTTCCCCACATTAACATTCACATTTCTATACATTCTTCCCCACATTACATTCACATTTCTATCATTCTTCCACATACATTCACATTTCTATACATTCTTCCACATTACATTCACATTTCTATACATTCTTCCCACATTACATTCACATTTATGTGTCCATTTTCTTATCCATTAATGCTTTTTAAAGCCGAAATTATCCAGCAGAAAAGAAAACATAAAATGAGATTTTTTAATGTAATTTAAAAACGTTTTTTTTGGTACTAGAACTGCCGTCAACTCTCAAAGTGGTGTACGCACTCCATTTGGTGGAATCTGGACTGGTGGGCTAGTCATACTTGCTCTGTGTGTTCTCACACCCTGGTTCTACTACATTCCAAAGTCAGCTCTTGCTGCAGTCATCATTGCTGCTGTCATACAGATGGTGGAGTACCATATTTTAGTTGTTCTCTGGAAAGCAAACAGTGAGTTCAATTTTATCATATTTTAGTTCATGTTGAAATACTGATGTTAAAGTTCTACTAAGAGCCTAAAAAGACTTTCAGGCTAAAACATTTGTTTCTAGGGTTTCTGAGAATTCGGGTATCTGAGAAATAATATGACCTACTGTTGCAGTGTTATGTATAGAAAATCTCGCCATGAGTTCTTTTATTTCTGCTAACAGACTCACAATAAAAACAAACTTGCATTTGACTGGAACCCACAGAAGAAAGAAACAATGTGAAACCAAAAATTACCTGATGAAGAGCAGGTGAAAAAATATGGATTATCACGGACACGAGCTTGTCCTGATCATACCTTTGTCCCCTAACAGTCCTTTGGACTTTCTCTCTCTCATTGGCTAGGTGTCTCCCTCTGCAGCAATCATGTTCAAATCATCAGTTACATCCTGAATCCATCTTCTCTATGGTCTTTCTCTTCTCCTCTTTGCTGGGATGCCTCCTTCTATGATGATATTCACCAACCCTTCTCTTTATTTTCAAAATACTTCAATTTTCTTATTCCTATTTGAAGGATGAGTTTTGTTTATTTTGAGTTCTATCTGGATAAATCTATTTGTTCTCGTCTCTGTCCATGATATATGGAGGACTCTTTTGTAATACTTATATTCAAAAGCACATATATGTTTTCTCATTGTCTTGTTAAATGTCCATTCATTACACAGTACAAAATTAGACTGCAAAATAGAAATTAGTGAGAGCAAAAGCTGCGTTCTTTGTTCTACAAGGAGCAAGAGAGTTTAGTAACAGTAGTGGATGTTTTATTCTTTTATAACAGGTGGTCAAGTACAGTCTTATAATATTGTTAATTTTTTCAATGGTGGAATTAGATTCAATTTCTATTAAGCATTTTTACCAGAACAGCTACAGGTAAACTGATGTTAGTATTTTGTATGTTTAACGTATCAAGAAAAAATAAATTGGAAATGATACTATCAGGTCCAATGTAGGTGTAACAGCAGCAAGAGAATTCATCCAGAGGCAACTGGTCAAAGTTGTTGGGCCATATTACATGATTGCCTTAAAATAGTAACCGCATCCGACAATGATAGATGGAGTAAATGGAAAGAGGAAGAAAGGATGATCATACAAGAGGTAGCTGAAATGATGGAATATCAGAGTCCTTGAGTACCCCTATAAGCAAAGTCCGTAAGAAGGTCCTCTCTCGTATGCTAAACTTCATCTCAAAACCACAAATGTATAAGAGGAACAAGTTGAAATGAGATAGATTATTTCGGTGCTGTATTAATCAAAAGATTATCAATTTGTGTGAAATGTGCAAAAAATGACTACTAAATTTAAATTACATGAATTTGATTTTTAAAGATGTAACATTTATTGTTAGGCAAAATGCCACATTTTTAGAAAAAAAAACCAGATTATTTTGTATTCATGATTAATGTTACATGTGCTTAATTTGTGGAAGACACTAATTTTAAAGATTAAACAATTTAAAAATACAATGCTGTCATTTGTATGTTATTTTCTTTCCAAATATTGACATCTTATATATATATATATATATATATATATATATATATATATATATATATATATATATATTATTCTCAGAAACATGGACAGCCTACTCAAGACACGAGAGGAGACTTAACATCTTTCACCTTCGATGTCTCCGCAAGATTATGAACATCAGGTGGTACGACAAGATAACCAACTCTGAAGTACTACAACGTGCAAATCTGCCTTCCATCATGGGCATGCTCAGCAGTAGACGACTAAGATGGTTGGGACATGTGAGAAGAATGGAAACTTATCGCATACCAAAACAAATGTTGTTCTGTGAACTTTCGGAGGGAAGAGGCACCAGGGCAGACCACTGCTCAGATATAAAGATGTCTGCAAAACCTCAATGAAAAACTTTTCTATAGATCCCAGCACATGGGAGGGACTAGCTGATCACAGAGTTGTGTGGAAAGCCAAATTACGGAAGAGCGCAGAGTCTTTTGAGAAGAGACTTATGTACGAACTGAACGACAAGAGAGAAAAGCGAAAACTCAGAAGTTGTCACAGTAAAACACTTGCCTATTGACCGTCTGTAAAGATGAAAAGGGCCAATATATATATAAGAATATATATATATATATATATATATATATATATATATATAGATACATTGAAATCATCAATTATAATTGTTATATATTTCAGAATGGGATCTGTTTACATTTATCGTCACATTTGTCTGTTCATTGGTTGTTGGAATTGAGGTGAGTTTATTGAGATATGGAGGTCAACTGTTCATTTATTATTTATTACTTTAACACTTTCATATAATTAAATGAATTAAAAATTAAGCCATGCATGAGTTAATACTTTTGAGATGTGATTATATAGAAGAATAGACCATGTGTCAACTGAAGAAAAACAGACAATTAAAGAAGTTCTAGAAAAACTAGCAATGAAGAAAGAATTTCTACAAGAAAAAGAAATCAAACAAATGAAATGTTGTGGACACATAAAGAAGCATGACGCATTGATAAAAACCTTATTGGAGGGAAAAGTTTAAGGATGCCGAACAAGAGAAGAAGTGAGACACAAATGGGAGGAAAACACCAAGAGGTAGACAAATTACAGCCTAACAGGGTGACACATCAAGGTAAGAGGCAGGAGATTTTGGAGACTTAATTTAGCTAACCTTTGATGTAGAGACGGTACCTGATGATGATGATTGCGTGAATAGTTCTGGGTACCAGAGAATCGGAATGATACAGGGTGTGGTAACCAGCAATGCAGAGGAACCATAAACAGGCATACCTTTTACCATCTACTGGTGAAGACTAAGACATCAAAGAAAGAATACATGTCAGTCGGTTCAATAACCAATAACAATTCTATTACAGATAAATTATAATTAACAAATTTATCACATAAATTGGTAGTCATTTTTTCTATGTTACTTGGGAGAGTCTGTACATAACAGTTGTAGTGCATTGAATTCAATATCTCAATCACTGATATGTTGATGGTCAACTTCAATTACGATTAATTCAATTTCTCACCTGGCTATTATTGGGTACAGAGAAAATTAATAATCATCCCTGGACCAACTGTGCAAGTGCTCTGATTCTAAAAATAAAATTGATGTAAAACCTATCAGATGTCCAGAATGCTGAGATTTCTAATCTATCCAGTTTTTTTTAGCAACTTTAGTTCATACTGAACAGTAAATATTTCATTAAAAACTGTTGGTTTTCACTCTTTACTAAAACGTCATTTGGTTGATAGATTTTTCACAGTTATACTAACAACTGGTAACTCTTGGCATTTGGGATCTCTATCATGGCAAAGTTGTTAAAACATGAGATGAGGTGTCTTAGAAGAGCTGCAGGTGTGACAATAAGAGACAAAATTAGAAATAAAGAAATCAGAAGAAGACTAAATGTGAAACCAGTGATGCAATTTATAAAAGAAGAACAGATTAAATGGTTTGGACACCTGACAAGAATGCCCTGGTATCGCCTACCACAGAGAGCCAGACAGAAAAAGTATAATGAGTACAGGGCAAGAGGAAGACCCTGCAAAAGATGGAGCGACGGCATCAAGAACAGCCTTTCAAAAATAAATATCAGCTTACAAAGTGCCTTAAAACAAGCACACACAAGATCACAAAGTCCCTCCCCTCCCCAACACTTCTATAAAGAAATAAATGGTGGAAGAGAAGAAGAAGAAGGTTAAGACATTTGTCTAGCATTCTTAATTTTCGACATACTTGAATCTTGAAAACAGAGTAGTGTACTCATGAAAGGAAATCATCATTAAATTATAACTATACTTACATTTCTGTATTTCTTTACATATATTTTGGAGCGTTCGTTGTTTAGACTTATGATGAGGTTATGTTGAAGTGAGTATGATGAGGTTATGTTGAAGTTAGTATGATGAGGTTATGTTAGTTAGTAGATGAGGTTATGTGAGTTATATCAGATTATAAAATATATTAATACATTAATAATGCTTTGTTTCATGTATTTCTTAGCAAAATTATCTTCATGAATTATTCACAGAGTACAACTGTAAAGAGAATAGATTTGAATTCAAAATTTTTAATAATAAAGCAATAAATTCAATTTTTATGTATTTTCTAATCTGCATTTTTTTTGGTTTCAGTATGGAATTCTCATTGGTATAGGACTTTCATTGCTCTTGGTATTATATCCCATTGCTCGTCCCAAAATCAGGGTATGTTCTATTTTAATGACATCAGAGCCAGATTGTAATCATCATAATATCTACACCTTTGTTACCTGGCTTATCTAATCTATTTTTAGCAAATATTTCTGGGATTGTTTCTGTCATCCCTCTTTGATTTCTCCCGATTATTGTCCTCTTGGTTATTGCATCTTAGTACACATTGCATCTTAGTACACATTGCATCTTAGTACACATTGCATCTTAGTACACATTGCATCTTAGTACACATTGCATTTTAATACACATTGCATCTTAGTACACATTGCATCTTAGTCATTTCTATTAGTACACATTGCATCTTAGTACACATTGTTTCTATTCAGATTATTGTCATCTTGGTTATTGCATCTTAGTACACATTGCTATCTAGTCACGTATTGCATCTTAGTACACATTGCATCTTTTAGTACACATTGTTTCTCTTAGATTTCAACTATATTTTCTACATACTACATACTGTATTTTATTTTTTCAAGATAAAACTATTCTCTAAGAATTAAACTGTTCTCATTTATAACTATTTTCCCAGAATTACACAGTTTTTCAAGAATCATCAAACTATTTTTTCATAATTACACTATTTTTCCTTGAGAACAAAATATAATTTACCAGAATTAACCCTTTTGCTCTTCTGAGCTGATATACTGAATCACTGTGTTTTTTTTAAATATACCTCAATTTTTATATGTTTATACAGTAAACATTACAATATAGGTGCATCCAGAGGTTAAACAAAATTTCAGAGTGAAAGGTTTAAACTATTGTCCAAGTACTAGACTATTTCCTCAGAATAACTTATAGTTTACATGCATTGAAACATCAGTAGAGTTAGTCAGGTTTCATTTATTGTGCTGTAGATTGAGAAATTAACCTACATACTGTTTAGGCAACATTATGGATAGGTACACTTTAGCTCCCAGCAGAAATAGCCCCATACTTGCCCTATTAACAATATATATGCACTATAATGAAAATAAGAAAATAAAGAAATGTATATTTCCAATTTGTTTTATTTCTATGTGGTTCGCTTTAATGTGTGACAAAATTTATTTCAAAGATAGATAAATGAACAAATAAACAGGAAAGGACACTATTTATTTCCATTATTCTCTTGTTATATGATATGTGAGTCAGAGACAAAGAACATCATCTGTACTCATCTCTGTAGTCATGCTACATTTTCAGGACTATTTCCATTGCAATGTTCATTATCTTTTTAGGTCAATGTAATAGATGCCCACAGCTTCTGTCTCTGCTTTGAACCATCTAGTCAGACATGTATAAATAAAACACAAAATTTCCAATTGTAAAGTTGACATAGACACTACTTGATCCAGCTGAGTAAGAGTCTTAATCCCTATGTATTTCAGAAACCACTTAGATTTGCAGTCACCGGTATATATGAAAGAAGAGGAGACTACCTACCTCAAATGAAATATAAAAAAAAAAGATGTACTTCATGGGGAATGAAACATTAACATATCACCACTTTTTCTTGCACCTGTTATTTTGTGTTTGTGATATGTAGCAAAGATAAACTGTAGAACAAATTAATCTGACCAGTTGTTTTGGTTATTTTTGCAGTACACAGAAAAATCAGGCATTCTAATTGTCACTCCAGTACAAGGTCTCAATTTCCCAGGAGCTGAGTACTTAGAAATGAAAGCACTTGACAAGGCATTGGCTAGTGAGTAATTTTTCAACTATTGACATATGATTATATTAGTGCCAGTTATACTTTACAAAATCCATTTAAATTTTAGTGATAATTAGACTTTATAAACCCAGTTAATTTAGTGCTAATTAGACTTTAACTTATTTGCAAATGCGTTCCAAACCCGGATGTAAAGGAAGGAGGACTTGTGCGGAGGCGTTAACTATCACAAGAATAAAAACCTACAGAAATCTTGTAAGAAAGACGCCTACACGAAACCACCAGCCAGGTGGTTCGGTCACCTAGTGCATCAATGACGGTTGTATGAACGCTTGCGGAAGTCAGCAACCCGACTTAATACATTACTTGGCTCAAAAACACACTACTGCAGATAGTATGAAAAACAAATATAATGAAGACACCTATATGGCAAGTATGAGATATCACACTGGAATCAAATGATAAAAATAACAGAGCAGTTCACCTATTTGGTAGCAATTTTGATTGCACAGGAAATGTTAAAAAAAAAAGAAATTATGATATGAATTGGCAAAGCAACATCAGCTTTTAAAAGTCTAAATAAATATGGAACTGCAAGTTATATAGTATTAAAACTAAATTACGAATTTTCAATTCAAATGTTGTATCAATTCTAACATATTCCAGCGAGAGTTGGAAAATGACTAAAGATATAGAAAGCAAGTTGAATGCATTTGAAAATAGATGTCTGCGAAAAATAATGAATATAAAATGGAACGAATTCAGGAGAGTGATGAAATCAGAGACATGTCTGGTCAACCACTAGTGACAACTGTTATAAGAAGAGAAGATGGAGATATGTTGGGCACACCTTGAGGAGAAATGATCAACGAATATCAAAGCAGGCATTGAAGTGGGATGCAAAGGGTTCAAGAAAGAGAGGTCGACCTAAAGAGACCCTGAAACGAACTTTGCTGCGAGAGGCAGGAAATATCGGTCTCAGTTCCATGGAGGAGATTGAGCGAGTTGCCCAGGATAGAGCGGTATGGAGAAATTACTTGCAGGCCCTATGTAACGTATAACGGTACGAGAGGAATTATTATAATTAGACTTTATAAAACCCAGTTATTTTAGTGATAATTAGACTTTATAAAACCCAGTTATTTTAGTGATAATTAGACTTCATAAAACCCAGTTAATTTAGTGCTAATTAGACTTTATAAAACCCAGTTATTTTAGTGCTAATTAGACTTTATAAAACCCAGTTATTTAGTGATAATTAGACTTTATAAAACCCAGTTAATTTAGTGATAATTAGACTTTATAAAACCCAGTTAATTTAGTGATAATTAGACTTGATAAAACCCAGTTAATTTAGTGATAATTAGTCTTACAAAAATCAGCTGGTTATAGTCAAACATTTAAAAAGTAGAATTAATTTGAGTCTTAAAAATCTGTGGGGCCACATTAAAACTTAATACAACTAGGGTCAACATTGAAATAATATGAAAGTAGTTATATGGAATAGAAAATATAAGAAAATAAACAATATCATCGAAAGGTGTTGTGATTCTATAGACACTTGTTCTTGTGATTCTATAAACAATATTACATGGGATTGTATATCCAGGTTGCAATTTTGATTGCATAGGAAATGTCCAAAAAATTATTCTACGAATTGTGAAAGCAAACTCAGCTTTTAAAAGTCTAAATAAAATATGGAACTGCATGTTATATAGTATTAAAACTAAATTACGAATTTTCAAATCAAATGTTGTATCAATCCTAACAAATTCCAACAAGAGTTGGAAAATGACTAAAGATATAGAAAGCAAATTGAATGCATTTGAAAATAGATGTCTACGAAAAATAATGAACATAAAATGGAACAAATTCAGGAGTGATGAAATCAGAGAAATGTCTGTCAACTACTAGTAACAACTGCTATAAGAAGGAGAAGAGATGTTGGAGACACCTTGAGAAGAAATTATCAAAGAATATCAAAGCAGGCATTGAAGTGGGATGCTTTGAGGTGGGAGCAAAGGGTTCAAGAAAGAGTGGATGACCTAAGGAGACCCTGAAACAAGCTTTGCTGAGAGAGGCAAGAAATATCAGTCTCAGTTCCATGGAGGAGATTAAGCAAGTTGCCCAGGATAGATCATTATGGAGAAATTGCTTGCTGGCCCTATGCAACGCATAACAGTATGAGATACATTACTATTATATTATTTTTATTATATTATTATATTATTTAACGCAACTATTCCCTTGGATGAAAATTTGTGTGGTCATCATCACCCGTGATGGCGAGCATCATTATTTTACAGCTACTTCTACTTGTGAATCTATAGATAATTTGTGATTGTATGGGTGCTGCTACTTACTTGTGACTCTATAGATAATTTGTGATTGTATGGGTGCTGCTACTTACTTGTCAGCATAGTTATGTATTTTACAATTTTAATTGCAGGGAGTAAACCTTTTAACATTATATTGAACATGGAGCACATGTCTGACATGGACTACACTGCTGTTTTATCAGTGAAATCTTTGCATGTAGATTGTGGAAAACATGATATCAAGTTGATTGTGGCTAATGGAATAGTAAGTACACTAGACAATTATTATCATCAACATTCTTAATTTGAATTCATGGAGAGGTTATGACCTATAACTGAAATTGTTGATAACTATTGATCTCATTATCCATTTATCGAATTGTTGACAGTACACACTGGCATGCTTGTTTACGTAACAACATTTTTTAATGAAAAGATATTTCAAGCTATGGGATATTCTTCTTCGAACACTCTGTATTGACCCCTTGTTAAACCACTCTTTGTGATTTGTATGTGACCTGAGCCTAAGAGTGATTGTATGTTGTGCCAGGTAATATGCCAACAAGTAGGCCAACACATCCAATTTGTGAGACGCTTTTTATTTACTATGGTAGCTTCCCTAGGCCCCTACCTCAGTCTACTCTTACAATTTGCCTTGTAGGTTGCAGTGGTACTATTCTTTGTTCCCCTATCAGGCCTCGACAGCACATGGGTGAGCTATGGGATATATAGAAGTAAAATGTCCTGTATCCCTTTGGTTGTGATACAGACAGACATAATTTATTTCTATCCTTTTGACCAAAAGTAATTGTATTATTATGCATAACTTTGCTTCATGAATGAAGCTTTAATAGTTTTGCAAGGAATTTTTTTAGCCTCTGGACAGAATTATTGTTTGTAGTTCCCAAAAAATTGCACTTAGAGTTCAGAAAAGCTAAAATATTGTTTCTAAATTTGATTTAACATTTGATTTACTAAATATCAAATTGAAGATAAATTGATGTTGTTTCACAAAATATTTTCTGCAACAGCAAATTTAATGCAGAGTTAACTATGCAGGAAACATATTAGCATTGAAAAATTGAAAGTAAGATAGCAAAAAAATCCTACTTACAAAAGTTCTGTTATTTATGTGGACGACATTTTCCATGGATGACCTTTAGCCTTGTATTCCCTGCATCTTAGTTTTGCCCTTTGAGTGCACTGCCTGCTGATAATCTGCTTCTTATGTGGCCGAACCATGAAGTTCAGTACTGCTGTTGTACACTCTTTTTTTCCTGATGTCTTCCTTTCTAAACCGGTCTCTTCTTCATACTCCCAGTATTCTGTGTTGACACTTCATTTCTACCACGAGAATTAAATGTTAAGTTTGGACATGCCAGACAGTGTCGTCTTCATGGTAGAGAGTATAGTATAGAAGGTATACTAATCAACTTCTCATGGGTACAGTGAGCAAATGGACTTTGGGATGGCTGCTGCAGTGAAGGACAGAGCACACATGGAAATACTCATTGTGCCATGATGTCAATCGCATAACATAACATAACTCCATTTCTGCCAGGATAGTTTTCTAATATCATTTGATGTCAACATACAGACAATTGTCCCAATTAGTTGATGGCTTACAATTGGTTATATGTTAAGAAATACTGACTTACTGTCAAAATGACATTGGTGCTCAGTCTAGTCAAACAGATGGTCAATAGCATACATGATGCATTATACTAGTTAAGGACACAATTAAAATAAATGAAACTTGATTCTGACCAAAAAAACCCGTACAATAATATCTACATTCTGATGTATTTGTTGTAATCTATTCTACCAGCCTCGGGTTACAAGATTTCTCAGAGCTGGAAACATTAAGGATCTAATAATTTGTAAAACTCTGAAAGATGCATTGAAGACATTTAGAATGCAAGGTAACGTTTTACATACATAATTTAGGAGCCATAATAAACATCCGATGTTATTTAGGAGTCATGATAAATATTTGATGTTATTTAGGAGTCATGATAAATATTTGATGTTATTTAGGAGTCGTAGTAAACATTTTATGTTGTAATGTGCAATTGCATGTCAAGTATCATAAATGAAAGAACATAGAATGCTTTGAAAGAATATTAATAATAAGATTAAAAACAAATTGTATGGCTACATGACTTGTTGATGGCTTGTTGTTGTCAAGCTTCTCAAAGTGGATGTCAAAAGAGCAGCTGTGGAAGAAAACTAATTGTACATCACTAACAACTATGATCAGCGGAAAAAGTTAAAAGATGACTGTCGTGTGTGTAAAATTCTTTGAAATAAACAACTTTTTGATAGACATCAGACTGAAGAAGGAGTAGGAGTATATCAATCAAGCAGCTGATAGAAGATAGTGCAAGTGATGATGATTATTGCTTACATTGATGGACCCATGCATCTTGGTGAGTAGTCAGACTGGGGTTTCTTGGCTAGCATGCATGGTGGGTTGTTCAGAGCAAAATGGACATACAGGATAACTATTTCAGCAAGACGAGAAGGTTGCCATTACTGCAGCCCTCCTTTGGGCCCTCCCTGGGACTCTGTTGTGTTTCTGGACTTCAGTCAATGCTTTGAAGATCCAGAAGGACTGGTTGTAATATGAGGATGTCATCTATATTTTTCCCAACCTCTGGGAGACACACATGGATCATTGCCCCTGTCATGCGGGTGTTCCAGCAATGAGAGAACAAAAATGCGGGCATCAAAATCACTGTTGGGGAGTTTAGGATGGAAAAGGGGGGAATTTTTTGGTCTCTTGCATCCTACTGTTGATGACACTAAAATTGATGGGGAAAAATCCAGTGATTTAAGAAGTTTGAAATTACATGTTGTATAATAGCTGGATGCTTGAGAGCAGAGAGAGGAATGTGTTTAACCAGCACACCGCAGGAACCGTCAGTATGCATACCATTCAACATCTGTTGTGGGAGAGTGAGCACTCTATGTCTGCCCGAGTGCTGTGGCATCAGTTCAGAACCAATAGTAAAATGCTAACAGTTTTTTTTGAAATGCTAATCTTTGATCGACAGCAGACTGAAGAAGTAGAAGGAGATACAAAATAAACCTGAGAAGAAGGGTGGAAAAGGAATCAAAGTGTATCAACTGACTTTGGGATAAAATTAGCAGAAAGGCAAGACTGGCTGACATGGAGACCCTTTTCATACCTTAAAACCAATTATGACATGCAGAGTTTAACCCCAAACACTTCTATAAAAAGTAAATGGTGGAAGAGAAGAAGAAGAAGAAGAGTTTAACAAGATGTTATCTGCAGCTTAATGTTTTCTTCTGCTTTTTTGGGATAATCATCTGACAAAACAGTCATGAAATTACACATTGTTATATCTAATATGGGATTATTTCAATCTACCTATATATATATATATATATGATCAATAACTGGTAACTTAAACTAGTTAGTTATAGAAAAATATTTATTTGGTATCATTGAATATAAACATTAGAAAATTCTATTGTTATAAAATATAATATTCTTCTTTTTTTTTTTTCTCTAATCTTTTGTTAAAGGCAGCCTAGAAGAGATTTAGAACATAATTTCTAGATTATATTTCACAAAATTTTAATAATGTTAAAATTACTGTGATTAATTGTTACATTTCTCTTATGTACAGAGGGACCTGCAATAACAGATGAAGAGGAGGAAAAAAAGTCTTTCATTAGTCGTCTTAAAGTTCCAATTTATTTAGACATGTAGTTGAGTTTTAAAATAAAGATAAATTATGCACTCAAATTTTTTTTTCCATATAAATAATAATAATAGCTACACCAAAAAAGTTATATATATTTATATGTAAGAAAATTGTTTAAACAGACTTGCAAGTCTCATATTTTTACTGTGGTGTAACACTTTGTTTAGTGGTATGAGGGACATTCTGGTGACAAATATTTATGTAAGCAAATGTTTGCTAACATTAGCTACCAATTCGCAGCCTGAGCAATCTGTGTTTTATTTGGCCATATCCCGCAGACTGCACCATGAGTTTTCTCATTATTAAATAAGCTCTACATTTATGTTAATACAAACTGATCTATACTAAAGACATGTCTGATACAGCGCCTGGTCCTGATGGTGTCGGACAGTCACATAAATGTCTGAGGACAAAGATCTTGCTGAATTATGCGTTTTCAATAAAAGTATCCATACTGGACTATTCCTGATGATTGGCGGGACAGCTATCCGAGACCCTTTGTCTGCGGGAAAAAGATCTCACAGGCACAAATGGATATAGCATTATTACCTTGCAAAACACTATCGGCAAACTGCTTGAAAAATGCATAGCCCGTAGAGTTTCAAATATAATGGAGACAAATGGTCTTTTCCTCCACTTGGGCGGTATCGCCCAGGAAAGGACACCTGGTGAATGCAGCATTTCTTTGACATGATGGATCGGGGTTTCAGATGGGATGGAAAGGGAGCAGCCGCCATTGATTTGCAGGACGACATAACAATGTCTCTTACACTATTTATGCAGTTATTGATGGATATGCAGGGGGAAAACACGTTTGGTCTAAGTGGATTGCTGCTGCATTTTTTGAGCGAGATCAATGCGCTATGTTCATGGGCATAAAACCCACAACAGGTCCTAATGAGCCTTCCCAGGGATCACCATCGCCAGTCCTTTTCAATGCATACACCGTGGGGAACCAGCACACAAGGGGTGGAGTTGGCAGAACAATGTCGTACGCCAATGATTTTTCTGGTGTATCGATGGGCAAGGACAGAAACGAGATCGATCTGCATTACAGTGTGAGCTGAATAGGATTGGTGACTGGGCAACGAATTTCAAAGCGAAGGGAACCCAGCAAAGGCCTCTCTGAATGGTTCTCTTAACACTACATAGTAAAGACAATACCCGTTGTCAGCATGTGTAACAAAGACATGACAGAACCAAAACTAAAGTATCTTGGAATAACAGTTGACAGAAGCCTGTCATTTAAGGGGATTCTGGTTTTGAAATTTTTTTCCTGTTTTGGTATTAATGTAAAATTTTATATTTGAAGGATTATGACTTGAATAGAAAAATAGAAAAAAAGTAAGCAAGTTAGGGAAAAAAATGGACATATGCAAAAATTTTCCCCCTAAGTTGAAGTTAATGAATTTTAACTATCACTCAGAGCAATTGTAATATTTAAAAAACATTCTTTTTTAGGATATATTAAATTACATTTTTATGAATTTTTTGTGCAAACAACCCCCAAAAAACAGTTTTTTTGACCAAATTTTGAGGAATTTTTACCCAAAATTTATTAAAAATTAAATATTTAATATACCCTAAAAATCATGTGTAATATTTTAGATATTACAATTCGACCTTAGAGGAAAACAGAATTCATTTATATTCATTAGATTCAGACCCTTTAGGATTTAAAATTTTTGTTTTGGTGACTTTTTGTATTGTTTCCATGGCAACATTTTGACATATTTTTTTATTTTTTATCTACTATTCTAAGTCATATCTTTCAAAATGCTTATATAATTTGTAATTAATATGAAAAACACGAAAATAGATTCTTGATTTCAAGACCCAATCCCCTTAAGAGCTATGTTGAGAACGAACTAAAGGCAAGAAAGGACTAACCGCTCTGGGGGGGGATATTGAGCAACGCTTGCTATTTTCTTTATCAGGGACTAGTGCTGAGGTGGTGGACTATGGTTGGTCTTCTAACAGTAAGCAGAACATCGCAAAGAAAGGATCCAAAATAAAGCGATGAGGTTTATACTGGTTGCACACGACACTTGGAGGGCAAGCCTATGCCCTTTGGGATTGCCAACGATAGCCACAGACACAAAGTCGCACAGGTAAAAGCATTTTCTGAGAGTTTCATGACACAAATATCCTCTGCACAAATCCATAAATGAGAACAAGGGAAGAGAGGTCGATCCTGGATGGCCGAGGCAGAGGATGTTATTAAACAGGTCTGTACCTGATGAGTTATAGTGACAATGGATGCTAATCTGAGGAAATGATGCTTCGCCATTACAGACATTGGACGCGGCTGTAGAGAAGGGGCCCCAAGGCCGCTTAGCGAAATCTTGCATTTGGGGGATCAGCACTCCCATCCAGGTGATATCAATATCTACACCGATGGCTCTGTTAGACGCGGAACCAGATCATCGTGGGCTTATTCAGCAAGCAAACGGCGCAACACTTCATGAGGACTGCGGGCGCTTTTGAGACAACGACATCGAGATGACTATGGAGATCACCGCTCCTCCAGGGCTCTGTCATGGTGTGAGCAACAAGTTACCCATACGATCATCATACCAGACTCATGAATATGCTTAACTGATTGAATCTGGAAGATGCGGTGAATGGGTGGACATCATTGGGAGATCACATCTCAAGAAAATGACTTGGCTGTATATGCCTGGACATGCTGAGTGCGGGGTAACGAGAGGCGCTTTTTGGAAACAGTGCCCCAACCAGGGGCAGAAGCATGGACAGAGCCAATCATCAATGGGGTACGCTCAATGTGTGACATGGGCGGGTCTCAGACACTGGAACGATTTCCCGAGAATTAGCGAAGTTTGGACATGCCAGACAGTGTCACCCTTTTTGTAGAGAGAGATATAGAATCAACTTCATGGGTACTGTGAGCAAATGGACTTTGGGATGGTGCTGCAAGAGGACAGTGCCCCAATGGGAATGCCCAAGGGCCATGACGTCGATCGATAACATAACATAACTTGTTAATTTATCCATTCATATTTTTAAATTTTAGATAAAATAGTTAATGTTTCTGAAAAAATACATTTCATTAACCATCTTGTTAAAAATAAGAGAACACAGTTACTGTTTGTGCGGATGAAAAAGTTAGAAAATACATTTGGTCTCAGCGTGTTTTCAATGCGGTAATTATGTGAAAATAAACTACATTCCCTTGATGAAAATTGGTGGTCATCATCACCCGTGATGGACAAAAGCATCATACTACCAATTAATGTTTTTACAGTATGTGAGAATTTTGGGGATATTTCCCCACTAATATAAGAAACAGACTATCTCATCTTACAATGATATTATTGTGTGTATCTCCCTTATTCAGTAGATATCTATGTTTATAACTATTTGTTCTGCAAATATATGATATATTAGTAATTATTTGTTTTGAGATAATGTTTTGGCAGTATGTCTTTCTATTTTGTAAATCGTATTTGTATTTTATAGCAGTTATGATATTGCATCAAGTGCTATCTCACAATAAAGATTAGCTGCAGTAGATTTCTAACATTTCATCTCCTGCATTTTAGACATATGAACAGAATTTTATTTGTCAAAACTGTTGTGTTTCCTTTTTCACTCATAGGATTGTCTTTCTTAGTACTTGCTTTCAGCTTTCCTTCTAGTATGTTTTTATCATCAGTAATAATTTTTTAATTTCTATTTCATCTGAATGTTTTGTTTTAATCTAGAATATTGCATTATACATCACCTAGTAAGTCCAGGCTTCTTATTTGTTGACGTTAGTGTTTCTGGGTTCCATTTATTACATTCATTCACTTCATAATTTAAATCAATAACCTGCACATAACTGATAAAAATCTTATCTGAGACACTGTTTTCTTTTTTTTGTTCTAAACTTCTGTTTACAGTACATTGTAAACAAATATTAATACTCATGCTGTACTCAAAAGTAAAATGTAATTTTTATATAAACAATTTGTTATAAATAATCCCATAAATAAGTAAAGGGAAAGAATCACATAAATTAGAATTTGATCAATTTTAACATAGTTGATTTTTAAAATTATTGATAACCAATTTAAAAAGGAATATTTTGTAAGAAATTTATTACTGTAGATTTTACCTTCTCCCACTTTTAATTTCAACAAAGAAACAAAAAATTTAATATAATCTAAAATCATAAGTGCTCTATAGTTGTGATATTTCAGAAACTGTACAGTACTAGGTTGTGCACTTGGAGGTGAAGATGCCTGTTTCCTTAATTCCTAACTTTTATTTTCCTTATTAGTAGTCAGATAAATTTTTTCAGGGTGGCTGATCTTGAGTGTCAAGATGGAAAAAAAACATGTATCTTTTTACTATGAAGATGTGCTTAGCCACTTAATACACTAACATTATATTTTCCTACTGAAATGAGGACAATATTTCACAATAACTGCACACAAAATTTGGGGTACAATATGAATATTGTTTACCTGAATATGTTATAACCAATGTGAAATGTGAGCAGTTTATGAGACTTTGTGTGAAAACTTGTATTCATGATGACATAAAAATAAAGGTGTATTGTATCACAAACATAAACATCTACTAAGGCAATAGTAAAGCATATTAGCTTTTGAGTATAAGTGATACAGAAGAGTTCTCAATTACCATGGACAGAGAAAAAGCAAAAAGATCTATCCAGATGACACTGAAAATCAAAGAAAACACAATTTGATGTTACAAATAAGAATGAGATCATTTTTGTATTATGAATATATAAAAATACAAGAAAGGGTTGAAGAAGATAATTATGGCAGGAGGTATTCCAGAAGAGTAGAAGAGAAAACAACAAAGAAGATGGGATTCAGATGTGACTGATGAATTGAGCATGATCCCGCAGAGGCGTGGACATCTGGCCTTTTAGAGAAATTCAGGACTGCTAAGATAAATCTGCCTGGAAGCTATTGAATAGTGATTATGTTACATAATAAGTCCTATATTACCTGGGCATTTGAACAAAGTTTGTATAGTATATCCTGTCAAGTAGTCACAAAAAACTTCCTGATTCTGAATGAATCTTCACAACTTTGAATTTTAGAATAATTGAATGACTTAGATAAAAGTGATTTGTTTTCATTATTTATTTCACATTGAATATTAAATTATTATGAATTTTTTACAGTGTATTATTAAAAAAACATTAAGAACAAGAACCAATGAGTTAAGAAACTGGAACAAAAAATTGCTTATGTCCATTTAGTAGATATTTACCATGCCTGTATAAAATTTACTTTAAAAATGTTTTTATTTGACACTTATTGCAATGTGTTGATTATATCAAAGTGTTTATGATATACTTTATGAAAATGTTTAGGAGTTTTGACAATGTAAGACAAATTCTCAACAGAAATTAGAGAAGAGGTGTGCTCAGTCATTTTGGTCCTTTGAACACAGCCATGTATAAGCAAAACCCGACAAAAACATAAACAAAGTAATATAGAATGACAACGACAGGCTTGCATTAAAGCATTGATTGTTGGGGAGTTTAAGATGGATAAGGGGGTGTTCTTCGGGCTCTTCACAACTGTCTGTAAGATGAGGACACTAAAAAGATGTTGAATCGATCCAGGATTTAGCCAGTTTGGAGTTACCATTGTATAAGTAGAACTGGGTGCCTGAGGAGGAGTGAGAGGGTGTTTCATCAGCAAGCCACGGAACCACAGATGCATATTCTTCGATATCTGTAGGGGAGACTGAACACCCATAGATCTGCACGGAGTGCAATGACACTTTGAGTATGCATATTCTTTGATATCTGTAGGAGACTGAACACCTATAGATCTGCACGGAGTGCAATGACATCAGTTTGGTAACCAATAATCAACAATCAATATAGTTTTACAAAGAACAAAAACAAGATACAGGACGTTTCGATCAAAAGTTCTTTATCGCAAAGGGTAGAAAAGATGTGAAGAAATTCTACTTCCTATTCAGAGTTATAACCCATACAGTCTGACAATAAGTTGCCTAATGACTTAAAAAAAATATTAAAAAAAAAACGAAAAAGCAATGGGGATATTAAACAAGATAAGTGTCTACAAGTTAGAGTTAAATGCACTATAATTTGTTATTGACATCATTGCCGACTTTCTTGCTGGAGACCAAACTGTATTAAATTAAATTTATATATTACATGTGGTACGTCCCAGACACACCAGGAAAATTGAAAATCGTTACATATCCTAAAGGACATAGCCATCAACCAAGGGAAACGAGTCAGATTTTCTAGGCACCCCTTATACGTTCAGTAGTTTGCCACTGCTTTGAACGTGAGGTTATTTTTACCTTCGGGAAAATCCCATGGAAATGAATTTGTTTCCAAACTGCCCACCGTGGGGTTTAACCAGGATGCTTGGATTCATGATCGAACCACTACCTCTTGAGCTGACGCCTACCAGGTACTATATTTATTGTCCAGATTGAGCATATTTAGCTTGAACGCCAATCGATAAATTCAGATCTAAAGTATCATATGATTCACTTTTGATATCTTGTATGAATAATCATAGCCCAAGCCTAACACATCTTTGGAATCATTCAATACAAATTAAAGCTTGCTCTGTTGTAATCTATTTAGAGTGACAGTTTCCAAAATTTTCATCTTTCATTTTATCATTGGAAAACTTAAAACACAAATTTTTAATACATTTTACATGCGTATCCACCATCTTCTAAAACAAATAGGTAACATTTTGGATTGTGTTTTAAAATCATATTTTTCAAGTTATCTTTGATTGCAAAAATAATTTAAAAAGTCTTGTCAGAACTATAAGCAGTGTTGGTGGGAGATGTTTTTATCTCAGGGCCCAAAATATCAAGATTTTGGTTCTAATGGTAATGAGGAAAAAAATTAGTAAAGTTCAAAATGCCACCATGATATTGAGTCATATGGCAACTAATGCTTGGATCAATATCTAATTGATAGCTAGTCCTAGGGGTAGCATCAACTATTACAATTACTGCTGGAGTTTGGGACCAGTTAGTTGCTGAGATCAGCGCCACAATAATATGGGGCCAAGGGTTCACTATAAAGATGAAATAAAAATTATAATTAAGAACAAATTTCCAAAACGTATAACTCTCAACAAAAATTAAAATTTTTTATTAAATGAAACTTTTTCTAGACATACATGTACATGCTTACACATACATACACTTTCTCTCACTCTCTTTCACCTTTAAAAGTCTAAATTGGATAGGCCCAACCAACCCAAACTTGTTCATGGTTAGTTGAATTGTGTAGCTAAGGTTTTTTTCTGGGGGGGTAGCCAGCCCACGCCGAACATAGGCAAACATACATACATATCCTGTGTTAATTGCGTAGAGGATATAATATTTTTGAAATTAGTACACATCCAAGTTTTGATGATGAACTGTTACAAGAAATATATCTTAACCAGCAAACAAATTATTGGCTGTGTTAACTATTTTTTCAGGGTATTTTCTTTATTAAAGTTGAAAAACATAAAGATATAAATAACTAGTTTTGTTTTGTGTTCACTGTCACAGAAAATATGCACAGAAATATGCAGTTCTTATCCATGTGTGCTGTTTACACATTTTGTTTTATGTATTTCAATGCATATATTGTTAATTGTTAATATCAGAAATGCTTACAAAGATGTTATGCCACTGTCTATGTTTCATTTGATCCTGTTAACAATTTTTTTCCATTTTGTGTCTGTAATAGTTGATTTTTTTGAAATTTTAGCTGTCTCTCTCTCTCTCTCCCTCTTTACTCTATAGAAAATATATATATTTAAAGTACATAAAGAGTGTGTTTTGTCATAGATTTATGGGTAACTTAATGAGTCTCAATGTTTGATGCATATTTAAATAAAAATTATCAAATAAGAGGGCAATTGTTGAACATTATTTGACTTATTTTTAGTGGGCCAAGATTAAGGAAATGGAACATCTTTTTACAGTTTATAATAAAAAAAGAAACACAATATATTTTGTAGAATTTATTCATAAAAAATTAATAAAATGCTTGTTTATTTCAGCTGTAGAATCATAAGAATGTTTTATGCTACCGTATTAAGGGGTATATTTGACAAAACATCTAAAATGATTTTAGGGACATTAGGGATTTATTTTCTGTTTCTTTATGTTATTCTGCCAAAAGGAAGTTCTCTCTCGGGGATCCCGCACAGATGATGTACAGATCTCCCATAAATTCTATTCATGTGGGGGAAACTGATTCATGCAGCCTTAGCATTGGTGTGTTTTACGTCACATCTTCAGCACCATTTGAAGCTCTGGGGCTATTCTTCGGCGATGTGTCCGGTTTCAGCCAGCGTTTACTCGGTTGCTCTCCGTTCTGTAGCAACTAGTGTTTATACGGTGCGGGTAACTAGCCCCACCTCCAACCTCCTATAATCTCTTACGATATGATGGCAGGTAACAGTGGTTCTATTCTTTACACCCCAAATTTAATGGCAGAACCACTCGGGCAATAGGAAATCTGAATTTTTTTTTTTCTGATGTATATTTTTTTAATCAAGGCATTTTGGAAAGTTTGGTTTAAAGTATATTGTTTTTGTACTTTTAAAACAAAGTAGGCCTACTTGTTGTTTTTCGGTGCCACTGCTGACAGTTCTGCGTGCCTACGCTGTAGTTTCACTGTAGTCTTCTATATGATGGTTTCATTTTGAAATTACACTCAAGAATATGAATTAAGATGAAAGATTTTTATTTTTATAAATACGATTATTTAGATGTTCATTGTATAATTCTGTTGATATGTAGACAATGGTGAGTTTTAATGGAAACACAAATGTTAAGAATTGAAAACATAGAGTTTAGAAGCAATTGTTATTGATATTTTGAACACAACGAAGTAAATATTATATATAAATAAAGTCAGTTTAAGTAAAATTTATATGTATTATTGACATTAGAACTGTAATTAGGCTGTTGCTAGTGGTATTAATTTCCATAATAAGACGGTGTATCAGACGGGGACATTATCAGGTCAAATAACTTTCATTGAAAACCGTTCTTACATCCAACATGGCAAATATTTGTAGCACCAATAGGTTACCATATGTTTTTTTTATTATATTTCCAAATTCAATAAGAAAATTTCAAGTATTTGAATTTGGAATTCAAAGAGTAGATAGGGATTAGTATAGTTGACATCATCATCACTGCGCATTGAGCCATACAGTCCATAAATGCTTTGATTTCGCTCTCAGAATGTCTCCCAACACGGGGTGACTAACAACACCAGTTCTCTGTTGGTTTACTATTTTTCTTTGGAATTCAGCATATCATTCTTGCCTGGCGGACCATGTTTGATTTAGAACTCTTACAGTTCAGTTAAGGTTATAGGTTAACCCTCATCATTGAATGACCATGTTTGATTTAGTACTCTTACAGTTCAGTTAAGGTTGTAGGTCAACCCTCATCATTGAATGACCATGTTTGATTTAGAACTCTTACAGTTCAGTTAAGGTTGCAGGTTAACCCTCATCATTGAATGACCATGTTTGATTTAGAACTCTTACAGTTCAGTTAAGGTTATAGGTTAACCCTCATCATTGAATGACCATGTTTGATTTAGTACTCTTGCAGTTCAGTTAAGGTTGCAGGTTAACCCTCATCATTGAATCGTTTACTCGCTCTGCTTCCCTTAGGGCATTCAGAATATCAGCCTGGTCCATTCCAAGAACATCTCGATGTTCAGAGCATACCATTGAGTTACTGCTTGCATGAAAAATATGCATGGGTAAAAGTCTGTGACTTCTGCAATTGTTTTAATTACTACCATAACTTACATAATCAAACATTTTGTTTGTGCGCAAACCAACATTGTCTTCCATCTCGTTACTCCTCTGACCTGAGAAGTGAAAACCTGTAATTCTGCACATTCTGAGCCACCTATGTAAATGACTATATTGACCATAGTCGAATTCTCAGAAATCAGTGCCTGGACTTCTACCTTCATGATCACCAGGTTTTCGTTTTTGCATTCTCCACCAAGTCTGCAGAATATTGAAGTTTTCCTCCGTGCCGTCACTTGTTTACCAAGTTTAATGTTATCAAGTGCACACATCTATAGAATAACGTCTTTGGCTTGACCCATCTAATATTTTTTTTTTTTTTAAAAACCTGATGTTCTTTTCTCTCCTGATTTCTATATGCAGTGTATGTTGTTTGTTAGCATTGACTCGGAGGAAAACCTGAGCTTGACAAATCCTTGTTCTGTCTTTTATGATTGAAGAAAGTAGCCTGATAAGCATACTCTGTACTCTGTATCTTATATTTCCTAAGCAACTCTCTCTCTCTCTCTCTCTATCACACACAGAACGCAAAAGTAGTCCAATATTACCTAAATAACTCTCTATCACACACAGTCACACATTCCGCACCTGAGACATACCCAGACCATGCAAATGCTATTTTTTAATTTGTCTCTATTGTCATATATTGTCATTTTAAATTTATAATAAGTAACTACCATTGCTGGACAAAAACAATAATTCTTTACCTGATTTACACAAAAGTGAATTAGTATAAATGCAAAATATTATACTGTTGTATTATATATCTGATTTACTGATTTAAACACAGCCACTTGCCACTTCTCGAGACAAAGTAACATTATAATCAAATATTGTCAATAATCGTAAGCTCAAAGTCGAACTATCAAACAGGTAACACTTGCAATTGTCTTTTCTGATGATTCCCGCCTCAGTTTTTAGGAGCGGCAGCGCAGTATATTAAACAAAAATAATAGCTTTGCGCTGTCAGATCAAGTCTTTCGGCAAGCGATCGTCAACAATGCATCCACACCATAAACCCAAAATCAAAGGGTACTGAAAGCGCTTAGGGAGAGGCGTGCGATAAGTCATAAATCGTATTCATAAATATCGGAATAACATAGACCGATATGGAAAAGCATTGCGTGAAGATTTTAAATTATTGAATAGTTCCAATTGTATTTTGATTTCCCTGCTTATGACGCCCTTTAATGTCTCACCTGATGCGATCGCCTGTCTGTATCATATCACGACTCTGTGTTGTAGTGTTACATCTCTCTGTATCATATCACGACTCTGTGTTGTAGTGTTACATCTCTCTGTATCATATCATGACTCTGTGTTGTAGTGTTACATCTCTCTGTATCATATCACGACTCTGTGTTGTAGTGTTATATCTCTCTGTATCATATCACGACTCTGTGTTGTAGTGTTACATCTCTGATCATATCATGACTCTGTGTTGTAGTGTTACACTCTCTGTATCATATCACGACTCTGTGTTGTAGTGTTATATCTCTCTGTATCATATCACGACTCTTTTGGTAGTGTTATATCTCTGTATCATATCACGACTCTGTGTTGTAGTGTTACATCTCTCTGTATCATATCATGACTCTGTGTTGTAGTGTTACATCTCTCTGTATCATATCACGACTCTGTGTTGTAGTGTTATATCTTTTGTATCATATCACGACTCTGTGTTGTAGTGTTACATCTCTCTGTATCATATCACGACTCTGTGTTGTAGTGTTATATCTCTCTGTATCATATCACGACTCTGTGTTGTAGTGTTATATCTCTCTGTATCATATCATGACTCTGTGTTGTAGTGTATATCTCTGTATCATATCACGACTCTGTGTTGTAGTGTTACATCTCTCTGTATCATATCATGACTCTGTGTTGTAGTGTTACATCTCTCTGTATCATATCATGACTCTGTGTTGTAGTGTTACATCTCTCTGTATCATATCATGACTGTGTTGTAGTGTTACATTTTCTGTATCATATCACGACTCTGTGTTGTAGTGTTATATCTCTCTGTATCATATCACAGCCCTGTGTGGTAGTGTTACATCTCTCTGTATCATATCATGACTCTGTGTTGTAGTGTTACATCTCTCTGTATCATATCACGGCCCTGTGTTGTAGTGTTATATCTCTCTGTATCATATCACGACTCTGTGTTGTAGTGTTACATCTCTCTGTATCATATCACGACTCTGTGTTGTAGTGTTATATCTCTCTGTATCATATCATGACTCTGTGTTGTAGTGTTACATCTCTCTGTATCATATCATGACTCTGTGTTGTAGTGTTACATTTTCTGTATCATATCACGACTCTGTGTTGTAGTGTTACATCTCTCTGTATCATATCACGACTCTGTGTTGTAGTGTTATATCTCTCTGTATCATATCATGACTCTGTGTTGTAGTGTTACATCTCTCTGTATCATATCATGACTCTGTGTTGTAGTGTTACATCTCTCTGTATCATATCATGACTCTGTGTTGTAGTGTTACATCTCTCTGTATCATATCATGACTCTGTGTTGTAGTGTTACATCTCTCTGTATCATATCACGACTCTGTGTTGTAGTGTTATATCTCTCTGTATCATATCACAGCCCTGTGTGGTAGTGTTACATCTCTCTGTATCATATCATGACTCTGTGTTGTAGTGTTACATCTCTCTGTATCATATCACGGCCCTGTGTTGTAGTGTTATATCTCTCTGTATCATATCACGACTCTGTGTTGTAGTGTTACATCTCTCTGTATCATATCACGACTCTGTGTTGTAGTGTTATATCTCTCTGTATCATATCACAGCCCTGTGTGGTAGTGTTACATCTCTCTGTATCATATCATGACTCTGTGTTGTAGTGTTACATCTCTCTGTATCATATCACGACTCTGTGTTGTAGTGTTATATCTCTCTGTATCATATCACAGCCCTGTGTGGTAGTGTTACATCTCTCTGTATCATATCATGACTCTGTGTTGTAGTGTTACATTTTCTGTATCATATCACGACTCTGTGTTGTAGTGTTATATCTCTCTGTATCATATCACAGCCCTGTGTGGTAGTGTTACATCTCTCTGTATCATATCACGACTCTGTGTTGTAGTGTTATATCTCTCTGTATCATATCACGGCTCTGTGTTGTAGTGTTACATCTCTCTGTATCATATCACAGCTCTGTGTTGTAGTGTTATATCTCTCTGTATCATATCACGACTCTGTGTTGTAGTGTTACATCTCTCTGTATCATATCATGACTCTGTGTTGTAGTGTTATATCTCTCTGTATCATATCACGACTCTGTGTTGTAGTGTTATATCTCTCTGTATCATATCACGACTCTGTGTTGTAGTGTTACATCTCTCTGTATCATATCACGACTCTGTGTTGTAGTGTTATATCTCTCTGTATCATATCACAGCCCTGTGTGGTAGTGTTACATCTCTCTGTATCATATCATGACTATGTGTTGTAGTGTTATATCTCTCTGTATCATATCATGACTCATGTTGTAGTGTTATATCTCTCTGTATCATATCACGACTCTGTGTTGTAGTGTTACATCTCTCTGTATCATATCACGGCTCTGTGTGGTAGTGTTACATCTCTCTGTATCATATCACGGCTCTGTGTGGTAGTGTTACATCTCTATGTTCTTCATCTTACTTGAGTTTATGTTTGTGAGTCACACAGAGCAACTTATCAGATATGTATGATTATTATTCAAGTTCAGCAGAACAAGATCAATATTATTTGACAAAACAATATCAATATTTGTTGACAAAACACGATCAATATTAGTTGACAAAACACGATCAATATTAGTTAATAGAACAAGATCAATAATAGATAACATAAATTTTACCAACTTAAATGCAAAATGGGTCCAAAATTATGGCCACTTAGATAGGTATGTTGCATCGATCATAAATGATCTAAATTCCATTATCCCATTATCCCAATGGTTAAGGGTTAATAGAACAAGATCAATATTAGTTGACAAAACAATATCAATATTAGATGACAGAAGAATATCAATATTAGATGATGAAGAATATCAATATTAGATGACAGAAGAATATCAATATTAGATGACAGAACAAGATCAATATGAGTTGTGACAGAGATTGTTGGTTCTTGCTGAAAGATATGAAGCCTTTCTTATCCCTAGATTTGATGTTAGTTTCTCATCTCTCAACAGACTTCCTATCTAGTCAAGGACACAAATGCTCGTATTACAATCAGTTTTCATCTCTCAACAGACTTCCTATCTAGTCATGCACACAAATGCTCGTATTACAATCAGTTTCATCTCTCAACAGACTTCCTATCTAATCATGCGACACAAATGCTCGTATTACAATCAGTTTCTCATCTCTCAACAGACTTCCTATCTAATCATGCGACACAAATGCTCGTATTACAATCAGTTTCTCATCTCTCAACAGACTTCCTATCTAATCATGCGACACACATGCTCGTATTACAATCTCTACAATTGTTTCATAGACTGTCTTTTCTAGAATGATACTAATACTTTAGATTTAGTTGTGTATAATAGATCTATTTTATATTTACAAAGAGTACCTCTTTATGCAGCAAACAAACATCTCATTTGAAATTATTATTTTAGTAATTACAAACATTCAAATTATAACATCATCATCAAGGTGCGTATCCTTTATAGGACGTTGCTCTCTTTGCAGCACATCTGAAATTCACTCTGTCTCTTGTTAGTTCACCCACTTCGTCGATGGTCATGTTCATGGTTTCTTTAATATCTTGTAGCCATCTTCTTCTTGGTCTGCCTTTGTGTCCTGGGACCATGCCCTATATAATATTGTTCTTTCCAAGCCATCGTGACGCTTGATGTGACCAAAGTATGTAATTTCTGTATAGTATGTTGTTTATCAGCCAATTCTCTTTAATATTTAGTTTTTCAGGACATGTGTGTTCTTTTCTTTTTCTGTAGTATTTAGTTTCGAAGGACTAGATTTTCGTTCTTAATTTTTTTGTAATAGTCCATGATTCGCAACCATACGTAGCAACTGAAAGGTACTATCCCTACCATCTCCTGCCCTCCCTCCTCCCCCATTATAACATTGTGCTATATTATTATTACTTGATGTTTCTGTGAAAGATAGATATCGGAGCACACATGGTTACTCACCGAAGTGCAATAATGATAGCCTTATCAATAAATCTATTATTACTTTTCAAAAACACAAAATAAGCTATAACATTTTTTATGCTTTTCCTAATAACACAGCTTAAAGCCGCTGTCGTAAAAAGATACACTTTTTCATACCTTGTGGCAAATTTGGTAATACGATGTTAGGCCATTGTTTTCATTGACCGTCGGTACACGATAGATGACGTAGTTAACATCACACCAGCCTCTTCCATATTTCATTGTAATGTTGTGAGGTTGCCATGGCAGCGATTTGCTGATGTGTATATTCACAAACGTCAATGTCATTAGCTTAAAGAATATAAGTCGTTTTTGTAGATTTTATGTATAATATGTGAATTTTGTATTTTGTACTGTTACAAATATCTCTAAATTCTATTTGGTGAAAAGAAATGCATGAAACAGCATTATTAATATTTTAAATCAGAGCTGTCCAGTGTGGTACACACGGCATCATGGCGCCCACGTCATGCATTCGAGGTGCTCTATTTGACTCTGTCTGCTTCGACGTTAGCTATATCTCAAGAAAACACTCTTTTTCCTGTTTTTGAAGCACTTCTAAGAACACGATCTTCCTGCTATTGTAAGCTTGTTTTATTTTGTGACCATTCTACTGCCCCATCACCACTTTTTATTTTATTGGAGAAAACGTAGGAACCTCATCTATATTAACATCATATTATTATTATTAGTAGTATTAGTGGTATTGCAATCATTATATGGTGCCCGCGCCCCCACAACCATAAGTCAGATGGTGTGCCAAAATAAACACAAACTTTGGACTATACTGCTTTAAACAGAATGCTATGGCATTAAAACTTCACAGTATACAGTCTTCTACATCAGAACATCAGGAAAGAAAGCAAGAGGAAGACCACGAAAAAGATGGATAGATGGCATAGCAGAATCTTGTCAAAGAGCAAGAATAACATTCACCCAATCCACCAGAACAGCGCAAGACAAAAACAGAAAACCACGACACTGGACAACAACCCGGTAGCAGTGTAACGACAAAAGAAAAAGAAGATATGCCATTAAGATAATATTGTTAATGTATATTATGTGAAATCTGCGACAATGGACACATACCAACCAAATGACTTTCTCAAATCGATGCTCATCACTATGCCAAAGAAATCAATAGCTGTTGAATCTGAAAATTCGCTATCAACAATATGCCGTGTGCACCACATAACAGTGATACTTCTAAAAATGATAAGATTGAGAAGTAGAATAAGACTATAAATGGTGAATGAATAATGTGGGTTTCTCAAATTCAATGACACTAGAAATGCTATAAATATGTTAAGAACACTACCAGAAGGAGAATTGAAAGTAACAACAGATCTTTACTTGTGGTTAATATCACATAATCACGAGTGCAGTTTTTTCCAGAGACCCCTAGTATTGTTGCCGGAGCTACGGAGTTCGTGCTTTGTGCAATACTCTCGGCAGGTGGCGTGCCATTTCTGCGGAGAAGGACCGAGCCATATGGGTAAAACCCGGTGCAATGAAGTCAATCCTTCGGCTTTGAAACCCTTTAAATCACATAATGTCACAAAACTACACTGATGTCTGCATTCTGAGTGATTCATTGAGCATGATCCAAAGATTGTGGCTGCTTCAGTGGGCAGGCAGTGACCTGAATCACTACAAACATCAATAATTCTCAGAATTACATTAATCTTTGTTCCGGTGCACCTGAGTGTCGAATCAGTAATGGAGAGACAAAACTGGATGGAGGTACTAGTACAGACCGGGATCAGATAAATCACCTTCATTTGTGTCCATGGGCACGCATGAGTCAGTGGTAATGAATGAACTGATACATTGGCTGTCATGGCTACATTAGAGAGCTGCAATGGAATAAAATGACATTCTTGTGCCACTGGAAGCTGCTGGATTTATTGAGGCGGAGATCGGATCACCTATGAAAGGGTCCGGAGTGCTATGCTGATAGTTCTCATATAACTGATATCTGATACTCAGTTTTATTTCAACTGTGTCTACATATCTAGGCTAACAGATTGTATATAAATATGTGTGTATGATGTGTGCTTGTATATATTAAGAAAGTACACACCCATGTACACAATGTGTAAGTATGTACATTACATATTTATTAAGCGTTTGGTGACCACAGGAGTTAACTCTTATGGGAACTCGTATGGGAAGTTCTGTAACATATTTTGTCTCATATGATAATGCGGGATAACCTTGAATGATCACATGACTTTTTGGGTATGAATGTTAGTCACTAACTCATGATTCTACTGTTTTTACTTTTTTTTTTGATTCTCTAAATATTTTTTTTATAATACTCTTATTTCTTTCTTTCTTTCTTGTTCTCTTTCTTTTTATTCTTTATAAATTTAATTTAAAAAAATATGTATCCCTCAGAAAAAAATTTAATTTTTCTATTATACAAACTTAGTCTACATCTACATGCAGTGGCTGACTGAGTCTGTAAATGTTTGTTGCCAAAAGACAGGAAAAGGAGGAACCGATAACTATAAACAAATATAACTTAAAAGGGCGTAACCTCACGCACATTTTTTTGTCAAATTTGTATGATTTTTTAATACACGATTAGTATCTTTGAAAACTGATTTATTACATTTTATTAAAATATTTGTTCAGAGTAAATTTTAGTTGCATAAAGTAATAATATTATAACTACTGTTTCATTTTAATTTTTAACATTTGTAACATTTTGTCTAAAGCCAAGAGGGACACTTCATCAGGAGACCACTTGCTATCGGGCAAGCTAGCTGCCTCGCCAGTTTTCTACTGCATACACGCACATGTGACTGAGTACACATGCACACACACACACACAAACAGATGCAAGCATACCCACACATACATACACGCACACATACACAGTGTAAATTTCTGTAGAGAAGCAATATAATATATATAAACATATGTATGTGTATGTGATGATATGAAACCTTGTTCAAAGTTGATTCTTCATAAACATCAGTTGATATTTGATCATAGTTGATAGTTGTTTGATTTTTAGTTCAATCATAAAACATTTCAATGAAAACATACCGCCCATGTATTGCCGGGGCCCGAAGGGAAGGAAAGAATAGTACCACTACGACCTACAAGGCATGTCGTACGAGGCGACTGACGTAGGAATCCTAGCTACCCTAGTAAATAAAAAGCATCGCAGAAATCGGACGTGCTGGCCTACTTGTAGGCGCATAACTGGCACAACGTACAATCACTCTTAGGCTCAAATCACATACAAATTACACAGATTGGTTAACAAGTAGTCGATATGGAGCGTTCAAAGAAGAAAAATATATGCAACATATAGTGTTAGACAAACCATTGTTATATGTGTCTGTTGTGTTGAGAACTATACTGGAGTCAGCATATGGAAAGTGGTATGAAGAGAGTTATACTGGAGTCAGCATATGGAAAGTGGTATGAAGAGAGTTATACTGGAGTCAGCATATGGAAAGTGGTATGAAGAGAGTTATACTGGAGTCAGCATATGGAAAGTGGTATGAAGAGAGTTATACTGGAGTCAGCATATGGAAAGTGGTATGAAGAGAGTTATACTGGAGTCAGCATATGGAAAGTGGTATGAAGAGAGTTGTACTGGAGTCAGCATATGGAAAGTGGTATGAAGAGAGTTATACTGAGTCACATTGTATGCAAAGTAGAAATATTACCATCTTCAAAATTGCATCAGGCCCTGTCGATGCATGTAGTTCATGCACTTCAGCAGAGATCTTCCTGTGAAGAAGAGATCGGAGAACACACGGTAACTCACGAAGTCACATTTACGATAGTCACATAAATCAATCAATCAATCAATCAATCAAACGGATCACTCGTTGTTTGCAAAGTATAAATAGAATTATACTTGGAGTCGGGCACTGTGTACAGAGGATATGACGAGAATTATACTGAGTCGGTCACTGTATACGAGTGATATGACGAGAATTATACTGAGTCATATACAGAGTGATGAGAATTATACTGGAGTCGGTCACTGTATACAGAGTGATATGAGTAGAATTATACTGGGGTCGGGCACTGTATACAGAGGATATGACGAGATTATACTGGAGTCGGCACTGTATACAGAGTGATATGACGAGAATTATACTGGAGTCGGTACTGTATACAGAGTGTATGAGAATATACTGGAGTCGGGCACTGATATGATATAAGTAACTGGAGTCGGGCACTGTATACAGAGTGATATGACGGAATTATACTGAGTCGGGCACTATATGACAAATAACTGATCACTCATGCTTGATAACGACCTTTCTCTGTACGTTGACATCTATCGTTGCATTAACAATAAAGATTTTAGCATTATAATGTGGCCATAAGGGTTCTCCAAGGAAAATGTTTTGAGCTTTACATTAACAAAAAAAAAAACTAAAAAACCCCAGATAAAGTAAAAATATAGAAATACAAAAAAGAACAACTATTTTGGGGTCTGCAACAACAAATGTAAATTGGGCCCTCGGTAGCGGACAAGTTAACAATCGCTGGTCTAAAGAGTCTTTTTGGATGTTTATTATGCATGCCACGAAGAGTGAGGCATTTATATAATATTCCTCAGCTTATTTGTTTATATCTATCTTTCTTTCCATATTTATCTTGTTGTGTTCATTTGGTAATATTATAGATTTTCTTTGTCAGTCCTCTATGTATTTGTTCAATTTCTCAGTTGCATTATATCAAAAGATCATCTCTAACCAGATATGTAACATTTTGTTGCATGGTGTGACAAGTGTCATGATCCACTTGTACATCAATCATTTATTCATGCTTACTTATGTACGTGACATTTTCGGTATTTTGTGAGCATTTCGGCCCTTGCCTTTGAGTTCAGGGTCGTGTCATAACCAGCTCATTAGCAGTTTTGAAGAGCAGATCGCTAGACATATGATACTGTTTTTTATGCATCGCGCGGGGGCATTGTAGTAATGGTTGGCTTAATCGTTATAGGTCCACACAACTTATTTCCTGATGGAATGCTGTGTTCATTACTTATTCTCTTCAATCCTGGTTGTCTATAAGGCTTCAGTAAGGGCGTTTCATTCTCTCTAATCTCTTGTAACCTTCGGTGTAGTATTCCACTTCAGAGATACTAAAAGCTTCTACATATTCTTCCCACAAAAGTATGACGAATCAAGATAGCTGACCCTGAGTAACTGTGTCCCCAAGATTAGATTCCAATCATCAAATAGTTGCTTTGTTTCTTTATGTTTGTTCAGTGAAGCTTTCATCTGATGTCTCTCTACTCATTTCAAATGACCAGGTTGGTTTTACTCTTTATCGTGCGTGCTGATCACAAGACATGCAATATGGACAAGGACGGGTATTTACAATATAAGCAAGGAAAAAAAAATATGAAATATGAAAAATGACAACACCCTTGGTATTATTTGTTTTCTTACACGTAACCACACACATGTTTCCGTTCGGTCAACATTTACACATTTTCTTTCTCAACGAGACTGACTAGAATCCATCAGGTCGTATCGTCCCTAGTAACTTTAGATTTATGTTTTAGTTTAGTTTAGAATTTCTTGTTCGTATATGTTTTCTTGATAAAGACCTACGATCGAGACGTCGAGTTGTGTCCTTTTTCAGATATAATTTAATTGTACTTGTTAATTTAATACTGTAAAATACCTGTCCTTATCCATACCCCGTTTACTCAGTATTATCACTGCCTCCCCACGGCTTTCTTCAAATCTGATTTGACCCAGTCTGACCACCTCAGATCTCTAGGTGTCCATACATAGGCTGATCACAAGACAGGAGATTCGTGATATAAATGTCTCCTCTCATTTCCTGAAACATCGATAGATCTTGAATGAAGTAAAGCCTCCCAGATCAGAAGTCCACAACATCCAAATGTCATGTACATGATTCCGACTTTTCCTTGAGCTATATCTGATACTTTCTTGTACTGTAAACTATCCTATATCTTTTTTTTTTTTTTTGCAATAATATAATGAAAAAGTTTAACTGAAAAAAATAGAATAGTAATGGGAAACTAAACCGGATCTAACGCTGAAGTATTGATTTCATTGCACCGGGTTTTACATCATATATCTCGGTCCCTCTCCGCAGAAGTGGTACGTCACATGTGGAGATCACTGCACAAAGCACAAACTCCGTAGCACTGGCAACAATCCTATTGCTTTCTGGAATAAATGAACTTGTGATCAGAACGGCACTGCCCGGATTCGAACAGGTGATCTTCGGAACGTAAGGCAAAAGTATAACCACTTAGCCACAGAGACAATGACAAACAACCCGTTTAACAATACAAGACATGAAGACAAATAATGTATTCAAATTAAGTACAGTCAGTTGTTGAATAAATGTTTTATTTTTTTTCACAGAGAAATACACTCATTAAACTATGTACAAGTTAGAATATAATATCTAAGATTTTGAGATGTGAATGTTCTTTTTTTTTGACGTAGAAACATACACCATTGTACTTCTTCTCCTCCTCCGTTGTGCCTCAGTGAAGCATTTGGTGGAGATGTAAGGATTTTCTCCTCCTCCGTTGTGTCTCAGTGATGTATTTGGTGGAGATGTAAGGATTTTATCCTCCTCCGTTGTGCCTCAGTGATGTATTTGGTGGAGAATTAAGGATCAATCGTTTTTTCAAGTTCGATTTTGGCATTTATTTCTCTAACATTGTTCTTGATGTCACCACTATTTGTTTTTGTCTAATATTTCTCTGTAATTAATATTTATCATCATCATTAAGTAGCTTGTCCCTTCCGGAACTTGGTTCCCATGACAGCAGTCCTGAATAGCTCTCTGTTCTGTGCAAGTTGACCGGCATGAACAGCAGTCATTCTCAGATCGTCAATGACATCTTGCATCCATCGTCTTCTAGGTCTTCCTCTCATTCTTCTTCCATGCACCATTCCCTCCAAAATTATCTTCTCTAGGTACTCATGTCGTTTGATGTGTCAGAAATATTTAATTGTCCTTGTTTTTATGCTCTTTAATAGCCAACTCTCTTTAATATCAAGCTGTTGCAGAACATAAATATTTTGTTATTATTTCTGTCCATGATATTCTTAATTGTACACAAGCTATAATAGACGATTTATGACTGAAAGTAGAAAACGTTCTTCCTTGATGCAAAAACAATTATTAAATTGTACCAAAGCTAAAAAAAATGACTTATGACTTTTGAATGAGGATGCTAAAAATAATTTGACGTATTTTCAAGAAACAAAAAGATATTTATTATAAAAAAGTAGACATGGGCAACAATATATATATCCAGCAAAAGCTCAAAGAAAATTGGCTGATGTTACAAATGAATATTTGAAGTATTTTGGACATATAAAAATAAATTAAGGGTTGGAGAAGATCATTGTGGAAGGAGCCACCCTGGCAAAGAGAAGAAGAAGAAGACCACGTAGAAGAAGGATTCAGGATATAACTGATGACTTGAGCATGGCGGCTACAGAGGCGGAACAGTTGGTATATGAGAGAAATTCCGAATTACTGTTAGGGAGGTACAAGTTATTTGATAATCCATGGGTATGTACATTAGGGGTAAACTAAAAATTGTTTCAAGAAGTCCCAGCGAGACAAATCAGGTATATGTGACAAATAAAAAGAAGCTACACTGCTCGAAATCGTAATAGAAGGTAAAGTTTAGAGCAAGCGAGCAAGATGAAAACAACGATATTAGTGAGAATGAAACATTAAGAGATGCATTAAGAGCAGTTTAGCAGAATTTACTAACCAGACAAAAAACAGAAGATGCTAGAAAGACATATTAGAAATGACCTTAGATGTGGAGACGGTACTCTTTCATTGTCTAATGTTGTGAAGTAATGTGTTTAGTGTTTTTCCCATTATACTGTTTCTAGAAATAGTTCTCCAGTATTTCTTTGTTTCCGAGTTAGATTTATAATTGGCAAAGTATTTTGTTGTTACGTATGACTGAATGTTGATGTCTTCGAATCTTGTTGCGTAATAATGACAGACAAGCAGCTTCTTCTTCTTCTTCTTCTTCTTCTTTGAACACTTCATATCGACCACTTGTTAACCACTCCTTGTGATTTGTATGTGATCTGAGCATAAGAGCGACAACAAACAATCATTTTTTTGCATAATTGTGACAGACTAGCAACTATTTTATTGTATAATTATGATAGACAACCAACTATTTTGTTGTATAATTGTGACAGAGAAGCAACTATTTTGTTGTATAATTGTGACAGACAACCAACTATTTTGTTGTATAATTGTGACAGAGAAGCAACTATTTTGTTGTATAATTGTGATAGAGAAACAACTATTTTATTGTATAATTGTGACAGACAACCAATTATTTTGTTGTATAATTGTGACAGAGAAGCAACTATTTTGTTGTATAATTGTGACAGACAACCAACTATTTTGTTGTATAATTGTGACAGAGAAGCAACTATTTTGTTGTATAATTGTGACAGACAACCAACTATTTTGTTGTATAATTGTGACAGAGAAGCAACTATTTTTTTGTATAATTGTGACAGAGAAACAACTATTTTATTGTATAATTGTGACAGACAACCAACTATTTTGTTGTATAATTGTGACAGAGAAGCAGCTATTTTGTTGTATAATTGTGACAGACAAGCAACTATTTTGTTGTATAATTGTGATAAACAACCAACTATTTTGTTGTATAATTGTGACAGACAACCAACTATTGTGTTGTATAATTGTGACAGAGAAGCAACTATTGTGTTGTATAATTGTGACAGACAATATAAATATAAACTTGGTATTAACAGATCATATAAGTTCATAATAAATCGTTCAAAACTATCCATATTGATTTCGTTACGTGATTGGTTATTGGCACCTCATATTTAAACAGCAATATTCCTTCTTTAGATATCTGTACACAATGCAAATCTAGGACATTAAATTGCTGTCATTAAAAGTAAGACTGACAATAATTTGTTATGGTGTATGAAAAATGTACTCCTATTTCTGACGAATAATCATTTGAAACAAAATAAATGCAATGAGGTTATTAAATTTCACTAATATTAGTTTTAAATGATACATGTTTGCTGTCATGGAAACCACACATAAACATAGTTTCAAAGGTACAATGAGTCTCTCTAACGGGAGGTTTAGATAAGACTATAAGAATGTTATCATAACCAACTTATCAACAAAAAAGTCTTCATCAGGGCATCAAGAAACAAGGAGTTACATATCACTTCTAAAATCTAAATGAACAATTAAAATATTTCAATGTAAACTGCAGCATGGTAAAACATGAAATTCATGAGAAAAAATAGAAATTTATTTCTGTATTGAGGCTAACACGGTATAAACACACCAATAACTGTATGGTGATATAAACACACCAATAACTGTATGTTGATATAAACACACCAATAACTGTATGGTGATATAAACACACCAATAACTGTATGGTGATATAAACACACCAATAAATGTATGGTGATATAAATCAGACAATGTTGGATATCATTATCAAATAGTTTGCCCTGAGCAGAACTTTGCCACCCCAACAGTCGTTCGGAATTTCTCTTTCTCATACGCCAGATGTCCCGTCTTTGCAACTGTCAAATCATCAGTTAAATCCTGAATTCATCTTCTCCGTGGTCTTCCTCTTCTCCTCGTTGTCAGGATGCCTCCTTCCATGATGGTCTTTTCCACCCCTTTGTGTCTTTTTATTTGTCTAAAATTCTTCAATTGTCTCATTTGTTTTGGTAACATCAGCCAGTTTACTTTGATTTTGTATTCTTTCTGGATATATCGCTTGTTGAATAAATCTGGGCATCTTGATTAGGAGATAGAGAGACGTTTCAAATAACTGTTAGGACAAGCTTTTGGACGATGATTTCACAATAATTAGAATTAGACATCGATGTTCTTCAGACACATAAAAAAAAAAGTAGATTTGGAACATTTGATGCCAACGTGTAAAATACTGCAAATGAGAGTTCCATAACGCAGAGGGAGACGATACTTGATGGTCTAACATATGGGTTCGATAGAGATCGGCATCATTACTGATACACTGTACCAGTGAGAGAGAGAGTTGTGGAGAGACATGATCGCATAGACCAGCAAACATGACACTTGGTTGATGATATCATCTTCCTGTTATAAGTAATCAACTGAGCCCACCGTGTGGTGACGTGGCACACAAGGGAAGCAAAGAATAGTACCACTGTGACCTACAAGGCATGTCGCAAGAAGCGACTGATGTAGATGCCTAGAGAAGCTACCGTAGTAAATAAAAAGCATCGCAGAAATTGGATGTGTTGGTCTACTTGTAGGCACATAACTGGCACCACGTACAATCACTCTTAGACTCAGATCACATACAGAGTGATTAACAAGTAGCCGATATGGAGCATTCGTAGAAGAGAAGAAGAATCGACTGAGCACAATGACACACATCAATGTTACTTGGTAACTTTCTCATTTTCTGTCTGGTCTGCAATGAAAGATGCCTGACACTTGGAGCACAAATGACGTGTTTCCATCCTGCTTGCTTTTGGAATTCCTCTTCTTTTCAATGTAGCGAGCTTTATGAGAAGAGCTGGTATTGAATATAGCACAGGATTGAGTGCCGAGTTGATTGGCATGATAAGAACTGCAGACCAGGCAAAGGCTGCTAGTCCAATCTCATACCCTTGCAGCGACATAATACCCATTACTCCTATAGGAAACCAACACATAAAGTTGGATATTGCGATTAAGAAGAGTTGTCGAGCTGCTGCAAAATCCTGCTGCTGTCGTGCATTGTTTACTCCACATAGATCGTGACTCTTCCTACTAGCATCCGTTATAGTTTGATAAATGGAGATTTGTCCGAGAAATATGAGCAGAAACATGACAAAATTGAACCCAATGAAGATTGAACTGGAGAACTGCCATCCTGGAAGTCTTTGACTAGTCAGTGGCAGACCCAAACACATACCGTTAGAATTATATGTTGTCCAGTGTTCAAATTTCGGAAGCAGAGGCACAAAAGCAATTGCAAACCCCAGAAACCAAATTAATAAGCACATCATCGCTGTGATTCTGCTAGACAAACCAAGGTTACTAAAGGGATACTTTAAAACTAGGAAGCGCTCAACAGTAATCATAAACACGAAACAAGTGGAGACTTCGCTTGATAGCAAAGATAGAAAACCTGCAATTTGACACAAAGTGTGGTGTCTCCATCTCTTTTCATTCCATATGTAGACATTTCTGTAGTAAGCGTCAGCTGAAGCCACAATTAACAAATACGCCCCCATTATAACATCTGACACTGCCAAATGTACAACAAACATTCCATATGCTTTTTTCAGTAGTTGTCGTGTACATTGAATTCTGTATACAATAACTACTAAGTTACCAAAGATAGCCAGAAATGCAATTAGCCACAAGAGAATTCGTTTGACTCCATCTCCCATCAGATCAGAACACGTTGACAGTGGATCAGCAGGAGCATGACAGACATCAGAATCAATACCTGGACCACGTACTTGAGGACAACACAATCTGTACGTGTCAGTATAGAGACCGGATGAGATGCTTACACCACTGAAAGTGTCTAAGTAAAAATCAGTTATTGAAATACCAGTCAGGTCTAAAACTTGCAGTTTAAATGTTCTCACGTTTGAGAAAGTTCCTGGTTTCAGATCTGATAATAATGTATTGCTTAGATTCAGGTGTGTCAAATTAAGTAAAGGATCAAATATGTTTAATGTCGTGGCGATTTGTGTATGCGAAAGGTCAAGAACTTGAATATAACTTGTAAAGACGGGAAGTTCAAAAGCTTTTCTGCTTATATCCTGGAGTTTTTTGTTATGTGATAAATTGAGAACTCGAAGATTGTACATCACTTTAATAATACTGTTCTCATTAATATATTTGATGTTGTTGTAGCTGAGGTCCATCGTGTGAACACTAGCTAGTTTAAATCTTCCTTCCCCAATGTGTTGTCTCTTGCCAGATTCTATATCCTTCAAATAATCCAGACTTTCAATACTGCAGTTGGATAAGCGGAGCACGTTCAAGTTTTCTAGAGACACTTCTACAAAAACAATGGGGAAAACGTATGCAAGCATCACTCCTGAGAGATCAATAAAACGAGTTCGAGGATCGATGAAGTTTAGTGACAATAGTGGTGTATTTTTATTATAGTCATAGACAGTTACTGCACCACCCACGCAAATGAAACCTTTCATGCACAACACATGACAGTTCAGCTCGTCATCGCCTTTAGGACAATGCGGGTATCCATCACAGACCTGGTCAATGTGCACACATATTCTACTCCTCAAGCACAAGAAATTTCCTTCACACTTTGGAAAGAACTGTCTCATTTCATCCTCTCCATAGGGACAATCTTTTCTTCCGTCATGTGCTTGATGCATTGGTATGCAGTAAGATCCTGGGCATTTCAGATATCCTTCAGAACAAATGAAATCTCGACATTCTTGGAGATGCATCATATTTCTACACCCCAGTAGAGAATCGTAACGGTCTCTGAAGTACACACAATTTGGAGACCAAGATTCCAAGTTGTGATCAGGGGTATCAGAGTGGCAATTGTATTTTTCCAATGCCCCTACAGTTTCATCCAGCGGTCCCTCTGGGCCTGTACAATCAATTACGTTGTTGTTCATCATGGTTTCATTAACACATTGTGTTCTGTTGCACATGAAAGCGCAATTGTTTGAGCTCCTTTCGTTAGGATGGTCGATATTCCAGCTGTATCCTGCTGTAACGTCTTGCCAAATACAGTCAATGTCATCGTCATACCACCAATGTGTTGGAAGACATGTACCGTCTTGACATCGCATGTATTTGCAATCTGTACAGTCTGCCTCGTCACTTCCATCATAACAATCTTTGTACAAATCACATCTTGCCTCAGAGGGAACACATTGCTTAGAAATACACGTGAACTCGGACAGTTGATCGCATTGACGATATCTACACACTGCTTCGTCTCGTTCATTTGGACATTGAACTTTATGATCGCATACGAAAATGTAGGCAATAAATGTTCTCTGTTGATCCTCGCAATCAAACAGAGCAATAAACGGGGACAATTTGTTTAAAGTTTCCAACACATGATGAGACAACACAGCGCAGTCTCCATTATTATGTCCACCAATAATTCCAGAAGTAGAGACTAAAGCATTAGACCCCGGACAACGAGCAAGTTCCCCTGGATCAATGCTGGGTGAAGCGTTCGGAGCTGAATTTAACGGTGGTATTACTAACATATCCCGGATTGTACGTCACAACATTAGTCTCACAGAGATAGAAATGGGCATTTGTGTAACCGCAACCGTAGTCGTCCCAACCATCACCTTCGTATTTTGTAAAAACCCATGCACCACAAGACTGAACGTACCCACCGTTGGGATGTTTGTTGCTAAGCCAGTGAGTTACTGTCAGAGGTGCATTGTTAATCCATCTGAACCTCTTCGACAAGCTCTTGAGATCTCTCACTAAACCAATCTGAATATTTAAGCCACGAATACATATTCCATTGTCACATTCACTTATCACTGGCTCTGTCCTATTAGTCAGTATAAGTCTTATAAAATCGAGTTCATCAGCAGTTTCGATCGATGCTAAAGAGGATTGTCTCTTTTCACAAAGTTTCAAGCATCATTCACGCTACCCTGTTGTAATATACTAAATTATAACAGAATATGTCCACACAAGACTTTCATTGCATACTGTTTAAACCCAAACCATTCTGAAAACAGACATCGCACAATCTAATAGGATTTCTTGAACATGTTCAAGCGAAGCTAGTTATTCACACGCTATAATTAGGTAGATCGATTGTTTTAGAACTACGAAGAGAACATCATCTACTATGATGAGAAAAAGTTTGGAATATTCATTCAAATGTTTCAAGCTATCTTCAGAGAGACCGCTTATTTGGGAATATTCTATAACCATAACTGACACTAGATGTTCATTTTGCTGTTCATTAAATATGGTGCTGAATTCAATATTCTCAAATGTCGAGTTGAAGGTGTACGAGTCAAACTGAAGATCTTCGTACGAAATGTGCTCAAGAAACTCTTTCATCTCAGTTTTGTTGTCATACTTGCTGTAGTCAAACATGTGTCGATATTGAAAACGATTTGGTTGGATGATTCTGTACACGACAGCTGCAACTCTAAGACGATGTAGCTCGATTTGTTCAGAATCCTGGAACAGATCTATGAGAAGAGAGAAGAGTCTCATTTGCTCTCTTAAACCATTTTTAACTCGATGAGCTATCAACAGAAGATCAATGCGTGAATTCCAGCAGTCTTCAAGAGGGAATGCATTTGCATCAACATCTGCAATAGACGTATTATTATTATTATTATTAACCCTACCATGATCAGACAGATGTATTGTTTCACAGATTGTGTATATATTAGATGTTATGCAATGAGAAATATGTTTAGTAACTGCTTATCATTAGTGTATTCTTAATTAAATTCCTCGTATTAGAAACCATTCCTTCCATTACCATTCTCTCCAAACCACTGTGACGTTGAACGTGATCAAAATATTTCATCTTCCAGGACATGTTGTTATTTATAGCAATGCTCCTCGATATGCACGTCTTGTAGGATGTCTTATTTTTCTTTCTTTATTCGTATTTTTCGAACGCATCATACCGACCACTTGTTAAACCACTCTTTCCGATTTGAATGTGATCTGAGCCTAAGAGCGATCGAAGAGAGAACTGTACGTTGTGCCAGATATGCGCCTACAATTAGGAAGCACATTCGATTTCTGTGAAACTTTTCATATACTATGAGCTTCTAGGCCCCTTCCTCAGACGCCTCTTACGACATACCTTGTAGGTAGCACTGTTAGCATTCTTGCTCCTTGCGAGCCCTAGAATCACACCGGCGTTTGTTTCGTCTCTATCAAGTTTAAGTAGTAAATAATTGTAAAGAAAAAAACCTAGAATGTTAGAAGACCAGGAATAGAATAGTTGACAAAATCGTATAGTAATCCCTGTACAAACAACATGATGCAGAATATAGGACAGGCGACGAAGACTCAGTGTGTTGAGAATGATAGATGTGTTGCTACATGCTACTAGATGATGATATTGGTACGTTTCATAGATGAAGCTAGTGGGAATTACAACACAACACATGCCTTTATTCTTACCATTATGAATGTTGAGCAGAATAACACAGACGACTGTACAAACTATCAACAAAACAGACGCCATGCTGGTCATGTGTGTAACTCACGTTACTGAGTAGTTTCAACAATTGTACACATTCTAGTCGCTGCGTGGATTAATTATATTTCTACATTTCATTCACTTTCTGCTTCTAGCAAAACATGTAATGCCACAATTTAATTTCCGAACTAATATGAATATATTGAACTTCAATTGTTGCTGCGATAGTTAGTCATTGTTCTGCGCTTTACTGCCATTGTTATTTAAACAGTTTTCAATATCTCGGTTCACTGGTAAAAAGAGATGAAAATATAATGAAGGAAATTAAAAGAACAAACACAGTCTTACAAAACTTAAACAACTAAAGACAGTATGAAATGAAACTGATAAGAAAATAAATAACAGAATACTAAGCGCATTCATTTTCCCAGTGGTAAGCATAGTTGTAAAACATGGGCTTTTAAACGGACAGTGGAGAAGCATATATGGACTGTGGAAAACAAGTATCACAGAAGAGTCATCCGTATACCATGGACAGAAAAGAGAACAATTATAGCTTCCCATGATGAATTAAAAATCAAAGACAACTGGCTGGTGTTACTAATACGAACGAAACAATAGATGTAAATTTGGAAATGAAAATAGTCGTAGAAGACCATTATGGAACATCCAAGTAAAGAAAAAAGAGGAGGACCACGAAGAGTGCGTTATGATGTGACTGATAATTTGAGCATTATGACGCAGATTAGGGACATCTGACATAGAAAAAGAGGCATCTCTGAAGGACTGTTAGTGGCAAGTTCTGCTAGGAAAAGCTATGTGACGATGAATTTTGGATAATATTTTGTTACACAGAATGTTAGTAAATGATCAAATTTAGAGCTGGAATCGATGAAACCTATTGCAAAAGATAGCAGAAAACTACAGAAATTTTGCATGAACAACGAATGAAATCAGATTAGGAAAGTAGATCGATATTAAAAACATTTTAAAGATAGTCCATTTGATCTAATTAATTAGAAAATACCATATTGATTTCAATGTATCATCGTCGCATACTGCTTCCTTTGTATGACAGTATTAGTATCATTCACACAATAACACACCTACAGGGTTATCGTATTCTAATTGTATATAGGTAGCGTAGTTTAAAGTAATTCTGAGAAATAAATCGCTGCTGCCATCTCAACTTTTGAAGTTGCATTCTTACAAAGATAACCAATAATCACAATCATAAAGTATAACACGACATATGTAACAAATATCAACATATCATATTGATAAAATGCCTGGATGGTCTGAACAACCAAATCACATGGCTGGCTATTGCATACACACCATGGCTGGCTATTGCATACAACATGCAGTACATATCGAGATGACCGATACCATACACATATATAGCGCGTTCAAACTGCGTTTGGTGTCAGTTTTTATAGCGAGAGCTACCCACTCTTATTTTATACTGACTAAATGATGCGTGGTATCCAGTTATTTGTCACTCAAACGTGAACAAAAAACACAACTTAACAAACATTTGCCTGAGTGGTTAAATATCCGTTAAATAATGACGGTGTAAAACGTGATCACAGGAGGATGATTCATGTGATTCTTTAGTTGTTATTTCATCAACTTGTGAAAGATGTTACAAGTGTAACATTATGTTTAGCAAATATACTAAAGCAGCATCAACAAGTAATGGTTTTTAGAAAACTAGCTCCGGCTTAAGTTCTCTTAATAAGAAAATTACACTAATATCTGTTTCAGTTTCAGTTTGAATATCTTTATTGCCCCTGGACATGTCCATAGGTGCTAAGATCTCCTTCGCAGTATCCCCAATGGCGTCCAGCATTATCTACCAGTACGATTTTGATTGATAAGCCTGCTCATATACCTGTTGTGCTGTTTTTTTCTTGCTACACCAATCTTCACTTCCATCTCCTACAATCTACTAGTTGACGTGGATTGGTTTATGAAAAAAGTTCTTTGCGCCTACTCTATAAGAACGTTCAAAATGTCATTTATCCTTTTTCTAGCTCCTGATATGGTGGCAGAGCCATCTGGCAGAGCTGTCTGCTCTCTCATTGCCAACGACACCATGTCCTGAACGAAGATAAGTGTAATTTGCAAATCTTTGACGCTTGTTGTGATTCAGTCTATTGCCTGCACACCGAACCAGCCTCCACCATTCGGATCACACTCAATGAATCACTCAGAATGCACACATAAGTGTAGTTTTGTGAATTTAGTAATATCTAAATATAATAAGTAAAATAATAATCGTATTTTTCTTTGGTTATTGAACCGACTATTTATCAATACAGCAGATACATAGGCGTAGATACTTGATCAGCAGATACAAGGCGTAGATATCGATCAGCAGATACATAGCGTAGATACTTGATCAGCAGATACATAGGCGTAGATACTTGATCAGCAGATACATGGCAGATACTTGATCAGCAGATACATAGGCGTAGATACTTGATCAGCAGATACATAGGCGTAGATACTTGATCAGCAGATACATAGGAGTACATACTTGATCAGCAGATACATAGGCGTAGATACTTGATCAGCAGATACATAGGCGTAGATACTTGATCAGCAGATACATAGGCGTACATACTTCATCAGCAGATACATAGGCGTACATACTTCATCAGCAGATACATAGGCGTAGATACTTGATCAGCAGATACATAGGCGTAGATACTTGATCAGCAGATACATAGGCGTACATACTTCATCAGCAGATACATAGGCGTAGATACTTGATCAGCAGATACATAGGCGTAGATACTTCATCAGCAGATACATAGGCGTAGATACTTCATTAGCAGATACATAGGCGTAGATCTCTGATCAGCAGATACATAGGCGTAGATACTTGATCAGCAGATACAGGCGTAGATGACTTGATCAGCAGATACATAGGCTCATACTTGATCAGCAGATAGCATAGGCGTAGATACTTCATCAGCAGATACATAGGCGTACATACTTCATCAGCAGATACATAGGCGTACATACTTCATCAGCAGATGTTGAAGGCTATGTTTGTTGGGGTTCTCGTCATAGCTTTGTGAAAAGTAAACCTCAGCATATCCTTCTAGTAACCAGGATACGCGTCAACGTTTGATTTCAACTTTCTTCAAACGCTAAATAGATTAAACTTCTATTGTCGTAACTACATCTAACAGAAGATCACTGAGCCACAATAGTAAGTTTCCCATATTGCATCATCACAACATAAATGGTTTGGCCGTATAAGCAGATTACAGATTACCAACAGGCAGTGCCACAAGAGAATGTTAGCTTGATATAGTGGATACAAACAAATGTCCAGCCACGCAAACGGGGACCTAGAGATAACAGAGGAGACGAAAGACACTATTTAGAAGCACATACAAAAGCCTGTGCTAGAAATCTCTTCTACCCTGAAGCTGTGAGGCAAATCAGGATTGGAGAAGAGAAAGAAAGACAAGATGCATAGAGAGACTCGCTACAGGTTTCTCCTTTTACGATATGATGCTAAAGCATAAACAAGATTAGAGAATAGATAGATAAATAGATAGAGAAATAGATAAATAGATCGATAAATAGATAGATAAATAGATAGATAAATAGATAGATAAATTGATACAGAAATAGATAGATAAATAGATAGATATATAGATAGATAAATATATAGAGAAATGGATAGATAAATAGATAGATAAATAGATAGATCATCAACACTCGACTTTATACACTTTAGATGCAATCATCGTCATTATCAAAAAGCTTGTCCTGAGTAGAACGTCGTCACCATAACAGTCTTTCGGAATTTCTCTATCTCAAATGTAGGATGACCTGCCTCTGCAGTCATCATGTTCAAATCATCAGTTACATCCTGAATCCATCTTCTCCATGGTCTTCTCTTCTCATTTTCACGGATGTCTATTTTCATAATGGTCTTCTCGACTCTTCATGTATTTTTATGTCTAAATATGCTTGACCAACAATTTTCGGTGAGCATACGGTACATGGTTTACTATAGGATGTCATGGTCCTTACTTGAAATCTAAATTACAGCACCTCTGAACCTCGAGTAAGGCTTACCTGAAGGATATGGACACTGATAAGAAAAAATGCCTTGACGCAAAAAGTAGTTAGAGATGCAGTATTAGCGTTCATGACTAGGCATGAATTCATAAGAAGCGAAGGAGAAAAGAATAGAGTTCCTTCTTTTGCCTCTGTCGAAGCAGAAACATATAAAGTTGAGACATTTCAAACAAATGTTTAAAATAATTTTCTGGCCCAAATACGATAGCAAAGAAGCGCTTTTAAATGAACAAACTTTGCATCATTGAGCCATCATCAGTTATCAGTTATATGAGGCCTATCATCATAGAACTCTGGACATGTCCATAGGTGCTCCGATCTCCGCCTCAGCAAATCCAGCAGCGTCCAGCGACCAACACGCCAGTTCGATGTTGATTAATCAATCTCTTTGCATATTTAGGATGTCGTTCTTTTCTGGCTGCACTATTGATCACCCATCTCTTTCAATCTGTCAGGAGTGGATTCACAGCCCTGAAACTCCTCCGTTCGAAAGACTTCAGTGCGCAAAGAATGTCATTTCGATCCATGCAGCTCCCTCTGATATTGTAGCCAAGCCAGCCAATCTATCAGTACGTTCATTACCCCTAACTCCTGCGTGCCCAGTGACAAAAATGAAGGTGATTTAATTGATCATTGTCTGTACCAGTACCTCCACCCAGGTGCGTCTCACCATTCCTGATTCGACTTTACATGCTCATGGAGTCACTGAGTATGAAAACACGAGAGTAGTTGTGAGATGCCAACCAGTTCACTGCCTCCGTAACCGCCCGAACCTCCATTGTCAAACTACTTGTGATTGTTGCGTAGGCCCCACTGGCCTCTCTTATTATTTTTCTCCTGAGCGTGCTGAAAAGCCACGCACAGCATTATAAAATGGAGATGGATTGGGTATGTATATAGTATGTTAGTAGGGCATTGGCTAAGAGATCTCTCCCATGAAGAGCGTATGGGAAGATAAGGCGTAAGATTCTAAGGAAAACATAGTGAATAATTGTGGAAAGTTGATAGGTCATGGTCTGACATTGAGAAACAATTGGCAGAAAGACGGCATAACATCATCAATAGAAATCTCTTATAGAAGCGATATACATTGTTAAAGTGTGCACGTAAAGCATATCAATGTTGACGTAACGTAACAATAGTCCATTTATCGCCATGTCTGATATGATCACGTGGACAGATATGAAAGATAGTATAACAATGCAGCAGCAACAATTGTAACCGAAAGTTTTTTGTTTTACAGAAACTGACAATAATGGGTGATATCGTTTGATAATACAGTTTTTACTTGCAACGTGTCTTGATAAAATGTTTATCATGAAATGTATGTGTTCTCATATGTGTGTAGTAATTTTTCTTTTAAATTAATTTGTTTTGGGACCGATGTGCCATACCAGGTGGACTCCTGACAAAAAGAACGTGAAAATATATAACTATCAAGAGCCATCAATCCTTCGATCGATGGCCTCCTAGTTTGTAAGGGGTAGCCATTTGGCATTTAATGGAGGTTCTCAACCTTTGGCTTCCATCAAGTGGGCACTAGTTTTGTAACACAAACTAATACCTTTGTGACCTAGTGGGTCAACGCAGCAGATATCTTTCTCTCGATCACCGCCCAGACCGATGTACTGACCTCCCATAAATTCTATTCATGTGGAAATCTGATTCATCAGCCTTCTGATTGGTGTGTTTTACGTTACATCTTCAGTACCATTTAGAGCTCTGGTGCTTATCCTTCGGCGATGTGTCCGGTTTCAGCTAACGTTTACTTGGTTCGCTCTGCATCTTAGCCACCTATATTTCACGATGTGGTGTAGCTAGAACATGCCCAACCTTCTTAGTCGCTCTTACGACATGCGTGGCAGGTAACAGTGGTTCTATTTCTTACACCCCAATTTGGGCCCAGTAACCACTCGGCGGCAGCAGATATTAAGCGATACAGATACTACACTTGAATCTTAGCCAAAAGGTCTTTTTTTTTTAAAAAATTGGGCCCTTACCCTTTAGTGCCAGACAGGGTGGTACCCGGTCACGTTTAAAACGTAAAAATCCGAGCGTTGTCATCCTTTCGAACGAGAACTGTGCGGAATTTTTGATTTTTGCTTAATGGCTCTATGATGGCTCCTCCCGTTGACCGCGATCAGTGCGGAACTAGCACTTTGATCTAAGCCAAAAGGAGCAAAGCTTGTGTCTGTGCTACTGTAAATCAATGTTCATGTTCCATTCTTTAGAACAAAAAGAACGAAGAAAAAAAATATGGTAGGTATCAGTTTAATTACACTCTTATCTCGATTCATGTTCTTTAATATATTTTATTTTTAAAACTTCATACATTCTTCTATTCTTTTAATATTGTTTTTTTTTTATTTCCATGGTGACAGACATTTGTCTTATCTCTTCACCATCTACAGGGGCGGCTCGTCATTAAGGGCCAGTGGGGCCCGGCCCCACCAATAATCTAAAGGTAATAACTTTGAGTATTAAATACTAAAAACACATGATTTTTTCTGAAAATTTGTGTCTGGCCCACCAAGAAAAATGACCACGAGCCGCCACTGACTATCTCAAATTGTTACCTTTTATAATGAAATATCTCAAGGGGAATAATGATTACTTTTAATAAAAGTTTGAAATGGGAGATAACGGGTGTTGAACTTGCTATTGTAGTAGAGCTACGATCGATGCACTAATAAATTATCAGACTGATTTGTTTTTCGGTTTTATAAAAGTACTGTACATTAACATTACTTTTCAAACACTGATGACCCACTTTCGATGTTGTATGTACGTTATTTTGATCGTGTTTTACTTTGTCTGTGACTTTTAAATCATTTAATTTGTTTGATTTTTTCGACTTGTGTTCTTTATTTCAGATTTGACTACCCTGAATTGAAGGCTTCAAAGTGGTCACCCAGTTAACTGCTATTGTTGTTCTGGTTGGGTGTGTAAAACAATTTACACGGTGCGTTCCATTTTAACGACTATACTTTCTTTTCTTTGCGTTCGGTTTCTATGCTCGTCTCTCTCTCGCGATCACCCCTTAGACTGATGTACCATATTTCCCAATAAATTATGCTAGATTTTTAGGGACTCCGTCCCTCCGTACAGCTTGTCTGGCTAGTGGAAATCTGGTTCATGCTGCCTTAACATGGTATGCTTCGTCACATCTTTAGCGCCACTTGGATCTCTGGTGCTTATCCTTCGGCGATATGTTCCGTTTTAGCCAGCGTTTACTGGGTTCGTTCTCCGTCAGCATTGGGCTGTCCACAGCCGACCTGCAAGGCAGCAGGATGATATTTACTTTTTGGGTAGCTACCCTAGACAACCTCCCTCCCGGGTAGTTGAGCTTCATCTACCCAGGTTATGTCTTTTTTACTACTTGGTTTGCCTGCCGTCCAGTTTTGTGTACGGTTTGCTCCGTAGCCTTTGATTGTCCCCAATTAAACTACAAGACAGTAGTTGTTCACTATGAGGAAATGCGTTATTGTTCTCTGGATGGAGACCCATCTTCGAGGTTCGCTCCTGTTTTGTCCACCTCGCGTTTCTTTGGGTGCCCCATCGACTCTGCTTGTGCTCTCGTCCTTTCCTTCGTCACTGTAGCTTCATTGTTCACGCGACACCTACCCATTTCTTTTCCCTGTTCACAGTGCACAGTTTATCATCATTCGGTTGGAACGTTTGCACTGGATTCAAGCCTCTGCGGGGCTTTCAGTTTTCTGTACATTTGGGTAGTTCGCTCACTCCTACGTTTGCCACACCGTTACGTCGCACCATCATCAGCACCGTGCATGTCTGCCCTACCGGTGAACTCACTTGTGCATCATCCGTATACGTGTTCGCTCTACTTTGGTGCCTGCTTACCGTGTTTATCAGGTTTCGCACTGTGCTCACATTTACTATGCCTCGAGACTGTCATGACATGCTATTCAGTTCAGGCCTCCACCTCAGGGCTCTGAGTTTCGCCCCATGTAGGCCCACGTCTCTTCTTTGGATGCATCCCTCATCCCTTCATGTTTATTTGTTCAGCTTTGCCCATCGGCCGGGAGAGACATGCATTAATAGTCACTCTGAATCTGCTGTCTGTGCTGCGAGCGGATCTCATCCAACGTAACTGCGTCTGCATCACTACTTATCCAGAGTGCTCCCCTCGATCCTCTCTCTCTCTCGCGATCGTCTCGCCCTCGATCCTACCGCTTAGCACCGTTGTCTGTTTCAGGGTCACCACATGAAGGTGGGTAGGATCCTAGTTAGTACCAGCTCACTAATCCTGACGCGGCGTTGTCCATATGCCTTTGATCCCGATGCTCAGTCTAAACCATGCGATGGGTTGACTCTATAAAGCTGAATGTCAGTTGGAGTTTCACGAGAGTTCCCATAACTGCTCTGTAAGCTCAACGACTATACACAATTAAGGACTATGAAAAGATGCGTTTTCAGAATGTTGTGTTACAAATAGGACAAACAAAGACAACATAGTAAAGTAATTAATGTAAAAAAAAGTTAGAAAATTAATAGCATATAGATATAAATTGTGAAATAAAGACAACAAGTCTCATGACTAGATAGTTTAGTTTAGTCATCAGATCATCATCACTGCTATACATCGAACCAATTAGTCCACAAAGTACTCCACTCTGCCTCAGTATGTCTCTCAGCTTATGGCAACTAACGACACCAGTTCTATATTGGTGTACTATTCTTCGTTGACTTCCAGTATAGTGTTTTTTGTCTAGTTACAACACATTTGACTTTTAATTCTTGCAGTCTAGTTAGAGTTGTAGATTCACTAATATTCATTGAATCGTTTTGCATGTCCTTGGTGATTGAGGTTAATTAAGCATGTATGTCGTGTAGTAGTAGGATTATTTGCTAAGACAACTCTCGATGGACAGCGTTTGAAAAAAACCGAATGGTCGTTAAATAAAAGATGAAGAAAAACGGTGAAAAGAAAGTTGAAAGATTGTGGACTGATGTGGAAACACAAAATAGGTGGCAGAACGACAACAATGGTAATGTTTGATGGAATCCTTATGTGTAAAGCGATACACGAAGTGGATCTATGAGAGATAGACAGAAAATCCTATTCCTCAATATACCACGTGGTATGAGAACGAATTATTCTCGATTTCTGTGAAACTGAAATCTAATAGTTATCGACATTTTCGACATTTATCGACATTTATCGACATTTTCATTACGGATATTTACTTTACTCTTCGACTAAGAAAAAAAAAATGGCAGAAAAGAACCCTACTACTGGATTACCCGTTCCACAAATAAAAATCTCTTAAATGTTTATCAAATTTGTGAATTACTGTTGGAGAACAGAGCGATAAACAGAACCGTCTGATTCCTTTAATTGTTAAAAAAATCAGCTACGCAGGCTGGGTCTCAAGTAATTCAGGTGTGTACAGTATAAATAAATGGTTGTTACACTATGTATTTGACAATGCAAAACATTAGAAAATCGTTTAAAAAGATGTAAAAGTTAGAGATCTACAGACAAAGTTGATAAGAGGCTGATGGCTTTGAGAATAGATATCTCCGAAGATTATTCATGTGAAGTGGAGGGATTTCGTTTCGGTGCGCAGTGAAGATGGAGTACAACAACAATTCTTGTTAAATGTTATAGGAAGGAGGTGAAATATTTAGGTCATGTTTAAGATCAGACAAAAGAGACTAAATTGATAAGTCCTTATGTGGTCACCAGTAGGAGAGATAAAACGGAAGATCTGACCCACTTATGAAGAACAATCCTACAAGAAAGTAAATTGTTGGATTTAAACCATACGTGATCTCCAGTTTCTAGCTACGAACCGCAACAAATGAAGCTCTAAAACCTCTGCTCTATGTGCGCCTTTGGCATGAAAGAACAAACTAACTAACTAACTGTCATGGACATGAGGGCGTTCACTGCAATGATAGAGCAGACAGGTTTGCACCAACAGCACCGATCGTCAAGGAGTTGAAAATGGATATGGAGGAACAAAACCTTATTTTGATGTTCTTCTGTTCACGTACGAATCGTGACAGAAAACTAACTTCTTTTCTCAAGTTGTTATGTTAGTATGTCTGTTTCTCTGACAACACCATAACATTCCCAAGCAATATTAACCAACATGTCTCTGAATATTCCTCAATTATTGACTAGATATACTGAATCTACTCAATGTCCTGGACATGCTGGAGTTGGTAGGAATGAGATTGCAGACAGTTTGAGTTTTGATTATCTTCATTAAGCTCTGATCATGTCCATGGACGCTCCAATCTCCTTCGTAATACCTCCAACAGCGTACAGCTGCTAACGACAGTGAGATGTTGATTGATGAGCCTACTTAAGCTTGTTGTGCTACCTTCTGGTAACTCCACTCTTTAATCCAAGCTCTTGCATCTAATAGTTGTTGTGGATTGATGTAGATAAAATTCATGTCTGCGGCGACACTCGATGAGGGCGTTCAGAATGTGAGCATGCTCTATCCGTTGACTGATTCCCTGGTTATGGTGGCAGTGTCAGCCTTGTTCACTAATTGACATCGACACCCATGTGCCCCGGAAGGAAGATGGATATATTTCTGAGAATTGTGACTCTGTAGTGATTCAGTCCTAGAGCAGACATGATTGCATCAAGAGCAGGGACAGTCGGGGAGTTGAAGATAGAGAAGTGAGGAATGCGAGGGATATGGTTTGTATTTTATTTTCTCACAAACTATCTGTTGGATGTGAACACTGACAATGGTAGTGAATTTTACAGTGAGATTCAGACCTTTGGAATCACACATGCTATGATGTCAGAGAGTAACCAATAGAATCACATGCTATGATGTCAGTAGAGTAACCAATAGAATCACAATGCATGATGTCAGTAGAGTAACATAACAAAGTAAATCTATTTGCTTACTTATTATTCCTCTCTGCTTCTCGTGGAGCATAGAACCACAACAGTTGTCTTCCACTTTTCTATGTCACTGGCTGTCATCTTTATGACATCTCAGGATAGTCTAGCATCCTTCAGTTCACTAAGTCTCAGTCGAAAGGCTTGTTTAGGGAGTCCGATTTTATGTTTACGTGCTGTTCCTTCTCATATGCTCGTCTAGTGACACTCGAATGCGTATTCTGCAGGGCATGCAACCAAGCCATTTTCATTCTCAATCTGGTAACCATGGATTCCTGTCCTATGGATCCACTGGTATGTGTTTACTAATTGTAAATGTATTTCACCTCAAAGAAATCATTGCTTTAAATTTTAATGCAAATTCACAATGGGAGAGTAAACATACACGTACTTGGTGCAAATTAAAAATAATAAAGAGTTACTTTTATTCAAACCAAACGAACTATATTAAAAATCACAAATAACTGATTTCTGTCGATAAAAACGAGTCAACAGCAATTTAAAAATATACAATTTGTTTGGCTTGAATGAAGCAAAATTGCAAATTCTCACTCAACCCTTATATACATACTTTTGAAAAAGACAACTAAGTAAAGCGGAGAGGTAGCTGGCTTGTGCTCGAAAATGCTCACCTGCAAGGCTAGGCAACTCACCATCATAAATATACAAACTCTTTTTCACCTCTTATACATACACAAACTCTTAACTCACCACTCATACATATGTAAACTCTTAAACTCATCACTCATACATACACAAACTCTTAACTCACCACTCATACATACACAAACTCTTAACTCATCACTCATACATATACAAACTCTTTGTTCACCTCTTATACATACACAAACTCACTTCCCATCACTATATATTTTTCTATCACAAAGAAATCTTTCTCTTATTGTATCCGGTTACTGTATCAGTTTCACTTTGCATGTCAAAGAATCCTACTAATACTTTGATTTGGTCCCAAATTCTAGTTTCGATTCTTCTTTTTATCCTTTATACGATTCTCTTCTCTCTCGAGATCCCTTCCTTCATACGATTCTCTCCTCTCTCTCGATCCCTTCCTTCTACTGATTCTCTCTCTCTCTCGAGATCCCTTCTTAATACGATTCTCTCTCTCTCTCAGATCCCTTCCATCACGACTTCTCTCTCGAGATCCCTTCCTTCATACGATTCTCTCTCTCTCTCGAGATCCCTTCCTTCATACGATTCCTTCCTTCATACGACTCTCTCTCTCTCGAGATCCCTTCCTTCATACGATTCCTTCCTTCATACGACTCTCTCTCTCTCGAGATCCCTTCCTTCATACGATTCAATAACCTTTATACGACTCTCTCTCTCTCTCGAGATCCCTTCCTTCATACGATTCAATAACTTTTATACGACTCTCTCTCTCTCTCTCTCGATCCCTTCCTTCATACGATTCTATAACTTTTGAAACATATTTTATATTGTTCTTCAACTTAAACAAAAATGATTAGTAGCCCCTAACAGTGGGTAGGGATTATCAAGTGTCTAGCTCTATCGTAGACAAACTCATTATTTTACTCCGTACTTTATTCATCTACAAAGGTTACACTGACGTAAGAAAAACCCAGATAAGAATATAATGAAAATTTGCTGCTCTGGCAAAAATAATTAATACAATTTCTACAATAACTGTACTAAAACAATCAAATTGGCGTTCTCGCCGGTGCTCGATATTCTGTGCCCTGCCGCTCAGATCTTCCTGTAAGAAAGAGATAGGAGCACACATGAATACTCACCAAAGTGCAATTATGATGATTCTATAATCAATCATCAGTCAATCATAACATCATAGTGGGCTAAATACGTAGACATTAATAATAGCTGTGCATCGCAATCGATGATGATAACAATCTAAGACGTGCTGCTGCACTCACTGGTGTGTGCGGAGGTGACATAGAGTCCAATCCTAGAACACAATTCCTACCACAGATGACATGAGTAAGGTTAGACATGTGGGTGTTGTGGGTTCTGTATTTTCGAGCAGCTGTTTTCTGTACCTCAATGGCACGATGATTCTCAGCTTTGCGAGTTCCTCGTGTGTTGTTACAGCGCCACATTTGGTGATCTTGCGCCAGGATTCAGCACGTGGTGAATATATCATTTCAGAGATACTAAGAGTGTCTTTAAAGCGTTGTTTCTGTCCTCCAGCCGAACGTCTGCCCTTCAAGCTCGCCATACACCAACTGTTTTAGGATGTGTTTATCAGGCATCCGAGCAGCTTGACGGGTTCATCTCTCTTGGGCCTTCTGCAACAGAGTGTTGACGCTTGTGATTTTTGCTCTTATGAGGACTTCGCTATCTGGAATTTTGTCCTGCCAGTTTATTTTTAGTATTCTGCGTAGACAGCTTGTGTGGAAGTGGTTTCATCTTAATGGGCTGCATACATTCTTCTTCTTCTTATCTCCTCTTCCGTCCGAGTGGTTACGGGGCCCAAATTTGGGGGTGTAAGAATAGAACCACTGTTACCTGCCATACATGTCGTAAGAGGCGATTAAGGAGGTTTGGCTGAAATCGGATGCACATGTCTTAAATGTGTAGAAGTCTATGCGTTTAGGGGCCTACTAAACCAATGTGCACGTTCTAAACAAAGATCAAATTATGTCACAAAGAGTGATTAAAATTGGTTGTAAGAACGAACGAAGAAGAAGAAGAAGAAGGATCTCCTCTTCAAAACCATATTGATATCTTTTTCTTCTTCAAACGCTCCATATGGACCACTTGTAAAACCACTTTTTGGGATCTCAGACTATGAGCGATTGTACGTTGTGTCAGTTATGCGCCTACAAGTAGGACATCACATCCGTTTTCTGCGACGCTTTTTATTTACTACTGTAGCTTCTCTAGGCGCTACCTCAGTCACCTCTTACGACATACATTACAGGTGGCAGTGTATTTCTTTGCTCCCTTGCTCGCCCTGGCAAAGCACAGGCGAGCTACATACATAACAATTAACTCATGGATTTACATAGGTAGAGGTTGAAGTTCTGTCAACAAGGTGGTACCTGAATTGATATCGAACAATAAAATTCGCTTTCGTTTTGAAAGTAAGTGCTCCAACTACTCGACTACATTAGTGCTCATGTAAACAAGAAAATAATGGATTTATACTCTTGATTTTCAAACAAACTATTGTTAAATTGGACACAAAGTCAATGAAACCGTATTGAAATTGAGACAGCGAAACACATAAAATGAACAGAATGACAATGACGAACTAAACATCGAGTTTACTCAACGTTCCAACCAAGCACAGCTTTCAGCATGGTAAACACAGTGCAGTATAGAAACTCGAGAGTTGAATCTATATTCACAGATTTAACCTTCACCTAGCATGGTCACTGCCATTGTAAGTTTATACAGAACATTGTTAGACATTTTCTGTTGTTTAATAATCATCATCATCAAGTAGCTTATCCCTTCCGGAACTTGGCTCCCGTGACATCAGTCTTGAAAAACTCTCTATTCTGTGCAAGTTGATCGGCGTCAGCAGCAGTCATTCTCAGATCGTCAATGACATCTTGCACCCATCGTCTTCTAGGTCTTCCTCTCATTCTTTTTCCAGCCATTATTCCCTCCAAAATTATCTTCTGTAGACATTCATGTCTTTTGATGTGTCCGAAAAATTTAATTTTCCTTTTTTTTATATTCTTTAATAGCCAACTCTCTTTAATATCAAGCTGTTGCAGAACAGAAGCATTTATTCTTTCCTCTGTCCATGATATTTTAAGTACTCATCTGTAGTATTTGCATTCAAAGACATTACTGATCTTTTCCACCGCTTTGTCAATGTTCCATGTCTCACTACCATAAGTCGCATATGTTGCATATGGAGGTGTTTGATAAGGCCTAACAAGATATCTTTAAAACTGGTACTCTTCTTCTTCTTCTTCTTCGTTTTGTATTTTAATCTCAACTATATTTTATGTTTACTATTTTCATTGTTCCTCTAGATTTTCTAGAGATGTCCGAAAAAAAATGCACTAGTTAACCTAATGACGTATTAAGGATTCGAACCCACTACTATCAGTATGTAATACAAACGGCATGAGAAACTAGAATGCACAGAAACAACCGACAACTTAACCCTTCCACTCCGCAATTTATTGTATATCCGGACACCTTTAAGAAGGGCAAAAGGGTTAAATGTTGCGGCCATAGTATTTGTAAACATTAAACTGTAAGTTTCTTCTTTTGCCGTCACACTGCTACCGGGTTGTTGCCCAGTACCGTCACACTGTTATCGGGTTGTTGTCCAGTGCCGTCACACTGCTACCGGGTTGTTGTCCAGTGCCGTCACACTGCTACCGGGTTGTTGCCCAGTGCCGTCACACTGCTACCGGGTTGTTGTCCAGTGCCGTCACACTGCTACCGGGTTGTTGTCCAGTGCTGTCACACTGCTACCGGGTTGTTGTCCAGTGCTGTCACACTGCTACCGGGTTGTTGCCCAGTGCCGTCACACTGCTACTGTGTTGTTGCCCAGTGCCGTCACACTGCTACCGGGTTGTTACCCAGTGCCGTAACACTGCTACCGGGTTGTTGCCAAATGCTGCCACACTGCTACCGGGTTGTTGCCAAGTACCGTCACACTGCTACCGGGTTGTTGCCCAGTGTCGTGGTTTTCTGTTTTTGTCTTGCGCTGTTCTGGTGCTTGTGTGATTGTTATTTTTGCTCTTTGACAGTATTCTACTATACCATCTAACCATCTTTTTCGTGGTCTTCCTCTCGCCTTCTTCCTGATGTTCTGTTGTAGAAGACTGTATACTGTGGAGTTTGGATGCATTCTTATTAAGTGGCCAAACCACTTCCTTCTTTGTTTCTCAATGTATTTCAAGCAAGGTTCTATGCCAACTTTCTTTCTTATGCTGATGTTGGTGGCTCTGTCTTTTCTGGTGTTGTTGGTAACTTTTCGCAGGCAGCGCATTTCACATGTAGTTATTTTTGTGACTGCACTTTGCTCATTGTCCATAATACTCATTGTTAAACTGTTAGTTTAACAATGAGTATTATGTTTACAGTTGTTACGTCAAGCTGTTATCAAAGACCCTTAATTAAAACATGTGCAACGATTTTTATCTTTCACTCAATATATTTCTCATATCAGCAGCCACATAATCTTAAATTATTGATTATTGGAAACTGCGTCACATTGGTCTCTTCACTATGTCACCGTGTTCACCGTCTGTCCAATATTTACTTATTGTGGCTCCAATGGGCGGTTGATTAGAGACTGTTGATTGCATGCCAGAATTGTTAAACCTACAAATCCTATAATAGATTTAATATAATCAAATAATTCCCAAGGTTACTGTGATATTTTCAGTTAATAAGAAGATCAGCCAACTATAAAACACAAATTGCTGTGTAAGAAAGAGATCGAAGCATTCATGGTTATTCACTGAAGTTCAATGATGATGATGATCATATAAATCAATCAATCAATCAATTAATTGTTCACGGATCAACAAAGCAATTAATGATTGACACGTCGTTCGTTGTCTTACAGAGCAGTAACCAATTCTCCAACATTGACTTGACCTGTCTTATGACGTGCAGCAGATTAGCAACAAATCTTCTACATTATTCTGTCAGTGGTCATATATTCGCAGGGTGTTCCTACTCTGTCAGTGGTCATATATTCGCAGGGTGTTCCTACTCTGTCAGTGGTCATATATTAGCAAGGTGTCCCTACTCTGTCAGTGGTCATATATTCGCAAGGTGTCCCTACTCTGTCAGTGGTCATATATTCGCAGGGTCTTCCTACTCTGTCAGTGGTCATATATTCGCAGGGTGTTCCTACTCTGTCAGTGGTCATATATTAGCAAGGTGTCCCTACTCTGTCAGTGGTCATATATTCGCAAGGTGTCCCTACTCTGTCAGTGGTCATATATTCGCAAGGTGTCCCTACTCTGTTAGTGGTCATATATTCGCAGAGTCTTCCTACTCTGTCAGTGGTCATATATTCGCAGGGTGTTCCTACTCTGTCAGTGGTCATATATTCGCAGGGTGTCCTTACTCTGATCCATATCTTTCATATTTTACTACTACTGTTCTCTATTGTATTAGTTATGTCTCTCTTACACAATTTCTCTGAAGACCACAACATGACAGTTCCGGGGATAGTTTTTGAATCCCTTCTTGGTACTTCTTCTAATCAATTTTAGCGCCTGCAATTTCTCATTGTTTGTAATTCCTCTCATCATCAAATAGCTTGTCCTGAGCAGAACTTTGCCACCCCAACAGTCCTCCGGAATTTCTCTTCTCATAGGCCAGATGTCCTGCCACTACAGCGTCATGTTCAAACCATCAGTTACATCTTGAATCCATCTTCTCCGTGGTCTTCCACTTCTTCTCTTTGCTGGTATGCCTCCTTCCATGATGGTCTTTCCAGCCCTTCATGTCTTTTTATATGTCCAAAATATCTCAATTTTCTCTTTCTTATTTGTAGCATCAGCCAGTTTTATTTGATTTTAAGTTCTTTCTAGATAGATCTATTTGTTCTCTTCTCTGTGCAAGATATACGAAGGAATCATAGTATTTTCTCTAGGCCGCATATATCGAGTAGTTTTTACTACTATTTTATTTGCAAACAATTCAAAGAATAACGTAAGAATCTAGGAATGGTGAGGACAATTTATATGTCTCACATATCTTGTTTGTTTTGTGCATATATACATTCTCCAATATGTGGTCCTTGATTGAGAATACTGAACCAAACGAAAACATTTTTGTACAAAAATAATGGGTGTTCACAACAAAAACTTGGTTTTATTATATTAATCTTACAATGACGAAACACGTAAAAACAAAGTACTGTAGTTTTACAAAATACAATAACAATACACAGAAACGTTTCGACTAAAAAATCATTATCAAGTCAAGGATACCAGAGAAGTGGCAAATTTAACTTCTTTCACAGCAGACTACATATAGAATGCAACAATAAAATCCTAACGGCCTTAAAATGACAATCTGTGCAGTCTTCCCTTATATCGATAATATGAATCTTACATAATAATTCTGATACTTTTATTACTTCTTCTTGTAATCAGTATTTGTGTGATTGTACAGTCATATATGTTCTTACAATGAAGTCAACTGTTGTCTGGAGCACATCTATGATGTTGTGTAATTTGAAAGCTATCGAAATGATGTTGGGCCAATATTCCGTTCTAAGGAGGATGTACAGAAGATGGTCATGCAGGACATGTTCTTTGGTTTGATCAGAATTGACAATGAGAAGATTAAGACAATCGTAGAATGTGCAAGTGTTTATTCAGTTTATTATGCGGTGTCCTGAGACGGAGGTTGATGCTCTGTCCATGCATGTATGAGTATGTGATAGGTCGTTGCTGGATAGTTTATCTTCTTTTCTGAAGGACTAGCTTTTTCCCCCAAAAAGTATGTGATTTTACTTTCTACCTGCTCCTATTCTCATTCCTTATTTGCGTGTTTGTCTGCCTTCTCGTTACCCGGAACACCACAGTGTGATGGTACCCACTGGAGTCTAACTCGCTTCATGGCAGAAATCTTGCTGAGGTCACTTCTCAGGGATGAAAGTTTAATCTGGAGCGCATGAAAAACAGATGGTGCACCTGTGAAAAAAGATCACCTGTTAGTATTCAGATTTATTCCGATACTCGTATAAGGTGTTGACATATGTATAAGGTGTTGACATATGTATAAGGTGTTGACATATGTATAAGGTGTTGACATATGTATAAGGTGTTGACATATGTATAAGGTGTTGACATATGTATAAGGTGTTGACATATGTATAAGTAGACACTGAACACAAATGGTTGATAATGTTTCAGACATCTGAGACAATTTAATATTTAACCTTTAGTGCGCTCTCTTGTTAAAAATTTCGTTTTAGTAATTTGTCTTTTAGCAATACAGTTTTAGCTAGATTCTTTCTGCAATACAGTTTTAGCTAGATTCTTTCTGCAATACAGTTTTAGCTAGATTCTTTCAGCAATACAGTTTTAACTAGATTCGTTCAACAATACAGTTTTAGCTAGACTCTTTCAGCAATACAGTCTTAGCTAGATTCTTTCAGCAATATTGATTTAGCTAGATTCGTTCAGCATGGCTATTTCAGCAATTTCCAATAGCAGTGTTGTTGCAAAGAGTTATATCTTTAAAAAATAAAACTTAAAATGACGAATATGGAGGTGTTGAATGAGGCCAATACACAGAGAAAGCTTATTATCAATATAAGAAAGAGGCAATCATCATTTTTCGGACATCTAGTGAAAATGGGTGGCATAGAACACATTGTGACAACGGTAAAATCGAGGGGAGACGAGACAGAGGAAGACAGAGAGAGAAATTTGGACAACCTGGTATGGAAGAGCGTCAACATCTGAGATGATAGCAAACACCAGGGACAGAGATTTGTGGAGATACATGATCGTTTAAACCAGCCGGCACGGCACCTAATAGTGACGATGATAACTTGACAAATCAAATATGTGCATTTCATTGACATAAACCATGAATATTTTCTCCACCAGCACCACATGATATTTTCTGGTTCAGCACAAACAGAAATTGAGCAATATAAAACACACATTTATAGCAAAATTGAGAACTTAATCAATTCAAACTTTAGCTAGATGGTTTGAAATTGATGCCTGTCAACTCGTGTGTCCAATTTCCTATTCTACTTGCAAATGTATTCACATCATTTAATCTAGTTACGAAACTGAAGACGAAAATAGAAGATGTGTCCTCCCTCCTCCTCCCTAAAAATTATGTTGAAAGTTAGATCGATATCGCTATTGGTATCCATAAATGATTTTTAATTTAGATGACACTTATTTTGTTGCTACCGGCAACGGGGTTAGGAGGTGTGTGCTATTGTATTATTGTAACAAGTTAATGAAGCGGAGAGAAATGTGGAGGTTGAGGAAAGTAGTGAACAAGTCTGTGGGAAAGTGGGTGTATTAAACTACACGTTGAAATCATAAAGAAAAAATACTGGCTTTTGTAACTCAACAGAGAATACAAATCCGTCGAAATTAGAATAAATTGTTGTCACAACTAGTAGAGTGCAACAAATTGATATTGCCAGCATTAGAGTGAGAGTGAAGCATGTTGATACTGTTCAGTCCTGGTCAACTTATTCTTTTACTTGCTATACGTTCAATAAACTGTCCAGTGTTCGTCAGTTCACTGTGCTAATAGATCGCAAATGATGATGATAACCGTCTAAAAAGTGTGTTGCTGCACCGCTCTGGTGTGTGCGGAGCCGACAGTTAAGTCAAATCCTTGAACACAATTGACCTACCAGAGGTGGGGCATTCATGATCAAGGTTAGACATGAGGGTGTTGTGTGTTCTGTCTTTTCGCGCAGTTCGCTTTCTCTGCGATTGAACAGTACAACAATTCTCATCTATGCAAGTTCCTCTTGTGTTGTTACAGCGTCACATTTGGCGATCTTGCGTAAGGGATTCCCAGCACATGGTGTCTATATCTAAACATTTTAGAAACACTTTAAGAATGTCTTCAAAAATGTGTTTTCTTTCCACCAACAGAATGTCTGCCCCCTTCAAGCTCACCATACATCAAGATGATTGTAGATTGTAATTTAGCACAAAATATTGAGAACAGTTTAGACAGTGTTAGATTAATGTCAATTCAAGATAAAATCTAGAAATAAATCAGCGTGTTTAAGAGATCAATAAAACGGAAAGTTATTGAATGGTTGAGTGTGAACAAGATTTGAGATATATTATGGAATCATAGATAAAACAGGCGATGTACGGAAGAAACCTACAGATCTAAGGTGATCAGACCTGATCAGATCAGATCTGCAGAAAATAGTGGGGAGGCTGCGATAATACTGTGTAAACAGACGATTATGTTCATGGAGACTTTTTTGTTGAGTCGGCGGAGATGGTTGGTTGAGTCTATAGACCTGTTTGATTGAGTCTATGGTGCCTGTTTGATTGAGTCTATGGTGCCTGTTTGATTGAGTCTATTGTGCCTGTTTGATTGAGTCTATGGTGCCTGTTTGGTTGAGTCAATGGTGACTGTTTTGTTGAGTCTATGGTGACTGTTTGATTGAGTCTATGGTGACTGTTTGATTGAGTCTATGGTGACTGGTAGAGTCTATGGTGACTCTTTGATTGAGTCTATGGTGACTGTTTGATTGAGTCTATGGTGACTGTTTGGTTGAGTTTATGGTGACTGGTTGAGTCTATGGTGACTGTTTGGTTGAGTCGATGGTGACTATTTGGTTGAGTCTATGGTGACTGTTTGATTGAGTCTATGGTGACTGTTTGATTGAGTCTATGGTGACTATTTGGTTGAGTCTATGGTGACTGTTTGGTTGAGTCGATGGTGACTATTTGGTTGAGTCTATGGTGACTGTTTGATTGAGTCTATGGTAACTGTTTGATTGAGTGTATGGTAACTGTTTGATTGAGTCTATGGTAACTGTTTGATTGAGTCTATGGTGACTGTTTGATTGAGTCTATGGTGACTGTTTGGTTGAGTCTATGGTGACTGTTTGGTTGAGTCTATGGTGACTGTTTGATTGAGTCTATGGTGACTGTTTGGTTGAGTGTATGGTAACTGTTTGAGTCTATGGTGACTGTTTGGTTGAGTCTATGGTGACTGTTTGGTTGAGTCTATGGTGACTGTTTGGTTGAGTTTATGGTGACTGGTTGAGTCTATGGTGACTGTTTGGTTGAGTCTATGGAGACTGTTTGGTTGAGTCTATGGAGACTGGTAAACAGCCCTTCATTTGAATTTCTAGCCTTTCTACTAATATATTGAAGTAGCAAAGAATATGATGAATCCACACTACATATCATGAAATGATTGAACTACGAAGTAGGGTTTCGATTCATTAGCAGGTTCATATTGTAAAAGACGCTACAGAACCTAACGAAGCATACTCTTAAATATTCGAGCAGTTTAAAGGTATCAAGTTGGAGGTGCACCGTGCTTCGTAGCGAGGGAGAACGAAAGAGAAACAGGCTTCTAAGCTCAACACTTAAAACAAGATGATTGTCTTGGTGGAGTGGTTAAGCTTTGTGCAGTGCATTCTGAAAGTCGTGGATTCGAATTCTAATCGCTTCGTTTGCTGTTTCACGAGTGTCTGTTTCAGATGATTCACATAATTTTCCATGAAGCTGCGGAGCTTCTTGCTTTCTACAATGCTATCTGCATGTGACGTGCTATTTCTGTGGAACCATCAGTATACATACTCTTCGATATCTGTTGGGGAGACTGAGCACCTATGGGTCTGCCCGGAGTGTAATGACGTCAGTTTAGTAACCAATAACCGATTTCTGAGGAAGGGGGAGGAGCTATATGGGAAAATCTGGCGCAGTGAAGTCAATCCTTTACTTTTAAATCTACTTTTATTTTAAATTAAAAATTAATAAACAAGAGAGTGTCAGAAATACAGGTGTTTAAAACATTATCAAATAAATTGACAGGAAGAAAGAGGAAAATAAATGGATGCTGCAGTAGAACAAAACCATATTGATATCTTCTTCTTCTTCGAACGCTCCATATCGACCACTTGTTTATCACTCTTTGTGATTTGTATGTGATCTGAACCTAAGAGCAAATGTACGTTGTGCCAGTTGTGCACCTACAAATATGCCAGCACATCCGATTTCTGCAATGATTTTTATTTACTAGGGTAGCTTCCCTAAACTTCTACTTCAGTCGCTTCTTACGACATGCCTTGTAGGTCGCAGTGGTACTATTCTTTGCTTCCCTTGTGGGCCCGGCACCACACGGGCGTAAACGTGTTTGAAACATTACCAAATAAATTAACACGAAGAAAGAAGAAAATAAATGGATGATGCAGTAGAGCAAAGGCATATTGGATATAATAAGTAGGAATTCACAAGAAATAGAAGAACAATATACATAATAGAAAGACATGATAATGCATCAAACGATTTGTAGAAGATTAGACGAAAGATTTAACAAATATGAACAAGCGTCACATGACCGTGGAACAATGTTAGTTGACTGAAGCTATATAAAAGAACTTGATGAAACTATGGGAACACTATTGTTTGTAACCAACACAATCGCATTGATTAATCGATTAATTAACTGGTTGATAAATTGATGAACAAAAAGGTTATATTTAAATGATGCGTGTCACGCAGTTCTTATGTATTGGTTTCTGTGAGTAATTTTAAGTATGCTTCGTTTGTAATTTTGAGAGTAAATATGAACATGTGTTTGTATGAATGACAAGTTATCAAATATTAAAATATACAGCGAAAATCAATAATATCGACAGTTAAGAGACCAATCAGTGTTTTGTCTATTATCTTTTATTGTCTTTCCTCAGGTGGATGATGTTATTGGTTGTCCACTCTTGCTGTAAGCGTTGGGGTGGGAGCTTTAATTTACATTCCATGGCCAGATGAGTCGCCCTTGTTGTGTTATACCCGTGTTTATTTAGTGTGGTCTTGATATTGTTTATCCATCTTTTCTTGGTCTTTCCTTGGCTCTAGTGCCTGATCTCGATATTGTATACTGTTATTGGTGGTTGGTTGTATTTCATTCTCATTAAATGTCAAACCACTGCATTTGTTGTCTTTCAATGTATTCGGTGCATGAAGTAATGTCCAATCTGCTTCTAATATCTTTCAATGTATTCGGTGCATGAAGTTATGACCCTCTTTCATGCTTCTAATATCTTTTTCCAATGTATTCGGTGAATGAAGTAATGCCCTCTGCTTATGATATCTTTCAATGTATTCGGTGCATGAAGTAATGCCCACTCTGCTTATGATATCTTTCAATGTATTCGGTGCATGAAGTAATGCCACATCTGCTTATGATATCTTTCAATGTATTCGGTGCATGAGTATGCCCACTCTGCTTATGATATCTTTCAATGTATTCGGTGCATGAGTATGCCCACTTGTGATATCTGTTATTTTCGTGAAACCCACTCTGCTTCTGATATCTTTCAATGTATTCGGTGCATGAAGTTAATGCCACTCTGCTTATGATAACTTCAATGTATTCAAGTTGATGAAGTTATGCCCACTTTGCTTCTGATATCCTCGTTTCGTTGTCTATCTTTCCTGGTGACAACCACCGCCCTCCTCCCTGTTTTGTATCAACGTTCTAATTTACTAACAGACATTAGCATTTCTGATCAATAACAACAATTATGTCTAAGTAATCATAGCACTCTGATTGTATAGCAAATTTACAACTCAAATAATTTCAACACGCAAAGAGATAATGTGTTGATGCAGAGATCAGAGCTCTTATGGACATATCAGCAGTGCTATGATAATAGTCCTAATGTAACTGGTAACTGATAACTAATTCGTCATTTTTATCAAACATTCAGTGAGTTTGCTCACACGTCTTTCATTATGACGTATGTAGTATCACAACCTTCTTCACTGACAATATGCATATTCTAACTTACTTTATAAGCACGCGATGACACAATCAATAGAGCGGAAATGTGAACATTGACCTAGAAGATGGAGAGAAGATTGGGCATGTGAACTGTGGACATACAGAAACATATGGAGAGTGTCATGGACAGAAAAAACAACAACTATTAAACAAGTACTTTAACAACTTCAAATGAAAAAAGAGAATTGCTGAGTGATATGGAAATTACACAATTTAGATATTTTGATCATATTAAGAATCATAATACGCTGGTGAAAAGCGTATTCTCTTCATCTTGACCTGACGCTGTGAGGCAAACATGATTCGAGAAAAGTAGAAAGAAAAGTAAGAATACCATATTGTAGGAGAAGGTAGAAGACAGGAGAAGAAAAGGACAGACATTGATACAATTAGGAGAGTAACATCAGGAAATGGACATGAAATAGTCTGAGAGAGTGCGTCTTTAAAGCAAAGATTAAAACTTGTTGGAGAGCTATTATAGTCAACCTTTGATACAGAAACGGCATATGATTGATTGGTACCACACACACTCTACTCACACATAGAAACATATATCATTATTTGTTTTAAATAGGGACACTTAACTTTCCAAGAAATTGTTATTCTAGTACCACAATTCATGAAAGGTCATGAACTCAGTGTAAATACTAACATATTAATTCACATGCTTATGTGGCCAAATAATGACTCACAAACACACTTCAGCAAGTGATTCACATCTAAGATCAATGTCTTCAAGATGGATGGGTTTCACTTTTGTTCCTTAAAAAGTTGATCTTGTTCCTTCTTGTAAGATACATCTTGCTCGCCACATTATTGTTATCGATACTTAATTCTAGGACATTCTTTTATGAAAAACAATGGACATTTGTTGTTTTGTTTCTTGGTTTTTTTTCTTTTCAAAAGAAACAGCATCAGGAAAAGTTTCTGTACAAAGTTTCATCAGTGCAAACAACATCAGAGATGAGACGAAGAATGACACAAAGAACAATAGCAATAGATAGAGAAGCACTCAAGGACAATAAATTTTGTTAATGAATAATGAAGAAAATCCTTCGACTTTTGATCTCTTAGACGTATCTGTGACATCCGGTCACTCATCTGTAGTACCTTCTTTGGCCAGTTGATCTGTTGAATCATTTATTGATATTTCTTAGTGAGAGATATTCCACAATGCGCCGACCTTAGACTGATTGCACAGTTCAGACTGTAGACATGATTTATAGACCTGGCAGTTTTCTTCATTGAAGTGTTTAGAGTGTAGATCTTGCGTTGGTCAGAAATACCACAAGTTATAAACTGAGATTCATTTTCACTAGATTTTTTAGCTGTCACATTGAATGTCTGTTTTTTCTGTATCATAAATATGACATCGTGTCCATGTTGGCACTCTCCTTCTTCTTCTTAAGCTTCGACTAATTGTTAAACTACTCTCTGTGATTTGAATGTAATCCGAGCCTACGAGCGATTGTACGTTGTGATAGCTATGTATCAACAAGTAAGCCAGCACATTCGATTTCTGCAACGCTTTTCATTTACTAGGTAGCTTCCTAGCCCTACCTCAGTCGACTCTACAATATGCATTGTAGGTCGCAGTGTTTATATTCTTTGTTTCTCTTGCGGGCACCCGGCAACACACAGGCGGTTGGCAATCTGATTGTTTTTCTAATTTAAAAAAAAGTATATATATTTACTCATCACTTCCATCCCTTCTGGTTGATTGATTGATTGATTGATTGATTGATAGGACCACCATCATTGCTCTTCTGTGAGTAACCACGTGTGCTCCGATCTCTTTCTTACACAGGAAGATTGCAGGTTCAGTGCACGAACTCCGTAGCACCGGCGATGGTCCCTGATGAAATTTTGAAGGTGATGTACATGTCTTTCGTAGAAATTTTATTTTTTAAACTTTTCAAATTAATTTTCCCCGGACAGAGGCTTTTCAAATGGTTTGGCCACCTGGTCAGAATGAACCCGAATACACCAGTTGCAAGAGCGTACAACCTGAAAATGGAATCATCAAGAGGAAGGGGCAGACCAAGAAAAGATGGGTTGATGGAGTTACAGACATTTTAAAACTCCACAATACCACAGCATATCAAGCGACCGAGCGTGCATTATCTCGGAAACCGATCATAAGTTAAACCTGCTACGCCTAGCGGCAAAAAGCAGAGAAGGACAAAAGAAAGAAAGAAAGAGAGGCTTTCCAACCTGATTTTCTCGATTTTGGTCTGCCAAGGGTTCTTGTACGTGCTCAAATTGAACATGGGAGCTACGTTTTATCGTCCGTCTCCGATAGGACTAGGAGCTCGATCTCATCTACACTGTGATGAAGGATCTCTGGAAAAATATCCAGACAGTTCAACGAAGGAGGCAAACCTGGTACCTTTGGCACGATAGACAATCGCCTAACCTCTACGCCACAGAGACTCTCTATTCCTTCTGTGTTTTCTATATGTGATCCATGTATACCAAGAGCTATTGTCATATCCATCATTCAGGAAACTGACAGTGATTGTTATACGTTACACGTTACTGTCTTCATTCTGATGGAATATTTCTTTTACTAATGGCTGGGTATGTACTAGAAAAGTTCTGATATCTGACTATAAAGTCGTTTAGCCTAGGAATACAAAAATTAATGAAATTGTGAAAAATGTGAAAAGTGTTAGGGTTACATTAAATATTTGTTAATACTGTTTTTTGTTAGAAAACTGTTAATTCAATATTTTCTCTTTCTACATCATCATCATCATCAAATAGTTTGTTGGCATTACTTTGCCACCCTAACAATCTTTTCGAATTTATCTCTCTCATAGACCAGATGTCCAGCTTCTTCAGCCATCATGATCAGACCATCATTTACATCCTGAATCCATCTTCTCCGTGGTCTTCCTCTTCTCTGTCTTTCTACATACATTCCATTGATATCCTGATGTTGTCCTAATTGCTACACACTATCTAACCAGATTCTATGATATAAACATCTTCAATGGAACACAATTGAATGTAACACGATTATATTTAATCATTTAATCATGAATAACACGATTATATTTAATCATTTAATCATGAATAACACGATTATATTTAATCATTTAATCATGAATAACACGATTATATTTAATCTGTCCGGTAATGGCGAAACACGTAAAAACAAAGTACTGTTATTTTACAAAGTATAAAAAGCACAAGCAAAAACATTGTACAGCGACGTTTCGACCAAAAGACATTTATCAAGAAAAGGATACACCACAAGGAAAGATATACACTTTCTATACGCCAGACATAACTTATACAATTAGACAATAAATCCATAACGGCCCTAAAACGAAAATATGTAGCTAAAAACGAAATAAATGCGAAAAAGTAGGAATGGAAGAAAGAATATAAACAATAATAATTTGGTCGAAACGTTGCTGTGTATTGTTATTATTTTTGTACTTTGTAAACCTCCAGTAAGATGGAGATATGTTGGGCACACCTTGAGGAGAAATGATCAACGAATATCAAAGCAGGCATTGAAGTGGGATGCAAAGGGTTCAAGAAAGAGAGGTCGAACTAAGGAGACCCTGAAACGATCTTTGCTAAGAGAGGCAGGAAATATCGGTCTCAGTTCCATGGAGGAGATTGAGCGAGTTGCCCAGGATAGAGCGGTATGGAGAAATTACTTGCAGGCCCTATGTAACGTATAACGGTACGAGAGGAATTATTATTATTATAAACCCCAGTACTTTGTTTCGTTATTGCTAAATAGTTTTACTGCAGTCTTCCCTTATATCGATAATCATGTCCGGTAACTAACATTTATTTTTAAAGTTGAGAAATGAAATATATTTTGCGAGCAATTTTCGTTTCCCTACCGACATCAAATCTCAGTTTGAAATAATTTACTGCAAGTGTGGAGCTCTCATGTCAGGAAAAAAAGGAATTGTTTCCACACAAATTTTTCATTTATCGATTTTGCTCTTGTTCTAATTTAATTTGATCAGCTAGTTTATACTTGTGGCGGTTTCACATCGGACTATTGTTTTCCACTAATCGCATACAACATGTACTACATACAAGGTAAAATAAAGTTTTATATATATACTGTAACAATATTTCTAAGTTGAGTTAATTCTGTTCTGTTATCTACAGTTAGTACAGTGAAAGTACTGCATACGTCAACAATCTGAGACTTGTCAAAGTTTCCCTAAATGTGGATTCACTGTTCTTGACCTGGTTACGGTAATACACATAGTAGTTATAGGCACATCATTTATAGATCTTTCTTTCTTCTTTCTCTTTTTTTATTGTCCTTCTCTGCTTTTTTGCCGTTAGGCGTAGCAGGTTTAACTAATGATCGGTTTCCGAAATAATGCACGCTCGGTCGCTTGATATGGTGTGGTATTGTGGAGTTTTAAGATGTCTGTAACTCCATCAACCCATCTTTTCTTGGTCTGCCCTTTCCTCTTGATGATTCCATTTTCAGGTTGTACGCTCTTGCAACTGGTGTATTCGGGTTCATTCTGACCAAGTGGCCAAACCATTTGAGATAGTACGAGTATTTATAGGGACAGTATTCAAGGTGTTTGTATTTATATTGTTTGTATATATAGTGTTAATATTTATAAGAGCGTCTGTAGCAGGTAGCGAGCTTGATTACAACCAAAGCGTACCTGGTTCAAACACCGCTGTGTGCAGGTTTTAAGGTAAATTAGTTCCCTTGAAATTTTACAAACAGCAAAATTAGACCTCATCATTCAGAAAGCAACGGCAAACTACTGAACGTATAAGTGGTACTTAGAAAAATCGCCGACTCGTTTACTGTTGCTGATGGCTACGCCCTGTAAAGGAATGCCACGATTTTCATTTCATTTATAAGAACAGTATTTATAGTGATAGTATTTATAGTGATAGTATTTATAGTGATAGTATTTATAGTGATAGTATTTATAGTAATATACTGGTCTCAGTTCCATAGAGGAGATTGAGCGAATTGCCCAGGATAGAGCGGCATGGAAAATTTGCTTGCAGACCCTACGTAACATATGAATGAGATGAATTATTCGTACGAGACGAATTATTATTATTATTTATAGGGATAGTGTTTATAGTGATAGTATTTATAGTGACAGTGTTTATAGTGAAAGTGTTTATAGGGATAGTATTTTTAAAGACAATATTTATAGATATTGTAGCTAATGACATATTAGTTGTAAAGATCATATTTATAGACATGTTATATTTATTAATATTATTTATAAATATGTTATATTTAAAGAGAAAGTATTTATAAGGGACAATAGTTATAAATAAAATCTTTACATACATCAGTTTTATAAATAATTTTTATAGGAACAATAGTTATAGAGACAATATTTATAGAGAATATAGTTATAGAGATAATATTTATAAGCACACTAGCTAGAAAGATAATATTTATAGGTCATCATAGTCAGGTGCCGTGCCGGCTGGCGTAGACGATCATGGATCTCCACAAATCTCTATCTGTAGTGTTTGCTATCAACTCAGATGTTGACGCTCTACTGTGGTATGAAGTCAGGCTATCCAAAATTTTCTCTCTCTGTCTCGTCTACCCTCGATTTTTACCTGTTGCTACAATGTGTTCTCTCTCTCTCTCTCTCTCGATCGTTCTAAGGCCATTTTTATCATTCTGTGATATATAAATAGCCAGAACATAATGTACCTGCACCAACCTTCAGCACCTATTGGAGCACAGTTGCTTATCCTTGGGTGGAGTGTTCGATTTCAGCCAGCGTTTGTTTGCGGTACGCTTTCCGATAGCCTTTGGCTGTCCCCAGCCGAACCCACAAGGCAGCGGGTGAAGGCCATTTTCTTTCAGGGCAGCGATCCTTAAACGGCCTGCCCTCCCGGGCTTATGCGCGCCATCTGTCCAGCAAAACCGGTCGTTTTAATGAACACCTTGTTTTGCCGCCCGTTCAGGTTTGTTTACGGTTTGCTCCGCTAGACTTTGATTGTCCCCAATCAGACTACAAGGCAGCAGTAGTTCCCTGCGAACGGAAATGTGCACTGGCTTTACGTCTGCTGGGCTTTCCAGTTGTTCTGTACATTTGGGTGGACGCACACCCTCTTGCCTGCCATGCTTGCCGCTGCCGCGCTTGCCGTGCCGGCCTGCCCCTCGATGAGGCCCACTATTGCTTTGCCAGCGTCCGTGCTCGCTCTGCCCTGGTGCCTACCTCACCATTTCCGTCAATTCCCACTGGGCTGTTCGACTTCGATGGGGCAAAAATCGAGTTTCGCCCCATGATACCTACGTGCAACTCAACTCGACTCCCAGCATACTCATCGTCTCTAGGGTAGTGGTAGAAGAGAGAGCATGCTTGGGCTCCGAATTTCACCACACGCGGGTCAACGTCTCTTCGATGACTATGGGTAGTGCTCCCATCTCTGTGATGGGGCCAGTACTTTGACCTATGTGGACCAACGTGCGGCCCAATTCATCACCCAGCATACTTATCGGCTCAAGAGAGGTGCATCAAGAAAGAGAATGCGCTGGCTCCGAGTTCCGCCCCGCGAGATTCCACATGTATCGTTCTAGCTTTTCCCATCGTCCGGGAGAGGTGAGCATTAATAGTCACTCTGGGAGTTCGCATGTCTGTGTTGCGAGCGGATTCCATCAAACATGACTACCTTTGCATCTCTACTTGCCCCAAAGTAGCTTTCCCACGGCACCTGCCCTATTAGCCAGACGGGAACTACCGTCTGTTACCAGGGTCACCACTTAGAGGTGATAGCAGGGGATTAGAGACATCTCTCGAATCCTGGCGCGCCGCTTCCTTGTATCTTTGACCCCCAATGTGTTCTAAACCTCCCATCCTTATCACATACCCGAAAAAAGAATGACTGCCTCTTTCTTATATTGATGATAAACTTTCTCTGTGTCTTGATCTCCTTCAACACCTCAACATTAGTCTATTCTGTATAGTTAATTGCATATCCTTTACAGGATTTTGCGAATCAACCTCAGCTTTTTAAAGCTGTTTGTGATTTTTCTAGGCATTATTACGTTCAGTAGTTTGCCATTGCTTTCTGAACCGGTGGTGCCATCGTCCTTTGTAAACACACACGCGAAACAATTTGCAACCGAACCGTCCTCAGTGTGATTCGAACTCATAACGCCAGGGTTAATAGACCCTAAGCCACAGACGCCACCCTATACTGTATACTAGCTAATATATTGCAATAAAAGATCGCCCGGGATAAACAAAAATAATTACGTAGTGAAAAGGTCATGGATAAAACGTGAAAGATATGAGCATGCAGATGGCATGATATGATTCCCTACTGAATCTCCTGCATTAATTATTGAATATGCATACACAAACTAGAATAATGTAGACATCATTTATTCAGTGGCGGCTCGTGATCATTTTTGTTGGTGAGGCCAGAAAAAATGTTCTGAAAAATCATTGTTTTGGGTTGTTATATTTTAATTTATAAAATAATAAATACACATTATACATTATTTTTGGTAGGGCCCGGCTCCACTGGCCCTTAATGACAAGCCGCCAGTGATTCTATTCAAGAAAAGTAAAATACTGGAATGAGAGTGAAATAATAATAAGAGAAAGAAAGAGAAAGGAATGTGCCGAGGAAACTGATCAATCAATAATAGATGTGTATCGTACATATATAATGAGAAGAGAGTGCGTGACCTTCCTGCATAAAGCTCTTAATGTTTGATGATATTTTTTGCTAACTACAACGTGCAGTGATTTGTTCCAGATCCTCGTTAGTTAATGGACTTCTTGATTTCAAATTAGTTCCATTTGTACTAGACATACAATTGTTCATAAAGATAAATACGACGAAAACAAACAGCAATGTCATGGATACCAGATGGTAAACAAAAATGTGGAAGACCCAGAACCATCTGGAGGAGAACAGGAAATGAAAGAAAAAAATCACAGCTTAAACGCAACACAGTGGATGGCCAAGAACAGAGATACATGGCGTCCATTTAGTGCTAAAGGTGTCGTCACAGGCTAGAGAGAGAGAGAGAGAGAGAGAAAGAGAGAGATACTACAAAACATGGAAGTCACTTGTTGTATATTGATGTATCCGTTACATATTCTTTACGCCCGAATATTTACCGGGGCCTAAGTGGTTACCGGGGCCCAAATTTAGGGTGTAAAGAATGGAACCACTGTTACCTGCCACGCATGTCGTAAGAGGGGACAAAGGAGGTTTAACTGAAATCGGATGCATGTATTCTAAACGTGTAGAAGTCTAGGGACCTACCAAACCAATGTGTAACGTATACACGTTCTTGGCAAAGATCAAACATATCACAAAGAGGGATTAAAATTGGTCGTAAAGAACGAACGCAAAGAAGAAAGAAATATTCTTTAGTTACAAAAACGCACAAGTTTTATAGAAGTAGAGTAATATTCCAATTAGTTCGTTTTAGAATATTCTTCCATTAGAAGTTGATATGAGGTTTCTGTGGCGTAGAGGCTATGTGATTGTCTCTCGTGCCAAAGGTAGCAGGTTCGCTCCCTCGTGGAGCCATCGGAATATTTTTCCAGAGATCCCTGATCTCAGTGTAGGTGAGATCGAGTTCCAAGTCATATCGGAAACGGACAATTTTTATTTATTTTTTCGATCCAGAAGTACTTGAGCCTTTCAGCTCTTCGGCTCGGTGTCATGGACATCGTAACCTTCGGTTCGGTGCCACGAACACCGTAAATCTGGGGAATCTGTGGCTTTTTCTGCCATCCCGCGGAATTGAACCTGCACACACAGAGGGATAGTCACACGTAGTCCAACGCGCTACGAACACGCTGACCAGACGGGCAAACGGACAATAAAACGTGGAACCCGTGTTTGATTTCAACACGTAAAAGAACCCTTGGCAGTTCAAAAATGGAGAAGAGCAGGCTGGAAAGGACCCGGACAAATATCATTAGAAAAAGATTAAAAACAAAATTCCTACATAAATATCTTCACCATTAATAATTACATCGGAGACCCTCGCCAGTGCTACGGAGTTCGTAGCTAAGATCTTCCGGTGTAAGAAAGAGATCGGATCACACATGGTTACTCACCGAAGTGCAATGATGATGGTACAATCAATCAATCTACTATAAGTAGATAAAATCAATAGGCATGTCCACCCAAGCAGAAGTAGATAAGTGTATCATCGACAAGTGTTGAGAAACATTTCAACCGTGTTGTTTATCGTGATACAAAATCGTTGAAGCGATGCATGAAAAACAACTTCATTGACATTGCTAGTAAAATTAACAATATCTCATATTATAACTAACAGTAATTTTTCATGTTATAACTAACACTAATTTCTATATATACACAGGACCGTAAGGTATATTTTCTCAGTATGATGCAAGTCTTCGAAATGCCGCCCTAAACAATTTTTTTCTTAAAATAACCTTCATTTGTGATGTTGATTTCTCTGCTTATGCCGCTCCCCTTACGGTACCGCCTGATGTGGCTGATATACATTCAGATTATATAAATACATATACAGATTCTAAGCTTTAGTACATATACAGACTCCTACAGCTATATGTGTACATATATTTTATTATTTATTATTATTTTTATATTCCTCTCGTACCGTTCTACTTTACATAGGGCCTGCAAGCAATTTCTCCATACCGCTCTATCTGGGCAACTAGTCAAATCTTTGGAATTCAGTCCGATATTTTTCACCATTTTTCAACGTTTATTTTACGTTTCTCCAGTGCGTCCTTTCTTTCTCAACACCCCTGCCCCCCTAATCCTCCTCCACTTCAGTGCCTGCTTTGTAATTTTGGATCATTTCTTCTCATGGTATGCATAAAATATCTAAATTTTCGTATACTTATAACAGTTATTACTAATTGTTGACCATACATTCTTATATTACATATGTATATACAGTGGCGGCTCGTCATTAAGGGCCAGTAGGGCCAGGCCCCACCAAAAATAATAATGTATAACGTGTATTCATTATTTTATAAATTAAAATATAGCAACCAAAATACCATGATTTATCCGGAAAAAATGTCTTGCCCCACCAACAAAAATGACTACGAGCCGCCACTGTGTATATATATATATATATATTCTCACGTATGTGTGTATTTTCGTATTTATTAAATATGTTACGTGTGAATTATGCGTTAGTTACAACTTATTTCTTCATTACTATTTAACTCAGTAGTTATGCTTACCACTATGACCTTCGCGCTGGCAAGCAATGGAAATGTTTCTGATGTACCCATGAACAACTCAAATTTCTCCCTGTCCGCATCCTCTCAGACAGGTCTTGCTTGGATCCTACAGTTTCTACAAACAGGTAATCATATCTCTAACCTCACATTTTATTACCAGATTTGTTGTTTCTTTTCCAATCATTACTAACTGTCTTTAATGTTTATTGAACTAAGACCAAAAACTACATTCTTACATGCCATTTTTAAAATCATGTTAAAAAATCATTTTTAAAAATCATGTTAAAAAATCATGTTAAAAATCATGTTAAAAATCATGTTAAAAATCATGTTTAAAAATCATGTTTAAAAATCATGTTAAAAAATAAGAAGGGTTGGTGAAGTCTATTACGAAAGGAGGCATCCCTGCAAAGAAGAGAAGATGAAGATTACGGAGAAGATGGATTCATCATGTAACTGATGACTTGAGCATGACTGCTGCAGAGGCGGAACATCTGGACCATGAGAGAGAAAGAGAGAGAGAGTGAAATTTCGAAGGACTGTTATTGTGGTAATGTTCTGCCCAGGACAAGCTATTTGATGTTGATCTTCTTCTTCTTCTTTGCGTTCGTTCTTTACGACCAATTTTAATAACTCTTTGTGATATGTTTGATCTTTGCCAAGAACGTGTATACGTTGCACATTGGTTTGGTAGGCCCCTAAACGCATAGACTTCTACATGTTTAGGACATGTGCATCCGATTTCAGCCAAACCTCCTTCGTCGCCTCTTACGACACGCGTCGCAGGTAACAGTGGTTCTATTCTTTACACCGCAAATTTGGGACTCGGTAACCACTCGGGCGTTTGATGTTGATGAATAATTATCTTTACTGAATTTAGATAATAATTGCTTGATGTCTTGTATCTGTATTATCATGGTATAACTTTATATGTAAACACGTAAAAACAAAGTACTACAGTTTTACAAAATGCATAAACATTGACGATAAACAGCAACGTTTCGACCAAAAGGCCTTTATCAAGCAAACAATACAACAAGAATGACGAATTTCGAGGAACACTACAAATGGACGATTACATGTGGAAACATAAACCTATCTGATGAAAATCTGGGAATAAAACGAACAACGAAATGAGTGCAACACAAAAACCGAAAGTGGAAAAGGAGAGGAACAAATAAACAATATAGTGGATAAATGACACATATATGGAGCAAACACACATATAGATAACAAGGCACGAGATAAGACAGTACTAAGAAGCATAGGAATGTAATGCGTTGAGTCCAAGAGGTCGCAAAGTGCCATAGAATGAAATAAAACGGTTCTCCAGGGCGAATCGACTGCGATCATCGGAGGAACATGATCGGATGGCTGTGACCTGGACATCGTCAACTCCTGAATGGCCAGTATCATTGAAATGAGTGGCCACAGGAGTCTAGAAGCATTGGCGAATATCGCGTAAGTGTTGGGCGAATCGGTCACTGAGCCTCTTACCGGTTTCACCAATATAGGCCATATGGCATCGTTTGCAGGTGATAGCATAGATGATATTGCGGGACTCACACGTGAAACTGTCTTGAATGGTATAGGTAGCTTTTGGAAAAGAGACAGTACGGGTCTGTATTACATATGCACATGTATTACAGCGCCGACGGCCACATTGGATGGTGCCAAAGTGACTCTGGATGTTAGGCTTGAGGCGACTGTGCACCAACAAATCCTTGAGGCTTCTGTCCCGTCTGTACGCCACCAAAGGATAGTGTTGGAAGACTGAACGTGTCTCAGGATCAGACTGAAGAATAGGAGATGATGGAATAAGACCTTTTTCACCAGGGAACTATGAGGGTGGAAAGTTAAGATAAGTTTAACCCTGTCAGAATTGGGGTTCTAAGTATGTGAGAGAGGGCCTCCTGGCGAGCAATTGGCTGAACCCGATGCATGGCAGATGTAAGCACATTCTCCGGGTATAGGCGCTGGCGGAAGAAATCAAGCATCTTATGAGCTCTATCAAGAAAATCGTCGTCCTCGCTGCAGAGGCGACGAAGGCGTAAGAGTTGAGAGAAAGGTAAAGAGTCACGACAAGCCTGGGGATGGGAAGAGGTATACAGAAGAAAGCTATGTGTATCAGTAGGCTTGTAGTATACTGATGTAGTGATAGTGGATAGGCTGATGGTGATAGTGATGTCAAGAAAATTGACACAGGAGGTAGAGATGTGAGAGGTGAACCGAATAGCAGGATTGAAGAACTTTATATATACGTTTGCTGGTAAATATGACTGCCAATCGGTGTACATTATATATATATATATATATCTAGAGTCCAGAAAACAAATGCAATAACCTACCAACTAGCGCCACTACTTAGACATCCAAACATCTCACTGACAGCTAAACAACAGTTGATCAACAGCATCTTCATACCCACCCTATGTTACCAACGCCAAACATGGACAATGAATAAGAAACATACACAGAAAATAGCAACATACGAAATGAGATGTCTCCGCAAAGTCACCAACAACACAAGAATTGACAGAGTAACGAATACCAGCATCAGAGAAAAGGTTGGAACAAGACTGTGCTCGAATTATATAGCAAAACAAAGAATGAAGTGGTTTGACCACTTAGTAAGAATGCGAACAGACCAAACTGCCTATAAAGCTTTCCACAACAGAATATCAGGAAGGAAGGCGAGAGGAAGACCGATAAAAAGATGGATAGATAACATAGTTAAATTCTGCCAGGGGACTAAGAAAACCATCACACAAGTCACCAGAGAAGCACAAGACAAATACATAAAACCACGACACTGGTTTAACAACCCGGTAACAGTGTGCTGACAAAAGCAGAGAAGCGCAAGACAAATACATAAAACCACGACACTGGTTTAACAACCTGGTAACAGTGTGCTGACAAAAGAAAGAAGATATATATATATATATATATATAATAATTCAACAAAAAAGACAATTGTGATATAATATCAACTATATCGATTGTTTATATTGTAATCTCCATTTACGCCATCTATGACATAGTTTTTATATGATATTCATGTCCATAATTGATATAGTGTTTAGTGTTTTTGTAAAGGAAAGGTCTATAGTCCAACTCTCATGTATGACGTTGCCAGAACAAGTGTATCACGTGATTGTGTCGCCAATCCTTCAAGCATAAACCGCATCCTAACTATGGGTACCATTCTTGAGTGTCCCAGAACTATACTTGTGCATTCAATCAGAAGGCGTTCTAAACGTTCACATTGCTACCTGGATAAAATTAGGATGCACAGTTTATAATCGATTATAGATATAATCTAATGATAAAGGATGACAGAGATCACAATGGCTGACTTCATTGCACCGGGTTTTACCTCATATGGCCCGGTCCCTCTTCGTAGAAATTGCACAACACCTGCCACGACTAATGTACAACGCATACACTCCACAGCTCCGGCAACAATGCTAGGGGTCTATGGAAAAAAATGCACTCGTGAACAAAACGACGCAATCTGGATTCTAACCCAGTATATATATAACTCCTGTTTGTTCGTTTGCTTGATAAAGGCCTTGTTGGTCGAAACGTTGCTGTATTTTGTCATTGTTTTGTAATTTGTAAAACTACAGTACTTTGTAATTACGTGTTTTGATTCTAACCCACGACCTTCAGAACGTAAAGCAAAGGTTTAACCACTTAACCACAGAGACTCACAGCAAAGGTTTAACCACTTAACCACAGAGACTCCCAGCAGAAGTATTGTTAGCTTCTTAACATATAGCCATGAGTTTGGTTGCTATATTGTTTAGCTTAAGATTATATAGAACATGCTGAAGGTAACGCTTATATGAAAGAATAATATTACAAATTATTCTAATATATACCTGATTGATTGATTGATTGATTTATTGGACCGTTATCATTGCACTTCCGTGAGTAACCATATGTGTTCCGATCTCTTTCCTGGACATGAAGATTTCAGCTGCAGTGCATGAACTCCGTAGCACCCGCTAGAGTACCTGATGTAATTTTGAAGATGGTAAAGATATTTTTGTAGGAATTTTATTTTAATCTTTTCTAATAAATTTTGTCTAGGCAGCGGATTTCCAGCCTGCTCTTCTCGATTTTAAACTGCCAAGTGTTTTTTTGTGCTCAAGTTGAGCACGAGACTTAAATTTTATCGTCCCTCACCTACACTGAGATCAGGGTCTCTGGAAAAATATCCAGATGGCTCCACGAGGGAGCGAATCTTGTACCTTTGGCACGAGAGAGCCCTAAATATATACAAAAACATACTATAGACATAGACTATTGATTTATTTCATTGAACCGGGTGTCCCATTTGGCTCTGTCGCTGTTGACAGAGATGGCACGCCATTTACTGATAGTGTTGCACAAGGCACAACTCCGTAGCTCCAACAACAATCCTACATATCTCATGAAAATATTGCACGTGTGACTCAGTCTGAATTCGAACAAACAACCTTCAGAACTACAAGCAAACACCGTAACCACTTGGTTACAGAGAACACATATAACTACAAGCAAACACCGTAACCACTTGGTTACAGAGAACACATATAACTACAAGCAAACACCGTAACCACTTCGTTACAGAGAACACATATAACTACAAGCAAACACCGTAACCACTTGGTTACAGAGAACACATATAACTACAAGCAAACACCGTAACCACTTGGTTACAGAGAACACATATAACTACAAGCAAACACCGTAACCACTTCGTTACAGAGAACACATATAACTACAAGCAAACACCCTAACCACTTCGTTACAGAGAACACATATAACTACAAGCAAACACCGTAACCACTTCGTTACAGAGAACACATATAACTACAAGCAAACACCGTAACCACTTCGTTACAGAGAACACATATAACTACAAGCAAACACCCTAACCACTTCGTTACAGAGAACACATATAACTACAAGCAAACACCGTAACCACTTCGTTACAGAGAACACATATAACTACAAGCAAACACCGTAACCACTTCGTTACAGAGAACACATATAACTACAAGCAAACACCGTAACCACTTGGTTACAGAGAACACATATAACTACAAGCAAACACCGTAACCACTTCGTTACAGAGAACACATATAACTACAAGCAAACACCGTAACCACTTCGTTACAGAGAACACATATTTCAATAAGTGATTTCTCTGAACGACTTGATTATTGAACGTGATGCTTTGAGAGATTAAACTTTACTGAGAAAATGTTCAAAGAATTCTACAACATGTATACCTTGTCGGAGAATCGCACTCTCAACACAACTTAAGATAACTTGTAATGTTTATTATACTTTCTTTAATAATTCTTGTCAGGTAGATACATTCTTGTATAGGAAAGTGTCATCTACATAAGTTAACGTTAACCCGGCAGGTTATGTGGATTGCATTTTGATATTTCTGAGCGTATAAATGTTAAACACTCACGTGATAACATTGTACAGGCTGATAAGTTTTGTACTCCCATGAGATGAAACTGATGTGTTTCTTGTACTTCCATGAGATGAAACTGATGTGTTTCTTGTACTCCCATGAGTGTACTCCCATGAGATGAAACTGATATGTTTCTTGTACTCCCATGAGATGACACTGATGTGTTTCTTGTACTTCCATGAGTGTACTCCCATGAGATGAAAATGATGTATTTCTTGTACTCCCATGAGATGAAACTGATGTATTTCTTGTACTTCTATGAATGTACTCCCATGAGATGAAACTGATGTGTTTCTTGTACTTCCATGAGATGAAACTGATGTGTTTCTTGTACTTCCATGAGATGAAACTGATGTGTTTCTTGTACTTCCATGAGATGAAACTGATGTGTTTCTTGTACTCCCATGAGATGAAACTGATGTGTTTCTTGTACTTCCATGAGATGAAACTGATGTGTTTCTTGTACTTCCATGAGTGTACTCCCATGAGATGAAACTGATATGTTTCTTGTACTCCCATGAGTGTACTCCCATGAGATGAAACTGATATGTTTCTTGTACTCCCATGAGATGAAACTGATGTGTTCCTTGTACTTCCATGAATGTACTCCCATGAGATGAAACTGATGTGTTTCTTGTACTTCTATGAATGTACTCCCATGAGATGAAACTGATGTATTTCTTGTACTTCCAAATGTACTCCATGAGATGAAACTGATGTTTTCTTGTACTTCCTATGAATGTACTCATGAGATGAAACTGATGTGTTTCTTGTACTCCATGAGATGAAACTGATGTGTTTCTTGTACTTCCATAAATGAGTTGTACTCCCATGAGATGAAACTGATGTGTTTCTTGTACTTCCATGAGTGTACTCCCATGAGATGAAACTGATGTATTTCTTGTACTCCCATGAGATGAAACTGATGTGTTTCTTGTACTTCCATGAGTGTACTCCCATGAGATGAAACTGATGTGTTCCTTGTACTTCCATGAATGTACTCCCATGAGATGAAACTGATGTATTTCTTGTACTCCCATGAGATGAAACTGATGTGTTTCTTGTACTTCCATGAGTGTACTCCCATGAGATGAAACTGATGTATTTCTTGTACTCCCATGAGATGAAACTGATGTGTTATTCATATGTACTCCGATCATGTTTTGTACTCCATGAGATGAAACTGATGTGTTTCTTGTACTTCCATGATGTACTCCATGAGATGAAACTGATGTATTTCTTCCATAGTGTACTCCCATGAGATGAAACTGATGTATTTCTTGTACTTCCATGAATGTACTCCCATGAGATGAAACTGATGTATTTCTTGTACTTCCATGAATGTACTCCCATGAGATGAAACTGATGGAATATTAAACACAGAAAATAAAAGTAGAAGCAAACAAAAAATAAACATGTCAGAAAAAGAATAACATTGTGGTTGTCAAGGTAACAGAAAACGATAGCGACAAAAAGTTACATAAAGTCGATATTCTGAGTTGATTAATTACAGAAAAAGCAACTGTAACATCGGTAAACAAAGGGATTCATTGTCTATTGTTTTTCTCCAGGTGGATGATGGAAGTGGTTTCCACTCCCCCTTTTGCCGTTAAGCGTAGGGTGGAAGCTTTAATTTGCGTTCTAGGCCCGATGAGTGCCATTGTTGTGTTTTATTCATGTTTGTTTAGTGTGGTCTTGATATTGTCTATCCATCTTTTCTTGGTCTTCCCTTGACTCTAGTACATGATCTCTAGTTATCGTATGCTATTATTGGTGGTTGGTTGTATTCCATTCTCATTAAATGTCTAAACCACTGCATTTGTTGTCTTTCAATGCATTCGGTGCATGAAGATATACCCACTCTGCTTCTAATGTCTCCGTTTCGTAGTATATATTTCTTGTCACCGTCTTTTCAAGAATTTCGTTTCACACGTGGTGAGCTTTTTGTTTTATGTTGCTGTAAGAAACCAAGTTTGACAATGGTAACATAGCGTTGACTAAGAAATACTTTTATCATCTGTCTGTTTACTTCGATTTTGATCTTTGGGTGTTTTAGTAATGGTGCAAGCTATAAAAAGTCCGTTCAACTTGTCATGCCCACAGATAAAAATGTGTATCTTTGTAATCATTTGATGAAATAACTTTAAAACTTGCATGTGAACTATACATGTTCCCGACGCTACAAAATATTTTTGCCATTCAAACAATCATACCATCTAGAAGTTTCCTTCTTTGTGCTATATATTTAACGCCTTTGTTGGCATGGTTGAAGAAAACTCATGTTTACAGCAATTTAATACATTGATGATAAAAATAGCAACATTCAGGGCGAAATTCATAGGTTTTGAAAAGTTTTGCATTTTCGCCACCATAACGACTCGGCTTGAACTGGTAAAGAATTGAGTCATTAGTGCGAGACGGACATTTAGTTAAAGGCGTATATCGAAATTAGTGTGAAGTTATTTTGTAATATTGTTGACTTCTATATTGTTGACAGTCATTGATTTAACATACATAATGAGTTTGAAGTGCAAATTTATTACAATGCAAAAGTGTCATTAATGTTATACGTGCATTTCCGCAAAGAGAAACAGATGGGTCATCTGTACCACAGTATACAAGAACCAGAGAAAGAGCAATAGCAGCTTTGTGTTTAGATAGAAAGTCGTTTTCTCGTTGAATGAAACAGAATTGTGGATACACAAAGGCAACTGTGCAGCAAAGAAGGAAAGTATTTGTTGACGATTTTGACAAAGGTGTTATCAGACGTGAAATTTTGAAAATGTTCCAGTACAATGAGCTTGTTACTTTACGTAAATTGAAAAGTCGTCTATTATCACATTGTGACATTGAAATATCTAAAACAAATTTGTGGAAGATTGTGAGAGGAGCTGGTTTCACTTTCCGTAAAACCACTGATGGAAGGAATATAGTTTGTGAAAAGCCAAACCTCGTTACCTCACGAAGCATTTACTTAAGGAAAATACGTCAGCTACGCGAGGATGGGTACGATATTGTCTATTTAGATGAATCATGGATTAATGCTCACCATACTTTTGACAAAGAATGGCAGTCAGTGGACAGAGTTAAACGGAGGAAAATTCCAAGCAGTAAGGGACAACGCCTTATTCTTGCACATGTGGCAGCAAGAAAATGATTGCTACAGGGCACAGAACTTATTTTCACTCAAAGTCAACAGACGTGTAGACTACCACAAAGAAATGAATGTATGCATTTTTAGAGACTGGTTAGAAAACACAGTACTCCCAATTCTTGATAAACCTTCATGTATTGTTATGGATAATGCTTCATATCATAATGTTTCCCTGGAGGACAAAATCCCAATTTCATCAAGCACCAAAGAGGAAATGAAGAAATGGCTTGTCAAAGAAAATGTTAATTTCGACAACTGTTTGAAACCTGAATTATTACAGATAGTGAGGCAGACAAAGAGGACGAAGGTTTATCAAATCGACAAAATCATATTAGAACACGGCCACACTTCTCTTCTACTGCCACCATACCATCCGCAACTAAACCCAATAGAGCTTGTATGAGCTAAAGTAAAGGACGAGGGCCGAAAAGAATACCACGTTCAAAATGTGTGATGTGCAAAACCTGACATGCGAGGCCATCTCTACGATAAACAAGGAATACTGGCGAAAATGTGAAGATCATGTTCTCCGGGAAGAGGATGGCTACTGGCAAAGAGATGGTTTGCAGTTTGTACAACCCACAGCACTAGTCAACATTTTAGATACCTCTGAGTCTGACTGAGGTGTGCATTAATGAATTTTATTGTAGTGATATTTCCCTACCACATCAGTTAACACAAGCGCATTGTACCGAAGAAGTAGAGACTCGAAGATAACATCTAGTAACTCCGCCATTGCCAGTCCCAAGCCTGGACACGAAACGGGGAAGGCATTATGACATGGCAGCTAACTTTAACTGTAATGTACATTATTTAAAAAAACAATAATACAACTATGTCTACATTTCGTGTTTATTTCATGACACCATTGCAGTATCAACATTGGCCCCCATGTATGAGCTGGAATAATACGCCTTTGAATGAGACTTAACATCAAATGTTATATGTGTGCGTTTACTGTAAAAACTAAAATGCTGTATCAGACTTGCCAAATATGCCGCCAACATCAAAGGAAACCGTTATATTACAAAATCCAGGTTTCCTATAGCAATTTCTTCCATCAGAGATTTGCGTCGGTATAATTCTAAGATTGTGTGCAAAGTTTCGCTACTGTGGAATAGATGGTTTTGCTACAATTCGCATTGGACTGTGGGCATGAGTTGTTGAACGGACTATAGTATATCACTGCATTTGTTTTTTGACACCTTGTCTCTATTTCTCTATTGAGTTTTCCGTCCTCTGTGAAAATGCTGCTGAAATATTTAAATTCAGAAACTTGCTTTACTCTTTTGTTGTCTATTTGTATGTTTGCTTGGCATGGCGTTCTACATATTTTCATGGTCTCTGTCTATTGTGTGTTGATTATCATGTTGCTCTTCGAAGTGATTCATTGGCAATAAAAAAGTAACTGTAACGTTAGTGAACATAGCGAATTTAATCTGATAAATATTGCAGTTGTTACTTAGACATGATTTTACTTAGGATATATATATATATATATATATATATATATATATATATATTTATGCGCACATTGGTAATATGTATATTGTTAATATCCATTATTCAGTGTGTTCTGAGAACTTAATTGTATAGTTTTGTTTTAAACAATTCCATTTTGTTTCAAAATGATTGTATTATGGCTCACTTCCATATGTTGTCAAAGGAAAATATCCTGAGTTTTCTGAAGTTTTACTTTTCTTAACTTGCCTTTTTGACATAGCTATTCAAACTCTATCCGCTTCCTCTTGCTTTCTCTCTCGCTTTCTCTCTCTCTCCCTCTTTCTCCATCTCTACCTATATATATATATATATATATATATATATATATATATTCTAAATTTAAGAGATTAAGCACACATAATAAAAATATCACAAGCGATATAGTAATTGTTATTATACAGGGTGTTCAACTTAAAAGCAGCCCAAGTGATAAATAGAAATTTGCCAGGTATGCATTGCATCTCGTCTATTTACTATTTAAACCGGTTATGACTAGCTTGTCCTACGTCACATTTGTTCATCGCCCCTTCCCGCACTACAATTACACACCATCACACAACCTTGACCTATACTACGTCATAACTGAACCTTCCCATTTCCATACATATATGCCAGATTATCATCATTCACAGACTGCTTTTAAGTTGAACACCCTGTAGAATTTATAAAATGTTGTAAACAAAGAAAAACTAACAGAGTTGTATTTTGATACGTGCAACAACTCCAAATTAAAGAAAACATTGTAAAATTATCTGTATCTATGTCACTGCTTTAAATTATTTATTTACTTCAAATAAACAACAATCTGTCTGTCCACAGGTACTCCACTGAGACAAACAAGACCAGCTGTCCAAATGAATTTTCTTAAATCAAAATACAGTAGGAGGTCTTTCAAAAGGAACAGAGCCTGGCATGTTTCATCTGTATCACCTAGGCGTTTCTCGCCAAACCACACACATCTATCAACAGACACCACACACTCAACGAGGTATCGATCATCCTTAAATGTAGCATATGATTCTAAGCATAGGCCAGTAAATTCTCTATCCAAGTACGTTTCAGAGACACCAAAAACTACATCATTTGTTAATCTCATCTCCAAAATTCTTCATTTTAATGTGATTCTACGTTCAAGTTCACAGCAGTCTCCAAGAACGATACATTCATCAGATTTTTTTCTACGTTCGAGTTCACAACAGTCTCTAAGAACCAAAAATTCATCAGATTTGGATATTCTGGAAAACACTTCGGCCTCGAGATTCAACAAGTCAGAAGCAGCAGAGACACCAAATGCAACTACTACAATTATATCTTCACTAGTACACAGACCTTCCAAAATAAAATCAAGGAGACCATTAAAGAACATTCATTTTTACACGAATCTCTTTCCTATTAAGAAAGTATTAAATACTAGTCAAGATCACGATGTCACTTTTAATGTATCAACTTCTTCAGAGATCAACAACAGTTTGCGATCATGGTTTCAGTTCCTGTTTGTAAGATTCAAAAATGAACAGCGCTCTTTAAACGAAGAAGTTCACAAAAATGTAGACGCAAAAGAAGAAGAAAAATAACAAGCGTACAAAAAGACATGTTGTCAGACGGCAGGCATTAAGTAATATACCAACCACAAGTGATACACCAACCACAAGTGATACACTAACCACAAGTGATACACCAACCACAAGTGATACACCAACCACAAGTGATACACCAACCACAAGTGATACACCAACCACAAGTGATACACCAACCACAAGTGATACACCAACCACAAGTGATACACCAACCACAAGTGATACACCAACCACAAGTGATACACCAACCACAAGTGATACACCAACCACAAGTGATACACCAACCACAAGTGATACACCAACCACAAGTGATACACCAACCACAAGTGATACACCAACCACAAGTGATACACCAACCACAAGTGATACACCAACCACAAGTGATACACCAACCACAAGTGATCACAACCACAAGTGATACACCAACCACAAGTGATACACCAACCACAAGTGATACACCAACACAAGTGATCACCAACCACAAGTGATACACAACCACAAGTGATACACCAACCACAGTGATACACCAACCACAAGTGATACACCAACCACAAGTGATACACCAACCACAAGTGATACACCAACCACAAGTGATACACCAACCACAAGTGATACACCAACCACAAGTGATACACCAACCACAAGTGATACATCTACAACTTCTGAACTGACATCTACAACTTCTGGACTAAAATCTACAACGTGTGAACCAACATCTACAACTTCTGAAACACCATCAACAACTTCTGGACTAACATCTACAACTTCAGAACAAACATCTACAACTTCAGAACTAACATCTACAACTTCAGAACAAACATCTACAACTTCAGAACTAACATCTACAACGTGTGAACCAACATCTACAACTTCTGAAACACCATCAACAACTTCTGAACTAACATCTACAACTTCTGAATCAACATCTATAACTTCTAGACTGACATCTACAACTTTTAATCCAACATCTACAACTTCTAAACCAACATCTACAACTTCAGAACTAGCATCTACAACGTGTGAACCAACATCTACAACTTCTGAAACAACATCAACAACTTCTGAACCAACATCAACAACTTCTGAACCAACATCTACAACTTCTGAACTGACATCTACAACCTCTACAACCAATATCTATAACTTTTGAAACAACATCTACAACTTTTGAATCAACATCTAGAAGTTTTGAACCAACATTTACAACTTCTGAACCAACATCTACAATTTCTGAACCAGCATCTACAACTTCCGATCTCACATCTACAACATCTGAAATAACATCTACAACTTCTGGACTAACATCTACAACTTCTGAACCAACATCTACAACATCTGAAATAACATCTACAACTTCTGGACTAACATCTACAACTTCTAAACCAACATCTACAACTTCTGAACTAACATCTAGAACTTCAGAAAAAACATCTACAACTTCTGAACCAACAATTACAACATCTGAAATAACATCTACAACTTCTGGACTAACATCTACAACTTCTGAACCAACATCTACAACATCTGGACTAACATCTACAACTTCTGAACCAACATCTACAACTCTGACAAATCTACAACTTCTGAACCAATATCTACAACTTCTGAACCAACATCTACAACTCGAACTAATATCTACAACTTCTGAACCAACATCTACAACTTCTAACGCCACATCTACAACTTCTGAACTAATATCTACAATCTGAACTACCATCTACAACTTCTGAACTGACATCTACAACTTCTGACTAACATCTCATCATCTGAACGACATCTACAACTTCTGAAATAACATCTACAACTTCTGACTAACATCTATAACTTCTGAACAACATCTACAAGTTTTGAACTAACATCTAAACTTCTGAACTAACATCAACAAATTCTGAACTCAACATCTGAACTTCTGAACTAACATCTTTAACTTCTGAACTAACATCTATAACTTCGAACCAACATCTCTGACCATTTTCCATCTTAACATCTCTACCAACTCTACACTAACCACACAATTCTGGATCCCACACATCTACATCTTGGATCCAACATTATGACATCTTTAACAATAACATCTGATCCAACATCACATCATTACACACAAATCATCAACTGTAATTTCTGATCCAACATCAACATCAAAACAGTAAATCTGATCCAACATCTACATCAACAACAATAACATCTGATCCAACATCAACAACATTAACATCTGATCCAACATCTACATCAGTAACAGTAACATCTATCCAACATCGTACATCAACAACAGTACATCTGATCCAACATCTACATCAACAACAATAACATCTGATCCAACATCTACATACCACCAACAGTACATCTGATCCAACATCTCATCAACAACAATAACATCTAATCCAACATCTACATTTACACCACCAACAGTAGCATCTGATCCAACATCTACATCAACAACAATAACATCTGATCCAACATCTACACCACCAACAGTAACATCTGTTCCAACATCCACAAAACATCTGATCCAACACTCACTCAACAGTAACATCTGATCCAACATCTACATCAACAACATAACATCTATTCAACATCAACATCTCATCAACAACAGTAACATCTGATCCAACATCTACAACAACACCCTCTGAATTGTCTACACCAACTACAACCAACCAAGTATCTGCAACATCATCTGATCCAACAACAACAACAACACATGGGTCTATATCTACATCACATATATCTACTACAACAGCAACTGGTGTATCTACGTCTGCGTCAACAGCGTTTGAGTTCAATACAACTAAATCAATATCCGATATAACGTTTGACATAACAACTACTACAACAACGCCAACAACATCATCACTAGCACAGACAACAACAATAAACGGAATATCAACTGCGAAAGGTAACAGTCTTTCTTCCTTCAGTTCTCTAATCATGTCTTACCTTCCAGCGCCAGGATAAGTATTGATAGATAGAACCATCATCATTGCACTTCGGTGAGTAACCATATTTGCTCCGATCTCTTTCTTACACAGGAAGATCTAAGCGGAAGTTTACGATCTCCGTAGCACCGGCGAAAGACCAACTATGTAATATAGAAGATGGTGAAAATAATTTTTAGGAATTTTATTTATTAATCTTCCTAATGAATTTTCCTCGTGGGCAGAGGTTTTCTAGCCTGCTGTTCTCGATTTTGAACTGTCAAGGGTTATTTTACGTGCTCTACTTGAACACGTGACCCACGTTTTTTTGTCCGTCTCCGATAGGATAAAAATAGATTTCTTAACGGACTATTGTGTTTACTTCATAAACAATGTTTTTAGCCGTCTCTGTTATCTCTGATGTTCACCTTCTGCGTGGACGGCCTTTTGCTTTGTATCCACTGTATCGGACTAATATTGCTCTAAGATAATAGTCATCATCATCAGGTGCCGTGTCGGCTGACGTAAGCGATCATGGATCTCCACAAATCTTTATCGCTGGTATTTGCTATCATCTCAAATGTTGACGCTCTTCCGTGCCATGAAGTCAGACTGTCCAACATTTTATCTATATCTTCCTCTGTCTCGTCTCTCTTCGATTTTACCATCTATATTTAGAGATAATAGCACGTATGCAAAACATCTACAAATATATTGGAAATACAGGGCGGCTCGTCATTAAGGTCAGTGGGCCCTGTCCACATAATCGACAGGAGGAATAACATCCCCGAATAGACAAGTAAATACTTCAAAATCCATGATTTTTCCGAAATTTTGTGTCTGACCCCACCAAGAAAAATGACCACGTGCCGCCACTGGAGAAATGTGTTCGTTTTGTTACATTGCAAACTTTGATAAATTTGTCATATACTTATTATTTGCTTACATATTCCTCTCAGTTACTCGATGAGCATAGAGTCTAACTGTTGTCCTCCCCTTTCCCCGGTCTATGGCAGTTCTCTTTCCTGCTTGCCAGGATAATCCTGCAACGACGTTATTTACGTAAAAGTAAGCAGCAAAGTCGCAGCTCGTGCATTCATTATAAAAAAATTCCTTCAATAATTTTATCATCTTCAAAACTACATTGTGACTATTTTCAGTGCTACAGAGTTCGTGTATTGTCGTTGAAATCTTCTTGTGCAAGAAATTGATCTAATGGTTATTCACTAAAGTTCAATGACGATGATCATATCAATCAATCAATCAATCAATCAATCAATCAACTCAGACCTGACTTCAAGTTGTAATATAACTCAGTAGATTAGATACTTAAATATGAGAATTTATATTCATAAAACATATTTGTAACAGATTTGTACACATTTATGCCCTACTGAATTATATTACACTATATTAGTGGACGTCTGTAGTATAGGGATAGTGAGCTCAATCACATCTCAAGACTACCTGGTTCAAACTTCGTGGTGGTTACTTTGGAAGCAAATTAATTCCCATGAATATTTACGAACGGTAAAAATAGACGTCACCGTTCAGAAAGCAATAACAAACTACTGAACGTATAAGTGGGGACTAGAAAATCAACGAATCGTTTAATGTGGTTGATAGCTAAGTCATGTAAAGGATATGCCATGATTTTCATATCATTGAACAATACTCTTTGTACGAGTTGACTGAATGCTAGCAATCGAAAACTGCAATGAAAAACTAAAATAGTGTCTAAAAACATATTCAAAACTATGTTCCATTAGAATGGCCATGTATGTAATGCACGCAGAATTGATTCGAACCATCTGAGTGCGTAAGCATTTATTGAGAGCTGGAGATGTAAAACTGTCAAGGATAACAGCCGGACCTTTGATGTAACTTCTAGCAACCTCACAATGGAGATGAAAGCGGTAACCATGGCTCTGAAACGGTTGAGTATACATGAATTCTCCACAAGCGACTATACAAGGCGACTCAATGAATGTGCTCAATAAAATTCAGGATATCTGTATAAGACAGAAATGGTGACTAAAACGTGTAACCTTTATTTTTGTCTCATGGTATGCGGGAGTAAAACACAATGAACGTGCAGATAGTCAGTAAACAAATATTAACGATCTCCAGAAAAAAAATAAACTTACCAAACATAAGATTCGAGTCACAAACTATTAGTTCTTACGGCACCCATTGCCTAGCCCTGCAGACGAGCGTTCTTACGGCACCCATTGCCTAGCCCTGCAGACGAGTGTTCTTACGGCACCCATTGCCTAGCCCAGCAGACGAGCGTTCTTACGGCACCCATTGCCTAGCCCTGCAGACGAGCGTTCTTACGGCACCCATTGCCTAGCCCTGCAGACGAGTGTTCTTACGGCACCCATTGCCTAGCCCAGCAGACGAGCGTTCTTACGGCACCCATTGCCTAGCCCTGCAGACGAGCGTTCTTACGACACCCATTGCCTAGCCCTGCAGACGAGTGTTTTTACGGCACCCATTGCCTAGCCCTGCAGACGAGCGTTCTTACGGCACCCATTGCCTAGCCCTGCAGACGAGCGTTCTTACGGCACCCATTGCCTAGCCCTGCAGACGAGCGTTCTTACGGCACCCATTGCCTAGCCCTGCAGACGAGCGTTCTTACTGCACCCATTTCCTAGCCCTGCAGACGAGTGTTCTTACGGCACCCATTGCCTAGCCTAGCAGTACGGGTGTTCTTACGGCACCCATTGCCTAGCCCTGCAGACGAGTGTTCTTACTGCACCCATTGCCTAGCCCTGCAGACGAGTGTTCTTACGGCACCCATTGCCTAGCCTAGCAGTACGGGTGTTCTTACGGCACCCATTGCCTAGCCCTGCAGACGAGCGTTCTTACTGCACCCATTGCCTAGCCCTGCAGACGAGCGTTCTTACTGCACCCATTGCCTAGCCCTGCAGACGAGTGTTCTTACTGCACCCATTGCCTAGCCCTGCAGTACGGGTGTTCTTACGGCACCCATTGCCTAGCCCTGCAGACGAGCGTTCTTACGGCACCCATTGCCTAGCCTAGCAGTACGGGTGTTCTTACGGCACCCATTGCCTAGCCCTGCAGACGAGCGTTCTTACTGCACCCATTTCCTAGCCCTGCAGACGAGTGTTCTTACGGCACCCATTGCCTAGCCTAGCAGTACGGGTGTTCTTACGGCACCCATTGCCTAGCCCTGCAGACGAGCGTTCTTACGGCACCCATTGCCTAGCCCTGCAGACGAGTGTTCTTACTGCACCCATTGCCTAGCCCTGCAGACGAGTGTTCTTACGGCACCCATTGCTTAGCCTAGCAGTACGGGTGTTCTTACGGCACCCATTGCCTAGCCCTGCAGACGAGCGTTCTTACTGCACCCATTGCCTAGCCCTGCAGACGAGCGTTCTTACTGCACCCATTGCCTAGCCCTGCAGACGAGTGTTCTTACTGCACCCATTGCCTAGCCCTGCAGACGAGCGTTCTTACGGCACCCATTGCCTAGCCCTGCAGACGAGCGTTCTTACGGCACCCATTGCCTAGCCCTGCAGACGAGCGTTCTTACGGCACCCATTGCCTAGCCCTGCAGACGAGTGTTCTTACGGCACCCATTGCCTAGCCCTGCAGACGAGCGTTGTTACGGCACCCATTGCCTAGCCTAGCAGTACGGGTGTTCTTACGGCACCCATTGCCTAGCCCTGCAGACGAGCGTTTTTCAGAGCCGTAAAATTTAAGGTTTGTGGTTCGAGTCTTGAGTTTGGTATCCGGTAACTTTTAATACTTGCTTACTGTCTATTAATTCACTGGCTCTGGTGCTTTCACTAGGTTTCTTAAAGCCCCCAATTCACTTGTACGTGCAGATTACCTAGCTGATACAGCAGTGGTCGAGGAAGGACAGTCAATAGATAAGGCGAACATCCTCAATGATGAAAGAGAAACAGGTCGTATGGATGACTTTGAAAACATAAATCTATATTACTATCCTTAGTGAAGATATTAAGATTAACAATGGGAACTGCCAAACATGAACACATTGTTAGAACAACGTGACATTGGATTAATCTACACAAAACGGGTATGATTAAACGTTATGCACTGTACTGGTAAAACTATGGAAGTGAACATCGGATCACATATAGACCTGTCCGAAGTGCTGTAATGATAATCCTGCCTAATTACTAATCAGAATCGCTGAGCTGTAAGAGGAATATAAGCTGTAGTGATAAGTCGCAACCCTATGATCCATTGGGAGCTGAAAGGAAAAAGAAAGATGATATATCATGTACATAAATTCAGGGTACACTGTACGTGCTAGAAATGATAACTGTCAAGACAGATTTCAAAGTGAAATATAAGGTAGTCACGATTATTTCTCTCTATTCAACAGTAACGGATTTTACAACAGCCATTGGTGTCAGTACAGTTAGACCCGTGAGTACATTTAAATAACACTCTCTATCTATCCATCCATCTATCCATTTATCCATCTATCCATCCATTCATCTATCCATCTATCCAACCAGCCGAATAACATGTTCAAATTTAAAGATTCTAAAGTACGAGGGCTCATTGAAAAGTAATGCCTCCAAGTCCATAACTTTGTTAATATACATAATTTACAAATGAAACATACATTTTCAGAAAGCTTGAGATGTCCACTACACAATAGAGTCATTATTTTTCGACATAGTCACCTCCACGTTCCACACACACGCCAACGTCGAACTAGTTGTTGCATCCCGTCGAAGAAAAAATTTGATGATTTTTCACGAAGCCAGGTACGCACATCTGCTGCCACATCCTCGTCAGAAGCATATCTGTCTCCCTTGAGATGTTCCTTGAGCTTTGGGAACAGGAAAAGTCACAAGGTGCCAAATCAGGGCTATATGGTGGGTGCGCTAAAATGTCGTCAAAATTGAGACGCTCTAATGCTGCCGCTGTTTGTCTACTGGTGTGTGGACGAGCACTGTCATGTTGAAGGACTGCGTGTTTTCCAGGACGAACACGTAGCAGTCTTGCCCGTAGTTTCTTCATCGTTTCAACATACCGATCAGAATTGACAGTATTGCCGCGTTCCAAAAATTATGTGTGGATTACGCCCTGGCAGTCCCAAGAAATGGTCATTAAAACTTTTCCCGCTGACGCGACAGTTTTGAATTTTTTGGGGTGGGTGAGTTTTGTGCCTGTATTCCATAGACTGGCGCTTGTTTTCAGGGTCGTAATGATACACCTATGACTCATCGCCAGTGACAATTCGGCAGATAAAGTCATCGCCTTCTCGTTCATATCGCATCAGGTGTTCCTGACACGTCTGATGTCGGCGATGTTTCATTTCCGGTGTCAGCATGCGAGGGACCCATCTTGCACAAACTTTCCTATACCCTAGCAATACATGAATAATGTGATGTACTCGTTCAGTCGAAATTTCAAGCATTGTAGCGACATCTTTTGCTTGATGCGGCGATTGACATGAATCAGTTCGTCCACGCGAGCTTGGTGTTGTTCATCCACTGCTGTAATTGGTCGTCCGCTGCGAGCCTGATCATGCAAGGTCATCGTCGCTGGATTGTCGCCTTTAACAGTCCTTGCCCACCTCCTAACAGTACTCACATCCACACAGGCGTCACCATATACCGCTCTCATTCTCCGATGCATGTCGATGGGAACACAACCTTCGGCCGTCAAGAATTCAATCACAGCTCTTTGCTTCAACCAAATTTCCATGTATGACGCCATCTTGGATAATGTTGTGCGCATGCGCAACATTCCAGACACTTGACACTTACTGTCCTGAAAACACACTTACATATACTTTATTTTGATATCGGTGTCAATTGCCTCCGAACACTATTAACAAAGTTATGGACTTGGAGGCATTACTTTCAATGCACCCTCGTATTGCGTTCTGAGGTTTTTTCTGGTAGACACAAACAGACAATCGGTTTTATAATTAAGATTCTGAAGAGCATATCGACACAGAAATAAAACGTAGGAGATGGAAGTAGTTGGGACATACATTAAGAATCCAAAAGACCAGATACCCACACGTGTCTTTGAAATGAAAACCGTGAGTCAAGAGAGGTAGTGGACAACCTAGAGAGAAATGGAGACGAACTGTAAATAAAGAGAAAAGAATTGAAAGACCTGGAATGAACAAAATTGACTTGCTCAAGACGGATGTGGTTGTAGAAAATATGTTATGCCTGATGCTGCAAAGGGAGTTTAGAGAAGAAGAAGAAGAGCATTACAATGTCCTCACCTTTAGCGGAATGTGTTTGAGGTTGGGTGGGCAAGATCCTGGACAAGGAGACCACTTCAGAATGTTGAAACCATACTAGTCAACATGACACCGGCCGAATTTACTCCCCAGTGTTTCTGTGGTCTTCAAATTAGGCTGGGTTGACACGACAACAATTAAGAAACCCTACTTCAACTGTTGTGTTAGATCCTAGGTAATCAATCAACATTGACATTGAACCAACATCTACAACATTGGAACCAACATCTCAACATTGGAACCAACATCTACAACATTGAAATCTACATCTACAACATTGAACCAACATCTACAACATTGGAACCAACATCTACAACATTGAAATCTACATCTACAACATTGAAATCTACATCTACAACATTGGAACCAACATCTACAACATTGGAACCAACATCTAACATTGAATCACTCTACAACATTGAAATCTACATCTACAACATGGAACCAACATCTACAACATTGGAACCAACATCTACAACATTGGAACCAACATCTACAACATTGGAACCAACATCTACAACATTGGAACCAACATCTACAACATTGAAATCTACATCTACAACATTGAAACCTACATCTACAACATTGAAATCTACATCTACAACATTGGAACCAACATCTACAACATTGGAACCAATATCTACAACATTGAAATCTACATCTACAACATTGGAACCAACATCTACAACATTGGAACCAACATCTACAACATTGAAATCTACATTTACAACATTGGAACCAACATCGACAACATTGGAACCAATACCTACAACATTGGAACCAACATCTACAACATTGAAATCTACATCTACAACACTGGAACCAACATCTACAACATTGGAACCAACAATGGAACAAATATCTACAACATCGGAACCAACATCTACAACATTTGAACCAACATCTGCAACATTTGAACCAACAATGGAACAAATATCTACAACATCGGAACCAACAATGGAACAAATATCTACAACATCGGAATCAACATCTACAATATCGGAGGAGCCAACATCTGCAACCAAGTGCACTTGCTGGATCGCTTATCTAGCTCTCTTGCTAAGATCAAAGTGTAGCGCCCACATGATCACGACCAAATGGTCAGAGACTGCATTAAACGCCAAATAACAAATAAAACCCCTTTTAACAAACTCCGAGGGTTCTCATTCGAAAGAGTGGTGCCACTCGAAGTTGTACACGTTCACTCGTACTGAGTCCACCCGTTGTGACACTTCCGGGTAACGCCCAATAACAACAATATATAAACAAATTGCACTAACTACAACGTTATCTTGACTCCCAGATCTGAATAACGTCACACCTTAATTACATCAGTTTAAGTCAACTTCTAAAATAAATATTAATAGGAAGTATTCTCACTGCTACCGACAATACAAATAGAGATTTGTTATTGATTCTTTGTTCAAATCAAAAATGATTTTTGATTTCATTCCCCGATATGATAAGAAATGCTACTTTTTTATTGTCTGCTTTTATCAGAATCAATGCTACAACGTGACGTGTTACTACAAAGGTTGCCTACAGGAGATGATCGAGAACAAGACAGCAGACATGTGTGATAGAGTCGACAAACTTCCTTGTACTGTGAGTGTTGTTTAGTTTCTGATAGGGTTATAACAGATGTCCAGACCACTTTGTAAATAGTGTCAATGCTATTTTCTTTAATGTTACTGAATTGTTTCCTTGTTTTCCTGATTGCTGTTAACATTTTCTATGAAGTCGATGTCTGTTTGCAATTTCATTGTGTAAGTCTGTGTGCTGGCGTGTGCGTGTATGTGTGTGTGTATGTGTGCATGTGTGTGTGTATGTATGTGTACATGTATATCTCTAAAACATTCGTTCCATTTCCTAAATATTAGAAAACTAAACATATATAATGTCTATAAAGTGTGTTCTTCCCTTGACTAAGCTTTCAGAAAATATGGGTTCGCTACCTTTTTTTTTTGAAATTGTGATAAGTGAAAATTAGGAGTCTGCTGATGACCTACAGGACACACAATCAGCCCCCTCTTGTCCCCCCACTCCCTCCCAGATGGTGTAGACTGGGAAACTGTGACCGTTAGGTCAAACTGGGATCTGGCTAGCATAAAAGAAGGTGTTTTCCTAAGTCAGTTTCGCTTTTCCTATGTAAAAAGACGAACCCGAAAAAAGCATGCAGAAACCGGATGCACCGGCATACGAATTTGTTTGCTCCTGGCACAACGAAATCACGATGTAAGGTGAAAATAGCATAAAGACAACAAACGAAGGGGTTAACAAGTGGTTGGTATACAGTGAATTAAGTAGAAGATGAATATAAGTTAATTCGTTGTTTATAATTGTTTCTGTGTCTTTCAATAATGTTTGAATCTGTGTAACTTCAGGTTGAAGGTGTCTGTCGTGAAGAATGTACACAGTTTACTCTTCTTTGCTACAACTACTAAAACCGATGTAAATGTGTTTACATTCGGATGTATATTTATATATTTGTTTCTTCTTCTTTTCCTTTGACAAAACCATAAACAACATCATTTTAAAAAGCAATTGATGACAAAGCAATGTGATCATTGTTACACAAAGAATGTAACATCACAAAGCAATGTGATCATTGTTACACAAACAATGGCAAAACACGTAATTACAAAGTACTGTAGTTTTACAAATTACAAAACAATGACAAAATACAGCAACGTTTCGACCAACAAGGCCTTTATCAAGCAAACGAACAAACAGGAGTGACAAATTAAAATGAAACACAAATGGACGACCAAATACAAACGTATCTAAGGAAAATCTGGAATAAAAACGAATAACGAAATAAATGTAACACAAAAACACACATAAAAACTAGAAATAGAAAGGAAAAGAAACAATGAAACATCTAGTAAATATATAACTTGAATACATGCAACATATACCCATATAGATTACAAAGCATGGGAAGAGAAAGTACTAAGAAGCATAAGAATGTAATACGTTGAGCCCGCGTGGTCGCAAGGTACCATACAAAGAAATCAACCGATTCTCCAGAGCAAATCGACTGCGATCATCCGAGGAACATGATCGGATGGCTGTGACCTGGACATCGTGAGCACCTAAATGGCCAGTGTCATTGAAATGGGTGGCTACAGGGTCACAGAGCATTGGCGTATGTCGCGTAAGTGTTGGGCGAATCGGTCACTGAGCCTCTTGCCTGTCTCGCCGATATAAGCCTTGTTACACCGCTTACAGATAATGGCATAGATAAGATTACGGGACTCGCATGTGAACCCGTCGTCAATAAGAAACGTGCCTAAAGGAAAAGATACAGTACGCGTCTGTATCACATAAGCACACGTGTTGCAACGCCGACGACCACACTGGACAGTGCCAAATGAGTCTGGATATTGGACTTAAGGCGACTGTACCAACATATCCTTAAGACTTCTGTCCCGTCTGTAAGACACCAAAGGATAGTTGGGGAAGACAGAACGGGTCTCAGGATCTGATCTAAGGAGAGACAGATGACGGAATAAAACATTTTTCACCAGGGAACTATGGGGTGGTAAGTTAAGATAAGTTTTACTCTGTCAGAGTTAGTAGTGCTATGCTGACTGGTAAGGGCCTGCTGGCGAGTGATTTTCTGAACTCGATGCATAGCCGAGACAAGCACCTCTCCGGGTATATGCGCCTACGAAAGAAATCAACATCTGCGAGCTCTCTCAAGAAAATCATCGTCCTCACTACAAAGGCGACGAAGGCGTAAGAGCTGAGAGAATGGCAAAGAGTCACGACAAGCCCGGGGATGGGAAGAAGTATAGAGGAGAAACTATGTGCATCAGTAGGCTTGTAATATACTGATGTAGAGATAGCGGATAGGCGTAAGGTGATAGTAATGTCAAGAAAGTTGACACAAGTAGTGGAGATGTGAGAAGTAAAACGAATAGAAGGTTGAAAACATTAATGAAATTAATGAAGCGTGACAAATCGGCTTCAGGCATATCAGTGATGCCAATACAGTCATCAATGTATCTGTGATAGACAGACGGAAGGGGGCCATCAATGTAGTCCATACTAGGTGTTCAAGATAACCCATGAAAAGACAAGCATAACTAGGTCCCATTTTAGTACCCATGGCAACCCCACTGATCTGCTCAAAGAATTGGTCATTAAACTGAAAGGAGTTAAGAGTGAGAACTAGTTCCTCAAGACGAAGGAGAGCAGAAGTTGACACAAGTGGATTAGTTCTCCTATTGAGAAAGAACTGGAGAGCTATAAGGCCGTCAGGATGAGGTATAGAAGTGTACAATGAGCACACATCAAGGAGGAAGAGACGGTAGGTTCTCTCGGTAGCAACTCAATGGTAGAAAAGACAGACAAAGCGTGGTTTGTATCCTTCAAAAATGACGGGAGGTGGTGACTATGGATTAAAGATGCTATCAAGGAATTCGGAGATGTGTTCCGTAGGGCAGGAGCAAGCAGAAACGATAGGCCTACCGGGATTGTGGAGTTTATGAAAATTCATAAATGTTGGTACACAGTCGCCTTAAGTCCAATATCCAGACTCATTTTGGCACTGTCCAGTGTGGTCGTCGGCGTTGCAACACGTGTGCTTATGTGATACAGACGCGTACTGTATCTTTCCTTTAGGCACGTTTCTTATTGACGACGGTTCACATGCGAGTCCCGAATCTTATCTATGCCATTATCTGTAAGCGGTGTAACAAGGCTTATATCGGCGAGACAGGCAAGAGGCTCAGTGACCGATTCGCCCAACACTTACGCGACATACGCCAATGCTCTGTGACCCCTGTAGCCACCCATTTCAATGACACTGGCCATTTAGGTGCTCACGATGTCCAGGTCACAGCCATCCGATCATGTTCCTCGGATGATCGCAGTCGATTTGCTCTGGAGAATCGGTTGATTTCTTTGTATGGTACCTTGCGACCACGCGGGCTCAACGTATTACATTCTTATGCTTCTTAGTACTTCTCTTCCCATGCTTTGTAATCTATATGGGTATATGTTGCATGTATTCAAGTTATATATTTACTAGATGTTTCATTGTTTCTTTTCCTTTCTATTTCTAGTTTTATGTGTGTTTTTTGTGTTACATTTATTTCGTTATTCGTTTTATTCCAGATTTTCCTTAGATACGTTTGTATTTGGTCGTCCATTTGTGTTTCATTTAATTTGTCACTCCGTTTGTTCGTTTGCTTGATAAAGGCCTTGTTGGTCGAAACGTTGCTGTATTTTGTCATTGTTTTTGTAATTTGTAAAACTACAGTACTTTGTAATTACGTGTTTTGCCAATCAAATAGTTTTACTGCAGTTCCATATATATATACTGAATATTTACACAAACAATGTAGCATTACAAAGACAGAAACGCCCTCAATGTCATTCTTCCTCTTCCTCTATTTGTATGAGCTTGTCTCCATTCAGTATGGAGCAGATGAAATACTAATATTCAGTTATCAGTTATATGAGGACTATCATCATAGCACTACGGACATGTCCATAGGTGCTCTGATCTCCGCCTCAGCAAATCCAGTAGCGTCCAGCGACCCAACACGCCAGTTCGATGTTGATTAATCAATCTCTTTGCATATTTAGTATGTCGTTCTTTTCGGCTGCACCAATATTGACACCCATCTCTTTCAATCTGGTCAGCGAATGGGATTCACAGCCCTGAAACTCCTCTGTTCGGAAACACTCTCTCAATGCGTGAAGAATGTGACTAATATTATTTCTGTTAATTTGACAGGTTTCAATAACTAAAACAAATGAAGTTGTATATCTGGTGATCTCCACTTGCGGTACAAGAGCCTGCACATCTAGTTCCAGCTTAAGTAGGGGACTTAATAACACAAGGTACATTTATTTGTATGAGTTAGAATATATATAATGTTGAGCAAGTATGGGACTTAATAATACAAGCTACATATATATCAAGTTACATATGGGGCGGTCAAAGAAAAAGATGGGTTGATGGAGCTACAGACATCTTAAAACTACACAATACCACAGCATATCAAGTGATCGAGCGTGCACCATCTCGGAAACCGATCATCAGTTAAACATGCTACGCCTAACGGCAAAAAAGCAGAGAAGAACAAAAGAAAGAAAAAGAAAAGACATATGTTTTGATTTGGTAATGTTGAGCAAGTAGGGGGCTTAACTGTTCCAATAACTCTGAATGTTACCAAATTCTGGCTACAAATGCTTTATGACATAACAACGTTGATCACACCAAGATTTTCTTGCTTACCTAGCTTGTAATATGCTATATATATATATACATCACTCAATATATTATTTGTACATGTATTTATTTTACTATTTCTAGCTAAGATAAAAGTGTGAAAGGGTTAGTGAAAATTTTTTTTGCCTTTTGACTAAGATCAAAGTATTACTACCCATTTGATCGCGTTCAAAGGGCCAGAGCCTTCATAGAGCCAATAGATTACTAAACAATATTTACAAATTCCGAGCAGCTCTCGTTCGAAAAGATGATGACGCTCGGAATTTTACACGTTTATAATACGTGACCGGGTACCATTCTCTGCGGCATTAAAGGGTAGAGTCTAACAAATTTAATATAAAAAAGGGTGAGAGCCTTCATTAAACGCCAAATCGCACATAAAGCTCACTTAAACAAACTCGGGGCAGCTCTCATTCAAAAAGGTTGATGATGCTCGGGATGTACACGTTCAAATCGTACTAGGTCCACTAGCTGTGATACTGCCACGTAGTGCCCTCCCCAAATATCAAAAAGTAAGAATGAAAGGGCTGATGTAAAAAAGTCGCAGTAATTGCTGGTGATGGATTTGGAAGTCACTATACGTTCTGATGACAGAGTTGTATGGAAAGCCAAATTGCGAATGGATGCAGAGTTTTTTGAGAAGAGACGTATGTATGAGCTGAACGACAAGAGAGATAAGCGAAAACTCAGAAGTTGTCAAAATAATACACTTGCCAATTGACCGTCTGTAAAGACGAAAATGCCATATATATATAGTTGTCTAAATGTATGAAATGAGGGAATAAATACAAGATAAATATATGTTGATCAGTTAGTGTTGATTTTATCCTGACACTGTTAGACAAAACATGATTAGAGTAAAGAAGAAGTGTTGAGAAAATAGGTAACGAGTTGCTCAGGATAGAGCGGTATGGAGACAACATTCCTTACAGTCCATATGTAACGAATAACAGTAACAGAGGAATGGAATACAACAACAAAAACTACTCTAATAAATAAATCATTATCTAAATTAAAATCAATATCATAATAATCAAATCTCATCAAATATCGATAGTTGTGAGAAGATACAAAATCACTTCTAACAATCGATAAAGCAAGTTAAATAGTTCAGAAGTATAACATGTAGGAGACCTTCAGAAAACGCTACATAAGAGAGAAGATTACTATAGGCTGATACTACCTTTCAGAAGGCTTCACTAGGTTTATTCCAAACATTCAAAGTCTTATATGAAATACGATAAGGAATATATCCTCAATACGTTCGTTAGACAGTTAAATCGATGTCATTAAGAAACGAAAGCAATCAGTGGAGGATGAAACTGGAAAAAATCAATGAATAACAAATGAATGAAATGCCTCAGCAAGACAGCAATGAAGGAAGTTAGAAAGTAAGATTAGATAAATCCATCAAACAGCACACATGAGATTTCAAGACATGAGACTTCAAGAAATATTAAAATATATAAAAGTACCTACTATTTTACCTGCCTATCTACTAACACATCTATATATATATATATATATATATATATATATATATTATATATATATGACTGTTTCTTTGTCTATATGTTTATATGTTTGTCTGTTTAGCTGTTCGTCCTGTCGTTTCGTCCTTTCGTCCGTCTGTCTCTCTATTCATCTATCCATATATGTGTGTGTGTATTTATATTGAAATAGTCATACAGTTAATTAAATGGTAACATAGTCTCGTCGGTGTAAGCTACAATCATCATTATCACCAAGTAGCTTGTTCCTTCCGTAAGTTGACTGCCGTGACAGGAGTCCTGAAAAACTCTCTATTCTGTGCAAATTGACCGGCGTCAGCAGCAGTCATTTTCAGATCATCTATGACATCTTGCACCCATCGTCTTCTATGTCTTACTTTCATTCTTCTTCCAGGCAACATTCCCTCCAAAATGATCTCCCTAGGCATTCATGTCGTTTGATGTGTCCGAAATATTTATATTCATTGTCCTTGGTTTTATCTTTCTTTTTTTTTGTCCTTCTCAGCTTTTTTTGCCGTTAGGCGTAGCAGGTTTAACTGATGATCGGTTTCCGAAATAATGCACGCTCGGTCACTTGATACGATGTGGTATTGTGGCGTTTTAAGATGTCTGTAACTCCATCAACCCATCTTTTTATTGGTCTGCCCTTTCCTCTTGATGATTCCATTTTCAGGTTGTACGCTCTTGAACTGGTGTATTGGTTCATTCTGACAAGTGGAAACCATTTGAGTCTCTATTTTCCAATAAATCTAACAGAAAAACAGAGACTCAAATGGTTTGGCCACTTGGTCAGAATGAACCTGAATACAAGTAATATTTAATAAACAAGTTTCTTGAATATCAAGCTGTTGCAGAACAGAAGCATGTGTTCTTTTCTCTGTCCATGATATTATAAGTACTGTAAACTACAATATAAAGAAACAAATACCATGAAGTTCAAGACAAATGTAAATGATGAGAAGATAAAAGAGAATATGTAATAACAACTGTAAAGTATGAGTAATTTTGACGGCCTTGTGTCACTATAGATATATTCCGCAAAATCTCATATTCAAAGAAAACTGACTAATGCAGCAAATAAGAATAAGAAAATTGAAGAATTTTGGACATATAAAGAGATGCGACGGGTTGGAGAAGACCGTCATGGAAGGGGGCATCCCGGCAAAGAAGAGAAAAGGAAGCACAGGGAGAAGATGGATTCAAGGTGTAACTGATAGTTTGAGCATGATCCGGGACATCTGGCCCATGAGAGAGAGAAATGTCGATGAACTTTTAGGTGACAAAGTTCTACTCTAGACAAGCTATTTGATGATGATGATCATGATGTGCCGTTATATGCCATGAACTTATATTTATCTTTATTCTACATGTCTATCTCTCAATGTATACTGTTTAAATAGATCAAGCTGTTCTGATTTCCAAACCTTTTTGATTTTTCTATAACATATTCCAACTATTTATTATCTACAGACAGGAATGGTGCTGTAATACTGACCTCTGTAATCAAGAGAATCAGAACAAAGCTACTTCGTTGACCACATCAGCAATTGTTCTTCTGATAACATTTACCATCAGCCTTCTTATCTAAAAGGTACTATCTTGTTCTTTGTTAATTCATCAATTGTGCTTGGAATTTTGTATTCAGTTTTCATTTCACAAACAAAGATATTTTTAGTGGACAAACATGTGACGTAATATATAACTGAATAGTACATGACCTTTACTATTTATAGAGTTACTTAAGTTCCAAAAGAAACAAAGTGCGTGATAAAACACTCCCAAATGAAATAAATCAGGTAGGCAACCTTAAGGTGCAGATTTGTACGGGTCCAGATTAAATGTATGGTAGACTAATTATGTGACTATTCCTTAGAAGATTAGCATATACAGAAACGGTTATACAGAACGGCGATAGCGCAGTGGGTAGTGCACCTGTCATGGGATAGTTTGTCCTAAATACCAATCTCAGTCTTCATATTCTTCTGTGTTCGCTGGTCATAAGCTTAATCCACAGTAGACCGCAAACGTGACAATCAGTTTCAGGTCTGTCAGGTGTTCCTAAAGCTTAGTTTTTGAATTGACTGGGTGTAGCCCATATCTTGCTTTTCAGCTCATCCAGGAGAGGACAGTCTTGCAAGACATGCTCCGGTGGAGAGCTGTTTGATTTGTTCCTAGTCTATGATACAAGTGTCTGTTGAGTCTGCAGTGTCCTGTACGTAAGCGAAATATAATAACCTGGTCTGTTCTGCTGATGTCTTGCCCATAATTATATTCAGTGTTTGTCTTCCAACCTACGCCAGATTTTCTGTTTATAAGAAATCTTCTCAATCGACTAAGCCTCAACTGGGTACCAGAGTCATTTTGAAAAGCAAAGGCGGATTACTAGTCTAAGAACAAGTCGTAGACATTTGTTGATAATGATCTGCAATGGTGTATTCTAACAGGTATCGTTATTTTATATGTACACTGTGTATTGTTACTTTTTATCTTTAGTTTAACATCAACTAACTTTGAAGTACTGTAACGTGCTAGTGTGCCATCCATCGTGTGCATGGCCAGCGGTCATACTCCAACAGCGTGTACTGAGTAGAACGTTGTGACTCTAACAGTCCTTTGAATTTCTCTTTTTCTCTATCATAGGTCAGATGTCCTGTCTCTGGAGGGGAACAGTAGGACAAGAACTGAAAGAAATGAATCATAGCTGGAACACAATACAGAGGATTGTCAATAATAGACAAGAATTGTGTGTATTTGTTGCTGCCTAATCGTCAGATGCGTCACCGGTTAGAGAGAGAGAGAGAAAAAAAGAGAGAGAGAATATTGTTGACCATACAAACATAAAAATAAAGAATTAACAGATTGCGAAGATTACAAAGAATAATTAATTCTGCAAAATATGTATTGTTGCTATTGTGAACGTATGAGATACAATGTAATTATTGTGTAAATTCTTAATTACGGATAATCAAATTGTTTGTAAATTTATCTTTCTTGAATTGTTATTCCTGACTTGATTATTGACAGCTTTCTATAACCTGTGATACAATTGATTGATATGGCTTACATATTCGTGCTTGTGTATTTAACCATATCTTCATTGTATAATTGTGCCTTTTGAATATAAGTGTTACGTAAGAGTCCACTATATACCATGGACACAGAAGAGAATAAATAGATATATCCAGAAAGAACTCAGAATAAAATTGGCTGATGCTACAAATGAGAATAAGAAAATTGACGCATTTAGAACACATAAAATATACAAAGTATTGAAGAATATCATCTGAAGGAGGTATCCCTACAAAGAGGAAAAGAAGAAGGCCACTGAGAAGATGGATTCATGATGTAACTGAGGATTTGAACATGACGGCTGCAGATACAGGACATCTGACCTATGAGAGACACAAATCCCATAGGACTGTTAGGGTGGCAACGTTCTGATACATACAATCTATTGTATGATGATGATCCTGTCAATACAAAAATTAACACATTCATACAAACATTATGAGAATTATCAGATTTCCAAGTCCACCTTACATCCGTGAGAATAATATCAGGATAACGCAGATCTCAGAATATCAGACTCTATGAATATGCTTCAAAGGATTGAGTCTGGAAGTCTGCGCGCGAAATGGGTGGACACTGTTCGTTGTCACATCTCAGGGCTGTAGAAATCTGTATACGCTGGAGTGTGAGACAACGAGCATGCTGACTACCTTGGAAATAATGTCCCTACTAAAACTGACAGAAGTATGTACAGAGCTGACGTCATTAATGAAGCAAACAGTCATTTATGTGATATGGTCGCGACTCCGACACTGGTATAATTGCAAACACCCACGAAGATACTGCCAAAAAAACGGTCAAAGGGAATGAACTGCAAATATTCGGAAATACTTGGTTGTCCTCGAGTTGTCTTTAAAGTAGTCAGGCCGATAAAAGATAGCCAGCCCCATCTTACTCATATGTGCTGGTAAGCAAGGCAAAACCGAGTTGATTAACAACTAAGTAGTAGTTATGATTTTAATAGTATCTCAATCTAGGTGAGATCGAGTTTCTAGTCCTATCGGAGACGGACGATAAAACGAAGACGTTTTCAATTTGAGCACGTAAAAGAACCATTTGCAGTTCAAAATCGAGAAGAGCAGGCTGGAAAGACGTTGCCCTGGCAAAATTCATTAGACAAGATTAAAAACAAAAAGTCTATAAAAATATCTTCACCATCTTCAAAATTACACCGGGGACCGTCGCCTGTGCTATGGAGTTCGTGCACTGCAGCTGCGATCTTCCTGTGGGATAAAGTAGTGGAGCACACATGGTTACTCGCCGAAGTGCAATGATGATAGTCATATCCATCAATCAATCAATCAATTCATAATAGCATATTTTGTGTATGCATGTTTTAGTTGACTGCGTAGGGTCTCCAGAGACAACATACTGGCTCATAGTAATGGTTGATTGGACGCAAAGTCAGTACTGGCTAAGTCATTGCAGAATAAATGCATCCAGAGGTCAAACAAAATGACGGCTCGAAAGGGTTAAGTCAATCCAGACATAATTAGATACCAAGAAAACATCAAAACTTACCCAGAAAACATCAAGACTATCACAAGAAAGTGATCCACAATGAGTGTTAACGTTCAGAGTGAAAACAGACTAAGACGGTGTCCATGTAAACGATGGATAGATGAGATATATGAGACCGTAAACACGACCTTGTATGAGACATACACAAACTTGCTCTTTAATTATTTCTTCTGAACCTGATGCTGATAGAAGGCAAAATTGAGAACGAATAATAGAATAACAAATATTACTACTGAGAAGTAATTGGGGCTGGCCACATTATTCATTATATGCAGTTAGTTAATCAAAAATAAACCTAACATAGTATCCCAAATGTACTACATAAACCTAACATAGTGTTCCAAATGTACTACATAAACATAACATAGTGTCCCAAATGTACTACATAAACCTAACATAGTGTCCCAAATGTACTACATAAACCTAACATAGTGTCCCAAATGTACTACATAAACCTAACATAGTGTCCCAAATGTACTACATAAACCTAACATAGTGTCCCAAATGTACTACATAAACCTAACATAGATGTCCCAAATGTCTACTACATAAACCTAACATAGTGTCCCAAATAGTGCCATAAAAGGAGATAAAAATATACTCATTGCTTTATCATCATCATTCAGTAGCTTTTCCTGAGCAAAACTTTATCCTCCTATCAGTCAATGATAATTGTTTCTCGTATAAGCTAGATTCCTGTCTCTACTGTCGTTATGCTCAAATCATTCAATCAATTTCACAATGTATCTTCCCCGAAGTGTTCCGCTTCTTCTCGTTACCGGGATGGCTCTTGCCATATTGATCTTCTCCGACCCTCTTCTGCTTTTATATATCCAAAATATTTCAATTTTCTCATTTTTATTTATAACATCAGCCAGTTTTCCTTCATGCATTCCTTCTGAATAGATTTATATGTTCTTTTCTCTGACCATGGTACACAGAGAACTCTTCTATAACATATATATTCAAAAACACGAACATGCTTATCTATTGCCTTGTTAATGTCCATGTTTCACGCCCATATATTTCCACTGTGAATGTTATTTACTTGTTTGCTATTAATTAGATCAATCATCTAATGTTTGTTTTCCTAGCAGTAAACATTCCATTTTATAATCACATATTGAATGTACAATTTGTTCAAATAATTTTTTAATGAAATAACGACGGTACACATAATGTGAACAGAATATATGTAAATATAATCATGACAATTCCGTCCTTGTTGTAATTAATCTGTTTAATTAATCTGTGTATCATGATTAAATAATGCGATTCTAAGTGAAATAATTCATTATAATAAAATTGTATTCTTGTTTCAAATTTTTTCCCTTTTATTGCTTTCATTATTTTTATTTCGACAAACAGATCATTATTAACCTCAGAAACTATTTTAGTTCGAGTGTGATCTCACTGACAGTTAAATAACAAATGATCAACAGCATTTTCATGCCTTCTCTGTGTTACCAGAGCCAAACTTGAACAATGGGGGAAATCACAGTCGCAAAATATAACTACATGTTAAATGCGATGCCTATGAAAAGTTACCAACAACACCAAGAAATACATATTTATCAACATTAGCATAGACAATAAAGTTGGCACAAAACCTTGCTTGAATTACATTGATAAACAAAGAATGAAGTGGTTCGGCCACTTAATAAGAATGCAACCAAACTCCACAATATCTTCTATAAAAGAACACCAGGAAAAAATGCGAAAGACCACGAAAAAGATGGATAGATGGTATAACAGAATTCTGTCAAAAAAGCAAAATCTAACCATCACACAAGCCCCTAGAGTAGCGGTTCCTAAACTCTGCATTACCGCGGGAACCCCTTTTAAATACATTTTGCTGCCGCGGATCCCCAAAAGTTCCTATATATGAAAATCTTCTAGCGCTGGAGTTATTATTAGACCACACCAACAGACAAGCTGACGTCAATTTCTCAGACTGCGGGAAGCTTCAAATGATCTTTCATTTTGTCCTGTCAGACATTGACTCGACTCCGGTCTCGTCCGGGTCCTTGAATTTCGCAGCGGAATTAGTTTACAACAGTTGTTATACACGTTTTACAAAAATAAAATTATGTTTGAAATGTCAAAGATCACATAATATTTTTCAAGCACTTGAGGAGCCTCCTCTGTGAGTACCTCGAGACCCCCACCGGTGGTCCGCCCACCCCAGTTTGGGAAACATTGCATTAGAGCATTGCAAGACAGAGACAGAAAACCATGACAGTATGCAACAACCTGGCAACATTGTGACGACAAAAGAAGAAGTCTCCTTACATGTTGTATTGTTTTCTTGACACATCTTGCTGTTCTCAATACATGTACTTTAAATGTATTCTCCAGTCTTTCTTACAGTCTTGAAATTTGTCTTCTGACACACATTTAGTCAAAGCTTATAAGATCATATCTTTCATTGAGTTTTGTTTATATTACTCATAGTATTCATATTACTAGTTCACACTTGTTAAGCTTAAGTGTTCACTGAATCCACACTGTCTGATCTGCGATACAATCTTCTTTTCTCAAGATGGTAAACTGAACAAAGTATTTTTGGCATAGCAGTCCATTGAGAATAGAGAATACAGCCTCTAATTGTGTAGTAAACTTTCTGGAACTTTTTCCAGCTTCGATCATCTTCTTTAAGTGTCAGATGAATTTCAAACGTAGGAGGGCTGAGGGTTGCCAAATATTGTGGCTAGTTGTTATTATAGTTGTTATTATAGAATATGTTCGTTGCCCATATGTTCTCTGGTCTCCTCTATACCTCCAATAGCGTCCACCTATTAACCGTACCAGTTCGATGTTAATGGATGAACCTGCTCATATACTTATTCTGCTGTTCTTTTCTGGCAGTTTCAATCTCACCCATCATAAGTCAGGTGATAGCCTCATGGTTTAGGGATGTTGCTTTGTTGTGGCCATACAAACATCATAAGTGAGTCATGGTTTAGGGATGTTGCTTGGTGTTGGTCATACAAACATCATAAATAAGGCAATAGTCTCATGGTTTAGGGATGTTGCTTTGTGTTGGCCATACAAACAACATAAGTGAGTCATGGTTTAGGGATGTTGCTTTGTGTTGGCCATACAAACATCAAAAATAAAAATTACCTTGTTTGAGATGCTATAATTGGATTCCTTACTATCAATCAATGGCGGCTCGTGTTCATATTTGTTGGTGGGGACAGAAACAAATTTTCGGAAAAATCATGGTTTTAGGTTAGGTTATATTTTAATTTATAAAATAATAAATACACATTAGACATTATTTTTGGTGGGGCCGCCCACTGGCCCTTAATGACGCGCCGCCACTGCTATCAATGAATACTTTGAAGAAGAAGACTCGGATGGAAGAGACATCAGAATGATCACTAACTTGTACTGACAACATTGATTATTGGTTACTGAACTGACGTCACAGCACTCCGAGCAGACCCATAGGTGCTCAGTCCCCCAACAGAAGTGAAAGGTATTCATATTAACGATGTCTGTGGCTCACTGGTCAAACACTCTTCTGTACTTTTTTATCAAACGAGTAGAAGGGACGCCAAGAATTAACATCAACGAAAGAATAATAAATAACCTAAGATATTTAGAGAACAAAGTGTTCTTACCTGAGAACAAACAATATGTTGTGACTTATCACTGTCTGATAAGACATAAGTAGAACTGACTTGATATTGTCTGATAAGACATAGAGAGAGCTCATTGTCTGGTAGGAAACGATGAGAGCTAACTTTTCATTGTCCAACAGGAATCAAAGGGAGCTGACTTCTTGTCTTGTAGCACATAACATAGACTTACTTCCCTTCATATGTTTTGTTTTGTTCAATCAGCATTTCAACAACACATTTCTATATCTGCTGCTGTGTCTTCTCTCAAAGATGTAAAATGGTAAGCACAATGATGGTACATGTTACTTGCTGATTAAACACACTTTATATACATCCCTGTTGGTGCCCAGTCCTTCTTGTACAACATCTGATTCCAAATTCCTTTATTAGCAGAATACATGTGTGAACAAATGCATGAATCATACAGTAGCATCTTGTGAAGAATTAAACTGAACAATGTTATACATGATTATACATCTTTAAAAAAATGATACACATAAGGTTGTACATTATAATAATTGCTGTCCATCACAAGCGATGACGACAACAGCCTCAGACATGCACTGCTGCACCTGTCTGGTGTGTGCGGAGGTAACTGTAAAGTCCAATTCTCGAACACAATCCCCAAAAGGTGGGGCATACATGATCAAGGTTAGATATGTGTGTTTTGTGTCTTTTCGTGCAGCTCATCTTCTCTGTGCCTCAACAGTACGACAACTCTCAGCGATGCCAGTTCCTCTTGTGTTGTTACAGCGCCACATTTGGCAATCTTGCAAGGAATTCCCAGCAAATGGTGTCTATATCGAAACATTTTATAGACACTTTAAACTTTAAGAGGATGTACACTAGTATACATTAGACAGAGACTAACCAACGAGAAGATGGGTCCACGATGTCATAGATAAGTTGAATATGACTGAGGCAGACATCAGACACCTTATGCAGAACTGAGAGGCATTTATAGCTGCTGTCATGGACGTCAAACTCTGACAGAGGCAAGCTAGATAATGATGGTGAAAATATTCAGTGTTATCTCTGGCATAACTTCACCACCGTTGCAGCTTCCACAGAGTTACGCACAGATTTCTTTGCAGTGTTGTGTCACTATGCCAATAAATAAACAGTGTACAGGTATTAAGAGCTTCCGAAAAAACAAATAGACAAACAATTCAAATGGCCATTCTGAATGGCTCGCTTGTTGTGTTTGTAAGGATGCTCGTATTGCTAGGCAAGGCGATTGGTGTTGTAGGAAATGAGGGTAAGTGGTTCGAATCCTGTGTTTGTTTGTTTTTCAGAAGCTCTTAATACTTGTACACTGTTTATTTGTTGATCATATTCTATGCTTCTGTTGTTTCCTCTGGGGTTCTTGCAAAAAAACTCCTTGTTCTCATGTCACTATGCCAGTGAGTTTGATTCAGTATATCATATTTGAGCAGCCTTCGGTGCCTGATCTTGAATTTTGTATACATGTGGCTGTGAAGTTGATTGTATCCTGTTTTACATGCAGAATGATAACTTGTTCAAATCTAATCATATTTGATGGTTGTAATGTGTTAGAAGATGGCTACAAGATATTAAAGAAACCATGAACATGACCATCGACGAAGTGGGTGAACTGGCAAGAGACATCGACGAAGTGGGTGAACTGGCAAGAGACAGAGTGAATTTCAGATGTGCTGCAAAGAGAGCAACGTCCTATAAAGGATACACACCTTGATGATGAATGTGTTAGAATGGCAGAGATCAGAGTACTGAGAGCATGCATTTTCCTAGTAGCAATGTATGGGTGTAGGGCATGGACATTTGGCAAGTCAGTGGAAAAACATATGTGTGCTTTTGCTATGGGAGTTATGGAAGAGTCCTCCGTATGTAATGGACATAAAAGAGAGCAGGTGGATCTATCCGGAGGGAACTCAGGATAAAGGAAAGCTATATGATGTTATGGGTGATAATGTGAGGACTGAAATATTTTGGATATATTGAGAGATGCAAGGTGTTGCGGAGATTGTAGAAGGAGCTCAAATAAGATGGATTCTGATGATTTGGTCATGGCGGCTTCAGGAGCGGGACATCTGGCCTATGAGAGAGAGAAATTCTGCAGGACTGTTAGAGTGGTGTGGCAAATTTCTGCTCAGAAAAGCTATTTGATGATGAATGTGTTAGTATTAGTGTAAATCTGAGACATTTATTTTCAGAAATTTATTTCTTCAAACTGAACTTGTCTTCGAATCCTACTAGTTTAGATAGACTGTAGCAATGAAGTTTCCTATCAGGGCCACAACTTAAACGTGGATTAGATTCTTGGTCAGTCCTTGATTGCTAATAATAACTTTTATTCTTTCATTCACGGTTTCTCATATCCCAAATAGGGGCCTCTGTGGCGTAGAGGTTAAGTGCTTGCCTCTGGTTCCAAAGGTACTCAATTCTCTATTTCCTGTAGACGCCGGATATCTTTCCATAGATCCCCGATCTCAGTGTAGGTGAGATCGAGTTTCTAGTTCTATTGAGACGGGCAATAAAATGTAGGTCTTGTGTTCAAGTGGAGCATGTAAAAGAACCATTGGCAGTTCCAATTCAAGAAGAGCAGGCTGGAAAGCTGCTGTCCGGGAAAAATTCACTATGAAGATTAAATAATACAATTTTTACCAAATATTTTCACCATCTTCTAAATTATATAAGGGAATCCTCACCGGTGCTATGGAGTTTGTGCTCTGCCGCTGAGATCTTCCTGTGTAAGAAAGAGATTGACCCACACATGGTTACTCACCAAAGTGCAATGATGATGGTAATATCAATCATACCCCAACCATTGAAATAACTAACACACAAACAGAAATGTGACTAGATATCAATATTTAATAATCATTTCTTTACATACTTTACAGGTTATGTTCAACTGTTTCAAACAGTCGGAGATCAGTCAAAATTGGTCATATCTTTGATTAAATTGCACATGAAATAAGGTCTATGTCTTTAAATTTGTTACTTCTTCTTCTTCTTCTTTTCTCTCATCCTGTTTTGCATCACAGTGTGAGGATAAGAAGAGATATCTAGAGCAGGCTTTTGTGTGTGCTTTATAAACAGTGTTTTTTGTTGCTTTTGTCATCTCTGAGGTTCACCCTTTCGCTTGACATCCTTTTACAAATCACTATAAATGATATTTGGGTGCACAAATTGAAACACAATAAGTTTAACAGTTGATATTGGCAATGTCTTCAGTCATACATGTTCATGATAGTTTTAATAACAAAAATATGATCCTTGAACTGCCATCAGTTAAAACTGCAGTTTTGGGGGGAAAAATAATAACTATACATAAATATAAAATATAACATAATTTTGAAAAATTTGATCTGATTAGCTAACACATCACACCTGGTTATGTATGTGTTCTTGCTCTTTGATTTGAATATTCCGGAACGTAAGTACATATTTATTTCTTTCACAAAAATAATATGACAGCATTTTGTTCTCATTCCTGACGGTACATTGAGGGATTGTTTAAGGCAGGTGATTTAAGGCTGCTTGACCAAAGCTGTTGCCACTCACTTGCAGGTCAGAGGTTTTTATTTTCGCCCAACAAAAAAACTATTTACCTTATCGGTGAGTCGAACACGAGATGTTTCTGTCATGAACTACCACTGTTTTACCATTCGGTCACCCCTTTTCATGTGAAACAAGATGAATTTATACATTCTTTAGAAATGCAAAATTAATTGTACAAAAAAAATAAAGTAAACTATGGATTAATTTTAGCTTAGTAATAAAAAAAGAAAGTTTAGTCTAATACTTTCAAGACAATCCTAAAGTTTAGTCTAATACTTTCAACACAATCCTAAATTTTAGACTAATACTTTGAACACAATCCTAAAGTTTAGTCTAATACTTTCAAGACAATCCTAAAGTTTAGCCTAATACTTTCAAAACAATCCTAAAGTTTAGTCTAATACTTCAATACAATCCTAAAGTTTAGCCTAATACTTTCAACACAATCCTAAAGTTTAGCCTAATACTTTCAAAACAATCCTAAAGTTTAGTCTAATACTTCAATACAATCCTAAAGTTTAGCCTAATACTTTCAACACAACCAAAGTTTAGCTAATACTTTCAAGCACAACCTCCTAAAGTTTAGTCTAATACTTTCAAGACAATCCTAAAGTTTAGTCTAATACTTTCAACACAACCTAAAGTTTACTAAAATAAGACCTAAAGTTTAGCCTAATACTTTCAACACAATCCTAAATGGTGTTTGATATAATAGACCAAAGTATTTACTGGATCTAAAGAAATTTAAGTATGTCAAAATAATTATGAGATCCAAAGTATTTTAAGTGGGTCAAAATAGTTGTTTAATTAAAATCATTTAAGTAGGTCAAATTATTTATTTAATCTTATAACTTGTCAATAAATCTTAATCTTGATTTGATTTCAAACTTGTTAATAAATCTTATTATTTATTTGATTTCAAACTTGTCAATAAATCTTATTATTTATTTGATTTCAAACTTGTCAATAAATCTTATTATTGATCACAAACTTGTCAATAAATCTTATTTATTGATCTAAAACTTGCCAATAAATCTTTGTATTTATTTAATCTCAAACTTGTTAATAAATCTGATTATTTATTTGATCTCAAACGTGTCAATACATTCAAATCTTTACTTGTCCAACGTTTATCGACTTTATTTAAAATGTCAAGATCAAGTACCATCTTCACATCTAGAGTCAATTATAACAAATCTGGAAAATGTAATGATTATTGTCATGGTGGTACATTCTGTCAGACTTATTTCTCAAACTCTGAATGTTTCTTTTCCTCTTCTAACATTGTCTTGCTCTCAAACTTTCTAATATAGTTTTCAACACACGGTTATGTCTTCCTAATTCTTCAAAATAATAGATCTCTTGTCTAAGTTTCATCTCTTTCATTAACTATCAATTCATTCCTAAAAACAAAAACTATTGTTACTGCCTGTAATATCGCATTATAGGGAGATGTGGAGGGGGACATGTGCCTGCAGAATTTAATGGCCTCATTGCTAGTGCAGTTGGCGTGAAAATTTTACGGTTCGAATTTTACTTTATGCCTCAGACAGAAAAAACCTTTCTTGGCCTTACGGAAATGAATTAAGGTCTCCGAGGTCTCCTTGACAAGTCCTAATATTTGTTTCTTTGATCTACATCTCAAATCTATAATATTTCTTTCTTTGATTCAAAGATTAACCAAAATCTAATAGTTGTAACCTAAACCTTCCATTTCTAATGTTTGTTTGATTTGATCTAAATCTGAACTATCTCCAAGTGCCCTGCGGTGACAAACAATAAATTTACATATCACCAGCAATCAGAAATAGATAATAATTAAATATCATGTGAATAACTTCCTTCAAAAAAAGAAACTTCAAGTTCTCAGCCCACAAACACCTACGGGCCCACAAAAAAGTCATGGCCCACAAACAGACACTGGCCCCCAAATAGACACTGGCCCACAAACAGCCATGTCTCCACAAAGAAGAATTAAATATTCACAAAATTATTTCATAGCTGTCATTACACAAAGAACTATTACAATGAGATTCTGAAATATTACTTTACATTTAAACTGATAAAAATATTGTATCACGAACTGTCATATCTCTCATAATGAGGTCTATGTTTATATTTGTTCCCTTAAGTGTCACATAAATGTGTCTTTTGTTGATACATGTTGTAGTTTTGTTAGTAATATATGTGTTTTGGTGGTTTATATTGTGTTTTTTGTAGGTACATGTTGCGTCTTTGCTAGTACAGATTTATGTTATTGCTATATGTCATGATTTTTCTAATACTTCTTGTGTCTTTGGTTTGTTCATGTCAACTCTTAGTGCAAACAATTAGCCAGCCTACACACAGATAACAAGCAATACATTAGCAAGCTCTCATATGAAGATATGGATAAATAAAAGATGGTAATGAGTTGATAGATGATGTCTGTAAAAATTATACATAATGGAATGAATAATACTTTAGTTATGTTAGAGGAATTTCAGCTTGAAACTGTTTCAGGTTCCCCTTCTAAAGGTAAAGTAACCAACCCGTTTTCATACCATGTGGTATAGTAAGGATAGAGGTGCTCTGTTTGTATTTTTCTTTCACAAAAAGTAACATGATGGGTGATGTGATCAACATCCTGCCTTTGCTTTTCCGACTTCACTGCATATTCTAAACAAAATGGCAGAGCAAATCCCAGGTACTGAAGTCCTCATGAGAGTCAAGATATCAAGTATCCACGCTTTGTTGCAGAAAACCCAGATGGTATGGGTCAGTCAAATTAAGTGAATGTCTGATAAACTCATCAGAAAATAGCTGATATATGTTGAGCTGGATTGGGGGGAAAATGACTAGTTGGTGTAAAAAGAAAATAAAGACATTCTGGGAACCCTTTCCGCAAGACTATCAAATGTGGCACTGCAACAACACAAGAGGAAATAGCATAGTTGTGAATAGTCGTACAGCTGAGGTAACAGAAAAAGAGCTGCATGAAAATACTTAACACACAACACCTACATGTCCAACCTTAATTACATATCCCTGGTAGGGAATTTCGTTTGAGGATTGGACTGTACAGTTCCCTCCTCATACACCAGAGAGGTGCAACAACAAACATCAGAGGCTGCTGTCTTCATCAGTTGCGATGGACAGCTATTATTAATATTATTATTACTTCAGAGAGTTTTTGTGAAACCTAAATAAGATTGGGTGGGCGAAAGAATCGTCCATCATCTGAAAATACACACTCCAACTAGGAACTAAACAAAGAACACCAGCCTATGAAGTTCTTTACTGTGGTACTACGGCTCTCTGTTCTTCTTACCCCTGGTGTTTTAATAATCATTAAAACATGAAACATCAGACAAATATTTAAAAAAATTATTCAGGACTTGTGTGTCTCAGGGGCATTGCAAGACTTTGTGTGCCTCAGGAGCAGTGCAGGACAGTGTGTGCCTCAGGGGCATTGCAGGACTTTGTGTGCCTCAGAGGCATTGCAGGATGACTTTGTGTGCCTCAGGGGCAGTACAGGACTTTGTGTGCCTCAGGGGCAGTGACCTGATTCAATCATCAATGAATATGGTAGAAATTCCCATTATCTTCGATTTCACAAGTCCATGCAGCTGCAAATGGGTAATAAAATTCTTAGTTATGAAAAATTTAGAATTATCATTGTGTTCAGCTCATGATAGTTAATGTAAGCTGAAAGTAATTAAGAAAATATAGGAGCACAATGAATGCAGAGCCGGTTGTTGCAACGAATATTTCAGATGCCATCATCAAAAGAAATTCTTAAGTTATGTATGTATATGTTAATATTGACAGTGTACTTTTCAAAATATAAAAAACACATATGTAACGAAAAAGAAAAAAAAAGGAATGATTTCAAAATATAAATCATTTGGATTTCATTTTAAAAAAAATTAATCGGTGGAAACTTGGTTCCCGAGTGAAAAAGCAAACATTTATTTTGTCTTCAGAATCTGTCTAGCCACTGATGCTAATCCTACACTACATCATACTTGCAAATTCAAATCCTACACTATACTAGCTCACACTTGCTGATCCTAATCCTACACTATACTAGCTCACACTTGCTGATCCTAATCCTACAATATACTAACTCACACTTACTGATCCTAATCCTACAATATACTAGCTCACACTTACTGATCCTAATTCTACAATATACTAACTCACACTTACTGATCCTAATCCTACAATATACTAACTCACACTTACTGATCCTAATCCTACAATATACTAGCTCACACTTACTGATCCTAATCCTACAATATACTAGCTCACACTTACTGATCCTAATCCTACAATATACTAACTCACACTTACTGATCCTAATCCTACAATATACTAGCTCACACTTACTGATCCTAATCCTACACTATACTAGCTCATACTTACTGATCCTAATCCTACACTATACTAGCTCACACTCACTGATCCTAATCCTACAATATACAAACTCAGACTTACTGATCCTAATCTTATACTATACTAGCTCATACTTGCTGATCCTAATCCTACACACATTACTAGTTCACACTTGTTAAGCTTAAGTGTTCACTGAATCCACACTGTCTGATCTGCGATACAATCTTCTTTTCTCAAGATGGTAAACTGAACAAAGTATTTTTGGCATAGCAGTCCATTGAGAATTGAGAATACAGCCTCTAATTGTGTAGTAAACTTTCTGGAACTTTTTCCAGCTTCGATCATCTTCTTTAAGTGTCAGATGAATTTCAAATGTAGGAGGGGCTGAGGGGTTGCCAAATATTGTGGCTAGTTTACGAGATTTGCCCTTTTCTTGAAGTAATATGTAAATTGCACAACCCCGGATACCACAGGGTTCCACTATAGACAAACGAAGAACATCTTGTGCAATATGTGACACAAGATCTGGTGGATACATTATCTGACAATAGAATTTCTTTTCTGCTGCATCTTGTATGGCTGCTTCTATCTCAGCTTCAACAGCTTGGCATGTCTGTGAATCAAACTGCTCACTAAAGTCAGAACAACTGTTCATCTTGGAATCATTATCATCTGCAAGAGAATCAAAAAAATATATGCATGTTACAAATGTTTATCAAGAAAAACACGAAAATAATAGTATGTAGGGATTAACAGTACTGACTATTTTGTTATTAACTATTTTTGCCCAGACAGCAACTTTCCAGCCAACTCATATAGATTTTCATCTACCAAGAGTTCTTGATCATAGGATTATGTTTCTCGTCCATTTCTGATAGAACTAGACATTAGACATCTATTTTTTATTTATTGATTTCTAATCTTGTGTTGTCTCACAATGTCAGGATAAGGAGAATTATAGAACAGATTCTTTTGTGTGTTTCATACATGGTATCTCTCACTGCCAGTTACTTCTGTTGACCACCTTTTGTCTTGTATCCACTATATCTGAGTAGCAATGCCCTATGAAGCAAACTGTCTGTTGGTAATATGCTTATGAGGTCGAATCATTTAATTTATTGCTTCTTGATGAAGTTCTGTACTGAGGTTATACCCACTTTTTTTCCCTCAAGTTACTGAGACTTAATTCCTAAATTGACCTTATGAAGTAATGTTTACAATTAGTGCCATGCTTGATTTCCTATAGCCCTAGCATGGCTGCATCATCAGTCACTGAGCTAATTGAGTACATCACACTTGTGCATAAATAATGTACTCACTTTCAAAGTAGGCCTAAATTTGGATGTGCCTTTTCTGTACATGCCTATAAACCAGGACACAACATATTTACTTTCAGTGCGTTAACCACATGGATAAAAAAAAAGTTGCTTAACTTGGTTGATAAGAACAAACCACACAGATCACAAAGAGTGGCTAATGTGGTTGATAAGAACAAACCACACAGATCACAAAGAGTGGCTAATGTGGTTGATAAGAACAAGTACAAAGAAGAAGAGTGCTTTCAAAATCACCGTTTTCATTAGTACAAACTTATGATTCACATAAGACACTAGAGATTTGAGGATTCTATATATGATATTAACTCATGTAAGTCATATTCACTGAAAGACATAGACTGGAAGTTTGACACACTTGTTCTATAGGCTTTGTTGTGAATGGCAATGAACTTGTAGATCATGTAAAAATAATAGTCTAATAAAATTAACTCAATCACTTTCCTATAAAATTAGCTGACATATTGCTGTCACTATTTAGCAGAGAATATTGCTGAAATTCTGAAGATATTTAAACAATGTATAATTTATCATTAATAGAGCTTTATGCATGCATACATGTATAAACGGGAAAAAGTAGATGCCCGCATAAACAACTCATATATTTTGTCTTTAGATAATTCAAACATTATTTCAACAAATATAATTTTACATTTTAGACAAGTTTTCTTCTGAACCTTTATCACGTCAAATGCTTTGAACAATCATGTAATGTCTGTCACTTCCTCTGCTTGTCTAGGTAGGTACACTTGTTGTGAAGTAATATGAAATGAAAATCGTGGCATATCCTAAAGGACGTAGCCATCAACCACAGTAAACGAGTCGATTTTCTAGGCACCACTTACACGTTCAGTAGTTTGTCATTGCTTTCTGAACGGTGAGGTCTATATTTACCTTTTGTAAAAATCCCACGGAAACGAATTTGCTTCCAAACTTGCCCACCGTGGGGTTTAACCAGGTACGGTTGGGTTCGTGATCGAGCTCACTACCGCTTGAGCTACAGACGCTCACTGTCCAAAGGTTGGTAACAGATGATGTTATCACGGTATTTGTTTGACGTTTGTCCATCTCATAGTTCAATTTCTCCAGCTCTCAGATCAGATCTACTAATGTTGTAGACGCAGTATTTAACTGGACTTCTTTCTCATAAGATGGCAAACCATTTTATTTACTGTCTTCCCACATATTTAATGTAGTTTCTACAATTATTCTCATCATAGAGGCACAAATATGACATGAGAAATAGGAGATTATCTAATGCAAAGTACTAATAATTTAATAATTATCAGAGATAACCTATAATAGACAATGAAATAATTTTACCTGTGCTATTTGACAGATCACATTGAGATGTTTGACAGAAAAGAACATAAACATATATCAGTAGGTAAGTTAAACCTCATCAATATTGTGATTTTAATGAGTTGAACTTGAAGTCAATTCTAAAACTTGCATAGTTTAGCAACAAACAAAATAATGACAACTACAAATTATTTTTGCAGCACATGCAATATCGTCAGACAATTTCATCTACTATTTTTTGATTCTTGTAAAAAGTATTCAAAAGTGAGTTTTTAATATTTTGATATTCTACATGTTATTAATTACTGTTATCTGGAGTTATCATGATATTCGATACCTTTTTCACAGAATTATTAACAGTATAAATAAAATAAAGTTGATTTATGAAAATAACTATGTTCTAAAGAATCAGTAGGAGCTTACTATTGAATATGTTGATATTCTTTCTTCTCAGTCTGCACTAGTCTGCAGTGAGTGCAGTGCTTCTAACCCGCCTTTGTGCATTTTAAAAAAGATGTGTTTCAGAAAGAAAACAGTCACTTCATTCAGCTGCAAATCATCACTACAGAACTCTGTAGTAAACTTAATCTGCTATCCTGTCATCGTCAGCTTACATTTTGCAAAAGTGATAAATTACAAAGTGAAACTAGCAAATGAAATGTATTTCTTATATTTTCGCTATAATGTAGCAGACATCATTTGACCAACCTTGATCTCAGTCTGACTAGTTGCAATAAAACTACTAGTCTAGATCTAAAGTCTAGGCTCACTTCGCTTACCTAATTTTGTCCGAAGTATTTCCTGCTCGTAGTCTGTATCTATTACCATTGCATAGTCTTGTCTTGACTGTGTACTTTCCAATAATGATTTCATTGCAATCTGAATAAGATTTGCTTAGTTTCAACGTCTAAAAACTGCATATGCCGTCGTGTCGCAGAGCAGATGAGAAGTCAGCTGATTCTTCCAGTATACGGAAATGATACGGAGGTGTGTCCTGGAGATCACCACAGCACAGCTCACAAATATCGAATTGTAATTTTACATTGTCTTGTGATCACTAACAACTTCCTACATTTTGCCTTTGCCACTGTACTCTAGCTTTTATACCTTCTCAGTGAAAATGTACCACAAAGCGACCGGCTCTGATAAACAGCTGATTAGTGTCACGCAGTTGATTTGCATAATAGCTCGGATTCAGCAACGGCCTCAGTCACAGATAATTTAAAAATAGCAACCAATCGTATTTTCAGTTTTATATGCCAAGGTTGCCTTTGTCCACTTTCGTTCTCGTCTTCCAGACCTGTAAACCTTATTTTAATCGTATTGCTCTCTCCACTCAGTTTCCTTTCACTTATCTTTGTAGTTCAATTGCGTTTATAATATGGTTATTATCAGATGTTTATTAAGCCCAAGATATGTCACCAGTTGTTCTGGTCAGTAATTGACGATGATTGGTTCAGTTTCAGTTTGGAATATCTTCGTTGCACTCCGGACATGGCTATATGTGATCAGATCTCCGCAAACTTTCCAACGGTCCAACCATTAACCGACCAGTTCGATGTTGATTGATGAGTCCACACATACGCCTGTTGTACCGCTCTTTCGGGCCACTCCAATCTTCAATTCAAGCTCTTGCAATCTAGTTATTGACATGGATTGATTAATATGAAAGTCCTCTTTGCGGCCACTCTTTGAGGGCGTTCAGAATGTCAGCTCGATCCATTGGCTGACCCCTTGATATGGTGGCAGAACCAGCCAGCCTGTTGGATATATCTCCTTGCATTCGACACCCATGTTGGCCTTCACTTTCAAGATCATACTCAATGGGACCTTTAATACACGCATGAGTGTAGTCATGTGACTCAAGCCAGAGTAGTGCCTAAATCACCACCAGTGCTTCCATTGTCCTGCCATTTGTTGTCATAGTCAATACACTACTGCCTTTCTTGTCCTTTGGTAACTGGTTAAGAAAACTGACTGTACAGTTACACTTAATAACAGAAGATAATAAGAAGTTTAAAGAACCGCAGAGGAAGCAAAGAAACCGATGAATAGGATCAACAAATAAACAGTGTACAAGTATTAGGGACTTCCGGTAAAAACAAATGACTAAACACATGATTCGAACCATAAAAACCTTATTTCTTTACGACACCTATTGCCTAGTCTAACAATACGAGCGCTTTCAAGTACAAAGCCAGTTATATCATAAAAAGAAGCTTTACTGAAGAGTGTCTTTCACAAACGCTCGACTGCTGAACACAGAATAATCAGGTCAGATTCGATCGACCAGTGTTTGCACAAACAATTGCCATAGATTTATTAGCAGACGAGTGTTTGTGAACGACGCTCCTTAGTAAAATATCTTGTTAGGAGCTAGATGTCTGTCTTCTCAAAAGCACTCGTTTTTTTGGGCTAGACCAGTGTTTCCCAAAGTGGGCGGTACTGCCCCAGTGGGAGCTGAAGCGTTCTAGGGCGGCGATAGTGGATTCAGAAAATGTGGGGGTGTTCAGGCGATTAGGGTGGTGGCTCAGTAAAGAAGAAATTCATACTATTTATTTTACAATAAATTATTTTCGTGATTTTGCGATTGAATAATCATTTAAAATTTTAATTCTGCATTTTAATTCACCTATACCGTCTTACACGAGTCAATTTTTTCATCAATTGTCTATTTCATGCATATAATTATTTGAAAATTGACCATGTATGACAGAAATATATATTAATTTTCTATGTCACAGAGTGAGTAGAGCATGTGGAGGGGGGCGTTGGCAAAATGTTATAGTGTGTAGGGGCGTGTTACAAAGTTTATGTTGTGAAGTGGATGGTGGGCCGAAAGTTTGGGAATCTATGGGCTAGACCATAGATTCCTAAACTTTTTCTGCCCACCGCCCACTTTGAACGACATAAACTTTGCAACCCCTCCCCATTATAACAGTTTGCTAACGCCCCCACCCCACACATGCTATATTTTCACTTTGACATAGAAAATTGATATATATTTCTGTCATACATAGTCAATTTACAAATGATTATATGCATGAAATAGAAAATTGATGACAAAATGGATCGTGTAAGACCGGTATAAGATGAATTAAAATGCAGAATTCAAATTTTAAATGATTATTCAATCGTAAAATCACCAACCCCTCCTCCCCATATGATTCTGAACCCACTACCCTCCTCCCTCGCCCTGGAAGGCTTCAGCTCCCATTGGTGGGGGAGAGTCGGTACCACCCACTGTGGGGGACCCAGGAGCTAAACAATGGGAGCGTAAGAAATACATGTTTGTGGTTCGAATCCTGTGTTCGGTAATTTTTTTTTTTCCCAGAAGCCTCTAATACTTGAACACTATCTATTTATTGACCATATTCATTGGCTTCGTTGTTTCCAGTGTGGTTCTTATTATCTTCTGACAATGCACTTGAGGCTACCGTGAATGATGTGCGCATGTATGTCATATGTGTATACGTGTGTGTATGTCTTCTGTTTGTTTCGTCTCAAATATTCAAGCACAATAAGCCTAGATATTAAGGATAAAATGGACAATCTAAATAATAAGTCTCAGCAACTAGGTTTGAAAATACACAGGAAGAAAACTACGGTCATGAGAATAAATGCAGTTAATGTAAATCAGATTATGCTGGAGGAATAGCTCTAGAAGATGTAGAATCATACACATACCTTGGTAGCAACATAGACCAGAAGGGGAAACAAACAAAGATGTCAAGGTAAGAATACAAAAAGCAAGGGGAAACTTTACTGCACTGAGTAATATATGGAAGTCAAAGTGGATCAAAACAAACACAAAGCTTAGAATATTTCAATCAAATGTTAAATCAATTATGTTGTCTGGCCGGGAAACATGGAGAACAACAAAAGAAAAACCATCAGAAAACTACAGATCTTCATAAATGGATGTTTATTTAGAATAGAGAGACTGAGATGGTATGATAAGATCACTGACGAGAAACTCTGAGAAAAAAACTAATCAGATACCAGTGGGAAAAGAGAGAAGAAAGAGAAGATGGCGGTGGATAGGATACACATTGAGAAGACCGACCGAAAGAATTGCAAGACAGGCACTGTTTTGGAATCCGCAGGTAAAGAGGAGTAGGGGACGGCCTAGAAATACATGGAGAAGAGAGTTGGATAAAGATATTAAGAGCACAGGCAAGACGTGGAACGAATTGGAAGGGACGGCAAGAGAGAGAAAATGCTGGAAGAAGTTTGTTGAAGACCTTGCCCCCGTTCGGAGTTGAAAGGTGATGAAGATGGCGGGAAGCAACGACTTCTGTTGTTGGTAACTTGTCGGCATGGTGTAAAATAGGGTCTTCCGCTATTAGTAACCAGATGTCGTGACACAAAAACGCGATGTCATCATGTTAACAATGATTTCAGTTTTACTTTGCGAACTTAAGCGTTCAGCGTAGGGATGGGAGATTTAATTTGCGTTCTAGGGCCAGATGAATCGCCCTTGTTGTGTTATATCCGTGTTTATGTAATGTGGTCTTGATATTGTCTATCCATCTTTTTCTTGGTTTTCCTTGGCTCTAGTATCTGATCTCTTTTTATTGTATGTTGTTATTGGTGGTTGGTTGTATTTCATTCTCATTAAATGTCCAAACCACTGCATTTGTTGTCTTTCGATGTAGGGTGAAGTTATGCCACTCTTATGCACACTACCGATACCAGTAAGACCTGTAATGTTTGCTATTGTGTTTTATTTGAATCTGTGCCGTAGAGGTTAGGGGATCGTCTCTCCTCCCAAAGGTACCAGGTTCGCTCCCTCGTGGAGCCATCTGGATATTTTTCTAGATATCCCTGATCTCAGTATAGGTAAGCGAGTTCCTAGTTCTGTCGGAGACGGACGATAAAACATAGGTCCCGTGTTCAATTTGAGCACGCAAAAGAACCCTTGGCAGCACAAAATCGAGAAGAACAGACTGGAAAACCGCTGCCCGGGCAATATTCTTTAGGAAAGATAAAAAATAAAATTCCTACAAAATTATCTTTAAAATTACATCGGGAACCCTCGCCTGTGGTACGGAGTTCGTGAATTGCAGCTGAGATCTTCCTGTGTAAGAAAGAAATCAGATCACACACGATTAGTCACCGAAGTGCAATGATGATGGCCCTATCAATCAATCAATGAGTGGGATTTTATTTTCCCGAGCGCCATAGCACTCAGTTCGACCCAGTCTCAAATCAATGTTGTAGAAACACTGAGGAGTAATGGGGGCCAAAGTAATGTTGACCATTTCACTCGATGTGCGCCGTTGATCTACGAAAAATAGGAGCTTAGCACATTATTATCAAATATTTGATATGATACTCGATAAAACAACCTGTTCTTTACTTTTTACTAGCTGTGTTATAAGAGCACGCGTGTTATATGTTAATGAGGATTCCCAGACATTTGCACATTCGATATTAGCACAATGACGGTTGCGTATCTCACATTAGCCCATTTGACGGAAGCACATATAGACAGTTGTACATATAGACGATTGAACATTTTACAGAACATAGAGAGCTAAACATAGACTAATATAATGTTGTTTTATTAGTTTAATATGAGATGAAGCGGAGATGTAACATGTAGCAAACTATCCGCGAATATTGTTGCATTGACAGGAATTTACGTTTTTGCCATAGATCTAGTGTGAAACTGAAACTAACATTGTCGCATTGATAGGAATTTACGATTTCGCAACTAGATTTAGTGTGAAACTGAAACTATTGATCGTAGTGGATTCTGTGACAATAACTTGTCTTGTTAAACAAATTAGCAATGTTGATGAGTTATAGTTTGTTACATGCTAGAGAAATAAGTTACTCATCTTTAATTCAGCAACTGATTTCTGGGACAAGGCTATAATTTGTTGTTCGAGATACAATGTTTTGTTTACGCTATTGTAGTTGTTAGATCTTGTTTATTTCTACGTTTTTGTGATTTTCTAGTAGGATGTAAATGAATGTTCATACAGGCTGATTGTTCAAATTATTTATTTATTCATTTCTGCTAACAATTATATTTGATTCTATTGTTTGCCAAGTCCTGTAGAAAGTGACCAGTCATACGACAGCCTTGACAGTGATCCAGAGGATATATTACCCCTTTTCAACCAGCAAGGCACCCTAGTCTTGTCTTTCTCATCTCAGAGTATGGAAAAAAGATGTGATTGATAAGTGTATTATGACATATTTTAATGTATGCTAAATGAACACTGTGTTCTCATGTTATTCACAGGGCCTTAGCTGCTTTTTCATGCATTTTTGTATCTTCACTAAAATAATATCACAATCTTCTTTTATTCATCTACAGTCAGTTTCTTCAAGCTTTATTTTGGCACAGAATTGTTGCAGCAGATGTACACTTTTACAAACCAGCAAGCAGCTGCAACAGGGCACACAATCCCGAGGGGACAAATATATACACGACACTAAAAAATTCAAGTGCCACTGGAGAACTTTCAACAAATTTTAGAGCTGAACAACAGGCAATTGTGGACACCTTAAAAATACTGCAGCAAAGAAACATCCAAAACAACAAACTTGTCTTCCTTTACGACTGCTTGTCAGTTCTGCAGACAAAATAAAAATTTAAAGAGAACCACAAGATAATATGGAAAGAGAGCTGACACAACAGTGTGCATACCAGACAGAAACTTCAACTGACATAGCTTCATAGAGGCAACCCATCTCATGGTTTAGACGAGCATACGAAACTGAACACAAAGAAGATACAGTTTTGGTTCAGGATGTCAACATGCTGTTTGATCTTGTTCATTTTGGTGTTTTTGTGTATTATTTGAATTTGCCTCTTATTTTATCCATATGTGATAAAGAGCAGTGGTGAGAGAACACAACCTTGTCTGACACCTGTAATGGAGAACCAGTCGGTCATTCCTTCCGTTGTTCTTGCTGTACTCTGGCTATCTTGAAATAGGGACATGATATTACCTAATAGTTGTCACTGGATGCCATATTCTTCCAGGATTTTGTTGTACCCACTTTTCCCCTGATCGCAACTGGTCTCTTCTTGTTACCCCCAGCATTCTAGTCACTTCACCTCTTTTGGGACCAGCTTTCTTCTGTCATTTAATGTCAACATCCAGGTTTGACACTGATAGCAAAATATTGGGAGATTGTGTTGAACATTGTTATTTTTGTGTTTATGTTTGCATTTTTAAATAGGCACCATTTGTCCTATCATTTGATTTGCTGCAAAAAATTATTACTAGGTATTCTTCCTTTTGCAGCAAAAAATGCTCACTAGGTATGTAAAGTCTATGACATGTGATGGACGATTGCAGGATATATTGGTAGTCGTTTTCCTCTATAGCGAATATCAGTACTTTGGTTTTGTTGCTGTTTATTCTAAATGAGAATGCAATACAAAAATTCTAATCTTGATCCTTTTTTTTCCTTTCCAACCATATTACATGCTTAGTTTCAATGTTGTTGGTAATAAAGCAGGTCATCAAAAAGGTTCAAATAATTGGTTACTAAACTGATGTCATTGCACTACGGGCACACCCATAGGTGCTCAGTCTCCCCAACAGATATCGAAGAGTATGCATACTAATGTTTCCTGTGGCTCGCTGATTAAACACACCTCTCACTAAACACACCTCTCACTCTGCCTCTCAGGCACCCAGTTTGACTTGAACAACGGGTTAAATAACAAAAGACATAACAATATTTTTTAATGGTTAATAATTTTTAATTTCATAAAAACAATCAAGATATGCAAAGAAAAACAGATAACTTATCTATAGCAGCATAAAAACAATCAAGATATATAAAGGTTTGCTTGATTTTGAAAAGGTTTGCATCAGCATAGTTCACATTGCATTTTAAAATGCAGAAATCAAGGGATGTTATAAAACAGATGCCAGTGAGAGTTGGAAAACAGATGCCAGTGAGAGTTGGAAAATGACTAAAGACAGAAAGCAAAAGACATAAAAAGCAAGTTGATCAAAGAATATCCAAGCAGACATTGAAGCGGGATGCAAAGGGTTCAAGAAAGTGGAGACGGCTTAGGTAGACCCTGAAATGAACTTTGCTGAAAATTACTGCAAATTTGCCATCCGCCTCAAAAAACTAAGCTTGTCTTGCTCCTCTGCATAGCCCTGCACAACGTGAGCAACTTGCTGATGCAGAGCTTCATACTTCTTCTTCTTGACCTCTGGCTGTCCTACTCTAGCTTTTTCCAATGTAAGCTTGTGACATGCCAGATCTCTTTCAAGCCCATCCAACAACAACCAGATACTTGGATGGCTACAATGGAAAATAGAGTTTAGTGAATTATGGAAGCCTTCACAGCAGTTGGTTGTTTTAGGAGACCTTTCTGGCGAAGCTTCATGGTGATTCCAAACTCGTAACGGGAATTGGGGATCTCTCCCAGCGGCACCTTCAATGTAGGTGGAGAAGTATGTTAAAATTGCATTGTACCTTTCTTCATCTGGAAAGGACTCTGCAAGGAGAGCAAATACAGGTCTAACCTCATCACTTGGCACAAAGGCCAACGCAGCAAGGGATTTTAGCTTTAATTTTTGCTTGGGCTTTTTGTGGGCAGGAATCGTGAAGGTGGTGCTCCTACAATATTGCCATCATTTGTTCTGGCAAAAGCCTTGCAGTGGCTGGATTTACACTCTCTGCATCTCCAAGTTATCACACCAGTTGTTTTATTTTCTTTAAATTTGCTGTACTCAAAACCAAGATACGTCAAAACTGTATTTCCTTTCTGATTTGTTGAAAACTCCATCTCGACTCTAAAAATAAAAGAACATTTAAAAATATATTAATAATCAATACTGTGGCCGTAGTATTATGTCAATACTAGATATGGTTTATATGAATTCTACTCAATATCAATACTGTGGTTTATATGCCAATATCAATACTGTGGTTTATATGCCAATATCAATACTGTGGTTTATATGCCAATCATACCAGAATACTACGGTTATATGCAATATCAATCCAGAATACTCTACGTGGTTTATATGCCAATATCAATACTGTCATATGTGGTTATAAATATCAATACTCAGAATACCATCTGTTATATACAAATCATGAAACTAATATGTGTTAACTTACTGGGAAGATCTATGATTTCATTTATAAATAAAGAATAATATGGAGATGCATTCATTTATGTATACCAATCATTCTACCTTATAGTGGGACAAATAAAAACAAAACATTTTAGCAATAATGTTAATTATATCATAATAATCTTGTAATACTGTAGCAATACTGTTAATTAATAAAGCTAGAATCATATGAAGCAGAATGTACAAATAAATATTTTAAATAAACTGATGATCATGATTCCAGGTAGTAGCTTTCTACACTAGATTCAGCACTATACATCTGGATGAATAAATCTGATGGACGAATAAATAGGCTGAGGATTCATATTTACACTTACCGAATTTGAAAATAGCAAGGTTGTACGAAATAACGCTTCTTACACGAGGTAGCAGTTGAATCGACAATGGTAGGAAATGGAATATGCGCCAATATCCCAGTACGCAAGTAGCTATATGTGCTTCCGTCAAATGGGCTAATGTGAGATACGCAACCGTCATTGTGCTAATATCAAATGTGCAAATGTCTGGTCACCGTTAATGAGATGAGACTTCACACATTTCACCTGCGCTGTCTCCGTAATATTATGGAATATCAGGTGATACGACAAGATAACCAACTCGGAAACATTACAACGTGCTATCTTAACAACCTTAATAGTAATACATAGTAGAATACTAAGATTACTGGACCATGTGAGAAGAATAGAGAATAGTCGCATACTCCAACAATTGAAGTGATGAACAGTTTTGTGTTGCTACATTAGCGACGGCCATATGCATTTTATGCGGTGCAGGTTGTTTTTTTGTGGCGGTACGCTGCTGTTTCATTCTGGAATTAGTTCACACAGGAAACATTTCACAGTTGTTAGCATTTCGTATGATTTTCATTGTCACAGGAACGGAGCAATTATGGGTGACCCGTTGCAGTGAAGTTGGAACCGTACTTATGAACTATGAAATTTTACCCCAACAAAAGCAATTCTGTGAATTTTTTGTGGGAAAGAGACTGCAAGGCGGCAGACCATTCTTCAGATAAAAGGATATCTGCAAGATCTCAATGAAGAATTTTTCTATCGGTGCCAACAAATGGGAACAACTATGTGATGATCGAGCTATAGCAGAAAACAACATTACGAAAAGGTGCAGATTCTTTTCTCTTCTTCTTCGAACGTTCCAGATTAACCATTTGTTAAACACTCTTTGTGATTTGTATGTAATCCAAGTCTAAAAGCGATTGTACGTTGCGCCAGTTATGCACCTACAAGTAGGCCAGCACATCCGATGTCTGCGATACTTGTTATTTACTAGTGCAGCTTCCCTAGGCCACTGCCTTAGTCGCCTATTACAACATGCCTTGTAGGTTGCAGTGTATCTATTCTTTGCTTCCCTTGCTAGCCCGGCAACATTCCAATTCTTTCGAAAGAGACTTAGGCTGAACTTGAAGGCAAGAGAAACCAGCAAACAAAGAGACTTAGTGCTGAACTTGAAGGCAAGAGAAACCAGCGCAAACAAAGAGACAGTGCTGAACTTGAAGGCAAGAGAACCAGCGCAAACAAAAGAGACTAGCTGAACTGAAGGCAAGAGAACCAGCAAACAAAAGACTTAGTACTGAACTTGAAGGCAAGAGAAACCAGCGCAAACAAAAGAGACTTAGTACTGAACTTGAAGGCAAGAGAAACCAGCGCAAACAAAAGAGACTTAGTACTGAACTTGAAGGCAAGAGAAACCAGCGCAAACAAAAGAGACTTAGTACTGAACTTGAAGGCAAGAAACCAGGCAAACAAGAGACTTAGTACTGAACTGAAGGCAAGAGAAACCAGCAAACAAAAGAGACTTAGTACTGAACTTGAAGGCAAGAGAAACCAGCCAAACAAAGAGACTTAATGAACTGAAGGCAAGAGAAACCAGCAAACAAAAGAGACTTAGTACTGAACTTGAAGGCAAGAGAAACCAGCAACAAAGAGACTTAGTACTGAACTTGAAGGCAAAGAAACCAGCGCAAACAAAGAGACTTAGTACTGAACTTGAAGGCAGAGAACCAGGCAAACAAAGAGACTTAGTACTGAACTTGAAGGCAAGAGAAACCAGCGCAAACAAAAGAGACTTAGTACTGAACTTGAGGCAAGAGAAACAGGCAAACAAAGACTTAGTTGAACTTGAAGCAAGAGAAACCAGCGCAACAAGAGACTTAGACTGAACTTGAAGGCAGAGAAACCAGCGCAACAAGAGACTTAGACTGAACTTGAAGGCAAAGAAACCAGAAAAAGAGACTTAGTACTGAACTTGAAGGCAAGAGAAACCAGCGCAAACTCAGAAGTCGTCACATTTACAGACTTGTCAACTGAGTGTAAAAACGAAAAAGGACGAATATATATATATATGATCACGCGCGTTGACAATACTTGTTCTACATTTTAGCTATTGTGTCTTTGTCGTTCTTAAGCTCTCATCTTTCTTGATATATTCTCTTAATCTCTTTGTCGTTCTTAAGCTCTCATTTTTCTTGACATATTCTCTTAATCTCTTCTATTTTTTATTATCTGAATCCATCCAACAGATTTTTTGTGTGCACTGGCACATGACACCTGTACACATACCAGGTGTCACTAGATCCAGTTACTGATGTCGTTTTCACCTGTACAGTGGGCTACTTTTGAGGTCAAGGTGCACACACTTCAAAGATTTGTTTATGAGTTCACGAAGGTATCATTCGACCGGCACGTTTTACTGGTGGTGATAGTTCCAGGAGTCTTGTGACTGCCACGGCGATCAAAGATAAGAGTACCTGATGTACGGTACAAGAGGACGGAGTATTTTTACAGAGGACGGAAAACTAGATAGAGAAATAGAGACAAGGTGTCAAAAAGCAAATGCAGTAATCTACCAGCTGGCACCATTACTACAACACCCAAAGATCAAGATTGAAGTGAAAAGACAGACGATAAAAAGTATTTTCCTACCAACACTTTGTTACCAGTGCCAAACTTGGTCTCTTACAGCAACACATCACATAAAGCTCACCACGTGTGAAATGAAATGCTCGAGGAAGGCAGTGGTGGTCACCAGGAAAGACAGACTACGAAATGAGGACATCAGAAGCAGAGTGGGCATAACTTCATGCACCGAATACATCGAAAGACAACAAATGCAGTGGTTTGGACATTTAATGAGAATGAAATACAAACAACCACCAATAACAGCATACAATAAAAGAGATCGGGTACTAGAGCTAAGGAAGACCAAGAAAAAGATGGATAGACAATATCAAGACCACACTACATAAACACGGATACAACACGGGCAACTCATCTAGCCCTAGAACGCAAATTAAAGCTTCCATCCCTACGCTTATCGGCAAGAGTGGACAGCCAACTACATCTTCCACCTGGGAATAGACAATAGACCTGATGTGATGATTAATGTGAATCAGGCACATGAACAAAAAAACACGCACTCACTCACACACATACACGCACAAATAGGCAGACATGCATGCACAACAGACCAAACAAAAGAGACGATTTCTATTAATTAGTAAATATTCTTCACTCAAATATCTATGGATCTGAAAGTACCGAATAGAACTTTGTAGAAAGTAATCGTTACTTTATCACTACTATGTTAGCAGCTTGTGTGTGTCCCCCAACCATATTAATAATTGCCTGTAAAAGTACCTTCTACTTTTTGCCTTGCTTGTACTCACATTTTGGTGTTCCCCTTTTCATTTATATTTCAGTATTATCTTCTAAACAGTAATATCATCTGGACGGTAAACAAACACATAGAAATATCTCTGGAAGTCACAGAGATGTGGCTTTATTGAAGAATAATGAGAATATCATGGACTGCTAAAATGACTAAATGTGGAGGCATTTAATGAGATCGGGACACAGATAAAGTTTATCGTCAATATAAGAAAGAGATAGTCATCCTTTTTCGGGCATGTAATGAGGAGGGGAGATTTAGAACACATTGTGACAATGGGTAAAATCGAGGGTAGACGAGACAGAGGAAGACAGAGAGAGAGAAACATTTGGATAGCCTGACTTCATGGCACGGCAGAGCGTCAATATGAGTTGATAGCACGCACCAAAGACAGAGATTTGTGGAGATCCATGATTGCCTACTCCAGCCGGCACGGCACCTGATGATGATGATGATAGAAGCACGTTTCCATTCCACAATGTAAACAGATTAATATGATGTTAGGTTCTTATTGTGTTTCCCTATGGTATACGACTGGAGGATATCACGAGGGTTTTTAAGCGAAAGTATGGATTTCATTGCACCGGGTTTTACCCCATAAAGCTCGGTCCCTCTCTGCAGAACTGGCACGCTACCTGCCGAGAGTATTGCACAAAGGGCGAACGCCGTAGCTCCGGCAACAATTCTAGGGGTTTCTGGAAAAAAAATGCGCTCGTGAACAGTGCGGTGCGGTCCGGATTCGAACCCACGACCTTCGACTCACAAGACAAGGGCGTAACCACTTAGCCACAGAGACCCCCGACTCACAAGACAAGGGCGTAACCACTTAGCCACAGAGACCCCCGACTCACAAGACAAGGGCGTAACCACTTAGCCACAGAGACCCCCGACTCACAAGACAAGGGCGTAACCACTTAGCCACAGAGACCCCCGATTGGAGGATATTGTCAACATCACATCGGCCACCTTATCTTCTCATTGCTTACTTGATACTCAACTGAAGCTGTGCAACGACATGAGTGTCCTTTCAGTCGGAACAAAATTCCACACATAAATTTCATGCAAAACTGATCAGTAAAGATAGTTCTCCACAAATTTATATTTCAAATGCTACAAGTTTGTCTTCTAACTTCTTTCTCAAAGTTTATGCTTCAGCAATATAAAGAAATGATATGCAGCATGAAACGTTTCTTACGAGTATTTTTATATGATTATTTATCTTATTTTATCTTAACCACATTTGCCGTGAAGCGTCGTGGGAGAGTTAGTTTCCTATCTTGTGCCAGGTGTGTTGCGCTTGACGTTGTCAGTCCATGCTTTCGCAGGGACTCTGAGATGTTATCTATCCATCTTGTTCTTGGCTTGCCTCGTGCTCTGCGCCCTGAGTGTCGATTATTATAGGCACGTGATGGTAGTAAATGTGGTTCCATTCTCATTAAATGGCCGAACCACTTGATTCCTTGCTTCTCGATGTACTGTATGCATGGTATAGTACCAACGATGCTTCTGATATTCTCGTTTCTCACTCTATCTCGCCTTGTAACGTTGACAGCTTTTCGTAGACATCTCATTTCACATGTTGTAATCTTTCTTTCTTGTGTCTTAGTCAGGGGCCATGTTTGGCACTGATAGCAGAGAGTTGGAATAAATATGCAGTTTATCAGTTGTCGTTTGACTGCCATGTTAATGCTTGGATGTTTTAATAGTGGTGACAGTTGGTATGTCACTGCATTTGCCTTCTGGCATCTAGTCTCGATTTCTCTGTCCATCTTTCCATCTGCTGTGAATATACTCCCGAGATATTTGAATTCTGGAGTTGTTGTATTATGATTATTTATTTGTTTGAATGTTAAGGTTTGAACATGACGGCTGCAGAGGCGGCACATTTGGCCTATAAGAGAGAGACATTTCGGAGGACTGTTGGGGTGGCAAAGTTCTGCTCAGTACAAGCTATTTGATGATGATGATTAAATGTTAACATCTGTTCCATACGTAATCTGGAATGGTAAGACGAAACTGTGTAGAGGTATTGTTAAAGACAGTGATCAGAGAAAGCACCTTAATTTTTGTCACTGGGCACGTAGGAGTTAATGGTAATGAACGAGCTGATAGATTGGATTGACTGGCTACAATGTCAGAGGGATCTGCCATGAACCGAAATGACATTCTTAACGCATTGAGAAAGTCTTTCAGAACAGAGGAGTTTCAGAGTTGTGACTCCCACTCGCTGACCCGATTGAGAGAGATGGGTGTCGATATTGGTACAGCCCGAAAAGAACAACATACCAAATATGAAAAGAGATTGATTAATCAACATCGAACTGGCGTGCTGGGTAGCTGGATACTGCTGGGTTTGTCGAGATCGAAGCACATATGGACGTATCCGGAGTTCTATGATGACGGTCATTATATTTCTGACAACTGATCTGTTCCAGATTATTGACTACAATAATAATAATAATATAAATAAGACTATTAGTTTCTGCAGCTTGTGTGTAAGGTCTTCCCCATTCGCTGCAAAGGTATTCTGTTTGTCACCTCGTGGAGCGATCGGCATATTTTACTAGTAATAATTAAGCTCAATTTTTTTTAGATCGATTTCCTAGTCGGAGACGGATGATAAAACGTAGGTCCCGTATTCAAGATGAGCACGTAAAAGAACCACTGACAGTTGAAATTCGAAAAGAGAATGTTGCAAAGTCGCCGTCATGTTAATTAACATTCGTAAAATTTATTTTACAAAAAATTACTAAAACAATTTTAACCATGTTCAAAATAATATCGTGAACCCTCGCCGGTGCCATAGCGTCCTTGTACTACCACCGAGATCTTCATGTGCAATAAAGAGATCGGAACACATGGTTATTAACCAAAGTGCAATGATGACGGTATTATCAACCAATCCGCTCGTGTGTTGCCGGGGTTTGGAAGGGGAGCAAAGAATATTAACACTGCGACCTACAAGCATGTAATAGGCGACTGAGATAGAGCTTAGGAAGCTACCTAGTAAATAAAAAGCGTCGCAGGAATCGGATGTGCTGGTATAGTTGTAGGCGCATAACTGGCACATCGTTCAATCGCTCTTCTCAGAACGCATAGAAATCACAAAGAGTGGCTAACAAGTGGTCGATATGGAGAGTTCGAAGGAGAAGAAGAAGAAAGAAGATATCAATCATTTATTGACTAAACTGTATCCGGAAATAGATCATCACGTGATAAAGAAGACAACATCAGTTTCAGAAAAAGAAGTAAACAATCGTATCCGGTTTTGATTTGATGCAGACATGCACGTACTCACTAGTGAGCATACGACTTTGACCCTGTAACCTCAATAATCAAATACACTTAAGACTGACACACTGAAGAACAGGACAACTTAATGTCATGTAGTCTATGTTGACATGATTCACAATCCTTGACTGATGAGAGCTCAGTGTTTGCTCTATCGTTGGAGTGTTTGTGGTTCTTCAAGAGTGGTTTGAGCCTTGTCGGATTATCTTTTGTGACGACCTTAACGTAAACCCTGATTGGTGGTTTGTGCCAATTAAAATAGCACATGTAGGTCACAATGTTTTCCTATTCTTAGACCCACAAATGACAGCTAGATAACAACAAAATTAAAAAGTACTTTCTGAGATACTTTACCATAAATTTGAAATAATGTCAACAAATTTCTGCAATTTTTATTTAAAAGAAATTGTTAATTCTGATTCGTTTTCTTTCTTTTCCTAGTTGTCTTTTATCTTTGCTATCTCTGATCGTATCCACTGGTTTTTTTCTTCGTTCTCCTACTGTGAAACAAGATGCACCCGTGTGATGCCGAGTTCACAAGGGGAGCAAAGAATAGTACCACTGCTACCAATAAGGCATGTAGTAAGAGGCGACTGAGGTAGGGGCCTAGGAAAGCTACCCTAGTAAATAAAAACGTCGCAAAAATCGGATGTGCTGGCCTACTTGTAGGCGCATAACTGGCACAATGTGTAATAGTGTTGTAGGTGGTCAAGAAACATGTTCTATAGGCCACACCGGTGACGATCACAACAGGTAGCATTCGGTGATTAAACTGTTGACCGATCAGATAACGTTCCAAAATTGTAGAGAAGATGGGAACGAAGTTTAGTGGACAAAGCAGAAGAATTTAATGACTTGCTAGAAAACCGGTATCAGTTACACTATTACTTTTCCTGGTCAAAATGGGTGGTCCAGAGAAAGACTTTTGGGTGAATATAAAATGTAGGCACACGGTTAGAGAGGAATTTTAGACTGAGAAGAAGAGACTTAGAGAGGAGACCAGACTGAGAAGAAGAGGAGACTTAGAGAGGTTAGACAGAGAGACAGAGAGAGACCGAGAGGAATTAGAAGGTGAGGATTCAGAACTTAGACAGGTAACATCAACAGTCATGAGAGTAGAAATTATAACTCAGAGATAGATGGAGGTGATAGTTCTAGATCAGAACAGAGCAGAACACTGCTGGGATTTAAACTAGGTGTTACGATTCAAAATACAGAACTAGGAACAGAACAGTTTGTATAGGTTCAACGAGTGGATTTGTTTGAGAGAGTGCAGTTACTGGCAGCATATAGAATCAGAATAGAGCAGAACTCCTCTGCTGTGATCTAAACAAGGGGATTCGGGTCTTAAAAATCAAGAATCTATTTCGTTGTTTTCATATTAATATAAAATTTGTATAAGCATTTTGAGAATAGTAGAAAAAAAAAGAAAAAAAATATCAAAGTGTTGCCATGGAAACAATACAAAATGGCGCTAGCACAAATTTTCAAATCCTAAGGCTCTGAATCTAATGAATGTAAATGAATTCTGTTTTCACTCTAAGGTGCCCAATTGTAATATCTAAAATATTACACATGCTTTTTAGGATATATTAAATATTTAATTTTTTATAAATTTTGGGTAAAAATTCCTCAAAATTTGGTAAAAAAAGCTGTTTTTGGAGGGTGTGTTTACACAAAAATTCATTAAAAATGTAATATTTAATATATCCTAAAAGAATGTGTAATATTGTAGATATTACAATTGCTCACCTTAGAGTGAAAACAGAATTCATTTATATTCATTAACTTCAGAGCCTTAGGATTTGAAATTTGTGCTGCATTTTGTATTGTTTCCATGGCAACGTTGATTTTTATTTTTACTAATTTTTCTACTATTCTAAGTCATAATCTTTCAAAATTGTTATACAAATTCTACATTAATACCAAAGCAACGAAAAAGTTTCAAGACCAGAGTCCCCCCTTAAGAGGCTTACCAGACAGATTCAAATGGATTGAAGAAACGGTTGAACAAGTCACATCTCATAGAAGAACCTAGGAAGAAATAACAGACAAAGAGCTTCAGACAAGAGAGCCGCAGAACTCCAGACCAGTAACTCTATTAGAGATATATAGACATGTGATGCCACTCACAGATGACAGCTTCATAATTTAGTACATCATCAAGAAAGTGTTAGCAAGGCTCCAATTAGAGGAAGACAGAATCAGATGCAGCAACTTAGACTGAGAAGATAGTCACGGACGCCAGCAGCGGTTATAGGCAGAACCAGAACCTTATTAGTCATCAAGATTAGAAATAGACTAGACAATTAGAATCAGACTACTGGGCGCACGTTGTTTTTCTAAGGACGTCACAAAACAAGGTACTGTTGAAAAGTGAACATTTCTACCAAAAAATAGAAACTCGTGTAGTGGTTATTACTTAGTGAAGATTGACAATTTTAATCAGTATATATATTTTACATCGTTAGGTGCATTGCTATGTGTTTTTAATTGTTAGTTTACATCATTTCATTACTTGTATTATTTTTGGATGTATGGGTTACTTTGTATTGAATTAAGTAAATAAATGAAATAAAAGTTGAGAATTAGATTTATTCTCACATAGAGTTAAAATATATTGTACGGATGTTTTAATGAAATTATATTCTATGTTATAGTGTGATGGTTATCGAGTATAGTGTGGATAGGGTTAATGTTGTTGAGTAGGGAGAAGTGTCTTGTAAGGATTTCAGAAGAAAAGTAGCAGCACAGGATGACACCCTTGTACAACTAGATAGATAGGGCGAAGAATATAAAGTAGATATATTGGAAGTACATACGTATATAACACACAAAAATGTGGTACAAATGTACAATCGCTCTTAGACTCAGATTACATACAAATCACAAAGAGTGGTTTGACAAGTGGTCGATATGGATCATTCGAAGAAGAAGATGAATTCAGACGTAGTCATGTCGTCTAATATGATGCTCCTGACTGATTTTAGCACGAAGGCTAGTCTAATATGATGCTCCTGACTGATTTTAGCGCGAAGGCTAGTCAAATGAGTGAGATTTTGACAAGTAGTCAATATGAGCTCTGAAAGAAATGATTTAGACGAAGCAGTCTAATATGATGCTCCTGACTGATTTTAGCGCAAAGGCTAGTCTAATATGATGCTCCTGACTGATTTTAGCGCAAAGGCTAGTCTAATATGATGCTCCTGACTGATTTTAGCGCAAAGGCTAGTCTAATATGATGCTCCTGACTGATTTTAGCGCAAAGGCTAATTCATCATAGGCTGTCTTATCAAAGAATTTTTCAGCAAAACTTCTCATTTTGTAGAACTTTACTCTTAGAATCTAAGTATACCACCATAGCTTCTGTTCCTATCCGTGATCCGGTATAGCCACAATAACCTCTGGGGACATTGTAACTACCGATTTATGTGCATAAATTAAAACATAGCTGGTGCTTTGCAACTTTAGAATGTATTCTAAAAATGTGTGCTAATTAATTCCTCGTGATCTGAAGTAAGTACTGTAGACAGCTTGAGAGTCTTCTAGATTTTTCTTTGGTGATTTTAACAGTTCAAGCTCTGTTAACTACCATGGTGACTGCTAACAGTTTGCCGTATTGGATCTTACAGGCAAAGGGTGACCATGAACCTAGCAAAGCATAGCAGAGGAAAACAAAGACAAAATATGAAAATAAACAAGGAGCTTAGAAGACCCGGTGTTTTATTGTTGTTCTTTCTCTGTGATTTAAGGAATGGAATTGCCCGCCTGCCCAGCGTGTTCGTAGTGCGTTAGACGAAGGAAGACAAACCACCTGTGAGTGCGGTTCAATTCCGCGGGCTGGCAGAAAAACCGCAAGTTCTCCAGATTTACGGTGTTTGTGGCACCGAACCGAAGGGTTACAATATCCATGGCACCGAGCCGGAGAACTGAAAGCTCAAGTGCTTCTGGATTCCCCCTTCCCAAAAGGAATGGAATTGTCGCTCGTGACATTTATATCTTAATTAATCTTATCTAAGATCAAATGATAATCAAACAGGTATTATTGGCAACTGGCTGCAGATACCAACAAACCGTTGATACCAACAACCCTGACGATTGGGGTCTGATTTCCGTGAATTATTACATGAGCCCGCCGGCTTTATGTTATCGGAGACAAAGCCCGAAGCATACGATGACCAGTTTTCTACTCGGGTAAATCTATTGTCAATTGAACAAATATCTAACAAAACAAGAGATAGTACAGCTGACCAATACTCTCTATATTAATATTATTATTATCACTATTGGAAAACTGAACTACTTACAATTTGTGTAATGAAATATTGTATCAAGTTTTATAATTTTGCACAGCTACATATAGTTAGAGTATGTAATACATATTTACAGGACACTGTATGACAGGGTGGACATGAGCCTGTGCACTTTAATGACAACATGGCTTGTGCAGTCGTCACGAAATTGTTCAGGTTATAATTTATGTCTTTATGCCCCCGACAAAGAAGAAAACTCCTTGGCCTTACCGGAAATTGAACTCAGATCTCCCGAATGGGAGCCCGCGCTCTAATACATTCGGCCGGATTTTGTATATTTTAATTCTTGTTTATTCTATTCTATTTATATTATGTTGTTTTATTTCTATAATACATCTCACTTATTTTGTTAGATACTGATCAAGCTGTTTGATTTAATGCAGGCATATCCTGCAGTTAAGTAGATATAGAGGCATAACCTGACATCATCACAGGTGCCGTCTCACATCAAGTAATGCTGCAATGAATTCTCCAGCATCCTCTAGTCTTTTCATCTCATCAGGTGGTTCACACGTTGCTGACTGTCTAGACCTGTCGTTTCTGATAATGTTTCTCCTCCCCTTATCTCTCGGTCTTCCTCTCGCTCTTCGCCCTCAACTTTCCCTCTAGTAAATATTTTATCATGGTGTCATGTCTTTTTATGTGCCCAAAATACTTTATTTGTCTGAATTTTATTTCTCTTAATAATTGTTTCTTCATGCCTAGTTTTCCTAAAACTGTTTATTTGTCTGTTTTTCTGTTTATGAAACTCTGCCTATTCTTCTATATATCCACATCTCAAATGCATGAATTCTGTCTTCTGACTGTTTGTTCATTGTCCATGTTTCCGAGCAATACAGTAATATAGGATAAATATAGCATTTGATCATTCTCATTTTAGCCTGTTTGTAATTTGTTTGGATGTCAGTAACCTTCTCATACTATTGAAATTATCCTTGGCCATTCCTATTCTATATCCTACAGCTAAGTTGAAAATATCCAAAATAGAGTCTTTTAAAATCTTGAAACAAAATGTAATATTCTAGACCGGTTTAGAAATGAAGACATCAGAAAAAAAAGTGGACACAACATCAGTACTGAACTTCATCAAGAAATAACAAATTAAATGGTTCTGCCACATGAGCAGATTATCAACAGACAGTGCGCCTCAACGGACAATGCTACTCCGATACAAAGGATACACGGCAAACAGGTCGTAAACGCAAACAGTGGCCCACAGAAATAACAGACATGGGAAAACATCATGCATGAAGCGAACACAATAGAATGTTCTAGAAATCCTTTTTTCTTCTGACGATGTGAAGCAAATCAGGATTAGAGAAGAGAAAACAAAGATAAATAATTCTGATTACTTTTATTGTCGTTATTATCTGTTATTGTATTTAGTTATTTCATATTTCTCAGCGTGTTCGTAGCACGTTGGGCGACGGGTGACAAGCTCGCTGTGAGTGCGGGTTCAATTCCACGGGCTGGCAGAAAAGCCACAGGTTCTCCAGATTTAGGGTGCTCGTGGCACCAAACCGAAGGGTTACGATGTTAATGGCACCGAGCCGAAGAGCAGGAAGCTCAGGTGCTTCTGGATCAGGAAAATAAAGTTATTTCATATTTTAACAATACAAACAAACAATAAGATAACAGTTATAAACAGAGAACGGTTATCTCATTACAAAAATATAACAGTTATAAACAGAGAACGGTTATCTCATTACAAAAATATAACAGTTATAAACAGAGAACGGTTATCTCATTACAAAAATATAACAGTTATAAACAGAGAACGGCTATCTCATTACAAAAATATAACAGTTATAAACAGAGAACGGTTATCTCATTACAAAAATATAACAAAGTAACACACAGAAATATATGCGAAACAAATGAACTATAAACAAACTGATCCCATACGCCAGTGGCTGGAAATCTAACAAAAAAATATGTAATTTTGAATCAGGCTCTGCAACTTTAAGAAAGCCAACTTGATCGGGCGGGCCGCCGAGTGGTTACCGGGGCCCAAATTGGGGTGTAAAGAATAGAACCACTGTTACCTGCCACACATGTCATAAGAGGCTGCTAAGGAGGTTGGAGGTGGGGCTAGCTACCCCACACCGTAAAAAACACTAGATGGCTACAGAACGGAGAGCAAACCGAGTAAACGCTGGCTGAAACCGGACACATCGCCGAAGGATAAGCACTAGAGCTCCAAAGGGTGATGAAGATGTGACGTAAACACACCAATGCTAAGGCTGAATGAATCAGATTTCCTCATGCATAGAATTTATGGGGAGATCTAATACATCGGTCTGAGCGGTGATCGCGAGAGAGAGATCGCGGCCAAAAAGTGGGAGCCTTCAAAAACCGCCAAATGGCACCAAAAATCCGACTTAAACAAACTCCAAGATCTCTCATTCTAAATATTGATGACACTCTGAGTTTACACGATCAATCGCACTGGATCCACTCGTTGTGGCACTTCCGTGTAGGTCCAATAAGAATAGTTTTTAAACAAATTTACGCAACAAAATATCTGAGAATTTGTTGACACTGGTATTTTAGAAAGTCCCCTTTATTTCTTAGATGGCATTTAACGGTTCCTTGGACTTGTACTCTACATGTCTTGTTCTGATACCCTTTGTGTTGTACTCTACATGTCTTGTTCTGATACCCTTTGTGTTGTACTCTACATGTCTTGTTCTGATACCCTTTGTGTTGTACTCTACATGTCTTGTTCTGATACCCTTTGTGTTGTACTCTACATGTCTTGTTCTGATACCCTTTGTGTTGTACTCTACATGTCTTGTTCTGATACAATTTGTGTTGTACTCTACATGTCTTGTTCTGATACCCTTTGTGTTGTACTCTACATGTCTTGTTCTGATACACTTTGTGTTGTACTCTCCTTTCTTATTGTCATATGCAGTTTATTCGTCCTCTCCATTTCTTATAGTTCTCATTTCATTTCGAGTTTGTCTTTGATATCACCACAAACCGTGTTTTTGTTTTTTTAATGTTCTAATACTTGTTCATTGTCTGTTTAATGATCGTATTGGTTGGGTAGGTGCTTACCTGGGGTTCTCAACACTCTTTATTCTCTCATCTTTTATAAGCTATCCTCTCATCTCGGACAAGTTTAGACATACGACAATTTACTTTCATCATCATCAAGGTACGTATCCTTTATAGGACGTTGCTCTCTTTGCAGCACATCTGAAATTCACTCTGTTTCTAGCCAGTTAACCCACTTTGTCGATGGTCATATTCATAGTTTCTTTAATATCTTGTAGCCATCTTCTTTGGTCTGCCTCTGCGTCCTGGGACCCTGCCCTCTAGTATTGTTCTTTCCAGGCCATCGTGACGCTTGATGTGACCAAAGTATGTAATTTTTCTGTATAGTATGTTGTTTATCAGCCAATTCTCTTTAACATTTAGTTCTTTCAGGACATCAGTGTTCTTTCTTTTTCTGTCCATGGTATTCGTAAGATCTTTCTGTAGCATTTAGTTTCGAAGGACTGGATTTTCGTTCTTAATTTTCAATGTACTTTAAGCTTCTAATTAATATCATGAATAACGTTTCTCTTTCTATACCATCGTATTTTGTCTTATTTGTATCTTGTATCCTTTGCTTGACAAAGTTCTTTTGGTTGAAACGTCGTTGTATATTGGTTTGTTTTTACTTTGTAAAACTACTGTACTTTGTTCTTACGTATTTCGCTATTGCTACATAGTTTTACTGCAGTCTTCCTGATATCTATATCCTTTGCTTTGTAAAGTTCATTTGGTTGAAACGTCGATTTAGCCTGTTGCAATATTAAGTAAAACAACCTTACTTCCTGTTTTTATATTTTATTGTTAAATAAATTCGACATGAATGCGAGTCACGAGTAGCAGATAGCAGTCACGTTGTTAGGGAGTGTTAATGTTGAATGAATTGTCACATGACTACACGTTACTTCTCAGATGTTCTGCCACATAGTGCGAATGAAATTGAACAGTGGCCAAAGTACGTTAAGTAGCAACCGTTAAATCTGGAACTGTATAGATTGGCGAAACACGTAAACACAAAATACTGTAGTTTTACAAAATACAAAAACAATAACAATACACAGCAATGTTTCGACCAAAAGGCCTTTATCAAGCAAAGGATACAACAGAAGTGACGAATTTCACTTCTTACACGGCATACTAAATATAGAATACAACAATAAAATCCTAACGGCCCTAAAATGACAATCTGTGACTAAAAACGAATAAAGAAATAATGCACAAAAAGTAGACGTGGAAAAAATAAGATAAATAATAAAAATCAAATATATATGTATATAACATATATACATTTAACACATACACATGTAGAATATGGAGCAGGAGAAGAGAAAGTACTAAGAAGCATAGGAATGTAGTGCGTTAAGTCCATGAGGTCGCAATGTACCATATAACGAAATAAAACGATTCTCTAGAGCAAATCGACTTCGATCCTCTGTATATATACTAAGGACCAGGGATACTCAACGTTTCGTTAACCTTTTTAGGATGGAGTAAAATTGAGATTTCCACCTAAAGAAGACAGAGAGCTATTTCTCTAGAAAATAGAAATGACTACTATGACTATTTTGAGAACTCTGAAAGAAATATTAGAACCCTAAACCAGAACCACACGGCAATCAAAAGTGTAGGCATAACAGAGCTCAATGAGCTGAAAGCGACACTCGATGCGCTAGCGCGCTCACTCAAACGCACTGTTATTCAGTGGATACCATCACACTGCAACATAAGCGGAAAGGAACACGCCGACAAGCTAGCTAAAGAAGGCGGGCGACTACCTCAGACTGATCTCGAGATCAGTTAGGAGGAAGCCAGAACAACCATCGGCTGGCACTATAAAGACAAATGGTCAAAAGACCATCCTAAATATAACAACAGCGACGGGTACTATGGTCTGTCTCGTAGGGAGCAAGTTGCCATCCTCCGCCTCCGTACCGGCCACAACAAGCTCCGCGCTCACATGTTTCACAAATTTAAAATTGGCACAACTAGCCTGTGCCCCTGCAAAAAGGCGTACATGACGGCAGAACACGTTCTGCAAGATTTCAACTGATAGCAGGCATAAGAAAAGAAACCTGGCCTCAAAACACAGACAGAGCTTAGCGAGAAGCTGTACGAAGGAACGGAGTCCCGAAGGAATGGAAACACGGTAAAATTCATGATAAAAGTTGGTTCCTCAGTCTAGGCCGTGATCGCGAGAGAGAGAGAGAACCATAAATAAGTATAGAAAATTATATATATTCTTAGAGAGAATATACTAAGGTATTATTCTATCCCAGTATTATCTCAGTGACAACGTATGGGTATGCAGCATGGACATTTATTATTATTCTATCCCAGTATTATCTCAGTGATAACGTATGGGTATGCAGCATGGACATTTATTATTATTCTATCCCAGTATTATCTCAGTGACAACGTATGCAGCATGGACATTTATTATTATTCTATCCCAGTATTATCTCAGTGATAACGTATGGGTATGCAGCATGGACATTTATTATTATTCTATCCCAGTATTATCTCAGTGACAACGTATGCAGCATGGACATTTATTATTATTCTATCCCAGTATTATCTCAGTGACAACGTATGCATCATGGACATTTATTATTATTCTATCCCAGTATTATCTCAGTGACAACATATGGGTATGCAGCATGGACATTTATTATTATTCTATCCCAGTATTATCTCAGTGATAACGTATGGGTATGCTGCATGGACATTTATTATTATTCTATCCCAGTATTATCTCAGTGATAACGTATGGGTATGCAGCATGGACATTTATTATTATTCTATCCCAGTATTATCTCAGTGGTAACGTATGGGTATGCAGCATGGACATTTATTATTATTCTATCCCAGTATTATCTCAGTGGTAACGTATGGGTATGCAGCATGGACATTTATTATTATTCTATCCCAGTATTATCTCAGTGACAACGTATGGGTATGCTGCATGGACATTTATTATTATTCTATCCCAGTATTATCTCAGTGATAACGTATGGGTATGCAGCATGGACATTTATTATTATTCTATCCCAGTATTATCTCAGTGATAACGTATGGGTATGCAGCATGGACATTTATTATTATTCTATCCCAGTATTATCTCAGTGACAACGTATGGGTATGCAGCATGGACATTTATTATTATTCTATCCCAGTATTATCTCAGTGACAACGTATGGGTATGCAGCATGGACATTTAATAAGACAGTGGAAAAACATATGTACTTCTGATATATAATGTTGCAGAAGATCTATCCAGAACAAATTCAGAATCAAAGAAAACTGGCTGATGCTACAAATAAGAAAGAGAAAATTAAGATATTTTGGAGATATAAAAAGACATGAAGGACTGGAGAAGACCATCATGGAAGGAGGCATATCGGCAAAGAGAAGAAGAGAAGACCACGAAGAAGATGGATTCAGGATGTAACTGATGGTCTCAACATGACGGCTGCAGAAGCGGGACATCTGGCCTATTAGAGAGAGAAATTCCACAGGACTGTTGGGGTGGCAAAGTTCTGCTCAGGACTAGCTATTGGATGGTGATGATTATTGTATGAATCTTTCAAGTGAACTTGTCATGTTTTTTGACAATTATATAAGTTAATTTGCATTAAAGAAACTGTTCTTATTGTCTATAATACCGCTTTTTGGGCGGTGTGGACTTGAGCCTGTTGTATTTAATGGTTGCATGGTTAGTACAGTCGCCACGATACTGTACGAAAGCAGAATAAGATTTTCTGAACCCTAAACAGAACAGAGGGTATTCATTTTATTCCCCTTCTTCTTCCAATGTTTCATATCGACCACTTGTTAACCACTCTGTGATTTTTACGTGATCTGAGCCTAAGAGCGATTGTACGTTGTGCCAGTTATGCGTCTACAAGTAGACCAGGACATCCGATTTCCGCGATGCTTTTTATTTACTAGGGTAGCTTCCTAGGTCCTACATCAGTCGCCTCTTACGACATGCCTTGTAGGTCGCAGTGTTACTATTCTTTGCTTCCCTTGCGGGCCCCGGCACCACGCGGACATTTTTATTCTTGAATTATAACAAATATATTTTACTTATTGTGATCTGGAAAAGTGGTTTGAGGGAGGAGGGATCTCTATGGTTAAGATATTTGCCTGTTGATCTGAAGTTAATGTGATCGAATCCACACTGAATCACATGTTCAATTCGACGAATCAGACACGTGCCGTTTCTGCCAACAGAGACAGAATCATGTGGGAAACCCGGAAGATATGAAGTCAATCCTTTGTCACTAGACACTAGACTTCTTGTATGTTTTAAGGATGTCATCGCGTTATAAAACGGATATGAACTTAAGAATCGCACTCACTGTTGGATTTTCTTTTAGTTTAAGGACGTCAATCCTTCTTGAGTGATGACAAAGTTCTCTGGGCACCCCCACAAACTTTATTCTCAATGACAAAATTCATGCAACACTTAACATTGACCTTATTCCGCTAGTCTCGTGACTGTACAAAAGTTCAGTTGGCTAACGTAGTTTTTAAGTACTTTTGTAACACTCAGCGGAAGTAAAGTAGGTCATATAATCACAAGGAAGAGATGTTGTGCCTTCTCCGCACATAAAACTGACTATAATGTGTCTTAACATTGCATTAATGAAGAACCATGCCTGCCAGCGTAGGCGATCACGTCTCTCCATCACTCTCTCCTTGGTGCAGTTGATCAGTTCTGACGTCGATCTTTTGTCGAACCACGATATCAGACCATCCAACATTTTCTTCCTCTGTCTTCCACGATCTCTCCTTCCCTGAATTTTACCTGTTGTTACCAAATAATATAAACCTTTTCTTCGCATTATATGCCAGAAGAACATAGATTGTCTGATTCTTACTCTTTTGATAATGTTTCTTTGTGAGCAGACCTGATTTAAAACCTCGTTATTTCTTTTCTTCGTTGTCCATGGAATTTTCAGCATTCTTCTGTAAAATTACATTTCTGTGGTCTCCAAGGAGGCACATAGGGCAGAGGTTTTATATCTCCATGTAATGCGGTTCGTTGCTAGCAATTGGAGATCTTGTATGGTTTTACATCCCAATAGTTTACTTTCTTGTAGGATTGTTCTTCGAAGAGTGGTCTTAGGTCTTCTTTTCCCAACTGGTGACCACATAAGGACTTGTTGATTTAGTCTCTTTTCGTCTGATCTAAGAACATGACCTATATATAACCACCTAAGTATTTCTACCAAATAAAAAAAAAAAAATATCTTTTACTGTTATCAGTTATCAGTTATATGAGGACTATCATCATAGCACTCTGAGAAGCAACATGTGACCACACCTAGTCGACCTGAAAACTAAGCTTTGGGAAACCTGACAGACCTGAAGCTGACTGCCCAGTTTGTGGTTCACAGTAAATTAAGCGCATGACCAGAGATCGCTGAAGAAGACGATCATAGCACTCCGGACATGTCCATAGGTGCTCCGATCTCCGCCTCAGCAAATCCAGTAGCGTCCAGCGGCCCAACACGCCAGTTCGATGTTGATTAATCAATCTTTTGCATATTTAGTATGTCGTTCTTTTCGGACTGCACCAATATTGACAACCATCTCTCTCAATCTGGACAGTGAGTGGGATTCACAGCCCTGAAACTCCTCTGTTCGGAAAGACTCTCTCAAATGCGTGAAGAATGCCATTTTTAACTGACTACCATTTACTTAAATAGATAAAACAAATGCATTGTAGTTGTTAATTATACATATTTATTTTAACAAGACACGCACAAAAACAAAAGAAATGTATTGAAACTGATGGCAGCAAACATACAGATCTTCACTGAACTATGCTAATAAAAAAGCATTGAACTGGTATCTCTAAGCACCACTTGTCCCTCCTTTGGTGAAATGTCAACACTAAATAGAACAGAGACATCGAGTTCTTATAACTCTCTTACAGCGCCTGCTTCCCCAGTTCGGCCGACAGAGTTTTATAACATCTTAGTCTGCTTCAGTTCGCGAATTTATCATGCATAGAACAGAGACATTGAGTTCTTATAACAGTCTTACAGCATCTGCTTCCCCAGTTCGGCCGACATGTATCATCCAATAGAACAGACATCGAGTTCTTATAACAGTCTTACAGCATCTGCTTCCCAGTTCGGCCGACACGAGTTCTTATAACAATCTTACAGCGTCTGCTTCACCAGTTCGGTCGCCATTTATCATCCAAATTCAATCTACAAGACTAAAATTTATGCACATGATAATAAATATGTAAGAACATATATAAATATAAAATAGTATAATACATCAATTATAAATATCTAACATCATACACATAATACACATAATATATAAATGATAGAAAAAATTCCATGTGGTTGCTGCATGCTCAGAGATGATTACATACATCGCCACTCTTAAAGAACATAAAATAAAATAATATACTTACATTAACAGATATTTGAAGTGAACAAAACAGGCAAATATGTTTTTAAGATCTACAGACTGCCCGCCTGCCCATTGCGTTCGTAGCGCGTTGGACGACGGTGTGACAAGCCCTCTGTGAGTGCAGGTTCAATTCCGCGGGCTGGCAGAAAAAGGTACAGATTCTCCAGATTTACGGTGTTCGTGGCACCGAACCGAAGGGTTACGATGTCCATGGCACGTTCAAGTGCTTCTCGACCGAAAAGAATAAAAAAGATCTACATTAGAGGTCAGGAGGTTATGCACAAACTGAGAAGAGGAAGATGCTGGGCTGGATAGGATACGTACTCAGAGCAGATCTAGAGGTAATTCAGGAACCATCACAAGAGCTGCCATGCAATGAATACCACAGAGAAGAACGAGGTAGGGGGAGACAAAGGACGGTCTGGCGAAGGATATTGGAGGAGAAATACTCAGTGAAGGTAGATCAGTCACAGACTTTATGTAAAGGATAGCTCGTACTGCGCACAACGGAGACATTGATTGCTGTTCTAGATGACTTTCATTTGATTTACTGCATGGAGAGTTGTTGCTGTGAATTCTTGTTCTTGTGTTGATCTCCTTTTAGCGCTTCTTCTCATATAGAGTGTCAGATTCTCCCAGTATTCTGTCTGAACTTACGCCCTGATTTATTCCCTTCCCATATAGAGTGTCAGATTCTCCCAGTATTCTGTCTGAACTTACGCCCTGATTTATTCCCTTCCCTTATAGAGTGTCAGATTCTCCCAGTGTGCTGTCTGAACTTACGCCCTGATTTATTCCCTTCACTCTTTCTCCGCCCCTGGAGATATCTCAACATACTGACACAACCTACATTATAAACTAAATGTACATATAATGTTTCTATAACGATGATATTAAAATTATTTTCATGATCTGCAAGTGAATCTCTGTCAATATAAACAAATGCATAACACAATAATTAAACAAGAAACATTCACTGAAAAATCTCACATAAAGTGAATAATAGCTAGCATGGTATTTGTTACACTTAATAACAGCAATTACGTCTAATGATAAATACAACATTACGATTGTACAATTAAATGACACATATAATGACTTAACAAAATGTAATGTTATGAGCAATTATAAATTGAACATAAATAAAGACGGCCATGTTAATATGACATTGTGAAGACAAGGGTTCATATTCTTGGTTTGAATATTCAATGTTGAATATATAAAGGATGGTGGGGAGGAGGGGGAGGGAGAGATGGGATATAGTAGTGACAAAATAGAAGTACAGATAAAGATAAGTTTATATGAGCATTCTTAGAACTCACCAAATATTAGTAAATAATTTTCTTCCATGCTTTACTTTTTTTAATAGTAATTACCTGTTTTTACTTACAATGATGAAGTCCGTTTTTTCGATACTGTGGTTTAGTTAATTTGTTATGTAATTGTCTTAATTAGAATGCTAATTACATATCTTTTCTTACTTAACCCGAAAAGAGTCAGAGTTCATGATAACACAGAGATGAAAGAGGTTAAAAATAAGTATTTCAGTCATCATTATCATAATTATCATCATCATCATCATGTGGTATTTCCACCTCAAACGTTGGCTACATTGTATTGTTATAAATTATGTTTCTTGACATAAATGTACACTAATTTACGTTGCCCCCCTCCCAATTATACAGGGTGTTCAAGATAATTGCAGCCCCATTGACAAATCGAAAGTTGCCAGATAACCTATCGCGTTGTGTTTATGTACTATTTAAACCGGTTCTGACTAGCTCGTGCTACGTCACAGTTGTTCATCGCCCATTCCCGCACTACAATTACACACCGTCACACAACCTTGACCTATACTACGTCATAGCTGAACCTTCTCATTTCCATACATATATGCCAGATTAGCTCCATTCATAGGCTGCTTTTAAGTTGAACACCCTGTATATCTTCATTACCTTTCAATTATCCCCTTTTATATAGTCTACAACATAATGGCATGTCGTTTAATATGATCGATGCCCGCCTGCCCAGCGTGTTCGAAGCGCGTTGGACGACGGGTGATAAGCCCTCGTGAGTGCGGGTTCAACTCCGCGGGTTGGCAGAAAAGCCACAGATTCTCCAGATTTACTGTGTTTGTGGCACCGAACCGAAGGGATACGATCGCCATGGCACCGAGACGAAGAGCTGAATGCTTAAGTGCTTCTGGGTGGGAGAAAAAAATATGATCGAAAGACACAGTTTGTTTAACTTTCATTTCTTTTGTATGAGTTCTTTATTCCTTATAGTTGTCAACATTTCTTGTATGAGTTCTTGATTCCCTCATAGTTGTCGCAACATTTCTTTTGTATGAGTTCTTTATTCCCTCAGTTGTCCAACATTTCTTTGTATGAGTTCTTTATTCCTCAGTTGTCGCAACATTTCTTTTGTATTAGTTCTTTATTCCCTTATAGTTGTCGCAACATTTCTTTTGTATGAGTTCTTTATTCCCTTATAGTTGTCGCAACATTTCTTTTGTATGAGTTCTTATTCCTCATAGTTGTCGCAACATTTCTTTTGTATGAGTTCTTTATTCCTCTGTTGTCGCAACATGTTGTTATTAGTTTCACTTTCTTTCATCATATTTGACGACTTTTCTGTATATCTATATTTAAAAACATTGTTCCTGTTTTACAGCTCCTTATTCATTGTCACGTTTCCACCTCATGCAACAATTCTGAGTATACTTAACCCACGTTACCGGATGAATACGATGAATGAGATTAACAGATAAAGAGAAAGTGAGAGAAAGATATAGAAAGTGAAAGTAATAGGAGTGGTAGCTATTTTAGGAATTAGCCGTACAAAATGTATATAATATTGATAAAGTACGCAAATGCAAGAAATAAAGAAGAAATCATTGGATAAGTTGAATAGCTAGCTGCTTGTGTTCGCATTAGTATTGAAAAGTTAGTGTTGTAGGGATAGGCATGGGTACCGTAAGAAATAATAGTTTGTGGTTCGAATGCTGTGTTTGGTCATTTATTTTCCCCATAATCCCCTAGTAACTTGTTCAATGTCTATTTATTAATCCGATCCAGGGGAGAGAACAGTGCATAGAAAAACAAAACACAATTTACAGATTTACCAGCCTATACATCAGATTTGCAAGCCTATACATCGGATTTACAAGCTATACATCAGATTTGCAAGCTTATACGTCAGATTTACAAGCTTATACATCAGATTTGCAAGCCTATACATCGGATTTACAAGCTATACATCAGATTTGCAAGCATATACATCAGATTTACAAGCTATACATCAGATTTGCAAGCCTATACATCAGATTTACAAGCCTATACATCAGATGTACAAGCCTATACATCAGATTTGCAAGCCTTTACATCAGATGTACAAGCCTATACATCGATTTGCAAGTTTACATCAGATGTAAGCTATACATCAGATATATAAGCCTATACATCAGATGTACAAGCCTATACATCAAATTTACAAGACTATACATCAGATTTGCAAGCCTATACATCAGATTTACAAGCCTATACATCAGATTTACAAGCCTATACATCAGATTTGCAAGCCTATACATCGAATGTACAAGCCTATACATCAGATTTGCAAGTCTATACATCAGATTTGCAAGTCTATACATCGAATGTACACGCCTATACATCAGATTTGCAAGTCTATACATCAGATTTGCAAGTCTAAAATCAGATTTGCAAGTCTATACATCAGACTTATCGACATACATTGTAATAAATGTATTCGTTATGAAAACAACATGAATAGTAGTAATACATGTATCATACCAGCTTCTTCTAAAGTCACCGTACTTGACAATCATCATCATCAGGTGCCGTTTTCACATCGAAGGTTGGCTGCAATGAATCTCCAGCATCCTCTGTCTTTCGCCTTGGTGTTGCACACTGCCAGACTGTAACCTGTCCATTTCTTAAAGTTTCCTCCCACTTATCTCTCGGTCTTCCTCTTGCTCTTCTCCCTCAACTTTCCCCTCTAGTAAATGTTTTATCATGGTGTCATGCCTTTTATGTGCCCAAAATACTTTACTTGTCTGAATTTTATTTCTCTTAATAATTGTTTCTTCATGCCTAGTTTTCCTAAAACTTGTTTATTTGTCTGTTTTTCTGTCCATGAAACTCTGCTTATTCTTCTATATATCCACATCTCAAATGCATCAATTCTGTCTTCTAACTAACTTGACAATACATTAAGACAAATATATGATAATAAATGACTCGATTAAGCACACATAATACACGATGTTTGTATGAAGCATTAAAAGTCTACTCAATATCAAAGATTTTTAGGGATCTCTGTGGTGTAGTGGTTAGCTACTTGTCTCTGTGGTGTAGTGGTTAGCTACTTGTCTCTGTGGTGTAGTGGTTAGCTACTTGTCTCTGTGGTGTAGTGGTTAGCTACTTGTCTCTGTGGTGTAGTGGTTAGCTACTTGTCTCTGTGGTGTAGTGGTTAGCTACTTGTCTCTGTGGTGTAGTGGTTAGCTACTTGTCTCTGTGGTGTAGTGGTTAGCTACTTGTCTCTGTGGTGAGTGGTTAGCACTTGTCTCTGTGGTGTAGTGGTTAGCTACTTGTCCTTGTGTAGTGGTTAGCACTTGTCTCTGTGGTGTAGTGGTTAGTGTTGTCTCTGTGGTGTAGTGGTTAGCTACTTGTCTCTGTGGTGTAGTGGTTAGCTACTTGCTCTGGTGTAGTGTTGCTACTTGTCTCTGTGGTGTAGTGGTTAGCTACTTGTCTCTGTGGTGTAGTGGTTAGCTACTTGTCTCTGTGGTGTAGTGGTTAGCTACTTGTCTCTGTGGTGTAGTGGTTAGCTACTTGTCTCTGTGGTGTAGTGGTTAGCTACTTGTCTCTGTGGTGTAGTGGTTAGCTACTTGTCTCTGTGGTGTAGTGGTTAGCTACTTGTCTCTGTGGTGTAGTGGTTAGCACTGTCTCGTGGTGTAGTGGTTAGCTACTTGTCTCTGTGGTGTAGTGTCCTAGCTACTTGTCTCGTGGTGTAGTGTTAGTACTTGTCTTGTCCAACAGTACTGGTTTGCACCTCATGAAACAGATGGGATATTTTCAGATGTCTCTGATCTCAGTGTAGGTGAGATCTAATTCCTAGTCCTATCGGAGACCGACGATAACACGTAGGTCCCGTGTTCAAGTTAAGCATGTAAAAGAATACTTCTCAGTTCAAAATCTAAAGTAGCAGGTTGGAAGGCTGCTGCCCGGTCAAAATTCATTAAAAAGATTTTAATCGGCATTTTATTCAGAACGCAAATTTATTTGTATGAAATGTTTCCTCTTTTTTTTTCTATATTCACATCTCTTTCTTTTCTTTCCTCTAACCCTGTTTGCATCACAGAGTCAGGTCAAGAAGAGATTTCTAAAACGGGCCCTTGTGTGCGCTTCGTAGATAGTGTCTTTCGTCGCCTCTGTTACCTCTGAGGTCCATCTTTTCTATGGCCGGCCTTTTGCTTTGTATCCATTGTATTGGAGCAGCATTGCTCTTTGAGGTGCATTATATGTTGGTAATCTGACAGATTCACATCTCATAGACATTTATTCGACGACTAAATACCGATGTGTTTAGCATGTTTTAAATGTTGAAATAAGTTCTACACAATTTGTATTTTTTTTTTTTCGATCCAGAAGCACTTGAGCTTTTCAGCTCTTCGGCTCAGTGCCATGGACATCGTAACCCTTCGGTTCGGTGCCACGAACACCGTAAATCTGGGGAATCTGTGGCTTTTTCTGCCATCCCGCGGAATTGAACCCGCACACACAGAGGATAGTCACCCGTAGTCCAACGCGCTACGAACACGCTGGGCAGACGGGCGCACAATTTGTATAAAGAAATGAAGTAATATCCACAAGAAACATACTATTTTGAATAAATATGGAACATGGATATTACGCCAAGTAGAATAAGAGATAAGAGGCAGAAGGTGGTGATGGATATGACACATACTGAGGAGACTCCAGGACAGCATCACCAGACAGGCCCTCCGATGGAACCGCAAGGGTAATACTTGTAAGGGAAGACCCAAGAACACCTGGAGGCGGAAGTTGGAGACAGAGTGCAAGAAAGCGGGGAGATACTAAAGACATCTGAATACAAATGTCTTGGATAAGAGGGCGTGGAAGGTCTTGGTTGCGAGCTTATGTCTCCCTAGGGACGAGGGGTAAAGAAGCTGAAACAAAATATTTTGAAATAGTAAGGGACATAACACACTTTGTTGACCACGAAGAATGAATGCTAGCAAGCAAAAGAACATGTTGACCACGAAGAATGAATGCTAGCAAGCAAAAGAACAACGATTGTATTATATGCAAGTAGGAAATTTGGACATGTAAAAATAATATCCATGTGTAGCATCAAGTCAAAGATATCGAATTATTTGACTCAATTACAATTCACTTTCAATAAGAGAATATACATGTACTTGGTCTCGTCTTCTATAGTTAAGATTACATATACATCAAATGAAATGTAATCACCAGGAGTTTGTTGTATGTGGTCTACTCTGATGTAGATATGATTCCATATATTAAATGACGTTTCTACATCAACAGTTGGCTAGTTGTTCTCGTCTTGATGTTGATGACATTAGATAGAATAAATGACACTTCAACATCAATAAGTGGCTGTAATTGACACGTCTGATGTTGATGACATTAGAATAAATGACTTTCAACATCAATAAATGGCTGTACTTTGTACTTGTCTTATTGTTGACGATTATAGAATAAATGACGTTTCAACATCAAAAATGGCTGTACTTGGTCTGTCTTGATTTGATTGACATTAGATAAATAAATGACGTTTCAACATATAATGGCTGTACTTGGTCTCGTCTTGATGTTGATGATATTAGATAGAATAAATGATGTTTCAACATTAATAAATGGTTATACTTGGTCTCGTCTTGATTTTGATGATATTAGATAGAATAAATGATGTTTCAACATCAAGAAATGGCTGTACTTGGTCTTGTCTTGATGTTGATGACATTATATAGAATAATTGACGTTTCAATATTGTGTTGGTTGTACTTGGTCTCGTCTTGATTTTGATGATATTAGATAGAATAAATGACGTTTCAACATATGTTGGTTGTACTTGGTCTCGTCTTGATTTGATGATATTAGATAGAATAAATGATGTTTCAATATTGTGTTGGTTGTACTTGGTCTCGTCTTGATTTTGATGATATTAGATAGAATAAATGATGTTTCAATATTGTGTTGGTTGTACTTGGTCTCGTCTTGATTTTGATGATATTAGATAGAATAAATGATGTTTCAATATTGTGTTGGTTGTACTTGGTTTCGTCTTGATTTTGATGATATTAGATAGAATAAATGATGTTTCAATATTGTGTTGGTTGTATTTGATCTATCTCCGATGTAGATAGCATTAGATATATCAAAGCACTTTTAAACTTAAAATATTGCTTGTATTTTGTTGCCTACATTTCTGTTCTATACCATAATTCAACACTTTGCTATTGGTATCAAATCAGAAAAGTCAAAAAGCATCGACTGATATTCAATCCCTTTGGTAGCCATAGTAACTAAGTTTAAATACTACAAACATCAAAACTGGTATCGAGTTAATATATCGAAAAAAGAAAAACATGAAAATCGAATAATGAATACGTACAATTAGTTCATTTTGAGTACCAGACATGTTAACGTTCACAATGTACACATCATATAGAAATGATATTTATATCTAGGAGATAAAGGAAACGGACAGAGATAATATATATCTAGGAGATATAGGAAACGGACAGAGATAATATATATCTAGGAGATAAAGGAAACGGACAGAGATAATATATATCTAGGAGATAAAGGAAACGGACAGAGATAATATATATCTAGGAGATATAGGAAACGGACAGAGATAATATATATCTAGGAGATATAGGAAACGGACAGAGATAATATATATCTAGGAGATATAGGAAACGGACAGAGATAATATATATCTAGGAGATAAAGGAAACGGACAGAGATAATATATATCTAGGAGATATAGGAAACGGACAGAGATAATATATATCTAGGAGATATAGGAAACGGACAGAGATATTATATATCTAGGAGATATAGGAAACGGACAGAGATAATATATATCTAGGAGATAAAGGAAACGGACAGAGATAATATATATCTAGGAGATATAGGAAACGGACAGAGATAATATATATCTAGGAGATATAGGAAACGGACAGAGATAATATATATCTAGGAGATATAGGAAACGGACAGAGATAATATATATCTAGGAGATATAGGAAACGGACAGAGATAATATATATCTAGGAGATATAGGAAACGGACAGAGATAATATATATCTAGGAGATATAGGAAACGGACAGAGATAATATATATCTAGGAGATATAGGAAACGGACAGAGATAATATATATCTAGGAGATAAAGGAAACGGACAGATAATTTCAGGAGATAGAAACGACAGAATATTATATCTAGGAGATATAGGAAACGGACAGAGATAATATATATCTGAGATATAGAACGGACAGAGATAATATATATCAGGAGATATAGAAACGGACAGAGATAATATATATCTAGGAGATATAGGAAACGGACAGAGATAATATATATCTAGGAGATATAGGAAACGGACAGAGATATTATATATCTAGGAGATATAGGAAACGGACAGAGATAATATATATCTAGGAGATATAGAGAAGTATAATTCTGATGACGGAGAGATAATATATCTAGGAGATATAGAAACGGACAGAGATAATATATCTAGGAGATATAGGAAACGGACAGAGATAATATATATCTAGGAGATAAAGGAAACGGACAGAATAATTATATCTGGAGATAAAGGAAACGGACAGAGATAATATATATCTAGAGATAAGGAAACGGACAGAGATAATATATATCTAGAGATATAGAAACGGACAGAGATAAGGACATGACAAGAACACATGGTGACCCTGGTCAGGAGGGTAAAGTAGCAGTGTGTTGGAACTACAATGCGGAAGACACAGTCAAGTGTCACTAGACAAGCACTTGAGGAACTCGCAATGGACATATAAAAGGGACGCAGCAAACAGATAATGCTACGGAGTCTTCTTGTGAAATTGAAGGATTTTGGAGACGCCAGGTAAGCCTTGAAGAAAGCGACAAGAGACCGAGGAAAAGTGGAGGACAACTGTTGAGGTCCTATGCTCCACATGTAGCTGAGAGGAATAAGTAGTAACAGTATTAATGATATATTATTTTTACAATAATAACGCATAAATTGCAAACATTCATCAACTGGTGTCTGCCCAGAATAGATGGACTAAGATGGTATGATAGGGTCACAAATGAAATTCCAGTGAACCAAAGGTTAAAAAGACGCTGGCGCTGGATAGGTTACACTGCAAAAACCTGAGGGAAATATAACAAGAAGGGTCCTTTCTTGGAGCCCACAGGGACAACGAAAGAAGGGGAGGCCGAGAAATACATGGAGACAAGATTTGAAGGCAGAGATCAACAATATAAAGAAGAGCTGGAGGGAACTACAGGAGATATCTAGAGATAGGAAGAGTTGGCATGAGTTGGTTGAGGGCATATGCCAAATCCGGGTTAAAAAGGCAGGGGAGAGAGAGAGAGAGAGAGAGAGAGAGTAATGATTGATATAGGACCAAACTGTCAATTATATTCCGACCAAGTTATGTGCCAGTGACAGCCCGATTTGAACACACGATCAGTTGTGCTATTTACGTAGAATCTTACATATGACCTTTTTCGTCTTTACAGACGGTCAATTGGCAAGTGTTTTACTTTGGCAACTTCTGAGTTTGTGTTTGCCTCTCTTGCCTTTCATCGCTTTCCTAATTCTCTCGTGACTGTTGTTACTTGTGCTGTGTCCGAGCCAAAAACTATATCTGTTTATGTCTAGCCTGGGCAGCTGATATGCGAAATGTGCCTTGGCCACTTTGCACTAAGACCTTCTCTACAATACTGTTTCATCCAAAGGAAAGACATAGTTCATACGTTTGGAATCAAGCAGAGTTTGTAGTGTTTTATAAATGATACAAAACTTTCGTACTGATAGACAGTATTGACGTCAATCTCTGTTGGTGACCGATCCTTTTCAATTAGCTAGGCTCAAGCTGAGAGCAAGGTGGGTGTTATCACTGACTGGGCACTAGTTGAATACAAGAAGACTACTATATGGGCACTGACTGTGCGTTAGCTGGGGACATGATAAATGCTAGCTAGGTGCTGGTTCGCAAATTTCGTCAAAAATGTTTGCACAATTTATCTGTTCTAGTCTTAATACAGAACAAGTAAAAATTAGACGAAACTAAATATATAATAATGTAATTTTTAAGTTGTCTAAATATGAATAAACATTTGTAAAAAATAAAAGCTGAGATTGAGAAACTTGTGATTATTGAGTAATATTTATATTATAATTAAATATGTTATGTCAAGATGGTTACATTTATTGTTAATTACCTGACAAGGTTATATTTATTATTTCTTCTAAATATATTATTACAATTGTTCACTCTAATTCTTGTTATAGTGAGTTGTACAATTCTTTTAATGTAACGGACGACGTGATCGTTCTCACAACATTATATTTTCTGTTCTGAAGCAGTAAATTTGCATCAAATGACAGAAGAAATAACGACAGATATGAAGTGTCTATGGAGAGTAGTTTGTAGAGAACGGTAATGGAAGACACGGTTCTTAGAGTACGAGGCAGGGAACTATCAAGACGAAAATGGCAGCAGGACATCAAATAAACATTGAACATGGCGCTGTAGGAGACGGAAGAACTTGCTAGAGATATATTTTTCAGACGGGCCGTGATGAAAGCGACGTTCGCTAGAGAACATGTTGGTACCATGAGACGCAGAGTGTTGGGAGTATCAAGAAGAGACCGGCTTAAAAAAGAACATGTTGCTACTTGAGACGCAGAGTGTTGGGAGTATCAAGAAGAGACCGGCTTAGAAATGAAGACATCAGGAAAAATGGTTCGTACAACATCAGTACTGAACGTCATCAAGAAACAATAAATTAATTAGTTCAGCCACGTAAACAGATTCTCAATAGACAATGCGCTTTAAAGCACAATGTTACTCCGTTACAAGGTACAAAGGTCGAACACCCAAAAGGTGAATCACAGAAATAACATAAACAGTAAAATAAACCATATACGAAGTGAACATCAAGAGCTCGTTCTAGAAATATCTTCTTGTCCTGACGCTATGAAGCAAAACATGATTAGAAAAAAGAAGAAGAACAAGCATACAACCAGGACCGTGTCGTGCTTTGATACAGAGAGGCTGCCGCATCAGGCGGAACCGTAGGGGGCATAGGCAGCGAAATAAAATCACAATTGAAGGTTATTTTAAAGAAAAAACATTTCAGGGGCGTCGTTTCGAAAACTTGCATCATACTGAGATAATATACCGCACGGTACTGCATACGACAACCGATTTATTCATAGATGATTGTTACTTAACACATTATCATTTAGTAGATTGTCCAGTTGAAAACTTTGTTACTAAAACAATTCTTCTAGATCTGTATCCACCTTGGTCCAGATGTCATGTCTCTGTTTCTGTCTTGTTCACGTCATTTATCACATTATCACATTATACATCCTCGCCAAGGTCTTGCTCCGATTTCCCGAAACGTCTCTCTACATAATTGCCTTTCCCAAACTTTGATATTTATTTGACGTGCCCAACATACTTAATTTTCTTGAATTACATATTTCTTAACAACCAATTTTGTTTCAATTCTGAGTTCCTATTAGAAAGATTTGTATATTCTTTCTCTATATATTGCATTAAAAAAAACCTCTATACAATTTATATTCCGAACTATTTTATGGATATACTGTAATTATTTATTTTGAAATAGACTTGCTAAATGTCTAAATATCACAACAGTATGTTGTCACTGGGTACATGTATGCTCATATATCTTTGAATTATGTTGTACAACACATTTCAGTGTCTTTGTAACACATACGTGGAAACAAAAAAAAAAGATACATTGTTCAAAATAGAGTGCCCCTTGGAATCATGTCTCCACAGACAAAGATGCCTTGTTCACAATGAGTGTCCCCGTTGGAATCATGTCTCTGCAGAGAACGATGAGTGCCCCCCGTTGGAATCATGTCTCTGCAGAGAACATGAGTGCCCCGTTGGAATCATGTCTCTGCAGAGAACGATGAGTGCCCCCCATGGAATCCTGTTTCCACAGACAAAGATACATTATTCACAATGGGTCTCCCCTATGAAATCATGTCTCTACAGACAAAGACAATTAGTTCACAATTAGTGTCCCTCCTTGGAATTCTGCCTCCAGTAATGATAATTATAGATGAAATTATTGGTAACATGACATCATCCTTCACACACATTCCCACATTTGTACAATTACTACACACGAATCTGGACATTGTTAACACATTAACATATTTCATTAAAGAATTAAACATTTGGTCTACACTTATTCTGTCAGTCAACAATATTACAAAACCAACACAGAAGTCTGAGCTGTTAGTTACTGCAGTCCTGATGTGACCTAGATAAAAGTGAGTACGTGTCTTTCTTGATATTGCAGGTGTAGCATGTCACTCAAAGTTGTCACGTGTTGCTTTCACATCCAGGTAAACATTACTGAAAAACAAACATAAGTCTAGTAGTAAACAAAGGTGTATGTAGTAACGGTTGCAAGAACATCAGTTGTTCTAGATTGAAACTATTGATCATAGGTTTATATTGTTGAGAATTCGTTTAACTTCAACTACTGTACCGTCGTTAAACTTTAATTATTGTACCTTTGTTTAAGCGGTCTTTGTCTTAAGTGGTCTCTGTGGCGTAGAGGTTAGGTGACCGCTCTTTGTTTCAAAGTGGTCTCGGTTCGCTTCCTCGTTGGCTCCCATCGGGGTTATTTTCCTAGCAATCTCTGATCTCGTGTAGGTGAGATCGAGTTCCTAAGTCCTATGTGGAGACGGATGATAAAACATAATTCCGTGTTAAATTTGAGCACGGAAAAGAGTCCTTGCCACTTCCAAAAAAATCGAGAATTGAAGGCTGGAAAGCCGCTGCCGGAGAGTAAAATTCATTAGGAAAGTTTAAAATAAAAATCCTACAAAATATCTTCATCTTCTAAATTACATCAGGGACCTTCGCCGGTGTGATCGAGTTCACAGCTTCTCGTTGAGATCGTCCTGTGTAAGAAGAGATCGAAGCACATTTGATAACTTCCTAAGCGCAATGATGATGCTCCTATCAATCAACCAATCAAAAACGTTTTTTCTTCTTCATCTCGCGATCGTTTTCTACAGGTGTTTTTATCATTCTAATGTGATATATAAACAGCCAAACACAGAACAGGTGTACGTTCCCAACCTTCAGTACCAATTGGAGCTCAGGTGATTATCCTTCGGCGGTGTGTTAGATTTCAACCAGCTGAATCAAAAACCTTTGTTTAACTTCCAGCTAATGTGTATAGTTTAACTTCAATTATGGGCCTTGTTGAAACTTCAATATAAGGCTTCGGTTTAACTTCAACTAGTGCGCTTCGGTTTGACAAACACCATACATATAAGATACCGACATGTACAAATCAGTACAAACCGGCTAAATCTTACCTGTTTGATTAAACGTGAAAACAAAATTGTGAGAATAATGAGAACATTTGTGTAGCTGATGGAACAACAATGTAAAATGGACATATGTTACCCAGACGTAGATATCAATTTGGTACTTAATCTAATCTAACTACATTTCAATATCGCTAACAAGTATGGTAATAAGATAAATAAGTTATCACAGAGTATCACGATAAACATGTCAGTTGGAGATATCACATTAGTTATCATCTCTTGATAACATTTACATTCAATGGTGCATTTCAAGTCTCTACATTAGTGAAACATTCTGTCTGTATGGGGATTTCCCGTTGACAAGCAAAGCGAATAAAACTTTGATCTTCCATTAGTCAAACTTCATTACAATTTGTTATGTAATTGTTCATTGATATTTATTGTAAAACACAATTTATATTCAATTTCTCATTGATTTCTCAATGCATCTTAATTTCATTTATTGATTTATTATTAATTTCTAAATGCTACTTAATTTCTCATATCGATTTTTATTGATTTTGTCCATGATCATAACGTTTTCCTTATATTCTTAAATATAATGAATTTTCATTGATTTTCCATGATAATACCTTTTTATTGATTTGTCCATGATAATACCCTTTTTTATTGATTTTTCCATGATAATAATTGGTGTTCACTACCAGCTAGTCCCATTGTTAAGGCACCCGAAAATGTCACTGACAGCTAAGCAACAGATGATCAACAGCATTTTTATACTTACTTTGTGTTACCATAGCCAAACATGGACAATTAGCAAAGCGAAGTCACAAAAAAAATAACTATATCTGAAACGCACTGCCTGAGAAAAGTTACAAACAACACAAGAAAAGACAGTCACCAACATCAGCATAAAAAAGAAAGTTGGCATAGAACCTTGCTTGAATTACATTGAGAAACAAAGAATGAAGTGGTTTTGTCACTTAATAAGAAGGCATCCAAACTCCACAGAATACAGAGTCTTCTACAACAGAAAATCAGGAAAGAAGACGAGAGGAAGACCACAAAAAGATGGTTAGATGGCATAGCAGAATCTGGTCAAAGAGCAAAAATAACAATCACACAAGCCACCAGAACAGCGCAAGTCAAAAATAGATACTGGGCAACAACCCGGTAGCAGTGTGACGACAAAAGAAGAATAATTTGTTCAATGATTATTCCTTAATAGTTAATTTTTTCAGTGATGTTCCGTGATAATTAATATGTCAATTATTTCCAGTTAATTAATTTTTTAATGATTTTCCATAATAATTAGTTTGTCAATGATTTCTCCAGTATACTTATTTTTAATTGATTTTTTAAATAATAATACATTTTAAAAATAATTTTTCCAGGATAATTAATTATTAATTGACTGCCGGCCATAATTTCTCCATTATTTTTCCGTTATACATAATTTCTCCATTATGTTTTCCGTTATACTTAATTTCTCCCTTATTTTTCTGTTATACTCAATTTCTCCATTATTTTTCCGTTATACTTAATTTCTCCATTATTTTTCCGTTATACTTAATTTCTCCATTATTTTTCCGTTATACTTAATTTTTCATTGATTTCTACTTGTTCTATAATTTGCTATTGATACTATTTTCACATTAAAACTTTGTTTCTTGTTGTTACTTAACTTTTAACTGACACACATCATTTCCACATACCATATAATTTATAATTGAACCTTCTTAATGAGCCATTAATGCTTAATTTCTCATTATACATTCTGTTAGGAAGTCAACAACTGCGCAAAACTACATCCACTATTTTCCCGAATACTATAAACCGTTTGTATAGATGTACCTAAGTACATATGATGCGGTTTTGTAATCTTATATGCTAATCTTATGTTTTGTGAAATTTAAAACAAATATGTACGTTTTTGTGCCATAAACACTCTTGAACTATGTTAAGGTTACAGGAAAATCCTCTTGTTTATTTGCACCTGAAGTGTGCATTTGTTGTTATTACGATTTCTTGTCTCTTTTGTTTCTTTCTGAACGTAGTTCACTCTTTACTATTGTCTTATCTGCCTAGATTATCTGGAAAGATCTGCCTACCTGTCTGCCTGCCTGATTGCCTGCCTACCTACCTGCCTGCCTACCTACCTACCTACCTACCTACCTACCTGCCTGCTTACTTATCTACCTACCTGCATATCTGCCTACATGCCTACCTGCATACATACCTACCTACCTACATATCTACCTATATATCTACCTACATAACTACCTACCCACCCACCTACCTACCTATCTACATACCCACCTACCTACCTGCCTATCTACCTACTTACCTCCCTGCCTCCCTTCCTTCCTACTGACCGACCGACCGACCGACCGACCTATCTATCTGCATACCTACCTCCCTGACTGTCTTTCTGTCGGTTTGTCTGTCTATCTATCATTCTGCTTGTATGATTATCTATTTTGAGTCTGTCTGTATGTCTGTCCGTCCGTCCAACCGTTCGTCTGCCTGTCTGTCTGTGTCTATCTTACTATTTTCCCACCCATATATAGTTTAATGCTTCTATCTCTCTATCCACTGATATATAGATGAGTATGTGCTAATGCCTAAATGTTTACTACATATAAACGACAATGCAGACAATATGTCGCGAGGTTGGAAGTGATAAATAATATTTAATACTTGATCTTATCTGTATATTTTTCTAGTTCATTATCAAGGTCATGTCATATGTTTTTGTCAATTCTAGAATATTATGACACAAATACATATCACATATTGAATATAACCAATGGTAAGGTGTAGGTCGAACTTTGCTGAGAGAGACAGGAAATATCGGTCTCAGTTCAATGGAGGAGATTAAGCGAGTTGCCCAGGATAGAGCGATATCAAGAAATTACTTGCAGGCCCTATGTAACGTATAACGGTACGAGAGGAATTATAAGGTCTAGGTCACACTGAATGAGGTCACAGAATTCGGGTCAGCCAACCAAAGCTGACCATGACCTATTTACACCTGCAATTTGTATTCGTGGAATAGGCTGCATAACTGCAGTTTATGCTAAGTGGATAGGTATCGTAATGCATACATAGTATAGATGGAAAAAAAATCGGGGCATATCCTTTACAGGACGTAGCCATCAACCACAGTAAACGAGTCGTTGATTTTCTAGACACCACTTATACGTTCAGTAGTTTGCCATTGCTTTTTGAACGGTGAGGTATAAAAATCCAACGGAAACGAATTTGCTTCAAAATTTGCCCACCGTTGGATTTGAACCAGGTACGCTTGGGCTTATAATCGAGCTCATTACCGCTTGAGCCACAGACATCTCACATCAGTGGCGTCTGTGGCTTAGGGGATAGTGACTCGGTCTATTAACCCCAACGCTGTGAGCTCGAATCACGCTGCGGACAGTTTGATTGCAAATTGTTTCGCAGAGATTTTTACAAAAGGACGATGGTACCACCCGTTCAGAAAGAAATGGCAAACTACTGAACGTAATTATGCCTAGAAAAATCATAAACAGCGTTAAAAGGCTTGGCTTGATTTGCAAAGTCTTGTATAGTATATATAAATATATATATATATATATAAAATAAAAAATTAATATCAATTTGTGCTGATAGCGAATACGTTGTAAACGAAGGATGCAAATATTCCAGTATGGCTTAAAAATTGACAAACGTCTGGTTCATAACCACTAGTTACACTGTCTATCTTTTAGTCATCACTTCTCACAGTCAATCTAACTTTTACTTCTCCTCTGTATTTAGCGTACATATCAACAATAAAATTAATGATAGAGAATACTAGATTACTGAAACAATACTTAGTGAATCTGATAGAGAATAATAGATTACAGAAATAATACTTAGTGAATCTGATAGAGATACTAGATTACGAAATAATACTTAGTGAATCTGATAGAATAGATACAGAATAATTAGTGAATCTGATAATAATAGATTACGAAATAATACTTAGTGAATCTGATAGAGATAATAGATTACGAAATAATACTTAGTGAATCTGATAGAGAATAATAGATTACAAAACAATACTTAGTGAATCTGATAGAGAGTAATAGATTACTGAAATAATACTTAGTGAATCTGATAGAAAATAATAGATTACATAAATAATACTTAGTGAATCTGATAGAGAGTAATAGATTACATAAATAATACTTAGTGAATCTGATAGAGAGTAATAGATTACAGAAATAATACTTAGTGAATCTGATAGAGAATAATAGATTACAGAAATAATACTTAGTGAATCTGATAGAGAGTAATAGATTACAGAAATAATACTTAGTGAATCTGATAGAGAGTAATAGATTACTGAATAATACTAGTGAACTGATAGAATACTAGATTCGAAATAATTAGTGAATCTGATAGAGAGTAATAGATTACTGAAATAATACTTAGTGAATCTGATAGAGAATACTAGATTACAGAAATAATACTTAGTGAATCTGATAGTAATGATTACGTAATACTAGGAATTGAGAAATAGATTACATAAATAATACTTAGTGAATCTGATAGAGGCAGAAAAAGAAACGAATTAGAGAATTAGTTGATTGATAAATTGATTGAAAGGACAATCATCATTGCACTTCGGTTAATAATCAAGTGTGCTTCGTTTTCTTTCTTACACAGGAAGATCTCAACGAAAGCGTACGAGTTCCGTAGTACCGGCGATATATATGTTACAGAATATGAAAGTTTTGTTGGTATTGGTTACTAAACTGACGTCATTGCACTCCGGGCAGAGCCATAGGTGCTCAGTCTCCCCAACAGATATCGAAGAGTATGCATACTGATGGTTCCTGTGGCGCGCTGAGTAAACACACCTCTCACTCTGCCTCTCGTCAGTTCCCTAACCAATAAACAATAACCGTAGGGAACTAAGCTGCAGTAGCGTAGTGGTTAGGGAACTCAACTGTAGGGAACTAAGCTGCAGTTGCGTAGTGGTTAGGGAACTCAACTGTAGGAACTAGCTGCAGTTGCGTAGTGGTTAGGGAACTCAACTGTAGGGAACTAAGCTGCAGTAGCGTAGTGGTTAGGGAACAACTGTAAGACAGCTGCAGTAGCGTAGTGGTTGGGAACTAAGCTGCAGTAGGTAGTGGTTAGGGAACTCAAGCTGCAGTAGCGTAGGGTTGAGGAGACTCACTGGTAGAAACTAAGCTGCAGTAGCGTAGTGGTTAGAGAACTAAGCTGCAGTAGCGTAGTGGTTAGGGAACTAAGCTGCAGTAGCGTAGTAGTTAGGGAACTAAGCTGCAGGGAACTAAGCTGCAGTAGTGTAGTGGTTAGGGAACTCACTTCTTAGTTTAGTGGTCCAGAAGGGCAGGTTTCGGTATGAGTGGATGTCGTCTATAAAGTTTCTAACCTCAGCGGCTTACGTGATATACTGTCCTGGCATGCGGGTGTTTACGGTAATGAGAGCGGAGTCTTGCATCAACAGCATCGATTGTTGGGGAGTTGAAGATGGATAAGGATATCTCGGTCTCTTCGAGACTTCTGTTGATGGACACTAAAATCGATGTTGAATCGACAGCGATTTAACAGTTTGGAATTACCCTTTGTTCAAGTCAACTGATGCCTAGAGGCAGAGGAGAGTGTGTTTAATCTGCTGGCCAAGGAACCATCAGTATGCATACTATCGATATCTGTTGGGAGACTGGCACGCTATGGTTGCCGAGGCAATGACGTCAGTTTAGTAACCAATAATCCAATACCAATGGACTCAATTCCACAGTTACGGAGAATATTTGTCGGACTGTAACGGCCTCGATCTACCTAATCTTAGTTGGTTACCAGGAAAGGACTGAATGGTGAACTGCGAACGTTGACCACCACCATAGTCAATAAAACGTCGCTTACACGTATTACAAAATGCCAAAAGTATAAAGGTTCTTTAATTTTTTGTTCTTGGCTGAGACTAAAATATGTTTGTTTTAGGTCAGAGTGATGGCTGTTTTAAATTGTTTTTCCTGAAAAACTTCCAACTACGTGATTGACATGTTGCTAATATTGAGAGTCAGGCGTTCTACCGTGTCTAGCACGCAACATTCTGCTTTCATCTCACTTATAGTACAATTGTCATTTAAATGTCCAAATATTCAAAGCAATCATATTTGTTATAGCAGTCTTAATGTTTATAACAGATATTTACTTACAAATGCTTCATAATAAATGTTTAATAAAACATATTTGCAATAAATATTTTGTAACACTTTTTTGTTAACAATTGTTACTGCGTGCACGTATCAAGCTAAAATGTGCACAACAAACACATTCATTCAAACAAATACAACACATGCATTCAGTCATACAGCTGATAAGTTATATAAACTCACAAGATATTGAAAGTGTATACAAAATTTACACAATATTGAAAGTGTGATTTAGCAGACACAAATTTACACAATATTGAAAGTGTGATTTACAAGACACAAAATTTACACAATATTGAAAGTGTGATTCCATACACAAATTCACACAATATTGAAAGTGTGATTTCCCCATACACAAATTCACACAATATTGAAAGTGTGATATCGTAGACACAAATTTACACAATATTGAAAGTGTGATATCGTAGACACAATCTCACACAATATTGAAAGTGTGATATCGAAGACACAAATTCACACAATATTGAAAGTGTGATATCACAAGACACAAATTCACACAATATTGAAAGTGTGATATCGAAGACACAAATTCACACAATATTGAAAGTGTCTATCGAAGACACAAATTCACACAATATTGAAAGTGTGATATCGTAGACAGAATTACACAATATTGAAAATGTGATATCTAGATACAAATACACACAATACTTATTAGTTTCTACCTTGAAGACTTGTTCAAATTATATTTGCACTGTTGTTTTACAGGAACTTTTCAATTTAATATATTGAGCTCTAAAACATAAATAATCTTTTTTTTCACCCCTCTTTCCATAATTATTGTTTTTGTTAATTATCTAAATCAAATAAAACATCCACAAACACAAAACAACGTGGTTTCCATAGTACGTATCTTGCATAACTTTATTGCAGAGCAGCAACAAAGAATGAAGTGGTTCGGCGCTTAATAAAAATGCAACCAAACTCCAATGTATACAGAGTCTTCTATAACAGAACATCGGGAAAGGGCAAAAGGCAGAACACGATAATGATGATTAGATGGTCTAGCAGAATCCTGTCAAAGACCAAAAATAACTATGGCTCAAGTCACTAGAGCAGTGCAAGACAAAAACAGAAAATCCTAACACTGAACAACAGATAGGTAGCAAATGGGACGACAAAAGAAAAATAGAAAATCATAACACTGAACAACAGATCGGTAGCAAGTGGGACGACAAAAGAAAAATAGAAAATCATAACACTGAACAACAGATAGGTAGCAAGTGGGACGACAAAAGAAAAATAGAAAATCATAACACTGAACAACAGATCGGTAGCAAGTGGGACGACAAAAGAAAAATAGAGAATCATAACACTGAACACAGATAGGTAGCAGTGGGACGACAACAGAAAAATAGAAAAAACAGAACTGATCTTGGTGTCAGTATTTTCTAAGTAAAGTTTAAATTTTTACAATTATATTCTGTTTGTAATTATTTTTACTAATTTTACTATGTCTTGTTTGTAATTATTTTACTAATTTACTAGTCTCTTGTAATTATTACCTCAGTAACTGATTATATCAAATGTGTTTTTGAAAATGTATATATTTCCATTTTATCAACTTTTGAATATTTTTGTATCTTATGTTTGTACTTGTGAAGTCACTAAATTGATATTATTTTCACTACATAAACAGCAAAACTCAATGCATGCAAGACACAGCTGACACAATGAAAGTATACATATCTTAGTGTTACTAAAACTTTTCTACAAAATACAACACATCTTAAAATAAAATACACTTACATATGTAAAATAAAAACAATTTGAAAAAAGGAGAAATATTAGCTGATCTTCAGATTCATTATTTTCTGAAGGCTACTGTTATCTTGATTGTTCTGTATGTTAATGTTATCTTGATTGTTCTGTACATTACTGTTATCTTGATTGTTCTGTACATTACTGTTATCTTCATTGTTCTGTACGCTACAGTTATCCTTATTGTGGACACATAACAACATTTATCCTCTACTATATTTCGTTATTTATTTGAGATTGTGTTTGTGTTTGTTTCATGTGTCTGAAATTTAACAAAGAAATATAGCGCAATCACATCATATAACTGTCGAATAATAATACCGACAATAGAAAAGACTGTATTCAACCATATACCAATAGGGACCGCTCCCAGCGTGTTCGTAGCCTTGACTGTGGGTGACTAGCCCTTCTGTGTACAGGTTCAATTCGTGGGCAGGCAGAAAAGCCACAGATTCCCAGATTCACGGTGTTCGTGGCACCGAACCGAAGGGTTACGATGTCCATGGCACCGAGCCGAAGAGCTGAAAAGCTCAAGTGCTTCTGGATCGGAAAAAAAAAAAATACCAATAGGGAAATATCTACACACAAGGTAAGTAATTTACAAAGCACAAAAGTGGGTTGAAACGACGTTTCAACTAAGTAGTCTTTATTAAGCAAATGATACAAGACAAAAAGTGTCAAAAACGACGGTTCTATACGAAACACAGCACAAACCCAATGATAAAAGGTAGAGGTTAGAAATCTAAGTCCCCAACATAATGAAACATCATTTTTTGATATAAGCACTACCCGGCAGTGCCGACATAGAACGTGTGAACAAAGGAGCTCCAAGTACCTCACACTTCCGAAAAGCGTTGCTGAAAGCTTGTTTTTGTGTCTAAGAGTGCCTATCGGCGTTTATGAAGGTTCCAATCTTCAAGGCCCGCGATCAAGTCTTGTACACTACACTTTGTTCTTAGTTAACAAGAAATATGAGACTAAAAACCAAATAAATGTTTCAATGCTAGAACAACCATATATTTTTTAATTTCTTCTTAAGTCAAAATATATGTATATATTATATATAATACCATCGTTTTATTTTTTTACAGACGATCATTTGTCAAGTGTGACGACCTCTGAGTGTATATATATATCACTTTCACAACCGATATGAAAGGTATATATATACAGAAATATATGAACATACATGTAAGAGGTCACAATAATTATATTTAGTAACATCCAACAATGAGTATTTCAGATAGCACAGAAAGGCATGGACATCATGGTTGTTATTACTATATGTTCCCTTATTAAATCTTACTATCTACAAGGTGTTATATCAATATTGGCAACACATCACATATACAAATATTAGTTCTGATGTAACAGAGATTAAGATGCTCAATAAAAGAAACACCTATACATGCACAGACATTCTAGTACTATATGGTGACACATATACATGCACATACATTCTATTACTATATGGGGAAGTAAAGACTGGTCACATTAAAGCAAATCTGTTTTATTGCAAATACTGTTTTAATAATGATGATTACACCAGACCAGTTAGTTCTTGTACTCATGTTAAAATGTGTGTTTTGACTGTCATTTACCTGCTGTCTTACAGATTGCATTAATGACATCCTGTTTAAAGTTCAAGGTCGATTTTTCATTCGTGTCGATGGTTCAGGATTAGGTCGAGAACCACATCCAGGTATTGGAAATCCTTCAGCGTCGACAGGACACGGCACGTCAAGTCCAGGTGAGCCCTAGAATACATACACATAACATAGCATGCACTTTAAGAGAAGACCAGATATATAAGTATGCAGATCAATAATGTAACATTACACGCATTACATAGTATATATATAGTATCGAAACACATTCTATATTGCTGATAAATTGCAAGTACTAAAGAGAATCTCAATGCCAGATCAAAGAAAATTAAAGTATTCAATACAATTAACTTTGCAATCAATTGATAAAATAAACAAAATATCTGGTCAAACAGAAATTTAAAAAATATAATCACGCAAACAGTAAAATATAACGAGAAGAAACTGAAGGAACTTATTCAAGAAGAGATAATATTTTCGCCCCATAAATTATGATTCTGTTCTACGTGTGCATGTTAATATAATAAAGGCAGTTACAGTTGAAAACTACTTCAGTTTCTGCTGTCCGCTATATGATAAATGTAATAATTAATTACAAGCATTAAAACATTAAAATGTTTTTTTAATAAACTTCCAAATCTGAGAATGTTTATATATATATATTTACTGTCAGTGTATGTTATTTTATGAGCGATGATAGAATCCCAAAGAACATTCTAAATGGTCAACTCGCATCTGGTGTTAGACAGCATGGGCGCCCATTATTACGCTTCATTGACACCTGCAAGCGTGATCTAACTTCATGCGGCATAGACAAAGAACACTGGGAGCGGCTGGCCAAAGACAGGCAAGCATGGCGAGCGGCAGTGAGGGCGGCTCAAAAAGAAAAGAAGACAAACAACATCACATGTGGAGGCAAAATAGAGCACAGAGGGCAGAGAGAACATCCTATGTATCAGCTCCAGTCTCCAGTTTTATCTGCAGCAACTGTGGCAAGGATTGCCACTCCAGAATAGGCCATTACAGCCACACGAAACGTTGTGATTCAACGCAGAACATACTACGTGACGCAACACCTTTTGTCTCCTGAGACAAAGAGGCCAATGATGATGTTATTTGAACATGTGGACTATTCAGATTCATGCGGTTTACATACATCTTTCGATATTACGTGATTTTACAGAATGTACAAAATCAATCATTTTGAACAACGTGAAACGTATTGAAAGTCATAGTACGAGCTGTAGAATGAGGGCAAAATAGACAAATAAACAAGACAAAGTAAACTACTTGGAAGTGAGATCATAGAATCCAGATATTAGCAAATTGTAATTTTTAAGAAAATATTACAATAACAAAGAAAAAAAAGGAAATATTGGAGATCCGTTACACGCAACCTTAGATTTCAAGATGACAACAAAAGTTGCAATCAAACAAAAGAAACGCTGATAACAGAACAATAAAATTATATTTACACCGAAGTATGTATATATTATTGAAGAGATGTGGAGAGAGAAAGAGAGAGGGACGAGGAGACATGGAGAATGGGGTCAAAATATATTGATCTGCCATGTTATGAGTGGGAAGCTAAATTAGCAGCTAGTTGTTGACAGCTTAGCATATAGAAGATCTAGCAGCAATGCATGAAGAAGACCAATAGAAGATCTAGCAGCAATGCATGAAGAAGACCAATAGAAGATCTAGCAGCAATGAATGAAGAAGACCAATAAATTGATGGATAGACAATGTTACAGTGACGCATTAACACCGACTACCCAGCTGGACATAAAAGGTAAAGGTAATAACTAGACATTTAATGACAGAAAGGTATATATAAATGTAATAGCTTGACTTTCAAGTTGTATCAGATTCAAACACCATCATTTTATTTCTTATTACGGCACCATGGACAGACAAAAGGAAGACACCACTTAAATAGTTCGTGGATAATTTTTTGAGATCAGATTATATTTGAGTTATTCGGCTATCTTAATCCACTGTGAGCAACAAGTGCAGCAGTCACCCTGAGGCCTATCAGGCTTCCCCAAAACTTAGTTCTCAGGTCGATTGGGTGTTTGCAAATGTTGCTTCACATCTCTTCCTAGAGATGACAGTCTTGCAGGACACGCATTGGAGTCTGTTTTGCTTGTTGACACTGGAATAGAGGTGTTTGACGTACTTCTAGTATATCTTCTTCTTCTTCTTCTTCGATCGTTCGTTTCTGCCATTTCATGATTCGTGTCGTGATATATAAACAGCCTTTGTCAAGAACGGTTTATTTACGTTGGACCAATTATGCGCCTATGGTAACTAGACCAGCGCATCCGACTTCGCCGGCATTTTATTTACTAGGGTAGCTTGCCGTATGAGTACTCCTAGTATATGTAAGTGCGTCAAAGAAAACTGGCTGATGCTACAAAAGGCAATGAGAAAATTGAAGTATTTTGGACATATAAAAAGACACAAAGGGTTGGAGAAGACCATTTTGGAAGGAGGCATCCCGGCAAAGATAAGAACAGGAAGATGACGGAGAAGATGGATTCAGGAAGTAACTGATCGTTTGAGCATGTCGGCTGCAGAGGCGGGGCATCTGGTCTATGAGAGAGAAATTCAAAGGACTGTTAAGGTGACAAAGTTCTGCTCAGGACAAATCTATTTTATGATAATGATGGAAATGTCTGTTGAATCTGTAGTGTCCGGTATGTAGACGAAATATGACTTGATTTGTCCTGTTGAGGTCTTTGAGAAAGTTGTTTCCAAAACCATACTTAGTGTTTGTCTTCCAGTCTACTGCAGGTTTTTTTAATGGGGTTTTGACCTCTTCAGCAACGTTTCATGAGAAACTCTATATAGTAGGTCTAAGTATTGCCATGTGTAGAGCAAAAGAAAAAAATTTAACTAAGGGATATTTTTTTAAAAGCAAGCTATTAATTGGTTAGCTAATAATCCAAAATGCAAATCATGCCAAAATAAAAAAAATGAAATCTAGAAAAATCATTTGGTTAAATTTTAGCCTTGAAATAAACTAACCTTCTTTGGTCTGGTTATATAAATCTGAAATAAAATACTTTGTTTAAAAAATAAATTTCTATTGCAATAAAATTAGCTAATCTAAACAAATAAAAGAGAAGTAAAAGAGAAACAACATTAACCAATATATAATATATAATATATCAATATATAACATTTAAAAAAATCTTTGTTTTTACATTATGTTATTATTTTGTTTACAAAAGTTGAACTTGTTTTAGTGTTATAAATAGAAATATAATATGATGAATTAGTTGATAAAGATAAATAACAAATATATATATAAAATATAACATTATGTTACTTTGCTAAGTATTTAAAGTTATAATGTGAGTATTTAAGTTTAGTAGAGTGTAATAATAAAAAAATGCAAGCAAGTGTATACGCATGCCCGTGTACCTGCGGGTCAGTTTCGTTAGGATACCACCCACATCCGGCAATTGGGAGACCTTCATCATCCAGTGGACACGGTGCGTCTAATCCGGGAACTCCCTGGAGTAGCCATGTTAGTGACGTTATATTTATTAATTTAAATAACAGCAAAGCGATGTAGTTTCAGAAAAGTTAACAGCAGAAAGCAGATAAGTAGGCAAGATACATAACTGATTCAATAATACGTTCATTTTTTTTAACATAGTAAAAGTAATTCAGATACATAAATACATATTTAGTAATAGCAAATTAAAGTTTGCAGCACGATTTAATTGATATTTTCACAAGCAGGCAATCATGGACATTTAAACTCAGAAGAAATGCTTTAGCAAAAGAAACCAATGGATACCATTTTTTTAATATGTTGATTACATGTGACTTTATTAAGTTGTGCTTGTCGATGGTCGGGTCTATGGTTGCAAATAAGATGAAGAATATACGGTTGCAATGTTCGATCTGAGATAGCATTTATAATTTTGCAACTTTGCAGTTTGTTGTCTTTATTTCCATATAGTTACACATGCATGACTAGCATTTGTTTCTAAGCTAGAAATGAATCTCTCCTGCAATTATAGTTGTAGTAGTTAACTTGAGAAAGCGCCGGAGATTATCATTAATGCATTTGAATGCAAATGCTACAGACGAATACTTAGAATATCATGGACAGAGAAAAGAACAAATGCTTCTGTTCCGCAACACCTTGCTAGTAAAGATAGTTGGCTATTAAAGAGCATCACATCAAGGAAAATTAAATATTTCGGACACATCACACGACATGAGTGCATGGAGAAGATAATTGTGGAGGGAATTGTATCTGGAAGAAGAATGAGAGGGAGACCTAGAAGACGAGGGATTCAGGATGTTATTGAAGATATGTGAATAACTGCTGCTGACGCTGGTCAACTTGTACAGAATAGAGAGTTTTTCAGGACTGCTGTCATGGGAGCCAAGTTCTAAAAAGGACAAGCTACTTGATAATGATGATGTAACTTGACTTTTTATTTTAATTTCTAACATTTTGAGATTTATTTCAGAAAGTCACATGTCAATAGTGTTTTGTTTTCAAATATCTCCGTTAGTTGCAAACTTTCTGTGATCAATATGTAGTAATCAACATGAAAGCAATGCAGTCTAGTACAAAATTATGAACACTCTCAGATATGAAAATCTTGCAAACGGCGTTAGAAATTAATAAGCTTTACAGGTCAAACGATTACAGATTAAATAACAAATATGATTTAAGATAAAATATGTCTACTAATGTTTCGTTTCTCTAATATTATTTTGATTCACAACATCAGCAAAAGAAGAGATTTATTTAAAACTTTTCATGAATAGTGTTTGTCACCGCCTCTGTTATTTCTGAGATCCAATATAATAAAAAATGTTATTATACTAAATTATAATTTTGGTATTTTAATTAAATAATGCGATTTAAAAATCGATGTGTGATATTAAGTATAAAAGTGATATGTGAGAACAACAATTTCTAGATTACTTTAATAATATCGTATATACTATATATTAAACTATGATACGAGTTGGCAAGGCAACATCAGCTTTTAAAAGTCTAAATAAAATATGGAACTGCAAGTTATATAGTATTAAAATTAAATTACGAATTTTCAATTCAAATATTGTATTAATTCTAACATATGCCAGCGAGAGTTGGAAAATGACTAAAGATATAGAAAGCAAGTTGAATGCATTTGAAAATAGATGTCTGCGAAAAATAATGAATATAAAACGGAACGAAATCAGGAGAAGTGATGAAATCAGAGAAATGTCTGGTCAGCCACTAGTGACAACTGTTATAAAAAGGAGAAGATGGAGATATGTTGGACACACCTTGCGGAGAAATGATCAAAGAATATCAAAGCAGGCATTGAAGGGTGATACAGAGAGTTCAAGAAAGAGAGGACGACCTAAGGAGACACTGAAACGAACTTTGCTGAGAGAGGCACAAAATATCTGTCTCAGTTCCATGGAAGAGATGGAGCGAGTTGTCAAGGATGGAGCGGCATGGAGAATTGCCTGAGCGAGTTGCCAAGGATAGAGTGGTATGGAGAAATTGCTTGCAGTCCCTATGTAACATATAACGGTACGAGAGGAATTATTCGATACCATATACAAATCGTATTCTCTATATTAAAAGCGCTTTGATGAACTACACATTATTTAATATAATATTGTAATATATATTATAATAATATCGTATTCTCTATATTAGAAGTGCTTTGATGAACTACACATTATTTAATATAATATTGTAATATATATTATAATAATATCGTATTCTCTATATTAGAAGTGCTTTGATGAACTACACATTATTTAATATAATATTGTAATATATATTATAATAATATCGTATTCTCTATATTAGAAGTGCTTTGATGAACTACACATTATTTAATATAATATTGTAATATATATTATAATAATATCGTATTCTCTATATTAGAAGCGCTTTGATGAACTACACATTATTTAATATAATATTGTAATATATATTATAATAATATCGTATTCTCTATATTAGAAGCGCTTTGATGAACTACACATTATTTAATATAATATTGTAATATATATTATAATAATATCGTATTCTCTATATTAGAAGTGCTTTGATGAACTACACATTATTTAATATAATATTGTAATATATATTATAATAATATCGTATTCTCTATATTAGAAGCGCTTTGATGAACTACACATTATTTAATATAATATTGTAATATATATTATAATAATATCGTATTCTCTATATTAGAAGTGCTTTGATGAACTACACATTATTTAATATAATATTGTAATATATATTATAATAATATCGTATTCTCTATATTAGAAGTGCTTTGATGAACTACACATTATTTAATATAATATTGTAATATATATTATAATAATATCGTATTCTCTATATTAGAAGCGCTTTGATGAACTACACATTATTTAATATAATATTGTAATATATATTATAATAATATTTTTTCTAACTATTGTTCAACCTGATCAACAGTTGCCACTATATGTAATATATATAATAAGTAATATCTAATTGTATACCGTAATATACATAAAGTCCACCATGTGCATTAATTTTAACATATGCATTAATTTCACCATATGCATTAATTTCAGCATATACATTAATTTCAGCATATGCATTAATTCTACCATATGCATTAATTTCAGCATATACATTAATTTCAGCATATGCATTAATTCTACCATATACATTAATTTCAGCATATACATTACTTTCAGCATATACATTAATTCCACCATATACATTAATTTCAGCATATACATTAAGTTCACCATATGCATCCATTCCAACATATACATTCATATCACCATATACATATTAGGAAGATCTAGATAATTGATAACCAGCGAAAAGATAAATAGTACGTGATGCTGGAAAAGATAAATAGAACAATGAGTTCTGACAAGATAAATATTGAAGAAAGTATATAAATAACGAAAATAAAGATCGCATGTTATGCTAATGGCAGGAAATCAGCCTTTTCAACTTTAGCGACCATGGAGGTTGAAAGAGTGTCCATATCAAAGCTCTATCTGGAGGTAAGAACTGAACAGCTTGTGGACATTGTTTAAAAAAGGGTTTAAAGCCGAAGGATTGACTTCATTGCACCGGGTTTTACCCCATACGGCTCGGTCCCTCTCCGCAGAACTGGCACACCACCTGCCGAGAGTATTTCACAAAGCACCAACTCCATAGCTCCCGCAACAATCCTAGGGATCTCTGGAAAAAAAAACTGCACTCGTGAACAGAATGACGCAGTCCGGACTCGAACCCACGACCTTCGACTCACAAAGCAATTGGCTTAACCCCAACCGTTGATATTGTACCAACCGTTAAACTAAGAGAATAAATCATCTGGGATTTCAAGAAAAACAGTTTTGGAAATCTAACACTTGAGAAAAGAGACATGATGGAGATCATCTGTGTGGTGGAACTTAAAGTATGTGCTCCAGATTATGGCACAGGAACAAAGAACTTACTCGTTGAATTAAAAGAGCGAACACACATGAACAAATACACAAACAATGGCACATATTGATGATGATCGAATATAAATATTAATATGATTGTAGTAATAGTGTATCATCATCATCAGGTGCCGTCTCCACATCGAAGGTTGGCTGCAATGAATCTCCAGCATCCTCTGTCTTTCGCCTTGATGTTGCACACTGCCAGACTGTAACCTGTCCATTTCTTAAAGTTTCCTCCCACTTATCTCTCGGTCTTCCTCTTGCTCTTCTCCCCTCAACTTTCCCCTCTAGTAAATGTTTTATCATGGTGTCATGCCTTTTATGTGCCCAAAATACTTTACTTGTCTGAATTTTATTTCTCTTAATAATTGTTTCTTCATGCCTAGTTTTCCTAAAACTTGTTTATTTGTCTGTTTTTCTGTCCATGAAACTCTGCTTATTCTTCTATATATCCACATCTCAAATGCATCAATTCTGTTTTCTAACTGCTTGTTCATTGTCCATGTTTCGAGCCATACATTAATATAGGATATATATAGCATTTGATCATTCTAATTTTTAGCCTGTTTGTGATTTGTTTGGATGTCAGTAACTTTCTCATACTATTGAAATTATCCTTGGCCATTCCTATTCTCTTTTTAATTTCAGTTATACATCTGCCATCATCTGTTATCATCTGACCGAGATAGGAGTAGCTTTTTACTTGATGTAGTAATTCTCCATGTATTTTTATATTCATTTTAGGTTTTTCCATTTCCTTGTTGATTACCATAGTTTTTGTTTTCTGTATGTTAATGTCTAATCCATATTCCTTGCTAGTTCTGTCCAATTGGTCCACTAATTCTTGTAGATCTTGTTCATTTTCTGCTACCAATACTGTGTCATCTGCATATCTTAAGTTATTTATTATTTTTCCATTGATCTTGAGTCCTGGCATTCCCTCTAGTTGTTTGAAGATTTTCTCTGTGTAGATGTTAAATAGGCTTGGTGACAGTATGCATCCTTGTCTCACTCCTCTCTTTATGTCTATGTATGGAGAGTAGCTATTTTCATATTTTATTATTGCTGTCTGTTCCCAGTATATGTTACTTATTAGTCTGATATCATCCCCATCTAGGCCTATTTCTTGTAGACATATGATTAGCTTTTCATGTTGGACTCTGTCAAAAGCTTTGCTATAATCGATGAAACACAAGTAGATACTTTTTGCACTTCTATATACTTGTCAGCGAGTAGTCTTATACAAAGTATTGCCTCTCTTGTTCCTCTGTTCTTTCTAAAGCCAAACTGTTCTTCTCCTACTTCTATGTCTATCTTGTTTTTAATTCTTTCATGTATGATCTTGAGTAGTATTTTGTTATGTGGCTCATCAGGCTAATTGTCCTATAGTCTGTGCACTCCTGTGCTTTGGGCTTTTTTGGGTAGTGGTATGAATACTGATGTCTTCAAGTCTCTTGGTATATATCCTGTGTTATATATATCATTGCACAAATCTGTAATGGTTGAAATACCAAAATCCTCTAAGGAGGTTAACATTTCCACAGTAATATTGTCCAATCCTGCAGCCTTTCCTCGCTTCATTGTTTCGATTGCTCTTACAACTTCAGATTTTAATATTCTTGGGCTGTCATTGCACTTTATACTGTGTTTACTGCTTCTTTGATCATCAAATAGAGCCGTTACATATTCTGTCCATCTTGTCAATATTTCTGTTTTATCAAACAAAAGTTGGTTGTTGTTGTTTTTGATACATCCTCCACTTTTTATAGTATTTTTCTTATTTGTCATTTGTCTTATTTCTCTGTGCATATCTCTAGTCCTGTGTTTTTCTGCCATATCTTCTATTTCCTTGCATTTTGTTTCTAACCAGTTTACTTTTGTGGTTCTGCACATGTTGCGTATTTCGTTGTCTAAAATTGTATACTGTATATATATAGTATATATATAGTAATAGTGTATACTAAACTGAAATAATAAATACAATTATTCTAAAACAGTTTCTCATATATACAACAAAATAGTGAGTCACGTTTCGACCAAATTATCTTTATCAAGTGTCAGACAAATAAAACGTAACAACAATAGAGAATATGCAAACCAAACGAAAATAATAAAATCATAACGACAATTACATAACGAAAATCAGCGTGAACAGTCAACATGAAACAACAAATTTAATTTAAATAATTTTTGAGTATTTAAGAATATCGAAGTTTAATTTGTTCTTTATTTTATTAATTGTTAAGGTGTCTATTGATTGATGTAATTACATTTTTGAATATTCTACATTTTGTTATGTTATCTTCTCGTTCGTTTCTTAATAAATATATTCTTGAAATAATTAATCAACATTTTAATTATCCTAGTCTGCATACCGGCCATTGTATTTTCACTATACTACTGTACTTTAGTCATGAGGTTTCCATCACTACATGGTTAATTTGTGTCAAATAACTTGCGATGCATCATAGGATAGTTTACCAAATTTCGTGACTTTCGCCTGTAACGTCTCTGACCGTGAACTTTAGTAGATAAAACTAGAACTTAGCGTATCCCTCCTAGCTGTTGATTGATTGATGACAATGAAGATATTGAATAGCGAATTGAAAAGCTACAATGTGTCACCGAAACTTCACATGTCACTTATCATCGTGATGTATTCCGCTAAACCATTCTTTGTCCATCTTTTAAGCTAGCTAAGAAGTCCACCTCTGAGTAATTCAGAAATTTTACATTTTTAATTAAATGCATTTTTTAAACGTGCATTAGACTACTGATTTACATAGTTGTTTGTGTTTTCATTTTCTGCATGTTTATGTGATCACCTTTCACACAGGTTTTCTTATCATTCATTGTTTACACTTGGTTCCAGAGTGTCTACAAATCCTGTCTTTCCCTTCAAGTAGAACGATGTCGTCCTCTTTGTCTGAGAGCGGCGATATCGCAGTGGTTAATGCACTCGCTGATTAGGAGTGTGACTCGTGTTCATTCCCACAGTGGTAGTGGATTTGTTTTCCAACTATAATAGCTCTCAGATTAACCAAGCCTCAATTTGATACCAGAAAAGCACTGTGAAGTAAAAGCGACCAGCATGGTGTTGTCCACATTACCCGTCGTATGCTGATGATCATGAAAAAATAGGAACCTAACACCATGTTCCCAAATATACCTAGGGGTACTTCTTCTTCTTCTTCAAACGTTCCATATCGATCTATTAATCACTCTTTGTGATTTTTATGTGATCTAAGCTTAACAGCAAGTGTACGATGTGCCAGATATGCTCCTACAAGTAGGGAAATGTCGAAATATTCACAAAATAGATTTTGTTATGTTCTCGTTCAAGATAACATAAGAAAATACAAGTAGGCCAGCACATCCGATTTCTGTGACGATTTTTATTTAATAGGGTAGCTTCCTAGGCCCCTATCTCAGTCGCCTCTTACTACATGCCTTGTGGGTGGAAATGTTACTATTCTTTTCTCCACATGAGAGCCCCGGAAACAAACGGGTGGCCTCATGATACGAACAAGACTTTATCTTCTTACTTATACTACCTCATGGTCGCTTATCATTAATGCTTTATCTATGTACGACGTGTTGCTTTGATGAGTTGATAATTGATTGCTCTTGTTTGTTCTTTGATGTTGTTTTTCTACTCTATTTTTTATGTATGTAGAGGTAAACAACGTGGGTTTTTAGGTAAACAACGTACGTATGTAGGTAAACAACAACAAAGTAAGCAAGTGTTTATTATGATTTTAAAATATTTATCAGATACGATCTTCTAGCACGAACAAAATATGAAATTGTCCTTGTTTGTCGTATGTCAACACAATGCTAATTTGTCTATCCTGGTATGTTGCAAAATAGTGCTGCTTTATGTTTTATCTATGTCTTCACATACATTTCTGCAACTTATTCCTATATTTATAATCATCATAATAAGCCTTCGAGTTTCCTCAATATTGTTTGTTATTATTCCCGTTCCTAGACTTATCTTCATTTCTACCAAATGTTAGACATTGCTAGAATTAGCTTCATTTCTACCAAATGTTAGACGTTGCTAGAATCAATGTGATATTTTAGCAATTCTACATATCTAATTTCAGTAATATTCAAGCAAAAACTTTTATTTCATTAATTTAATTTCCATCGTGTAATCTATTTTGTAAAAGAAAAAAATTAATTCTTTATCAGCGAAAAAAATATTGTTTTATTATTTATTGAATTTATGATCCAATGTTTCGATAATCCATTGGTTCGTTAAATAGAGAATTCGATGATCTGATTATGGAATTTTGGATAAGTTGATAATCTGTTGATTTGTTTATCCCATGTTATGATGATCGGAGACTGTATTGATTTGCTGATTCAGATATTCGAAAATCATCCGCAATAAAACAAAGCAATGAATTTTCTTTACTTTCACATTTCTATTTTCTTCACCATCTCTTGTATTATTTCTATGTTGATATTTGAATACAAAGTAAATATTAGATTATAATATTTCAGAAATTAAAGGTGAGAGTTTTATATCAATAGTTGAAGTAATGTAAGGCAACATACAACAACGAAACTAACAACAAAACAAACACAACAAAATCAAGAGATAATCTGAAAGTACCGGTTCTCCTTTATCTCCTCGTGGACCTTTCCTGCCTTTCTTGCCTCTCTTACCCTGCAGGGAAAACAAGGCAATCATTGTACAGAATGTCTGATAAAACTGACATGTTGAAACAGTTGTGTACAAACAGGATACTCAGACAAACATGCCTGTTTATATATATATATATATATATATATATATATATATATATATATATATATAAGAGAGAGAGAGAGAGAGAGAGAGAGAGAGAGAGAGAGGTAGACTTACACACAGACAACATTAAAGATAGATGAGTAGACAGCCACTGCAGTCAAGGAGGCAGTCAGTTCCCTGATAAACAGTAAGGCAGAGGGTGATGACAAAATTACTGCAGAAATGCCCAAAGCGGCAGATTATACAGCTATTAGCCAGGTAGTAGTAAAGGAACTCTATTTCATTCCTCGAAGTATATTGTGTAATACGGTGTTAAGTCCGTATTTTTAATTGGATGTTGACACACGACTGGTAATGTGATCAACATCACGCCGACCTCCTTTACATCCAAGAGATTTTCCTGGTACCCAATTGAGGCTGGGTGGACCTGAGAGCCGTTAAGTCGGATAAATATTCCACACCCGCTGTAGAAATGAACCCAGACCACTAGCCAATGAAGCGAGTTCACTAACAACTGCGCTGCAGCGGCTCTCCTATTAGCCAGGTGCAAAAATTATTTAATAAAATATATGAAGAAGAAACTGTATCAGAACAATCAAAGAAAGAAATAATCGTTAAGATACCCTTTTATATATATATACGATCATGTAGATGTCTCGTATATATATGGTATAATATAATAATAAAATATTTCATGTTGTTGAATGTGTGTATAAATGGCAGTTGTTAGGTATGCTTTCCGATGTACAGCAGACGGGGGGATAAGGCCTAAACAACGTCAAAAGAGAATATGGATAATAACTGTTCAGAGATTTGATAGTGGTTTGTCGTAGAAATAATTAGTAGAAAGACAGCAGAACGGTAACTATTGAAATCTTTCTTGGAAATCGTATGTGTCAAACGGCACACGATATAAATATGATATAATATATATATATATATATATATATATATATATATCTATATATATGTATATAACGTAGAGAGTGAGAGATAGCTAGATAGATACGTATGCGAGTGTTTATAAGTTTGTGTTTTGTGTGTATGCGTGTGTGTGTTTTATGTGTGTGCGTGTTTTGTGTGTGTAAAAGACTGTCACAATAACGATAATAAATTTAAAAAGAAGAAAAATATTAATATATTTGCTTACTTGTCTATTCTGACGTGATCAATTTGTAATCAATATGTTGTTTTGTAAAATTTAAGTGCAATTTTTGATCGGGGTCGATAATGCCATTCGTGATACCCGACATGCTAATCTCTCCGTACCATGTAACATACATGTCATTTAGTCCAATTTATTATACATCATGCGCATGCCAAATCGAAATGTGCTTAGTAAGTGACCGACATGCAATCGAAGGAAATAAATAGTCTTGAAATATACATTAGGTTTAGGTCTCAGTTTGGAATATTTTCATTGCACTCCGGACATGTCCACGCCTGCTCTAGTCTCCTTCACAATATCTCCAACAGCGTCCAGTGATTAACCGTATCAGGTCATAGGTCATGACTGCTCTCACTATCATCAGGTCATAGGTCACAATGTTTACTTTCTTCTATCTACTATACTGCTTAAACAGCAATCAGAAATTGAGAAGATAAAGCCTGCAACAATATTAACTTTTGTATATTAACACAACTGTAACAATATTAACTTTTGTATATTAACACAACTGTAACAATATTAACTTTTGTATATTAACACAACTGTAACAATTAATATTGCGTGTTTGCAGTAGAACAAAAATAGTTGTTTATGACCTCAAGTAAAAATATCGCTGTAAATTCTGTTTTCGTGAACAAGACCTTGACAGCTTTCTCAAAATACCATTAAGTATCATCTTTGTAGTTAAAAAGCCTCCCAAATATATCGCAAAGTGAAATACAGCAAGTTAAGCAGTTTAGGTGATAGATATCAGCTTCAGAGTTTGTACTTTATCCAAACTTTTATTTATCAAAGTTCAGGACGTGTAGTCACGTTAAGTGCGCCGATCTATGCCCAACAAATGCAATCAATAAGGCTAGAGACCGCCAGTTATAAAGATCATTAACCCTTCATATCTCAGCTAAATAATTGTATTGCATAGATATTTCATATTAAAAAGTCGATGCACTTAATTTACTTATTGTTTTATTTGTCGGTTCCAAGTAAGTATGATGTGTTAAGTAAGGTTCACTGACAGTAAGGTTCACTGACAGTAAGGTTCACTGACAGTAAGGTTCACTGACAGTAAGGTTCACTGACAGTAAGGTTCACTGACAGTAAAGTTCACTGACAGTAAGGTTCACTGACAGTAAGGTTCACTGACAGTAAGGTTCACTGACAGTAAGGTTCACTGACAGTAAAGTTCACTGACACTAACACAACAAGACATATTATAAGGATCAGTACCACACGATGATTAAAGAATCAGATCAAGGCAATATTTAGCTAGACATCACATAGAGAGAACGAAAAAAAAACCTGGTTTTTCCTCTGGTAGGATATTCCATATAGATCTCAGCGCCGAAAACAGAGAGATAATTTTGGATTACCCGACGCCATGGCACGGTAGAGCGTCAACTTTTGAGTTGATAGCAAACACCAACGACAGAGATTTGTGGAGATCCATGATCGCCTACGCCAGCCGACACGGCACCTGATGATGATGAGGATATTCCAGACGATCGATGTCTATCACAAGCAGTCAGATGTCCATGATGTTCATCTACTTGCACTCCTTGAGACCAACTTGAATGCGGTCAAAGACAGCTGTTACAAACATCAACCCTTCCCTATGTTACAAAGAGCGTGCTCGTAACTAATGCTGGTGATAGCCCCCTACCAGTTCCCTGTTTCTTATATCTTATTAGTGACAACAATCAAATAGTTGAAATGAAAAGAAAGGCATGCAGAATCGGCTGGTTAAACTGATGAAGCTTGTAAGAACGTCTGCAGTTCAAGTGGTAGTAAACTCGATCACAGACCCACGCGTACCTGGTTCAAACCCCACGGTGGGCAAGTGTGGAAGCAAATTCGTTTTCGTGGGATTTTTACGAAAAGGTAAAAATGGACCTCACCGTTCAGAAAGCAATGGCAAACTACTGAACGTACGTGTGCCTAGAAAATCAACGACTTGTTTACTGTGGTTGATGGCTACGTCCTTTAGGATATGTCACGATTTTCAAGAGAAACTGCTGAAACAAACGACGCCAGTTGCTTATATAGTCCATGAGAATCACTGAAACGTGCATATTATATTCCTGACCAATTCCTTCTGCAGTAGCTGCTTCCAGGCTCTCCCATGGGTGGCTGAGCAGCAGGTAACCTATGTGATTATCATATTAGACTTGATGAATATGCTTCAACTGATTGAATCTGGAAGTATGGCGTGGAATGGGTGGACAGCATTCGATGTTCAGAACTCAAGAAAATGATTTGTCTGTACACACTTGGACATGTTGGAGTGCAAGGTAAGGAGCGTGTTGACTTTCTTGCAAACAATGCCCTGACTCAAGAGGGACAGAGCCAATATCATCAATATGGTACACTCTCATTTATGTGATATGGGCGAGTCTCATACACTGGAACGAGTCCAAGAATTAGGAGTTTAAGTTTGGACATGATATACAGTGTAGTCTTCGTGGTAGAGAGAGGAGGTATACTAATCAAATTCTCATGGGTACTGTGAGAAAATAGACTTTAGGATGGCTGCTGCAGCAGAGGACAAAGCACGCATGGGAATGCCCAATGTGACATGACGTCGATCGCATAGCATATCGATCGCATAATATAATATAACATAACAAGCCCGTGATAGAAAGTAATTAAGTGAAAAATGTTTCTGAATGGAAAATCTGTGTATTCCACAGTTACTTGCTGAATGTGGGAAAGACTGGAATTGTACTCCACAGTTACTTGCTGAATGTGGAAAAGACTGGAATTGTACTCCACAGTTACTTGCTGAATGTGGGAAAGACTAGAATTGTACTCCACAGTTACTTGCTGAATGTGGGAAAGACTGGAATTGTACTCCACAGTTACTTGCTGAATGTGGGAAAGACTGGAATTGTACTCCACAGTTACTTGCTGAATGTGGAAAAGACTGGAATTGTACTCCACAGTTACTTGCTGAATGTGGGAAAGACTGGAATTGTACTCCACAGTTACTTGCTGAATGTGGAAAGATTGGAATTGTACTCACAGTTACTTGCTGAATGTGGGAAAGACTGGAATTGGTAATACTTGGGGCGGTGTTCAATGAAATAATATGTCTAAAGAGTGTATATCTTGCTGAGAACTTTTTTGTCCTGGATAGGTAGAGGTTAGTTGCTCGCCTCTCGTGTCAAAAGTCTAGAGATCCCTGATCTCAGTGTAGCTAATATTGAGTTCCTAGTCCTATCGGAGACGGACGATAAAACGTAGGTCCCGTGTTCAATTTTAGCACGTAAAAGAATGCTTGGCAGTTCACAGTCGAGAAAATCAGTCTAAAAAGCTACTGCCCAGGCAAAATAAATTAAAAATGATTAAAAATGAAATTCTTACACAATATCTTCAGCATGTTAAAAATTACTTCAGAAGCTCTCGCCGGTGCTACGGAGTTCGTGCACTGCACCTGAGATCTGCATGTATAAGAAAGAGATCGGCGCACACATGGTTACTCACCGAAGTGCAATGATGATGGTCCAATCAATCAATCAATCAATCAATCAATCAATTACTCTGGACAGACTTTGGTTCAATTCATAGCTGTACATACGTAGATGTATGGATTTTTTCTTGTTTTACCAAGTTCTTTCTTTAACGTTGAAAAAATACAATTTTACTGCGACTGTATGGAATGTGTGTTAGACAACAACCTTGTTATATTACGATATCATGTTGCCAATCAAAATGCAACTAATGTCACGTGATATTCTTTATCTGGTTAAGATATGTCAGTTCTAGCGATCAAACATCTGTTACAAGGTCACTACTACCAGAAGGAAATTTGCCTGGTGTACAGTTATTCTACAAGGTCATTGTCTTAAGGTTATTGTCTTAAGGTCAACAGTTTTCCTGCTTCTAGGAAACTGGAACTTTGATCATTGAACATTAGACTGTATAAACTTCAACCAGTTCCCTACTGCTGCACAGCTTCATGTTTTTTCTTTGTCTTAACTAAATGTATTGCTAACATTATGAACATAAAATCAGATAGGTTTGAATGTCTCCATATGCAATCATCCATTTGTAGTGTTCCTCGAAATCCGTCATTCTTGTTGTATCGTTTGCTTGATAAAGGCCTTTGGGTCGAAACGTTGCTGTATATCGTCACTGTTTCTGTATTTTGTAAAACTATAGTACTTTGTTTTTACGTGTTTTCGCTACTGAACATAAAATGGAACGAATGCATGAGAAATGAGGAAATCAGAGAAATGGCGTTGGACATAATTTTAGTTTTTTTTTTTTTGTATATAGAAAAAGGTTCTGATTTTCGCTGTGTTTTTGACAGATTGAATTAGATGTTCCAAACAACCTGCTGTCTTGCAGGTAGGCTGGGGACAGGCAAAGGCTGACGGAGAGCGAACCCAGTAAAAGCTGGCTGAAATCGGACTCATCGCCGAAGGACAAGCACCAGAGCTCCATATGGTACTGGAGATTGTGACGTAAAATTACGTTCTTGGCAAAGGCTGTTTATATATCACAATAAGAATGATCAAAATGGCAAAACAGAAAGATCGCGCGAGAGAGAGAGAGGGAGAGAGAGAGAGATGTTCCAAACTAGTGATACTATTTGAGAGGAGAACAGTGTCATTTGTGCACCTTAATTCTAGAATCATATTTCCACTAAATGTAAACTTGTCATAAAACAAAGTAACAGACGTAAATGTGTTATTTAACAACGAAGAAAGCGAAGATATGAAGAAGACGATTATTGGAAAACAAATAAGAAACAAGTACAATGAAAGCAATCCCATCCGACAGATAAGAAATATTGTGTTTACTAACGACTAACTGAAACTTGATATGATAGTGCGAGAGCAGTTTATTTACCAGCGTATGGTTGTTCATGTTGTACCCAGGGTCATGTCAAATTAACTGCGAAGTTATGTTTCCACAAGTAAGTCACGTCGTGACTTCTTGTAATCCTAGGACGTTAAGCCTAGTCGGGAAATGGGAAATTCCGTTGATGTGGGACGACTTTTATATGTTTGATAGAACACTGTAAACTGTATTGCAATTTTATCAATTCTTGAGTTATTAGTGAGTTAAGTAAACTGTATTGCAATTTTACTCAATTCTTTGAGTTAAGGATGAAAAGTATTAATAATACTGATATTCCTTATTGTTAAACTTAATTTGTAACTTAATATAACATTGATTTAGCATGTTGTTGTTATGTTGTTTTTAAAATAAATTTCTCTTTATCTAACAATTCTGGATTGCGAGGTCATGCAATACTTGTGCTCATATTTCCTAGAACATTTACCTGATCCCACCGGCCGTATGTTATCCGGGGACACGGTTTGATAGAACACTGTAATCTATTTTTCTTCTAATTTCACATAATTCTTTGAGTTCATGGTTATTTAAGGATGAAAATTGTGAATAATGCTGATGTTCTTTAGCGTTGAGTTTAATTTGTGACATAAAATATCCTTGTTGTCGTATGTCGTGTGTCGTGTGTCGTATGTCGTATGTCGTGTGGTTTGTAAAATGAATTCATTTTTGATCTAACAATACTGGAGTTCAATGATCACGTGTCATGAATGGTTTGAAATCCGGGAATTTCTAATTGTTCTAAACAGCCTTATGACCCCAAGGGCTGTGCTCACATATGTTAGCTCTAAACTAGGTCTGACGAGCGAGTGTACAGGCGCAAAATATACTTTAGGATACTGTTGCACACTTCAGGTTTTCATAATCAAGCTAATTAACATGCAATAATCTAGGCACATCAGAACCGAACCACTAACAACTTTGATACAGATATGTTAGTTAAATAGAACAGGCATGTTGGCATGCGTGCTAAATCACCATCACTTGCAGACAAGAAGATAAAATATATGAATATAGAGAGTGTGACATTCCACATGCTTGATCGCTCACCTCAAGGCCTGGTACCCCAGATAAGCCGGGACTACCAGGAAGCCCAGGAACTGCCTGGAATAGTTTATCAATACATACAAATATAGAACACATGATATTGTAATAGCTTTCTAGTAATAGGATATAAAAATGTATATAACCGTTGAAATTAAGGAACATATAATAATGATATCCAGAAGGTAATGTACCATCCATTCAGATACAATTTGATAAACATATACAATTAACATCAGGAAAGAAGGCGAGAGAAGACCACGAAAAAGATGGTTAGATGGCATAGCAGAATCCTGTCAAAGAGCAAAAATAACAATCCCCCAAGCCACCAGAACAGCGCAAGACAAAAACAGAAAACCACGACACTAGGCAACAACCCGGTAGAATGTGTGATGACAAAGAAGAAGAAGAAGATACAATGAAGTGATAATCTATTATCAAAAATAAGTATATAGACATACAAACAGGTAGATTTTCACAGACCTTAGGATATGAAGTCCATTTAATTTACATTTCTAGGTACAGGAAGTAGGGGGACCAATTCCTTTCCTCACTTGTATAACGTTCAGTGTGTGACTGAACCCACACCCCTCTTGTGTCCGAGTCGATAGACAAACGCTTATACATTACGCTAATCCGTTCCACTCAATAGGTATACTATGTATAATCTATTTCATCATTTCAAGGGTCTTGTTGGCATGGAGGTAAGGTGGTAGCTTCTCACTCCATTGGTACACGGTTCGTTTCACGTGTAGAGCACACTGGATATTTTTCTAGAGATCCATGGTTTAAATGTAGGTGAGATCTAGTTTCTAGTCATATCGGAGACGAAAGATAAAACGTAGGTCCCTTGTTTACGTTTAACATACAAATGAACTATTGGCAGCTAAAAAAATTGAAACAAAAAGCATTCTGCAAAACCTCTGCCTGGGAAAACATTTAAAACAAAGTAAAATAAAATGGTTATCAAACTTTCACCATCTTTAAAATTACATTGGCCATGACAGTTACCAGGACGGACAGAAGAAGATTCACTGCACATACTTAAATCTTCAGAAAGGAGAATTACAGCGTGTGAGATGAGGTTTTCACTTCTTCTTCTTCCTTCGATAATCGTCACACTGTTACCGGCTTGTTGCCCAGTGTTGTGGTTTACTATTTTTTTCTTGCCTGTTCTATTGTCTTGGGTGATAGTTATTTGAATAAAGCTATGAAACTTACCAGAAGGAAGGAAGGAGAATCGCAGTATATATTTAAGCTCAAGAAAGTGAACTATAGTGTGTGAGATGAGATACTTAAAAATATCAATGAACGTTTTCAGAAAAGACATTGAAAATGAAAAGCGCAGAGTATGAATAAGGCGCTAAATACAAATACTACAGCGTGTGAGAGGAATCATAAACGTTGCAAGATATCAAAAAATGAGGCGGACAAATATGTGAACAAATGTAGAAATAATGTCATAAAATGTGTGCAGCGGCAGAAAGTAAAATTGTTTCTTAATAATATAAGAATGAAACGCAGTCATCTATCATTTTGCTTCTAGAGCGGCAGAAAATAAAAGTTCAAGTATTAGAAAGGTCAAGTAACAGATAGACAGACAACATCATAGAAATAGTAAAACATGAGCTCATAGAAAACTCTGCCGCATGTCTTGCTCAACAACGTAAACGTAAGCTTCAATCTACGTTTCGTAGCATTAATTAGTAAACAAGAATATGATACATAGGTCATATGACCAGCTGAAAGTGTCTGTCTGGTTACATCATGTCTGTCTGACCTGTCTGCACTTATATATTATGTATTTGCAGTGGCGTCTGTGGCCTAGGGGTTAGTGACTCTGTCTATTAACCCCGACGTTCTGAGTTCGAATCGCTGCGACAGTTTGCTTGCCAAATTGTTTCGTGATTAACAAAGGGACGATGGCGCCACCGTTCATGAAAACAATGGCAAACTACTGAACGTAGTCAAACGTGTGCTTAGAAATCAAGAATTCTTTACTTGGTTTGAGCTAAATGTCGCTGTTACAAGGATATGCCAGATTTTCATTTCATTTGCGCAGCATCTGAAATAAAGTCAATAAAGAACGGTAACCTATATGACTTGTTATACTCACAGGTAATCCTCGATCGCCTTTCTCTCCCTTTGAACACTGACACGTCCCGTCTTCTGTTGATGCTATACCTGGTGGTCCAGGCGGGCCCTGGTAATGGAATGAAATATTAAATGTAGCAGCGATAAGAACAGTGATAATAACGAATGCTAAATTGTACCTAGTTAACAAATTACTCAAGTAATTAAGTAACTTGATCACATTTCAACTTTCTTTTCTATATAAATTATTTAAAATCAATATTTATTGATCTATTTTGTTTTCTGAAAGCGTTCAATTGAAAGTACTTATTCAAAGTGGCCTAATGTAGCAAAGTATATACATAGAAATGAAAAAGAGTAGTATAAATAAACTGAATTCGTTGCAAGGAGTTAATTATTAATTTTAATGTTTGTATAACTTATTTAATTAACTCAAAACTAATTCTTTGTTTGATCGCGGCGTTTATCACATTGAAGAGAACTTAATTGTATTTAAAACAAACACGTTAAAAATACTTAAACAGAATAAATACGAATGTGTAAATGTATCAGTGGCGGCTTGTCATTAGGGGCCATTGGGGCCGGGCCCTACCAACAACGATCACCGTCCGCCACTGAAATGTATAACTATTAAGATTTATCTATAATCTTTTTCCTCAAAATGTTTATATTATAACATTGAATTATTATTTAACTATTTTAGAAAAAAAAACAGTAACAAGCAACACTACATAAGAAATATGAACAACATGAGTAATCACAAGAAAACATTTAACAAAAATAAATAAAGGAGAACAGCAAATTGATTATTTAACGAAGACAGCAGAAACATTAACGGCAGCAATAACAACAATGAAGATAGTAAATAACAATGAGAACAGTATAATAACAGCAATAACAACAGTATCAGTATTGGAAACAATAATATTTAACAACAACACAGACAATAAAAACAGCAGTTGCACTAACAACTACAGGTGAGTTAACAATAGCAATTAACTATCAAAAGCAGTTTATTAAGTAGCATTTGCTATACTAGCAACATTATGTGAACTAGCAATATCAACTAAACTAAAAACAACAGCATAACTAGTAACAGCTGATGAACTAAGAACAGCTGTACTAGCAAAAATTAGCAGTGATAGCATAAGTAAAAACAACAGCTGAATTACTGAATTAACAAACAGTAACAACTTAACTAGTAACAACATCTAAAGTAGCGAGGATAACTGAACTAGCAACAATAATTATTCTAGAATAAAGCGGCTGAAAAACGACATTATGAGAAACACATTCTACATTGTATATAGCAATAGCTTTACGGGACATAATAAACAACAACAGTTAAGAACTAACAGCAATATTATGAAAAATAACAATACTAGCAAGCAATATATAGATAAAACACCAAACAACATATATGAGCTATCAAAATTTCTCGTATTGCCATTGTTTATCGAATATTTGAAAGTCATTCGTGCAGTATAAGAACAAGTAAAAAATAAAAAGCATACATTATTGTTTAAAAAACAGTTATTAAATATCTTTTTTCATAGTCAATATAACCAAAATGCATAACATGTTTTATATACAGTGGCTCCCAATAAAGAGTGTTTCTTTTAAACGGGTTTTGTATCTAAGTAAATCTATATATTACTAGGTTATCGTTATGTGTACTGCTATTAACATAGTGTTTAATCGTCACTCGCTGTGGGATTTTTAGCTCAAGCTATTTTTTCTCATTCGGGGTACTTCCAACATGTCTTAACTGAGAACCACTGTATTCAATAAGTTGAGGGAGAAAGTTTTCAGAAATAGAAGGAGTTAAAGAAATGTGAAAGACAAAAATAATATATTTGGATGAATTAGTTTCATATATGTGGGTGGACCGAAGATTAATCATTGATATGGACTGTAAGCGTGGCGGGTAATATAGCAATGGAAGCAGGCAGTCAAGTCGGCAATTTAGTTTTTAAATAAATTTATTGTTAGTATCAATTCTCATCTCAAATGTAAGATTTGTGTGCATATTTTGTTAAGTAAAACGGTATCCATTTTCTAATATAAATGTGTGAGTATGCGCACGCACACACACGTACACACACATACATACATACACACACACATACACACACATATACTGACACTATATATACACAATAATATTACTTACACACGCATACGTACGTACGTACGTACGTATCATACATACACATACACACATACACACATACACATATACACATACATTCTTAACGCACTGAGTGAGTCATTTCGAACAGAAGAGTTTCTAGCTTGTGAGTCCCACTCGCTTACCAGACTGAGAGTGATGGCTATCAACATTGGTGCAGCCCGTAAAGAACGACATACCAAATATGCAAAGAGACTGATTAACCAACATCGAACTGGCGTGTTGGGCCGCTGGATGTTGCTGGATTTGTCGGGGCGGAGATCGTAGCACCTATGGACATGTCCGGAGTGCTAAGATGATAGTGCTCTGATAACTGATCCTACTTCCTACCAAGAAATGTACAACCACATACGCTCACACTAAAGTACAACATAATATAACATAACTAAAGTACAAATACACGCATTCACGTACATGTACAGAGTTAGTGCAGATGATATCTTACACCTCCCATTCATATCAATGCAATCACTCAGTACTGGGGAGCAATAGGGGACAATCACTCAGTACTGGGGAGCAATAGGGGACAATCACTCAGTACTGGGGAGCAATAGGGGACAATCACTCAGTACTGGGGAGCAATAGGGGACAATCACTCAGTACTGGGGAGCAATATGGGGACAATCACTCAGTACTGGGGAGCAATAGGGGACAATCACTCAGTACTGGGGAGCAATAGGGGACAATCACTCAGTACTGGGGAGCAATAGGGGACAATCACTCAGTACTGGGGAGCAATAGGGGACCTAACAAATTATTGATCTGACTAAGAACAACTATGCTTTAGACTAGAAAACCAATAACATTTTCCTTTCGTCTGATGTAGACCCCAGATACAAAACAAGTGATGAAAAACACTATTTATGAAACGCACACAAAAGTCCGTTCTAGAAATCTTATCCTGACGCTGTGAGACAAAATATGATTAGAGAAAAAAAAAAGAAATCCTTACAATTTTTTAAAAATCACCAAATAATGTTCATTTTTGCAACAGATATCACATTAAATTTATTGCTTTGTTTCAAAAATCACATAAACTTTGATGTTTTACTTTAAAAATCACATAAAAAATCTTACGTTTTACTTTAAAAATCACATAAAATCTAATGTTCTGATACAAAAATCATATAAAATCTTACCTAATTCTACAAAAATCCCCTTATTATCTAACGTGGATCACCTGTAAAAATGAACTTTTGAAGTGGTTCATGTGGCTCTTAAGAAGATCAGAAAAGTTAACAATAAAATAAGAACAACTCATCATTCCTGTATGCACATTCTAATAACGTTCTCATGTGTACGCGTGCTTACACGTGCTAAATTAGCACACAAACATATGCACATACAAGCAACAAAACACAACTTTTATTCAAGCATACATCACAAAGTTCTCAAACTTGCTATTGTAAAATGTATTTACTTAAACCAAACAAAATTCTCGTCGCTGTTAAACAACTCTTAGTAATATCATTTGCCGTACACTGTAAACCCAACTCTCACGAACTTTCCTGTATCTTCAACCTCTTTTTATCTCTGAAGTCAGAGAAGTCACCTGTATGGCGAGGGACACTGATAATAAAGAAAGCAAACCTTCACGTAAACATCAGTTAGAAGCACCATACCATGGGCCATGACTACGAATGAATTCATACCGGGTGTTTAAAAAGGGTTTCAAAGCCGAAGGATTGACTTCATTGCACCGGGTTTTACCCCATATGGCTTGGTCCCTCTCCGCAGAAATAACACACCACCTGCCGAGAATATTGCACAAAGCACGAACTCCGTAGCTCCGGCAAAAATTCTAAGGGTTCTTGAAAAACTGCACGAGTGAACAGGAGGCGCGGTCCGAATTCGAACCAACGACCTTCGACTCGCAAGGCAAAGGGCTTAACCACTCAGTCGCAGTTCAAGAAAAAGGAGAAGATGCCCATTTCTTCAGCACAGACTTATAAGAACAGTTCAGCAAAGACTACTCGAGACTGTTACTTTAATGACTTCCAGTCCAATGTCTGGGTGGGATGTGACTTTCTGTTATGATGTACATTTCAATATGTCCGTTTGTAACCGTCTTATTTTTGTTTGCTATTTCTGAAATTATTATTATACTTCAACTAACATGACGCTATATATACACACACGTGACTGTTAGATCTGGTCTTATGTGACTGTAATACTAACTGTCCTCATTGTCTTTCTCTGATTCTATGAACAGCATGTGGATCTCTGGACTCCATGTTGATTCCATTACTCCAGGTTTGAGAAAACAGAACACAGGCATCGCAAGTGCTTTGTTAAGTAAGTATATAATATTAATATAACGTGTGCGTTTCTGCACATCTCTTGTGTGTGTGCATGGAGGTGACCGTAGCGTCTCATCCTGGATCACAATCCCATACTACATGTGGGACATACATTATCAATCACTGACAAGATTCAGAGAGATTGGTGTTGATATTGGTACAGCTTAAATGAACGACATACCAAATATGCTAAAACGATTGATTAATCTGTTAACCAATCTGCTAATCCGTTAATGTTTGAATGAATTAAGCTAAATTCTGTTAAACTTGTTGTGAGGATTGGTCGGAAGATCATCCACAGACATGTCCGGAGTGATATGATGATAGTTTTCATAGAACTGATAACTGATAATATTAATTAACAACGTGATAGTGCATTGTGCTATTGATAATAAGTATTTCTACTGTAGTAAAACAATAGACCACAATAGCACAACAGTAAAAAATGTAGTTTCACAAAGCTCAATGTGTGTTTATTTTTTTTATTAATGATGCTAACATTTTTGGAATGTTAAAAGATGAAACACTGACTTCATTGTCCGGTGTTTTTCCATATGGGTCAGTTTTGTTTGTTTTTTGTTTGTTGAGAAACTGCACACCACCTGCTAGGAGTATTACTCGAATATCGTAACTCCAGCCACAATTCTAGAGATCTCCGAGCTTTGATAACTCCCTCTTGTCTTTTGTATTCTATTTTGAAATCTGTACCAGCTTATAACAAAAACTCAACATTGTTGACAAATAGACGATATTATATATACATTTATTGCATGAATAAAACATAAACTATTATTGTAACTAACATATTAGTATATAAATACAGTTCATGCAAATTGTCATCTGTAAATCTGGCATTTTAAAAAGTTAATTCAAAACAAGATTGCAGCTCTGCAAAAAATCAGAAGTAGACAGTAAAAAAAAATATGCAAGAAATATCATAAGAGAAAGGGATTAGAAGATAAAGGTGTAAATTATTTATGCAAATTAAAGAATTGACATGCAGATAAGTAGAATAATTTTAAATATATTAATTAGTGCAGATTGACAGATGTCAATCTAACTCACCGCCACCCCAGGTATTCCGATAGGGCCCTAAGGGGAATAACAGTTGAACATATAGGTAGTTTCTTTTCTTGACTAAGTGTTGTTCTTACACATGTTATTTGTTTGCATTGGAAAGTGTGATCTGTGTGTAAGCGTGAGTGTGTTCTGTGTGTAAGCGTGTGTGAAAGAGTTATATTTGTTAGCTCATATTTCATGCGACTGTATGTCATATATTGTATTTGTTACTGGTTGTATTTATGTGTTTTACATGTTGCATTTTGTCCGATTTATCGTATATGCGTGCACATATTGCATATATTCGACTGATTGTATATGTGTGTGTATGTATACATCTTGCATTTTTCCAACTGATCACGTTCGTATATATATATACCTTGCCTTTATCTGTGTTTATTGTTTGCAGTATAAAACACTTAACTGTATTTACAAGATTTAGCAAATAAAAATCTAGAACTATTTGTTATCTTGTTGATGTCGTGTTAGCGGTAATGAAAGAACATAAACATCTTACAAATAAAGTACTTGAGAGGTTACAAACACCAGTTAACTGACATTCGACAACTTACAAAAAAGAATAGTCTTAGCACTTAGAAGAAATTAGAAATGCAATTACCAACAGTAACAATAAACACATTACTACAACTAGATAAAAAAGTAATCACAACAGTAACAATAAACACATTACTTACAAACTAGATAAAAAAAAGTAATCACCAACAGTAACAATAAACACATTACTTACAAACTAGATAAAAAAAAGTAATCAACAACAGTAACAATAAACACATTACTTACAAACTAGATAAAAAAAAGTAATCACCAACAGTAACAATAAACACATTACTTACAAACTAGATAAAAAAGTAATCAACAAATAACAATAAACACATTACTTACAAACTAGATAAAAAGTAATCACCAACAGTAACAATAAACACATTACTTACAAACTAGATAAAAAAGTAATACCAACAGTAACAATAAACACATTACTTACAAACTAGATGAAAAAGAATTTGAATAAAGTGATTTCCGATAAGACAGTAATGAGATTGCAAAATATGAGCTAAGGTCGAGGAAGTTAGGTATATCAGCTATCATTTCAACTTGTAAAAAACAAGTTACATTTCAGAACAACATAAGTAGAAAGAAGAAGAAGCTCTAGAACTAGTAAAAAGACAACAATTGAGGAATGTCAGGAAAAAAAGCGGAGCATAAAAATGTCAAAACTTCAAGAAGATGGTGAGTAAAAGAAGGTGGAATCTCGACAAAACAGAATAGAAGAAAGTCAAATCTACAACAAAATAGAGTGTAGATGAAGAGGAAACGTCAAGGAAAACAGAGAGCAGATAGCATATGCTTACATAAGTCACATTTGATATGAGATGTTGTATGTGTTTAAATATAGTATAGTAGATATTAGATGTTGTATGTGTTTACCTATAGTATAGTAGATATTAGATGTTGTATGTATTTACCTATAGTATAGTGATATTAGATTTGATGTGTTTCTATAGTAAGTGATATTAGATGTGCAGTGTTACTATAGTATAGTAGATATTAGATGTTGCATTGTTTAATATAGTATAGTGATATTAGATATTGTATGTGTTTACCTATAGTATAGTAGATATTAGATGTTGCATGTGTTTAACATAGTAAGTGGATATTAGATGTTGCATGTGTTACAATATAGTATAGTAGATATTGATGTTGCATGGTTAACCATAGTACAGTGATATAGATGTTGCATGTGTTTACCTATAGTATAGTGATATTGATGTTGATGTGTTTACTATAGTATAGTGGATATTAGATGTTGATGTTTTAAATATAGTATAGTGATATTAGATGGAAATGTTCACCTATATATAGTATCATATAAATTTGTATGATGTGTTACGTATAGTATAGTGATATGAGTGCTGTATACTATAGTCATATGGATATAATGTTCATGTGTACATATATATGGATATTAATGCTTACATAGTTACTATGTATGTGATATAGATGTTGCATGTGTTTACCTATAGTATAGTGATATTAGATGTTGTATGTGTTTACCTATAGTATAGTAGATATTAGATGTTGCATGTGTTTACCTATAGTATAGTAGATATTAGATGTTGCATGTGTTTACCTATAGTACAGTGGATATTAGATGTTGCATGTGTTTACCTATAGTATAGTAGATATTAGATGTTGCATGTGTTTACCTATAGTATAGTGGATATTAGATGTTGTATGTGTTTACCTATACATGGTCATAGTAGATATTAGATGTTGCATGTGTTTACCTATAGTACAGTGGATATTAGATGTTGCATGTGTTTACCTATAGTATAGTAGATATTAGATGTTGTATGTGTTTACCTATAGTATAGTGGATATTAGATGTTGTATGTGTTTACCTATAGTATAGTGGATATTAGATGTTGCATGTGTTTACCTATAGTATAGTGGATATTAGATGTTGTATGTGTTTACCTATAGTATAGTGGATATTAGATGGGAAATGTTCTCACGCTATATTAGATATCATATATCAAATTTGCTATAACTTATGTTATCTTGTATATCATATATCATATGTGCTATAACTTATGTTATCTTGTATATCATATATCATATGTTATATTCTATATGTTATCTTGTATATCATATATCATATGTGATATTCTTATATTCTTATATTATATTGTATGTAATATATCAAATTTGCTATAACTTATGCCACCTTGTATATCATATATCATATGTGATATTCTTATATTATATTGTATGTAATATATCAAATGTGCTATAACTTATATCACATTGAATCTCTAATATATTACGTGTACTATACGGTACTACATCAAGTATTTGTATTTGTGTCATGTCTAATAATAAACATAATGTTACTCATTAATTTGTTACAACTGATAATGTTTAACTGAACACAAATATCAGAATATTATAATTAAAAAAGCAGTATTCATCTTCTTAGAACAAGCAGAAGCTGAAATTCGTTATATAAAAAAGCTGTCAGCCAAGATTCTATGTTAGGTACTGTCCACCACAGCTAGATTAATCTAGAATTCTAATTATCATTGATTATGCTACGTTAGCAAACAAAACAATAGCAAGACATTGACAAGTTTGTATTCAATATGTTATGTCGAACTATTCTCAAACAAACGTTATGAGACTAAATGCTAAGTAAGGCACTCGCATAACACAAACTCGAATTACGAAAAAAAACACTCATTATACGACTAACGATATGTAAGAAACTCGCATAACACAAACTCTAAGAACTATAAAACACGCACATATTTTGAAAGCAACATTTCGATGCTAGTAATTTACTCTAATTCAATAGAGTATTTTAAAAGGTGACGTAGTTCAAAGGTTAGATTAGAAAGTACCAGAGAAGCTCTAAATGCTGGAAAGCAGAGATTATTGTATAGTGATGGTATCTGGTACTAGAAAGCGAGTAAGTAGTGTACGGATTAAATCAATAGAGACTGAAACATTCAAGTTTAGTCGTTGTATCGCATATATTCTCTTATTGTTCCTGATTTGTCCAAGCTATCGATTCCTCACTAAGTCTAACAAGAGAATATTCATTAAAACTCGTTACTACCTGTGGTACCGTTTTCTGGGGTAGTGTAGGACAGGGGGATAAGAACCTGAGGTATTTAATGGTCGCGTGGCTAGTGCAGTAGCCGCAAAGCTGTTCAGGTTAGGATTTATCATTTATAGCCACAACAGAAAACAATATTTGGCCTTACCGTGGATGGAACACAGGTCTCCCTCATTTGAGCAGCGCTCTAATTCATTCGGAGAGACATTCATTTACCGACATAATTACATTTACTGTAAACTATTTGTCTATACATTTGAGTAGAATTCATTCAATATCATTGACCACTTAATTACCAAGCTATAATCTTACTTAATCTACGGTAAGCGTCTACAGCTTAAGCGGTAGTGAGCTTGATCGCAAACCAAGCGTACCTGGTTCAAACTCCGCGGCGGACAAATTTGGAAGCAAATTAGTTCCCGTGGATTTTTACAAACGATAAAAATAGACTTTACCGTTCAGAAAGAAATGGTAAACTACTGAACGTATAAGAGGTGCCTAGAAAATCGACGACTCGTTTACTGTTGTTGATGGCTAATTCCTGTAAAGGATTTGCCACGATTTTAATTTTTCAATCATACTTTTATCTATAGTTATCAGCATCTAATCTTCACTGTGTCTCTAGCTATCAATCTCTAATTTTCACAGTATCTATAGTTATCATTTTCTAATCTTCTCTGAATCTCTAGTTATCAGTCTCTAATCTTCATTGTATCTCTAACTACTAACTTCTTATCTTCAAAAGATCTGTAGTTATCTCACACATTTTAAACTTCTCTGTACACATTTCTAGATAAATCTTTTATTTTGTAGTAGATTTGAGGTCATAAATATCTCATTTCTCAAACTATATATAGCTAATATGTTCTAATAATTATTATTATCCAACTTATAACATCATTCGTTTCTCCACTTGTAAATATCTCCACACATTTATACCAAATTAACACTATCTCTTACACTTGAACATACGAAACTAACCCCAAGCATATAGAATACCATATGAATCATGAAATACGAAACTACCAAGTAGCCAATACTCCATGTTATGAAAATATAATACATTTATATCCTGTATGTTTATCAAAATAGGTTGGTTAATTATTAGTTTCGTTCCAAGAAGAAATCGCATGCAGGATTTCACTTACAGGCAATCCTATTGGTCCTGAGTCTCCCTGGTCACCTTTACCTCCCTGATGTGGTCAGATAATGGGGTTGTAGAAATGGAGGAAATTAGAAGAGAATAACAAACGTATCAAAGAATATGTCTAATACTTATCAACATGGAACGTGTTATCTTATAAATATTTTGTAACATTTTAACAATGAATGATAAATAGCATTGAGTTGATGTGGATCTCAGAGTCTCTGTGGCTCTAAGTGTTTAAGCCTTTGTCTTGCGTTCCGACTGCCGTGACTTCTACTCCAGACCGCGCCGTTCTGTTCACAAGTGAATTTTTTCCAGGGACCCCAAGGATTGTTGCTGGAGATACGGAGTTCATGTTTTGTGTAGTAATATAGGCAGATGGGGTGTCATTTCTGCGGAGTGAGGCCGAGCGTTTAGGGAAAACCCGATGCAATGAAGTCAATCCTTCGGTTTTAGACCTTTTTTAGGCTTTTTATCTGTTGAACATTTTTACGTTCACAGTTATTGGATGTTTGCTGTATTATTGTATCTGCCTAAAATAATTATTTCCTCAATAATAATTGTACACATAAAGTAGTTATTTGACTGAAATAATTATTCATTAATTATATTTGTCATAAATAATAATTTCTTCATACTGCTTGTCTACCACACGTATTTTCTCATGTTATATATAATTTGTCCTCGATGATGAAATTACTAGTCGCAATGGGAAGGCCTCCACTGCTATATTCAAATTAGCAAAGCGTGTATGGGAAAATAGGGCACACAAAGAAACACCAAGGCACAAGTATATAAGGCATGTGTTCTCAGCACTCTGATTTATGGTAGTGAGACATGGACCACATATGTTAGACAAGAACATCGTCTCAACACCTTCCAAATGCACTGTCTCAGGCGAATATAGAAAATCCGATGGCAGGACTACATCTCCAATATAAATATTGTGGACAGTGCTGACATTCCAAGCATGTACACCTTGCTGAGTCAGCGACGTCTCAGATGGCTGGGACACGTGTGCCGTATGAGCGATGATAGAATCCCAAAGAACATTCTATATGGTCAGCTCGCAACTAGTACTAGACAGCATGGACGCCCATTATTAATGCTTCATTGACACCTGCAAGCGTGATTTAACTTCATGCGGCACAGACAAGGAATATTGGCAGCGGGTAGCTAAAGACAGGCAAGCATGGCGAGCGGCAGTGAGGGTGGCTCAAAAAAAGAAGAAAATTACCATAAATATGGAGACAAAGAGAATGTAAAGTCAGAAGAAAAGAAGAAGAATATTGCGTGTCGATTACATTAAACTCTTCACAACTTGCTATAACACTATTCTTACCTGTTATTCATTAATAACTTCTTTCCTCACAAGTTTCTAGCATCTGATGCAAGAATTGTGTCAACTTATGTTTGCATTTTATTGATTTTGATTTTATCTTTGATTTGTTTGATTTGTTTTTGCATGAATAAATTAGTCACTCACTTGGTCACCTTTTGATCCCATAGGTCCTCTATCGCCCTGTAATGAGAAAATTATCCAATTGTTAGGACCATGCATCTAACAGTGATTATTCTATTGATTTATTGTGAAATCATACAGCTATTTATTACTTGGTACTACATCATCAGCAGGCACCGTGCCGGCAGGCGTAGGCAATAATGGATCTCCACAAATCTCTGTCCTCCGTATTTGCTATTATCTCAGATGTTAAAGCTCTACTGTGTCATGAAGTCGGGCTGTCTAAAATTGTTTTCCTCTCTCTGTCTTCCTCTGTCTCGTCTCTCTTCGATTTTACTGGTTGTCATAGTGTGTTCTAACCCTCATAGTGTGTTCTGACATCTGACTTGTTCATTATTTTATCAACACTCTGGTATCTGACTTGTTCATTATTTTATCAACACTCTGGTATCTGACTTGTTCATTATTTTATCAACACTCTGGTATCTGACTGAATCATTATTTTATCAACACTCTGGTATCTGACTGAATCATTATTTTATCAACACTCTGGTATCTGACTGAATCATTATTTTATCAACACTCTGGTATCTGACTTGTTCATTATTTTATCAACACTCTGGTATCTGACTGAATCATTATTTTATCAACACTCTGGTATCTGACTGAATCATTATTTTATCAACACTCTGGTATCGGATTGAATCATTATTTTATCAACACTCTGGTATCTGACTGAATCATTATTTTATCAACACTCTGACATCTGACTTGTTCATTATTTTATCAACACTCTGGTATCTGACTGAATCATTATTTTATCAACACTCTGGTATCTGACTGAATCATTATTTTATCAACACTCTGGTATCTGACTGAATCATTATTTTATCAACACTCTTGGTATCTGACGGAATCATTATTTTATCAACACTCTGGTATCTGACTGAATCATTATTTTATCAACACTGGTATCGGATTGAATCATTATTTTATCAACACTCTGGTATCTGACTGAATCATTATTTTATCAACACTCGACATCTGACTTCTTCATTATTTTATCAACACTCTGGTATCTGACTGAATCATTATTTTATCAACACTCTGACATCTGACTTCTTCATTATTTTATCTACACTCTGACATCTGGCTGAATCATTATTAGACAAATCGTTGAAGCAGCAAGTCTGCTCTTTAATATAAGTTATGTCACATCTCAAGTCAGGAACTGTCGTTACTGCAAGTAATACCGCGTTTGGGCGGTGTAGGACGGGAGGGACATGATGCTTGGGAATTTATTGGCCGCATGGTTAGTCCAATCGTCCCGAAACTGTTTAGATTTGGGTGTTTTATTTATGCCCTCGACAGAAAAAACTTCTTGAGCTTACCGTGGATTGAATCAGGGTCTCCCACATGGAAGCCGCGCTCTAATCACTTCGGCCAGATGCTCCACCTTCCACTAATCTTTCTCCCAAAATGATCTATGAACCAGGTCTTAGTTTGTTCTTCAATTTCAGATCTATGATTTAGATTATTTAGTATTCTGTACTTGTATCTGTTGTCTTGATAAAAACCTATGATCGAAACATCAATTGCTGTTCCTTTACATATTTGATTATTACATTTTCCCTTGCTTTTGTATGACTGTGGTATACCAGTCCACATCGACAGCTAAGATAGATACTGTTATCTCTGTTGCTAAGTGGTTAATCTCTTGTCTCTTGCCCCGAAGGTCGTGGTTTCGAATCCGGACCGCGTCGTTCTGTTCATGGGTTCATTTTTCCAGACACTCCTAGTACTGTTTCTGGAGCTACGGAGTGCGTGCTATGTGCAATATTCTCGGTTGATGGCGTGGTATTTCTGCGGAGAGGGACCTTGCCATATGGCTAAAACCCGGTGTAATGAAGAAAGAGAGAAGAGTTACATGAAACATTAGCCTTATCACACTGATCTTCACTTCACATTTATCAGCAAAGCACACGTGACAGAATGATACATATCATTTATATAGTTACCTTGATACCTGGTGGTCCTTGCAATCCCATTGGGCCCTAATATTTTGTGGGAAAAAAAATGATAAATACCAGTTTCAGACAGTACTAATTCAGAAATATTAAGTTAGTAAATTATATTTTCAATATGTAAATATTAACATACGTCTGGTTTATCTTAAATAAACTAGACCTTAGCACAACAAGTGTTTACTCAAATTTATATATTTACATTGTAAATTGTTACTAGATAATTAGAACATGTATCTCTTTCATAGAAAATAGACAGTTGTTGTTGTGATAACTTATCATTAAAATACATTCAAATTTGTATCTCATTTTAAATAGAAACTTTTACTGAAACAAAAAAATTAGTATGTAATAAGTAGTCAGTAGATACGGAGATAAACTAAAATTTAGATTTGTATTTATATCAATTGTATATCAAGTTAAAATAAAATCAATATACAATTGGTCTGAGTGTCGTTTGCGTTCTATAAATATAGATGTAATCTAACGGTTCATATGTATATACTTTGTACGTTTTGTAAATTACGTTGTGTAAGAGCGTTGTTGCACGAGAATACACTGTATTTTTTCTAGTATATTACACGACCTCTTTCGTCTTTACCATGTCATTTCTAGCCTGGGTGGCTAATATAGGGAATACGTTTTACTTATACTGCACAACCCCCTTTTCACTATTTTCGTTTGTCAGCAAAAGAAAAAAAAATCCATACATTTATAATTAAGCAAGATTTACAGAAGATGAAATGGAATACACACATAACCATCAACTGTATTAGAGTCTCTCTAGGTTTGTGGTCAAGGTTTACTGCTCTAGGCTTCTGCATGACCGTGCTGACCGACAAGACATTGGGGGTTGTCTGTCAGAGTTTACCCCCTAGACTTTAGCTCTTACTATCGACACCCCCACCTCCCTCCCCAACATGACAGTCCATATATATACGAGGTATTTGATTTAACAATTGCAGATAGTACCGTCAACTGTCATACGGTAACGGAGGAAAACCTGATCTAATTTATTTCTCTATTATTTTGGTTATGTTGTTTATTCCATTTTCTGGCATCCCTTGCAAAGCCATGCTTGATTCCAAACGCATGGACTTTGTCCTTCCTTGGATTGAAACAGTGGGGTAGCAAGGAGGATTGTGCAAAATTGACAAGTCACATTCCCTATATCAAATGCCCAGGTTAAGCATAAATGGAGAGAACACTTTATCCTTGCTTTTGGCTCCGACACAAAACGGAAAGCAACAGTCACGAGAGACTGAGTTAGAAAACAATAGTGACAATCACTAATTCAGAAGTTGTTACAGTAAAACTCTTGCAAGTTGACCGTCTGTGCAGATGAAAAAGGCCATAAATGTTGATCTTAATACAAAAACATTTTTTGTTGGTTATGTTATCATTAGACGTATTACACATATTTCGTTTCATTTCATTTCAATTTACATTTCTATACATCTCTGAAATAGCAACGACTAATAAAAAATAAATAAGACTCATTAATGAACGTACCTCTGGATTGTCTCCGTGCCAGTAAAAAAGAATAAGAAAACTGTATGATAGTAAAATGCTGGACACTACACGTAATAATTCCTAATAGTTGTTAAATGCTCAATCATATTTACAACCATTTTTATGAATCTTATTAATTTGTATTTTTGGTATTAATTTCTAAATAAAGTGAATAACTTACTGAAAGGGTCAACAATTAACGATTTGTCAAGTATTTGATTGTCTGAATAATAAAATGATGTATGTTAGTGGTGACAGAATGGAGTGGAAACCGATAGGCAAAGAAATATCAGAAAACTAATAGCCTACATACTACCAGAAGCAAAAGATGGTTGAGAAGTATATATATGTTTACCAATGAAAATATAATGAAAATTGTTGCATATCCTTTACAGGACGTAGCCATAAACAACAGTAAACGAGTGATCGATTTTCTAGGCCTCACTTGTACGTTCAGTGGTTTACCATTGCTTTCTGAACGGTGAGATCTGTTTTTACCGTCATAAAATTCTACATGAACAAATTTATTTCCAAACTGCCTGTAGCGGAATTTGAATCAGGTAGACTTAGGTTATGATCAAGCTTATTAAAGCTTTAGCTTATATGTTCTTTTAAATGTAAATGTTACAGAAGAGTCGTTCTTATATCATGAACAGAGAAGAGAACAAATAGATCTATCCAGAAAGAGATCAAAATCAAAGAAAACTGACTGATGCTACAAATAAGAATGAGAGAATTGAAATATTTGGGACATATACAAAGACATGAAGGGTTGGAGAAGACCGCTATAGAAGGAGGCATCCCGATAAAGAAGAGAAAATGAAAACAATGGATAAGCTAGATTTAGGATGCAACTGATGATTTAAGCATGACGACTGCTTAGGCTGGACATCTGATCAATGAGAGAGCAAATCAGAACGACAGAGTAGCAAGGTTCTGTTCAGGACAAGATATTTGTTCATGATAACTAGACAGTTAACTATAACGTGTGTTAATGTGTGAAAAATTTGCATTAGAGTGTACAAAAGACAACATTTAAGATTGTATACAATTGTATCAGTCACATTTTAGTACTACATGAAGCAAATCATAAGTCTAAGATCAGACAATGACACCATGATATGACCATAGAGTATTACGTTGTATAAATTAGTTCATGTATCTCATATTAACTACACCAAGGAAAGAAAGTTGTGAAGAGACACGATAGCCTACGCCAGCAGGCATGACACTTGATTTATTGATCTCTTATTAGTGGGACAGATTAGAATAATGTATAGGGCGTTCGAATATCGAATCAGACATGAAAGGGTCGTGGGTTCTACTCTCGACAATTCAAAGTTAGTAAAGAAACTGGCTGTCTTACCCCCTGCACACATGAGTATATAAATGTGAAGTGACAGATACTTAATACCATATAGTCTCAAAGCTCTACAGTTCTATATATATATATATATATCTCATGTTAGCATTTTTTTTAAAACAGATCATGTATATAGAATAAATGTATCGGAAACACCATATTCCCAGTATCGCTGAGCTGATACCCAAGTTAAACATAAAAATGACTTGATTGAAGAATATTAGCAAGCCAGGCATGAAGCAATGAGAAATAAACCAATAATTGAAAGGCATACGACAGAACGATTCATCTCTAAGAAAGATCTACAATATATAACATATCTACTCAGGGGAAGTAATTTGATGTTGTAGCCAGACATAGGAGATGCACACAACTTTATCAATAAATATTCTTTCCCCCAAATTTATTCATTAAGAAAATGGTATTCTAATGCCAGCATAAAGTGAGCAGATTGAAGGAAGAATGAATCATGTGTAATCTTTTGATGATGTTATTTGTAGAATTTCTTGTTGATATTCTGACTTTGTTAGTCGAAGATTGATAGTCATTCAAATATAATCATCATTTAACTAGAATATGCCATAACGTTTCAGAAGAAGAAAAGTAGTTTTTATCAATGACATCATTAAAAGCTAGATCGATCAGCAAGTATTCTAATCAGGAAGGTTTCTCCGTCTTTTGGTTAAGATCAAAGTGTAGCGTCCAATGCTTGATCGTGGCCAGTAGGTGGGAGCCTTCATAAACGCCATATGACACTCGCAATTACATTTAACCAAACTCCGAGCAGCTCTCATCCGAAAGGAGGAGACACTCGTAGTTTTCTCATTCAACCGTACTGGTTCCACTCGTTGCGACACTGCCGGGTAGAGCCCAAAGATTAAAAAAGCACGTATTCTAATTTTTTTTTAAATCGAACCTGCTAGGCAGTGCCGCATCGGGTGTACCAGTACGCGTGAGCAAGTCAAGTCCGAGCGTCTGTTCATTTCGAAGAGAGCTGCTTGGAGCTTATTGTATATAAAAGTGTGTCAATTGGTTATTTGAAAGCGCTCAAATTTGGTTGCCGAGATCAAACGTTGGGCATCTCACTTTCATCTTAGACAAACGATTGGAAATGTAAAATCAAATCATTCTTCTTCTTCTTTGAACGCTCCATATCGACCACTTGTTCAACCATTCTGTGTGATTTATATGTGATCTGAGCCTAAGAGCGATTGTGTCCTGTGTCTGTTATGCGCCTACAAGTAGGCCAGCACATCCGATTTCTGCTTTGCTTTTTATTTACTAGGGTAGCACCCATAGTGTCTACATCAGTCGCCTCTTACGACATGCATTGTAGATTGCAGTGGTACTATTCTTTGCTTCCTTGCGGACCCGGTACCACACGAACGAAATCATTCTAATTTGTAATCACCTTGTGAATTGTTTTAATAAAACGAACTGTGTATGAAAGGGTCATGGGCCACCAAATTGAGCTAATATTCAATTTCATTACAGGTCATCAAAACAGATTAGCTGTCAATCAATGAAGATTTCTAAGAAATACATTAACAAAACAGCTGTTGTAAAGTGCTACTATTTTAATTAATGAAATCGAACGCTACTTTGTTAAAATGTGTATTATGATATAAAACATTTTTAAAATGTATTTTACAGCGAAAACGTATCTCTGTAGATGAACTTACCGTGGAACCGGCTGGCCCTGGTGGTCCTGGAAACTGTAAAACATGAAAATGCAATCAATGATATACGAATACCATGGTCGTAAACATATGCAATACAATCAATGATATACGAATACCATGGTGGTAAACATATGCAATGGAATCAACGATTCATGAATACCATGGTGGTAAACATATGCGATGGAATCAATGATATACGAATACCATGGTGGTAAACATATGCAATGAAATCAATGATTCATGAATACCATGGTGGTAAACATATGCAACTGTAGTTATTCTCTGCAGTGATACAAAGCATGAGACCTAAAACGTTGAACCGTTTTTTTTCTGGGTGCAGTAACAAAATGACACATTATTCTTCTACTATTTGTCAACCGAGGTTGATTGATTAAAAGATTGAAATAACCCACATTATTGTATTTCGGTGAATGACCATGTGTGCTCGGATCTCTATCTTATTCTTACACATGAAGATCTTTGTGACAGTGTACGGGCTCTGTAGCACAAGCAAATCTCCACGATCTAACAGTTTTTAAAATGGTGAACATTATTGTATTTAATTCAATTTTTTCAACTTCAATGTTCTGCAATGTACTGTCAATGTTTCCTGTCAATGTCTGCATAGCTTAACTGTCAATGTTTACCTGTCAATGTTCAACTGTCAATGTTTACCTGTCAATGTTCAACTGTCAATGTTTACCTGTCAATGTTCAACTGTCAATGTTTACCTGTCAATGTTCAACTGTCAATGTTTACCTGTCAATGTTCAACTGTCAATGTTTACCTGTCAATGTTCAACTGTCAATGTTAACCTGTCAATGTTCAACTGTCCAGTAAATTACTGTCAATGTTCAACTGTCAATGTTTACCTGTCAATGTTCAACTGTCAATGTTTACCTGTCAATGTTCAACTGTCAATGTTTACCTGTCAATGTTTACCTGTCAATGTTTACCTGTCAATGTTCAACTGTCAATGTTTACCTGTCAAAGTTCAACTGTCAATGGATCCTTTACGTACTCAAATCGAACACGGGATCTACGTTTCATTGTCCGTCTCTGATAAGACTACAAAATAGACCTCACCTACATTAAAATAAGGAATCTCTGAAAATATATCCAGTTCGTTCTACGCTGGATGCGAACTGAGTACCGTTGAAACAAGAGGCGAACACCATACCTCATAGACTCTTCCCCCAACCAATGTTCGTAAGAGATAGTATTTTATTATAACTGATCTTGGCTATGATTACTAAAGAAGATAAACAGTTTGGTCATTAGCATTCGGTAGCAGTACATGTTTATACCACAGACTTAAGCCTCCAGTGAGTGCGGTTCAGTTCCGTGGGCAGGCAGAAAAACCACAGATTCTCCAGATTTACGGTGTTCGTGACACCGAACGGTTACGATGTCCATGACACCGAGTCGAAGAACTGAAAGCTCAAGTGTTTCTGGATCGGGAAAAATAATACAAGACTACATAATCAAATACCGTAAAATGAAATGATCTAGCAGGTTTTTGGTATAGATGTTTTCATTAAGTCTGACTTTTATATCAAGAACTGCTTCTACTTCTTCTTCTGCATTCATCCGATGTGAATTCGGGCGTTAGCCATGATGCCTGGCATGGCGCTTCTGACTGATTTTTGCGTGAAAGCATTCTTTACCTATTGACTGGTGTCCCTCGCCATGCAGGCGACCTTAATTCGACCAAGTCTCAATTGGGTACTAGAAAAACACTGGGAAGTAAACGCAGCTGGTGTGATAACGACCACATCAAGTATCGTTTGCAGATGGTCAATGAAAAATACAAATCTAACACCATATTTCCCAATACACCGCATGGTATGAAAACTGGTATATTTGCTTTATTTCTAAAGTGAAAATGAAAATCTTGGCATAGCCTTTACAGGACGTCGCTATCAAAACCAGTCAACGAGTCGTTCATTTTCTAAGCACCACTTATACGTTCAGTAGTTTGCCATTGCTTTCTGAATGATAGAATGTATTGTTATCGTTGGTAAAAACCGATGTGAATAAGTTTGCTTTCAAACTGTCCGCAGTTTGAACCAGGTAAACTTGGGTTCTGATTGAGCTTACAACCGCTTTTTTTTTTTTTTCTTTTTTCTTTTTCAGATCCAGAAGCACTTGAGCTTATTAGCTCTTCGGCTCGGTGCCATGGACATCGTAACCCTTCGGTTCGGTGCCACGAACACCGTAAATCTGGGAATCTGTGGCTTTTTCTGCCATCCGCGGAATTGAACCTGCACACACAGAGGGATAGTCACCCGTAGTCAACGGCTACGAACACGCTGGGCAGACGGGTTACCACCGTAAACGCCCACATTTTATATTACTTACTACAAGAGAACTTTTCTTCACTATTCAATATCAACTTACTCACAGACATCTGTACTTATTCCTTCATAACGTATATTATTCCTTTAGTTCATATCACTCATAATCTTACTGAATCTGTTCATATCTCATATATTGAAATCTCAGTTTCTCCATGCAATAGTTACTAACTCAAATCTCAACTGATATCTTCCATTCTTATCTGATTTCTTTTACATTTTAGTTTTACGAACAGATTATTGTTTCTTAATTTGAAATATAATATTTTTAAAATTACAAATGAAACCTTATCGTATTTCATTACACTTACCCCTTCTCCACTACTTCCACCTTCAAGTATTCCTGGCTCTCCCTGCATGTGGATAATATATATATAACTTAACAAGCGCATATAAAAATATCATATTAAAATTAATAATGTAGACAGATGAACAGTTGACTATTTGGTTGTTTACATTATTTTCTAATTCTTAGATTAATGAGAAATCCTGAACAGAAATGTATAATTAGATTACTGTAATACTGGTAATTTTCAATACAGTTGTTTTCACTATGTCTGGAAGCTAGTATGAAATCGTGAACTCTACATTGCTTAAAATTGCATGAGCTGTGCTTAATTTGATAACTTTCTCATCTGATATGATAATGGTGTTATTAGTGGTGATAATATGGGTTACCATGGTTATCTCTAAATTTATTCACTTTTAAAGTTTAAACAATCACTAAAAAAACCATGTACTATATGTAATACTTTTATTCAAGCTAAACAACTCACTGGAGGTCCAGGTAGACCGGGTGGTCCGATCATACCGTGCATACCTGGTATTCCACTCTCTCCAGGTTCACCTTTACGACCCGGCTCACCCTGGTAGGTTGTACATTTAAGAAATGTATTAAATAAGCATCAACTATAATTCATAGCTTTATGACATTTTTTGTTTGAATTATATTTATATATATATTGTTCTTGCGCATAAATGTACAGCATTTACTTTTCAGCAAGGGGTACTGTGAGTTTGATTCAATAACGAATAACTATAATTAAACAATGATAATCAATTAAAGTTAAAGTTAATTACATATCCTTTACATGACTTTGCGAATCAACCCCAGCTTTTAACGCTGTATGTAAGTTTTCTAGACATTATTACGTTCAGTAGTTTGCCATTGCTTTCTGAACGCGTGGTTAAATCATTCTTTTGTAAAAATCCACGCGAAACATTTTGCAACCAAACTTCCGCAGCGTGATTCGAACTCAGAGCGTAGGGGTTAATAGACTGAGTCACTATCCCTAAGCTACAGACGCCACCCATAATCAATTCCCAATAATCAATAGCCAATAAATATTAGCATCATCAATATTGATCAGTGAACTGGAAATAAATTACAATGTCAGAAAATTACAATAATATCTTCTTCAGTTATATCTTTAGTTCCCATATCTTCTTCAGTTATATCTTTAGTTCTTCCCATATCTTCTTCAGTTATATCTTTAGTTCCCATATCTTCTTCAGTTATATCTTTAGTTCCCATTAGTAAATCGTAAATTGAGAAGTTTAATTTATTCTTGACAGAGAACAGTAAAATAAATTTCATGAATTAGACAATTCACTTTGTACACTTACTGGTGGTCCGATTTTTCCAGGAATTCCATCTAAACCATTTCTACCTGGAACACCTGCACCACCTTTAGGGCCCTGCAAATTCGTAATTATAGTCGTTCAATTGAGTTCCAAATAAAAACAAAAATATTCAAGTTTTTAAATAAAGCGCTTATTTGTTTCTGGAAATATGAAATAAATTGTAGCTAAAACACTCTTTACAGATAATAATGAACAAAATAGAAGTAGAATACATGGACTACTTTATGAAAATGATATCTTATATACTTAATGAGTTTGGCCAACTAATAGATTTGAATGTCTTCGTTGATAATAAAAACATAGAAAGGAGAATAGAAAAATGAAAACTGAATTCAACAACAATGAGACATGTGGTAAACCGATAACAATGGGCATGTCTAACTAACGATAACAATGAGACATGTGGTAACATACAACGATAACAATGAGACATGTGGTAACATACAGCGATAACAATGGGCATGGGTAACATACAACGATAACAATGAGACATGTGGTAGCATACAGCGATAACAATGAGGCATGTGGTAACATACAGCGATAACAATGAGGCATGTGGTAACATACAACGATAACAATGAGGCATGTGGTAACATACAACGATAACAATGAGGCATGTGGTAACATACAGCGATAACAATGAGGCATGTGGTAACATACAACGATAACAATGAGACATGTGGTAACATACAACGATAACAATGAGACATGTGGTAACATACAACGATAACAATGAGACATGTGGTAACATACAACGATAACAATGAGACATGTGGTAACATACAGCGATAACAATGAGACATGTGTAACATACAACGATAACAATGAGACATGTGGTAACATGCAACGATAACAATGAGACATGTGGTAACATCCAACGATAACAATGAGGCATGTGGTAACATGCAACGATAAAAATCATAGAGTACAAATTATTCCTCTTTTGTTTTTTTATACACTTAATTACTAAATGCTGAAAAATGAAACCGAACAAGCAACTGGAAGATACAATTGAAATTGTTGAGATTTGAATTTACATACAAATCTGTGAGTATTCAGTGGAAATAAATCTATAGAACTGGATCGACCATGTGTTGTCGGGACACGCAAGGGAAGTAAAGAATTGGGGCACGCAAGGAAGTAAAAATTGGGGCACGCAAGGAAGTAAAAATTGGGGCACGCAAGAAGTAAAGAATTGGGGCACCCAAGGAAGTAAAGAATTGGGACACGCAAGGAAGTAAGAATTGGGACACGCAAGAAGTAAAGAATTGGGGCACGCAAGGAAGTAAATAATTGGGGCACGCAAGAAGTAAAGTGGAACAAAGTAATTGGGGCACGCAAGGGTAAGTTCACAAGTAAATTGGGACACGCAAGGAAGTAAAGAATTGGGCACGCAAGTAAATGGGCAGAGAAGTAAAGAATTGGGGCACGAAGAAGTAAAAATTGGGCCGCAAAGTAAAGAATTGGGGCACCAAGGAAGTAAAGAATTGGGACACGCAAGAAGTAAAAATTGGGACACGCAAGGAAGTAAAGAATTGGGGCACGCAAGAAGTAAATAATTGGGGCCGCAAGGAAGTAAATAATTGGGGCACGCAAGAAGTAAAGAATTGGGACACGCAAAGAAGTAAAGAATTGGGGCACGCAAGGAAGTAAAGAATTGGGGCCGCAAGGAAGTAAATAATTGGGCACGCAAGGAAGTAAAGAATTGGGGCACGCAAGAGAAATCACTGTGACCTACAAGGCATGTCGTAAGAGGCGTCTAATGTAGTACCTAGGGAAGCTACCATAGTAAATAAATAACGTCACAGAAATCGGATGTGCTGACCTACTTGTAGGCGCCTAACTGGCACAACGTACAATTGCTCTTATACTCAGATCACATACAAATCACAAAGAGTGGTTAACAAGTGGTCGATACGGAACGTTCGAAGAAGAAGAAGAAGATGTATAAAATTGAACAAATTAGAGACAGTAAAAAAAATGATGAGAAGAATAGAAATTAGTCAAATCTAATTCTGTGTCAAGTCACGAGACAAGACACTATTTAAGAAACGAAAACAAAAATCAAATGTTCAGAGAAAGTGGTCGCAACGAAGACAACATTACGAAACGGTGAAACGTCAGGATTGACTTCATTGTACAGGGTTTCTCAATATGGCTCTGATTCTCTCCGGAGAAATGACACGCCATATGTCAAAAGTGTTGCACGAAGCGCAAACTCCGTTGTTCCGAACGTAAGAGATACCACAGAGGCAATCTTGGTTTGGTTATTGGTTATTGGTTACTAAACTGACGTCATTGCACTCCGGGCAGACCCATAGGTGCTCAGTCTCCCCAAAATATATCGAAGAGTATGCATACTGATGGTTCCTGTGGCTCGTTGATTAAACACACCTCTCACTCTGCCTCTCAGGCATTCAGTTCGACTTGAACAACGGGTAACTCCAAACTGCTTAAATCGCTTGATCGATTCAACATCGATTTTAGTGTCCTCATCCAATAGAGAGTCGCGAAGAGACCGAAGAATATCCCCTTATCCATCTTCAACTCCCCAACAATCGATGCTGTTGATGCAAGCCTGTCCGTTCTCTCATTACCGTAAACACCCGCATGCCCAGGACAGTATATCCACGTAAGCCGCTGGAGGTTAGAAACTTCTATAGACGACATCCACTCATACCGAAACCTATGAGTATGCTTCAACTGATTGCATCTGGAAGTATGCGGGTGGAATGGGTGAACAGCATTCGGAGATCACATCTCAAGAAAATGACTTGGCTGTACACGCCTGGACATGCTGGAGTGCGGGGTAACGAGCGTGCTGACTCTCTTGCAAACAGTGCCCCGACTCAAGTGGGCAGAAGCATGGACAGAGCCGATATCATCAATGCGGTACGCTCTCAATTGTGTGACATGGGCGGGTCTCAGACACTGGAACGAGTTCGAGAATTAGGTGTTAAGTTTGGACATGCCAGACAGTGTCGTCTTCGTGGTAGAGAGAGAAGATATAGTAATCAACTTCTCATGGGTACTGTGAGCAAATGGACTTTGGGATGGCTGCTGCAACGGAGGACAGAGCACGAATGGGAATGCCCAATGTGCCATGACGTCGATCGCATAACATAACATAACATAACATACCGAAACCTGCCCTTCTGGATCTTGTGAAGCATCGACTGAGAGTTACAACATTACAAGAAGATTACATACAGAATGACCTGAACAAATAACAATCTTGTAAGAATGCACACTAAAAGAGATTAAAATACTAAGAGCATGCATATTCCCAGTGGCATCGTATGGATGTGAAGCATGGACATTTCATAAAGCAGTGGAAAAACATATAAGTGCTTTTGAATATATGTGTCGCCCGTGTGTTTTCGGGGCGTTAAGGGAAGCAAGAAATAGTAACGCTGTGGCCTGCATGTTGAAGCATGTCGAAAGAGGCGTCTGATGTAGGTGTATAGAGAAGCTACCTAGTAAAAAAAGCAATGCAGAAATATGATGGGCTAGCCTACTTGTAGGCGCATAGCTGCACAACGTACTATCGCTCTTAGGCTCAGATCACATACACATCACAACGAGTGGTTTAAGAGGTAGTCGATATCTAACGTTCGAAGAGGAAAAATAAATGTCCTTTTGAATATAAGTGATACAGAATAGTTCTCTGAATAGTTCTCTGAATAGTTCTCTGAATATAAGTAATACAGAATAGTTCTCTAAATATAAGTGATACAGAATAGTTCTCTGAATATAAGTGATACAGAATAGTTCTCTGAATATAAGTGATACAGAATAGTTCTCTGAATATAAGTGATACAGAATAGTTCTCTGAATATAAGTGATACAGAATAGTTCTCTGAATATAAGTAATACAGAATAGTTCTCTGAATATAAGTGATACAGAATAGTTCTCTGAATATAAGTGATACAGAATAGTTCTCTGAATATAAGTGATACAGAATAGTTCTCTGAATATAAGTGATACATAATAGTTCTCTGAATATAAGTAATACAGAATAGTTCTCTGAATATAAGGATACAGATATTCCTGAAGAATAGGATCAGAAAGTCTCTGATACTAATAATACAGAATGTTTGAAATGGAAAGTATTTTGAAAAAAAGGATAAAAGATTTTTAAAGAGATACAAATAGGAAAAAGTGATCAATGCGAAATAAGAAAAGAATCATTCCTGAAGATAGGAATCAGAATAGTTCTTAAATATAATGAACAATGTAAATATAGTGTCAGAAAGCTGAATATTTTTATTTCTCTGAATATAAGTAATACAGAATAGTTCTCTGAATATAAGTGATACAGAATAGTTCTCTGAATATAAGTGATACAGAATAGTTCTTTGAATAGCATTGACAGAGAAGAAAACAAACAGATCTATCCAGAAAGAACTCAGAATCATAGAAAACTGGCTGATGCTACAAATAAGAATGAGAAAATGGAAGTATTTTAGACACATAAAGAGATAAAAAGAGTTAAAGAAGACCATCATAGAAAAAGGCATCACTGCGAAGAGAAGAAAAAGACCATCAAGAAGATAGAATCAGAATGTAACTGATGATTTGAACTATGATGGCTGCAGAAACGGAATATTTAGTCTCTGAGAGAGACACATTCAGAAGGACTGTTAGGGTGGTAAGGTTCTACTGAGGACAAGTTATTTGATGGTGATTAAGAAGGAGCACTGCAAACGACCAAACTAGTTGGAGATTAATTCTAATGAACATTCTAAGTAGAAATAACACTGCATATTGATAACTATCAATATTCGCATTCGAAGATATTATAATCGTATTTATCAGCTAAATCTTATCAAACATGATAAACATAGTTAAGTAACGATAAGCACAATAATACAACAAATATGACAAACATAAAAGTAAATAATTAAACAGACTTCAATTAAGAAATAAGAATAGAGACATTATGTTTTAATAGAATACTATTATTGCATATATACATGGGCGTACATAGGTTAGGGCAAGGTAAGAGCAAGTGAGTGGTACACTCGAGCATCACCCCTTCCCTCTAAATTTTGTTGGATAAAACAGTTTGTGCGAAACTGGTCTTCTTTATCTCCTTATAGTAAATTACTAACAAAATCTATTATGCGTATTTTGATTCCCCCTTCCCCCTACCTCCTCAAAATGTTTATGTAGACGCATGCATATATATATATATATATATATATATATATATATATATATATATATATATATATATATATATATATATATTATATATATATATATATGAGAGAGAGAGAGAGAGAGAGTGAGTATTTGCAGGTAAGCAATAAGAATATGTATTTCTGAATAGAAAGTCATGTTTCACAAAATGAGAGAAATAGAAAGTCATGTTTCACAAAATGAGACAAATAGAAAGTCATGTTTCACAAAATGAGAGAAATAGAAAGTCATGTTTTACAAAATGAGAAAAATAGAAAACATTATGCAAACATGCAGAAGATAATTTATAATGCTCATGTCTTTTGAGTCCCGAAGTGCATCCTTATTGTCTGTCCTACCTGCTGTCTCGAATTTCCTACCTGCTGACCCGGCAGTCCTAATGCTCCTTTCAGGCCTCTGGGCCCGGGTTCTCCCGGTTGCCCTGGGGGTCCTTGTGGACCAGGAAACCCAGTAAATCCGGTTTTCCCTCTGACTCCTCGCCTGCCCTGTTACAGAGAACGAGGGGAGGGGGTAAGTTGTTGGGGAACATTTTTAAACGCGACCTGTAAAGTCTCAAAGAAGTTAGCATCAAAATTGTAATATTCCATCCATGAATATTGAAACTAGCCACTATCCTATCCATAAGTATTGAACCTAGTCCCTTTCCGTTATGAGTTCAAGCTTATGCTTCAATCAATCAATTAATCAATCCATCTATCTATTTATCTTTGACCAGGCATAGGCAAATCAATCAATGGTCAACATCTCTAACTGTGTCTTAATGGCAGCAACGAACACATTTATTCTTGACCAGACACAGACAAATCAATCAATGGTCAACATCTCTATCTGTGTCTTAATGATAGCAACGAACACATTTATCTTTGACCAGACACAGGCAAATCAATCAATGGTCAACATCTCTAGCTGTGTCTTAATGGTAGCAACGAACACATTTGTTTGTTATTGTTTTATAGCAGTACAATTCTTTTCATTGTTAGTGTTGTCCGACTTTGCTTAAACTCCCAACCTGGAATACCACGTATATATGACGGAGAAATAACTTCAGCATTGAACAACAGTTTTTAGCAGGTGGGGGCAAGTTGGTACCTTATTCTGATCAACAGCTTTATGTTGTCGGGGCAGGGTGACGAGTCTCTATGTTCGGAAGCAATGTTATTCACGTGTACCGATGAATGTTCGGGTATTTTCTTAGAAGGTTACTGAATGTTGTTGGATTGTGCTATAGAAGTTTAGTTAAGAAGCAATTCAACATTCCTCATGCAGAAAACAGAAAATGCCAAACAGTAAATGGATTTTTGAAATGCATAGTACAATTTGTTCATGTGCAACGCTTGACACATACCGATGCGTTTAAAGAACAATTATATCAATGTGTATATCTACATTAGTACAATACATTTTCAACTTGCAACAAGCAAATAATAATAACACTTATTTTGATAGAAGTGTTATCGTGTAGTTTGATAACTTTTATAAAATGATAAAAGTCTTTTACTCTTGACCACTCTCTGTGTAAACTAGATAGATGAATCTTAGCTTAACAATAGCTGAAATAACATAATGTTGTGTCTCAAAGCGTGTATGGTAACGCAACCCTCAGAGATAAATTCCGATGTGCTTGTTACTATCAGCAAGCTACACACATACTTAATATCATACACCTTACATTAGATTGCTGCCAAGAAAAGCAGCACATTTTTATACCTAACTTCTAGTTCAAGGGGCTTTAAGTTCTGAGAATGTGTTGCAAGATGCCCATGTATTTCTTCAACTAATAGGTCCCCAAGTGTTGCTTGCGTCTAATACAAGATGTCCGAGAATTTCATCCTATTAATGCAAAGTGACAATATATATTCATATATTGAGTCTAGCATCAAATTCAAGGTTCCCGTGTATTCCTTTCTGTCGATGCAGAGTTCTTCTCAAGCTTTCATATATCTCTATGCTTCCAATACAACGTACTGATATATTCTCCGCATTTGCTATATTGTGTTCATGTGTCCCTTGCTTCTAGTAATTTCAAATATATATATATATATATATATATATATATATATAAATATATCTGCTGTCTTTCTACCAACCGTCTCCCACTTCAGACCACACTTCCTCAACTCTCTCTCCACCTTTCTTCTCCATGTTTCCTTTGGACGTTCAGACCTTCTCTTCCCATCCGCTGTCATTCTGAGAGCTGTCAAGCACAATATATTATATTTTAACTTAGCGTTTAGTCAAGATGTTTCATCTGTTATTACCTTTTTTACTGTTACTTTTTTTCTTCTTCTTAATTTGCATTCTATGAGTTCAGGTGTTGTCATGACGCCTAGCCATATCGATGACGAGGATATTAGTTTGTCCGCAAATCATGCTTTTTCCTGTTTCTTTTTCTTCTTCGATCGCTTCATATCGATCAATCTGTTAACCACTAGGTATGATTTGTATGTGATCTAAGCCTACGAGCGAGTGTACGTTGTGCTAGTTATACGTCTACAAAAAGGCCAGCACATCCATTTTCTGCAATGCTTTTTATTTACTAGGGTAACTTCCACAGGTCCTATATCAGACGTCTCTTACGATATGCTGTGACGGTTGCAGTGGTCCTATTCTTGAATTTCCTTGCGGCCCCAGAATCACACAGACGTTATTCCTGTTTAAAATCGATAATATCAATAATCATATTGCTACTTAACTTTCAAAAACTTCTAGAACGTCCTTCAAAATCCACATTATATACCAGATAGTTCTAGAACGTCCTTCAAAATCCACATTATATACCAGATAGTTCTAGAACGTCCTTCAAAATCCACATAATATACCAGATAGTTCTAGAACGTTCTTCAAAATCCACATAATATACCTGATAGGTGACTACACCTGTTATAAGTCTGACTATTGAATAAAGAACGCAAAGGCAATATGGGAATTACGTGTTACTGTAAAACATTCTCTTTCTTCAGAAACCATCTATCTTATTATTTACCCTTTGTCCCCTCTCGCCCCTGTCCCCCTTCTCACCAGCGTGTCCTGGGGGCCCTGAGGGGCCGGTCCGTCCAGGCAGACCAAGTTGCCCCTGTGAATACAAGAATCATTGGTTCGCATGCACCAGCAAGAAATTGACCGAGATACGATACTCAAGCTACAGTATAATAAATGCAAATTTATCATTTCTGAATTTAAAATACCATTATTTAGCACTAAATATATATATATATATATATATATATATATATATAATTTAAACTTCAAATTCATTCAATAAATCTGAAAAATATAACTGTCGATGTGTTAAAAATAAACATACTCAATATGTCGATCTGTCGAATATTACTGTAGCTAACTTCAAATAACAAATATTAATTTTGACAATCTGTCGAATATTTCTGTCGATGAGCTCAAATCAAATATATTCATTTTGGCAATTTGTCGAATACAAATCACCCTGAATAAAAGTTAACATATTCAAGAAATGAGCCTGTCAATAAATACTGTCACTACCTGTAATGTAATCATGAAATGTGTAATAATCTATTCAGAAGTAAACAACATAAACATAATACTAAACATTCTTTCAGTTAACCAGGACAAAGAATTAATTGAATATTTATTGAGTGGCTCTGTTACTTCAACAAAAACATATAAATGCACAGAATAATTGAATGGTGAATATATACTTTAAATTATTTTCAACAAAACAAGATATATATATATATATATTTTAAAAATAATCATCGCTGAAGATAAACGTGCTAAGAAAAGTCCCTGCGACTTTCATTAATTCTGATGTATCACTTTCTTAAAGCCACGCATTACTTTACATGTTTACAGTAAACTTATTCAATCTTTGATCTATCAATTATAGAATGACGTCATGGTTTGCTGAAAACAAGAAACGTTCATAAGAAATATATGAAATATGATTATATCACTATCATGTGGTATGGCCCTCACAGGACTTCATTAGCAGCTGAATTAGTTACAAAAGTAAAATGTAACAATTTGTTAGTTATTACAATATGAAATCATTGATGAAGAACGAAAGAAGTAATAGAAGTATGAGAAAAGACCAGGAAGCAAAATTTGGGTTTTGTAATTTCAATATTGGTCCCATTAATATGTTCAAATTATATACACACAATTCCATATATATGTTCATCGGTTCGCTACGAATTTGGGAATACGTATATGACGCAACTGCTTGATTTTTGCGTGAAGGCTTGACTACCAGTTTCCCTCGCCGTTTAGGCAAACCTTAAACTGACTTTGGAGGCACTTGTAATTTAAATCCCAAAATAAAAGATCAAGGTTTTTTTTGTAGTTTTCCTCTTCCTCGTGTTTGAACGCTCCATTTCGACCACTTATTAACTAATCTTTGTGATTTGTATTATAACCGAGCTTAAGAGCGCTTGTATATTGAGCCAGTTTGCGCCTACAGGTAGGCCAGCACATTCGATTTATGCGAAGCTTTTTATTTACTAGGGTAGCGTTCCTGCGCCCCTACCTCAGTAGCCTCCTACGACATGCATTGTAGTTCACATTGTTACTATTCTTTGCTCCACATGATAGGCCCCGAAAACACACTTGTGTTTTGTAGTATAACTTCAAATCATGTACAAATAGAGAATGTTTTACTCTGCTGGCTTCGAGCATCGATATTTCCGTGTCATGTTCACTAGCGTAGCGTGTTATCAACTTCGTTATCATACAGATATTCAACAATAAATTTATGATGAATTGCTTCCCTTACTAAGGAAAAAACACTTCCCGAATTAACTTACAGCATTGAAAAACAGCATTAAATTTGCAACACGTAAAAAGAGTCGACTTTAGGTCGTGTAAAATAACGAGCTTCTAAATCTTTTTTTTTCTTAAATATTTGTCAATGTTTCCGTATTCTAGATCATTGCTTAGTTAATTGTATTAGTCTCTTACGACATGTATTGTAGGTCGCAGTGTTACTATTATTTGCAATACAATCATTTGAATCAAGAGTTAAGCAAACACTGCTGACAAAGAAGGTGAATGAAAGAAGAATGGAAACGTTTAGAAGACAATATTGCCCTAACAAACTAGTAAAGTGAATGTTCTAGAACAATCTTAGATTGTTTACCGTAACTTAATACTCTTACGGGTCTCAATGGCTAAGTGGTTAAGCCCTTTGTCTTGTTAGTCGAAGGTCGTAAGTTCGAATCCGGACCGCGCCGTTCTGTTCACGAGTGCAGTTTTTCCAGAGACCCATAGGATTGTTGTTGAAGCTACGGAGTTCGTGCTTTGTGCAATACTCTCGGAAGGTGGAGTGCCTTGCTAAAGGTGTGACGGATACGATTGACCAAAATCGGTGTTCGCAATCAGGAGATGTTTGAGTACTTACTTCCCCTGTATATGGTGGCTAACCTGTTTCCCATTCTACACCCTACTGGTAAGATGGGTTTTCTAGTTTGTTCTGAGGGTTAAGTGCAGGCTACTAATTTTTCTATTTGTCTTTTTTAAGAAAGACTAGACTACCCTAACTGTGCTGGTTGCAAAGCCAGACAGAGAACACACCTTGTAAACTTCTTATTAAGTCAAATACCCAGGTGAGAAAACAGCGCTTTAACTATAGATTTGTCTAATCAGCTCTCATTTAGTAGTTTCTTCCTGTTTGTTTGTAGCTGGTATCTAAATAATTTTGATAAACCATTTATGTTTACATACGTTCAGAGAGTAGCATATAAACTACGGTTAACAAAAAAAAGCAAGAAAATTAATATGTGATTGAAAATAGTTGCGATAAAAACCCAACTAAATATCATGAGAAATAAATAAAAATAGATGAGATTTATCAATAAAAACTAAATATCATGAGAAAAAAACAGAAAAATGAGATTTCTATAAAAAAAACTAAATATCATAAGAAAGAAAAGGAAAATAGATAAGATTTCTAAAAACAAAAACTAAATATCATGAGAAAGAAATTAAAAATAGATGAGATTTATCAATAAAAACAAAATATCATTAGAAAGGAATTAAAAGTATGAGATTTATTTTAAAAAAAAACTAAATGTCATGTAGAAAGAATGAAAAATAGATGAGATTTATTTTAAAGGAAACTAAATATCATGTGAGAAAGAAATGAAAAATAGATGAGATTTCTAAAAACTAAATATCATAGAAAAGAAAATGAATTTCTAAAAAAACTAAATATCATGAGAAAGAAACGAAAAATAGATGAGATTTCTAAAAAAAAAACAAATATCATGAGAAAGAAATTGAAAGTAGATAAGATTCAGAATAAAAGTCAAAAACAGGTTTAACAATTAGATGACGAATTAGATCATAATTCTGAAATAAGAAAACATGGTGTAAGCAATAATTATTAGCACAAATGATAAATATTACAAAACATATTAACAATAAGAAGATAGAGAATTAGTATTAATAAAAGAAGATTAATATTATTAAAAGATAATAACAGACAAATATCTGTAATGTTCATAATTTCTAATGAGAAGTTACATTATTTTCTAGACCAAATTATCTCTCTAAATCTCAATCAGTAATCTATATTTATTTATTATTTCCCTACATTTTTCTTCTGAAATCTATCTTGTTTATGTTAGTATTAGTTTTGATGTAACTCACATACTAAAATAGTCTGCTGTTACTCTGATTACAGAGATTATTACCTGGCAGTTTGTAGACGTCAATACAAAATATGGAAACATTACTATGATGAACATATTCATTGAAATCTTGACAATATTTTTTCCCCGTTCAGTCCGGTTTTTTTTTTTACCACCGGGCGCATTTTTACTGCTATATATACTAAAGTAGCCACTATATTGGCTTTGCGTCATCTTAAAAGATACTGTGAGCCAGTACATCGGCTTATAAGGACGAAAGAGTTAAATCTATTTTTAATTGAGCCATTACCCGGTAGTGCAGCAAAGGGAGGAATCGTGTATTTTTAAAACGTTTAAGAACTCGAGCTTCACCATTCTTTTGAATGAGAGCTGCACAGAATTTGTTTAATGTAATTGCCAATTGGCTCTTTGTCTGCAATAAAGTGGGCACTACATTTTGATCTTACCAAAAGGACAACTGATAATATTAAACATGAATGATACAAGCAACAAAATTATAACATTTGAAAGTATACCCTTGCAGAATTGGTTTTGTTTTATCTAGATTTCTTGATCTAGTAGTTACTAATACTTAATGAATACAAGTTCGGGAATAATACAGCAGGTAACATTCTACTGGTCAACGTGTATTATGTACAATTCTGAAATTGTTGATTGCAATCAGTATTTCAGTATTGCAAGATAAAGTCTCAAGTTATAAATACTTCAAGATAAGGCTTCAAATGATCAATATTTTAGTATTGCAAGATTATGCCACAAATAAAATATATTTTAATATTGTAGAATAACGCTTCAAATCATCAACATTTCAATATTATAGGATGACGTTTCAGATAATCAATATTACAAGACCTCAATCAACATTTCAGTATTATATGATGATACTTTAAATAATCAGTACTTGAGTATTGCTGGACAAGGCTTCAAATAATCAATATTTCTATATTGCAAGATAACGCTTCAATCAATATTTCAGTATTGCATGATAAGACTTCAAATAATCAATATTTCTATATTGCAAGATAACGTTTCAATCAATATTTCAGTATTGCATGATAAGACTTCAAATAATAAATATTTCAATACTGTAGGATGATATTTCAAATAATATCAAAATTTCATATTTTACAGGGATATACCTAGCGCATAATCAGATCTTATTATTTCATCTTAATCATAAACAAGTTATATATTTTTTCGTAAATGGCGCAACGAGAAATTTCATCAAAAATAAAAGCACATTAATAGTGATAATAAAACCATAAAGAATAGAAATGAGAGATGACTACAATGACCACAGCAATCAGTAGGGATATAATATAGTGACATCGATTTCAAGAATTACTACCAAACAATCAAACACAAAATTTGTCTATATCCTGATCGTGTACCTCCCAATTGTCGCATCCATGTAGGTTTCTTTCTGAACGCGTTTTCTTCTTAACAGCGCTTATATCCTTGACTTCCAAGCGACAAGTACGTTTGGGCTTTTTAAAAAAACAAACAAAGGGACCAAAAGTTGACAAACAAGAATGTATTACTTCAATGTAATCTCAGAATATTGTTTACAAAGGGAGATTAATGGCTCCATTCTGTGAATCTAAAAACAGAGTTATTTTTTCATGAATTTGGCGGAAATCACAGATGGTCTGTTTGCTGCAGTCACGTGGTCCACTCTCAACACGTGAGCATACCTTGCCACAGTCAGCAAGAAAACTAGATTTAGCTGAAACCGTCATATTGAATGACTTAATAGAAATTATAATGATTGATTTGTCCCAAATTGTAAGTTAATAATTGAGTAATTTAACATAAAGTTATAGGTTAATGACTTGGAACAAATTAGAAGTCGTAGTAAATTATTCAGCACAAATTAGAAGTCACATTTTATGATCTAATCCATTTTAGAAGTCATTTGGGAATTGGTTCAAATTAGAAATAAATGATGCACATAATCTTCAAAATTATAATTCTGAACCTGTGAGATATGCGTGACTGCAGCAAAGTATGATCAGTGTCCCAGTAAGACCTTCTACTAAACTGTAGACATTTATATCCGAACTAGTAAATAATATACTTGGGTTTTTTTCTTTTCCTTGTCTTTCTTCAAGATATGTTATCAAACTTTCCAGAAATAATTTCAGATAATCATTGACTAAAATATGCAACTATATCGATAACTTTGTTTCAATTTATTGATATTATTTTTGAAATTATTGATAGCAAATTGATTACAATTCGTCCAATTTAGGCACAATAATTATTAAATAAAAACGAATATATATATATATATATAATGAAAATAAAATGATGAATTTTCAATATTAATTAATGACACAAAAGCAATAATTATTTACAAATAATAAAAAACAAGAAAATCATACACATTTGTTTAAAATTACTTGACCAAAATCTAGTAACTTTGTAGCATATTAATATTTTTTATTTAAATTTTACTGGTACTATTTTATTGATTTTTCAGAATTTAAAAAAAAAATGTTAAATCAAAGTTTAATAAAAGATCTGACTTGGACTGAAAGAATACAAATGAAACGAAATAAAAAAACACTATAATTTATACATTGAAACTGCTTAAGACATCTGATCCCAAATTTGATCAGACCAGAGTTTAGAGCGGGCCCAAATGACCTCACCTTCTTGCCAGGTCGCCAGTTCTCCTGGAAGTCCAGGCGGACCCTGGATGAAACCTGCAGGAAAATTTCCCGAGGCATCATAGCCAAGACCTCGCTCTCCTTTTGCTTCCCTGTAACATAATCATGACCTCATAATGTCGTCGACATATAAAAATGATGACCCAGCATAATGCTTCCAGATTTCTGCTTCAACCACCTTAGATTCTCGTCTTTACCAAATTAAATGACATATTCAAGAAAACTAGTTGTCAATATGTCATTATTACATTACGAATATAAATTATATTTCTCTTTATTATAAGTATGTCTGGACATATCACTTGTTATTCTCTCTACATTTATAAGTATGTCTGGACATATCACTTGTTATTCTCTCTGAAGTAATAAGTATGTCTGGACATATCACTTGTTACTTCTCTTATTAATAAGTATGTCTGGACATATCACTTGTTATTCTCTCTACATTTATAAGTATGTCTGGACATATCACTTGTTACTCTCTTTATTAATAAGTATGTCTGGACATATCACTTGTTATTCTCTCTGAAGTAATAAGTATGTCTGGACATATCACTTGTTATTCTCTCTTTATTAATAAGTATGTCTGGACATATCACTTGTTATTCTCTCTGAAGTAATAAGTATGTCTGGACATATCACTTGTTATTCTCTCTTTATTAATAAGTATGTCTGGACATATCACTTGTTATTCTCTTTATTTATAAGTATGTCTGGACATATCACTTGTTACTCTCTTTATTAATAAGTATGTCTGGACATATCACTTGTTACTCTCTTTATTAATAAGTATGTCTGGACATATCACTTGTTATTCTCTTTATTTATAAGTATGTCTGGACATATCACTTGTTACTCTCTTTATTAATAAGTATGTCTGGACATATCACTTGTTATTCTCTTTATTAATAAGTATGTCTAGACATATCACTTGTTATTCTCTCTTTATTAATAAGTATGTCTGGACATATCACTTGTTATTCTCTCTTATTATAAGTATGTCTAGACATATCACTTGTTATTCTCTCTACATTGATAAGTATGTCTGGACATATCACTTGTTATTCTCTCTACATTGATAAGTATGTCTAGACATATCACTTGTTATTCTCTCTACATTGATACGTATGTCTGGACATATCACTTGTTATTCTCTCTACATTGATAAGTATGTGTAGAAATATCACTTGTTATTCTCTTTACATTGATAAGTATGTCTGGACATATCACTTGATTCTCTCTTTATTAATAAGTATGTCTGGTCATATCACTTGTTATTCTCTCTTTATTAATAAGTATGTCTGGACATATCACTTGTTATTCTCTCTGAAGTAATAAGTATGTCTGGACATATCACTTGTTATTCTCTCTGAAGTAATAAGTATGTCTAGACATATCACTTGTTATTCATTCTTCCTCATTCTCTCTCCCACTCACTCTCGATTTCTTTATGTTATTATCCCCCTGTGTACTAGCGTACAGGCAAGTTTTACAAAATGTGAAAGTAATGTAAGTTGAACATTAGAACTGCTACATTAATTGTAATAAAATACATCAGAAAATCCTTGCAAATGTTCAGTAAACAACCTAAGAATACCTTTGCAGCTGTAAACTAAAATACACCAGAAAACCATTGCAAATATGCACTAAACAACTAAAAAACCATTGCAACAGTGCACTTAAATACATTATACCCTTGCAAATACGTACTAAAAACTAAGAAAACCTTTGCAACAGTGCACTGAAATACATTATAATACCCTTGCAAATACGTACTAAAAACTAGAAAACCTTGCAACAGTGCACTAAATACATTATAATACCCTTGCAAATACGTACTAAAAACTAAGAAAACCTTTGCAACAGTGCACTGAAATACATTATAATACCCTTGCAAATACGTACTAAAATCTAAGAAAACCTTTGCAACAGTGCACTGAAATACATTATAATACCCTTGCAAATATGTACTAAAACACATCAGAAAGCCCTTGCAAATATGTATTAAAACACATCAGAAAGCCCTTGCAAATATGTACAATAAATTACAAATAACAGCTAAGGTTGGTTTCAAAGAGGTTAAAAAAATTAAAAACGAGTTGGTTTCTGCATCAGCTTTTAGCGTATTAAAATCAAGCCTGATTCGTAAATAGTAAGTATAACAACCACATCTCTTCATTTGACAAACATGTGTGCATTCTGTGTATATCTGTATAGTGGATATCAATGGACAAATAGGGACGATATACTTATACATAGACGTACATACTCTATTGAACTGCATTGCTTACCACATATCTACTTGCTTTTGCAGCAATTTCTACAATTTTAATTTAACATTTTTAGTAAAGAAAGATGCACGTCCTTTAACCATTCTCTCGATAATTGTTTCTATCTCGCAACAAACTCATATTGTAATGTATACTGAGTTAGATAGTATACTTAGCCAGCATACTGGCTTTGCGTCATTTTAAAATATATCTCGAACCAGTATATCTGCTCATAATATTGAATGGGTTAATAAAAAATACAAGCATACCTTAGGATGTACAATAGAATAAAAATGCATTGAGAAGTTAGAACATGTTGATCTGTGAAAAAGTGTTATGACACAACATATACTATTGTTAGCTTGTTATTCTACGGATGTTAAGTTAAATCATTGGTTTATCAAGAACAAGAAACAAGCATCATGTATGCAAATTCAGAAATGCATGCTCACAGATTGATGAATGGCCACACCACTTGATGTACTTCTTTTTACAATTTACAATAATTTAATTATTTGTCTTTATTTTATAAATGAATTTGTTGATACTTGCGAATTATTCAGAGCACGAAGAAAATGCAAATTAAAAAAAAGATGGAAATGCTCAAGAAAATGCATTCGACGCTTGAATAAATTAAATGCAAAAATTGTCCTCGAAATAGAAATAAAAAACTCACTATGGGTCCGGTGGACCTGAGTAAGCCTGTCGACCCCCTTGGACCTGGTTTGCCGTTTAACACAGTCTCTCCTTTGGGCCCAGGTTCCCCTTGTGGACCCTGAATGCCAAAACGACCTGGTATACCAGGAAATCCCGGGGGGCCGATTTCTCCTCTAGACCCCTGTTAGTAAGGTAAGGTTTGACATATTCATGGTGAAAAATGCTGCATATGCTAGAAGCGAATGGGATCTGCACTCGATGCGGTTAGAAGCTTAAGAGGTTCCATGTACATTTCAGCAATAAGTTGAGAGTGTTGGGATAATGACAAGTTAGTTCAAAGAAGTCACATCTTAATGCAACCTTATACTTTCATGCTTGATTAGATTTCTATATGTGTCTGTCTATCACACGTTTGTATGCTCTAGTTGAACAATATGTATTTCTATATGTGTCTGTCTATCACACGTTTGTATGCTCTAGTTGAACAATATGTATTTTTATATGTGGCTGTCTATCATACGTTTGTATGCTCTAGTTGAACAATATGTATTTTTATATGTGTCTGTCTATCCCACGCTTGTATGCTCTAGTTGAACAATATGTATTTTTATATGTGTCTGTCTATCACACGTTTGTATGCTCTAGTTGAACAATATGTATTTTTATATGTGTCTGTCTATCATACGTTTGTATGCTCTAGTTGAACAATATGTATTTTTATATGTGTCTGTCTATCCCACGCTTGTATGCTCTAGTTGAACAATATGTATTTCTATATGTGTCTGTCTATCATACGTTTGTATGCTCTAGTTGAACAATATGTATTTTTATATGTGTCTGTCTATCCCACGTTTGTATGCTCTAGTTGAACAATATGTATTTCTATATGTGTCTGTCTATCCCACGTTTGTATGCTCTAGTTGAATAATATGTATTTCTATATGTGTCTGTCTATCCCACGCTTGTATGCTCTAGTTGAACAATATGTATTTTTATATGTGTCTGTCTGTCACATGTTTGTATGCTATAGTTGAACAATATGTATTTTTATATGTGTCTGTCTATCACACGCTTGTATGCTCTAGTTGAACAATATGTATTTTTATATGTGTCTGTCTATCACACGTTTGTATGCTCTAGTTGAACAATATGTATTTTTATATGTGTCTGTCTATCTCACGCTTGTATGCTCTAGTTGAACAATATGTATTTCTATATGTGTCTGTCTATCATACGTTTGTATGCTCTAGTTGAACAATATGTATTTTTATATGTGTCTGTCTATCTCACGCTTGTATGCTCTAGTTGAACAATATGTATTTCTATATGTGTCTGTCTATCTCACGCTTGTATGCTCTAGTTGAACAATATGTATTTTGATTTGCTAAAATTGAATTCTGAACTGTATGTTTCAGTGTTAGTTGCTGTGCATTTGTGTGAAAATGTGTGTGTTATTGTTAATATTATATGACCAGTTACAAGTGAACATGTGTGTGTGTGTGTGTGATTATGTATAATTGTGTATGTTAGTTCACGTGTGTGAATGAGTGTGTTCATGTATGTCTGTATATGTGTATAGTTTTGTGTAGGCGTGTTTGTGTACATGTTAGTGTAAGTATAATAGTGGGTGTACCTGCATGTATCTCTATGATATGTGTATATGGTGTCTGATGTGTAAAAATGATATCTGATCGGCGTCTCGTAGCCTTTCATTGCCCCATGTAACATAAGACTGTTCAGCTCAGTCGGAAAATCGGAAATTCCAGTTGATGTGGGCAAACTTCTATATATGTTTGATAGAACGCTTTAAGCATTAATGCAATGTTACACAATTTTAAGAGTATGTGATTATTTATTGATGAAAACTGTTAGCAATAATATATTCATTAGCGTTAAATTTAATTAGTGAAATAACATCGCTTTGCTATTGCATGTTGTATTGTTTTTACAATAACGTTGTTTTCATCTAGCAATACTGGATTTGTAAGGGTCACGTGACGAGAGTGGTCTGATTTCTTGAATTTTCACTAACCTTTAACGGCCTACAGAGAGCTTGGATGTAATCATATAATTTGTAGAAGTGTGAAGTGTGAAGAAATCTCACAGAACTAAGTCTCTGTATTTTAAGGGGATGAAGTCAGTTCATTGTTTCGTTGTCTCATTCTTTCCGAATGGATTTTTGTATTTATTTCTTTACTAGTTTTTAGTCACAGATTTTCATTTTAGGTCCGTTATGATGTTTTTTTCGTAGTATATATGTAGTGTGCTGTGAAGGAATTGAAATTCGTCACTTCTGTTGTATCCTTTGCTTGATAAAGGCCTTTTGGTCGACACGTTGTTATGTATTATTACTGTTTTTATAAAACTACAGTGTTTTATAGTTTTTACATGTTTCACAATTGCTACGTAGTTTTACTGCAGTCTTCTCTTATATTAATAATGAATTGTCCAGCGAGTCAATATAAATGACTCATTTTCCCCCACATTGTTGATTGAAACGTCCCTGAGTAGGGGACACGATTTCAAATCAAACTTTCTAATCTACCTGCCTACACTAAAACTTAATCGTCAACAATCTTGTACAAATTATGTAATATATGCATAGTTAATTACTGCGGTTTATTTTTTTATATCATGGTAATTTTTTTTTTAAGATGTTGATTTTATGAAAATTTGTTCTTTCTTTCTTAAAATAAAATTAAATAACATTTTATTAGTGAGTTGCAACTTGAGTGTTGCAATTATAGTTTTATACTTCCATGAGATTCTCTAACGTTTAGAAGCAACAGATCAAGTATTTAATTGTTGAATGAATCAGATTTCATCAATCGTTTAATTAAGATAATATAAATAAATAATTATGTCTCAACAATATAAAACGTCAAACATTGTGTTTTTAATATTATACCCATTTTTCTTTGTGTTACAGAAACTGTTGTGACAGAAATGACTTGGTTAGGTTTTCGTCGTTAATTAGTAGTCTCTTGCACTTATACAACCACTCATTTATAAATCTTGAGTTTCATATTTCAACACATTGACAGTGTCCACTATACCCTATATAGGTAGTCACTGATATATGGGCACGTCAGAAGATGAATGTGTCAATGTCTGGCAGGGAGTATCATCAGGAAGAAGGAAATGACTTGCTTGGATAGTCTTTACATCTAACCTTCTATGTGGAGATGGCACATGATCGATTGATTATATGTCAGATTGCCATAACACATGACCAAATCAAGAAAAGTAAGGGGAAAAAGTAAAGAAACCCTTTTTCATACCTCGAGGTCTATTTGGTAATATGGTATTAAGCCATAATTTGAATTGACAGTCGTCACACGTTGAATGATGTGGTCAACATTACGCCGGCCACCTTTACTTCTCAGTTTCTTTCCTGGTACACAATTGAGATTGGACAAATATTCAATGCCAAATGTGGAATTGAAACAGGGTTACGTACCAGAAAAGCGAGCTCACTAAGAACTACACTTCTGGGGCTCAAATCAAATCAAGAAGCATAACTTAATACCTGCGTTTTTATGGCGTCCATTTGAAGAATAAACTGGTCAATAATGATGGTAAACAAACCTTACCTTCGTGTTTATAACATTAGAGTGATCAGCATGTTAATACTCAGATTTTGAATTACAACACAATTAATAAATATGTACAAATAATGAGAAAGGATAAAGTACTTTAATGTGTTTATTAACGCTTCTCTGTCGTCAAAGTAAAAAAATAATTCTTTGAATAATGTGAGTTTGCGATTAAATGGAATGGATATTACCCATCCTGAAACAAAGACTTTACCAGAGGAATTACCATGATAAAACACTTTTCAATAATAAGCGCAATTCATATAATTGCAAGTGCAACCGTAGATGAACATTTCACAACTTATTGACAACTTGTGTCAATTTGCAAGTTTTTAAATATAACAAAAGTGATCAATATAAAATAAACGTAATAATCTTGATATAATAAATATGTAACATACGTGATAGATAAATAAACAATATAACAACTGTCATAAATTAATAATAAATATAGCAACCTTAATTTAACATAATTTAACATAAATTGTTATATTAACTTTTGCAAATCTCAGTAACTAAATGGGAGATGTTACTGTAGAATTTTGATAACAAACAGTGTAAAGAAAATTTTAGTTTAAACATGATTATATAAGAAAGATTGATTCGTTGTTCGTTTTAGTTCACTTTAAAATATGAAGTATTTGATCAAATATTTCAATATTTATAATTTATAACATGTTCATCAAAAGACAAGAATAACAATTAATGACTACAATGTCGTAAAAATGTTTACGCTTTATCTACAAAGATAATAAGTAGCATATTACAACATCTGTTATCTGTTACATCAAATGGTAAGTGAACGTCATATTTAAGAATAAATGAGAATCACTGTTTGTTGTTTGCAATATTGTTGATATATAAATTTGATGTTGATATATAAATTTGATGTTGATATATAAATTATAATAATAAATAAATAAATAAATTATAATAATCTAGACATCCATGTCAATGGTACTAAAATAAACCAAGTGAAAGAATTCAAATACTTAGGAAGCATATTCACAGAAGACGGAAAACTAGATAGAGATATAGAGGCTAGAGTACAAAAGCAAATGCTGTAACCTACCAGCTAGCCCCATTGTTAAGGCACCCAAAATTTCACAGGCAGCTAAGAAACAAATGATCAACAGCATTTTTATACCTACTTTGTGTTACCAGAGCCAAACATGGACATTGAGCAAAGCGCAGTCACAAAAAATAACTACATGTGAAATGCGTTGCCTGAGAAAAGTTACCAACAACACAAGAAAAGACAGAATCACCAACATCAGCATAGAAAGAAAGTTTTCACAAAACCGTGCTTGAATTATATAGATAAACAAAGAATGAAGTGGTTTGGCCACTTAATAAGAATGCATCCAAACTCCACAGTATACAGAGTCTTCTACAACAGAACATCGGGAAAGAAGGCAAGAGGAAGACCACGGAAAAGATGGTTAGATGGCGTGGCAGCATCCTGTGAAAGAGCAAAGATAACAATCACACAAGCCACCAGAACAGCGCAAGACAAAAACAGAAAACCACGACACTGGGCAACAACCCGGTAGCAGTGTGACGACAAAAGAAGAAGAAGATATAAATTTGATGTTGGTATATAAATTTGACGCTGTTATTTAAATTTGATGTTGATATATAAACTTGTTGTTGATTTTTAAATTTGATGTTGATTTAAAAACAGACCAAAATATGTGACGTCCCGTAGTCTTTTTAAAAAAATAGATCTTTGTGTATCTTTGTCTGTCCCTTCACATGTACGAATCCCAGTATGTAGGAGGTACTAGGGCCAATTTCTGTTCTCACTTATGGACGATGAATGTGGGAATGAACACACAAATCTCTGTGTCCGATGTCCGATTCGATAAACAACCGGTCTATGCACTTCACTTATCCAACCTTCATCTATAAATAAAATATGAAAAATAGATGTACCATAAAAGAAACTTGTGATCGAAACGTCGAACTAGTCCTTTCTTGTACCTTTGTAAATTATCTTATGTGGCGTTGTGATATTTTGTTTGTGTGCAATTAACAAAGTGTTTGTTTTTTGGTTTTTTAACCCTTTCATACCTCGTGGTATATAGGTCAATACAGTGTTAGGCCTGTATTTTCATTGACCGTCGGCACACGATGGGTGATGTAGTCAGCATCACGCCGGCCGCATTTACTTTCCCAGAGCATGTCTGGTACCCAGTTGAGGCTGGGTCGACCTGAAGCCGTCTTGGTCAGGAAAAATTCCACGCGCATTGCGGAGCTGAACCCAGACCACCAGCCTTGCGAAGCGAGTTCACTAACAACTACGCTACAGCGGCTCTCGATTAACAAAAGTATTTGATACGATTTGAACGTCATATCTTTCTTACTATCCCATGGACACTTTTTATTGGTATAATAAACTCAAGGATTATAAAGTAGTTTTTAGTTGACATATGAGTGTAATAATACCAAGATTAAAAAAGTAGTTTTTAGTCGACATTTGAGTGTAATAATACCAAAATAAAAAAGTAGTTTTTAGTTGACATTTGAGTGTAATAATACCAAGATTAAAAAAGTAGTTTTTAGTCGACATTTGAGTGTAATAATACCAAGATTAAAAAAGTAGTTTTTAGTCGACATTTGAGTGTAATAATACCAAGATTAAAAAAGTAGTTTTTAGTTGACATTTGAGTGTAATAATACCAAGATTAAAAAGTAGTTTTAGTTGACATTTGAGTGTAATAATACCAAGATTACAATGAATATGGATGCAGACGAAAACATGTAACACTTGAATGAAGTATTGTACTCACCGGTGGGCCCTGTATTCCATCTCTACCTGGTGGTCCTTGGGGTCCTGGTGGACCAGGTTGACCAGCTGGACCCTGAAAAATTATAACGTCAATATTTTACCACAAAACAGTCAGCTACACGTCCATCAAACAAAAAATTAATGAGTGCAATCTCTCTATATGAGACAGTCGCTATCTTTTTTACTTCTCTGTTTATATCGACATTGATGAAGAAATGGAAAATATGGATGCTCTTATCGTTAGTTATATATACAATAATTATTTATATATACAATCGTTAGTTACATATAAAATGAAATCTCGCTAGTATATTTTTTTGACTGCTAGTCTACGCACACTAAAATCATATTTTAACGTGTTAGTTTTGTAGACTAACATTTGTTATAAAATGTTACATGCAAAATCTTATCATAACTTTCACATGTTAAGTCGCCCGAGTGGTTACCGGGGCCCAAATGTGGGGTGTAAAGAATAGAGCCGCTGTTACCTGCCACGCATGTCGTAAGAGGCGACTAAGGAGGTCTGGATTAGATCGGATGCATGTGTCCGCTAGGGAATGCTAACCCGAAACAAATGCTTGCAGAAAACGGATGCACCGGGCCATAAGACGCATAACATGGTGCAACTACCCCTCACAATGAGGAATGGGATAAAGGATTCTACGGTTGCCAATCTGCCTCGGAGATTTAGCCACGCAGTAAGAATGTCAGAACTACCGTCACGAGGGTGGCCAAAACTTACTGCGGGAAGAGGTCAGCACAAACGGGGAAGCAGAAATCATAGGAATTATATCCTACAGAACTGCCCCAGTATGCAAACTTGAGAAGAAAGAGGTGGCCCACTTACACTAGCGTCCAAGACAAACTGTATGGCGTGGCTGATAATCTGAGGCAGATGGCTGCCTTTATTAAAGAATCTGAAATCCTAATCTAGTGAGAACGAAGAAGAAGAAATGTTAAATACCCAACCACCATTTCATAAAACAGCTCTTTCCGAAAAATTCACTTGCTGTAATTTTAAAAGAATTATAGTTTAACATTTTGGCTGGTGAGACGGCACTCGTAAAGTTTGCTGTTATGTTGCTTGTCGTACTCTAGGAGTTGAGCAACGACAACGTGAAAAGTTCTAAACGAGAAAACTGACTGAAATAATAAACATTTCTTCCCAATTTGAATTTGTATTCAGATATTTTAAATATTGATTGTAGATATAGCGACCATCTTAGTTAACAAGTTTACAACATCGTCATCAACATTAAACCTACTTATAACATTGCACTGTGTCAATTGCACTCTGCTTAACCTAGTAAGTCAGAAAGTCAGTAAAATAAATGATTAACATCATCATAGACGTGTAGGTGTGTTGTTTCACCATCACTTACTGCACCTGTATTGACGCAGAATTATCGATGTGTGTAATTGACATGTGCGCAATTGTCATGGAACCAGAAAATTAGTAGCAAGGTCGCAAAGTGACACTTCAGTAAAATTACGTCTACTCACCATTTCACCTTTTGAAGCATTAACACCATCAAACCCTGGTAAACCTACTGGTCCAATATCACCTTTTGGACCCGCTTGTCCTGGTTCACCTGGTTCTCCCTGAAGAAATATACATTTCAAAAATGATACAATTATCACACGAACAACTATCAGCTATAAAAATGATACAATTATCACACGAACAACTATCAGCTATAAAAATGATACAATTATCACACGAACAACTATCAGCTAACTTGAACAATTGTTTCATTATTTAAAATAAAGAGCTTATTATACTATGTTTGATTTCACCAAGTCATGTAAATCTATACTGATTTTCACTATTTCTTTGCAAATACTTTGTTTCTCAGTTATCAGTATGACACAGTCTGTTTCGATTTCTTTCTCTATTTTCCTTTAGAGTGAGAATTCCTAGAGTTAAGTGGTTAACCTGCTGCATTGCGTTTCAAAAGTATTTTGTTCGACTTGTATTTAATAGGGTAGACTTTGGAATCTAAATACTGACAATTGAAGCATGTATATCTTGGGGATTGAATCAAACGCTCTGCTCCCACTCCACATATAATATCTGAGTGGAACCGACAGACACAGTAAAATAAATATCAAACATTCATGATGCTAACTAATAATAAAATTAGAAATGAAGAAATCAGAAGAAGACTGGATGCAAAATCAGTCATGCAATTCATAAAAGAACAACAGATTAAATGGTTTGGACACCTGACAAGAACGCCCTGGTATCGCCTACCACAGAGAGCCACATAGAAAACGTATTACGAGTACAAAGCAAGAGGAAGACCACGCAAAAGATGGAGCGACGGCATTAAAAACAGCCTTACGAAAATGAATATCAGCTTACAAAGTGCCTTAAAATAAGCACATACAAGATCACCCCCACACACAATTCTATAAAGAAGTTAATGGTGGCAGAGTAGAAGAATAACTTATTAACACCAAATAATAGTAATAAACACATTATTAACACATATGACACCATATTCTGTTATGCCATTGTGATGTAGTATGCACAGTGCTGTTCTACTATTTATTTTACAACTACACCACGGATAGCACCTATAAGAGCACAATAAATCGATGGACAATTTTGTTTAGTTAGTTTTATAAAGATGAAGTGTCTACGGAGAATGCTGGTAGTATCAAGAAGAGATTGGTTAAGAAATGAAGATATCAGGACAAAAGTTGGTACAATATCAGTACTAAACTTCATCAAGAAGCAATCAAATTAAACGGTCGACCACATAAGCAGCTTAGTAACAGAGAGTGCAACTCAAAGGGCAATGTTACTCCAATACAGTTGATACAAAGCAAAAGGCCGTCTGCGCAAAAGATGGACTCAGAAATAACAGAGGCGATGAAAGACACTATTTATGAAGCGCACATAAGAGTCGAGAGGAGAGTCTGGCCTAATAGGTTAGAGCGTGGCTCCCATACGGAAGACACTTGTTCAATTCATGGTAAGGCCAGGGAGTGTGTTATTGTTGTGGGCATGAATGAAAAATTCTAACCTGGACAGCTTCGCAGCGACTGCACTAACCATGCAGCCATTAAATTTCTCAGGCTCTCGTCTCACCGGCCCTACACTGCCCTAAAAGGCAGTACTACAAGCAGTAATACTTGTGCTTATGTCATACAGACCCGCACGGTGTCTTTTCCAAAAGCCACGTTCGTTGTTGAAGACAGTTTCACATGCGAGTCCCGTAATATTATCTATGCCATTATCTGCAAGCGGTGCAACAAGGCCTATATTGGGAAACCGGCAGGAGACTCAGTGACCGATTCGCCCAACACTTGCGCGATATACGCCAATGCTCTGTGACCCCTGTAGCTACCCATTTCAATGATACTGGCCATTCAGGAGCTTGCGATGTCCAGGTCACAGCCATCCGATCATGTTCCTCTGATGATCGTAGTCGATTTGCTCTGGAGAATCGGTTGATTTCTTTGTATGGTACCTTGCGACCACGCGGCTCAACGTATTACATTCGTATGCTTCTTAGTACTTTCTCTTCTTATGCTTTGTACTCTATATGGGTATATGTTGCATGTATTCAAGTTATATATTTACTAGATGTTTCATTGTTTCTTTTCCGTTCTATTTCTAGTTTTATGTGTTTTTGTGTTACATTTATTTCGTTATTCGTTTTATTCCAGCTTTTCCTTAGATACGTTTGTATTTGGTCGTCCATTTGTGTTTCATTTTAATTTGTCACTCCTGTTTGTTCGTTTGCTTGATAAAGGCCTTGTTGGTCGAAACGTTGCTGTTTATCGTCACTGTTTCTGTTTTTGTAAAACTATAGTACTTTGTTTGTACGTGTTTCACTATTACAAGCAGTCACGACAGTTTTTGTCTTTGGGTGGGTTTTTTTAACACAAAATCCGTTCTAGAACTCTCTTCTTACCATGATACTATATTGCAAAATAGGATTAGATAAAAGAAAAAAGAAGAAGTTTAAAAAAAAAAGGCTGAGAGATGAAGAAGATAATGAACAAATTGAAATGTAGTTCTCAAATTTTCATCCTTGCAGGGAGCCGATGATCTGGTATGATAAACCGGCTATTATCAAACACAGCTTATCATAATTGACATTTCTACTGTAATGTCATATGCCGATTCGACTACAAAGCAGATACTTCATACAGTTATCAAGTTATGGAAAGACAGTGGAAGTGGAAAATTATGACGCACTCTAGTAGGTGGCTAATGGTGGAGTTAATTTCAGGGTTATCACTCAGGATGTCAAAGGTCATCAATTGACCCAGTACTTTCATTGCCTTGTATTGTGTTGAGACAAGGGTTCCTAAACGTTTGAGGCCAGTACTCCTGTGTGACTGGAGAACACAGCTGATGGGGGAAATTTAGGATAATTGAGACTTTAGTTTAGGTATTAGAGACAAGTTAAACCTCTCAAAAAAAGTATGCGAAATATGAATTCGGTTAATATCATATTTGTTATGTTACATTTGGTATATAGCATATGTTTGTGCAAACACTGTTCTATCGAATCTGACCTGATTATTCCCTGTTCAACAGTCGACAATGTTAATGAAAGATCCGACTTAGTGAAGCTCTTTTTAGATAGCTAGCTGGCTGTATTATTACAAATTGTCGTCTGTAGAGCTAGGTAATGAGTGCCATAAGAAATAACAGTGTGTGGTTCGAATCCTGAGTTTCTCTTTGTTTTTTTCCGAAAGTCCTAATATTTCTTCATGGTCTATTTATTGATCATATTCATCGACTTCTGTGCTTTGCTTTTTGGTTCTTAAACCTCCTCATTATCTTCTTACATTTGGTATAATACAAACTAATACACAATAGTTAAAATAACGCGCAAGTACTTTACATGAGTATTTTGTAACTGAACCTTGTTATACATTGTTGTGTTGTTGTAATATAACTAGTTGTATACATATTTTATTATAAACTAGTTATGTCTCTACTGGAGGAGAGTCTGGCTGAATTGATTAGAGCGTGGCTCCCATCAGGAGACCGTGTTCAAATCACGGTAAGGCCAAGCATTTTCTTTATTTTGTGGCATCAATGAAAATCCTAACCTGAACCTTTCTGGCTACTGCACTAGCCATGCAGCATAAAGGCTCTCGTCCCCTTCCTACAACGCCCTAAAAAGGGTACTGCAGAAGTAACGGCAGTTTTTTGTTTCTATTTATAAATATAAAACACTGTTATGATCTGACATTTTTGTGTTCAAATGTATTTCTTAACAATAATATATAATAGATCTAGTTCTGGACTTCATAGAAGCATACAATATAGTGCCCTGGGACTATAGCTTTAGAAGAACTCTAAGCTCGCCTGCCCATCGTGTTCGTAGCACGTTGGACGACGGGTGACAAGTCATCTGTGAGTGCGGTTCAATTCCACGGGCTGGCAGAAAAGTCACAGGTTCTCCAGATTTACGGTGTTCGTGACCCCGAGCCGAAGAGCTGAAAACTCAAGTGCTTCTGGATCGGGAAAAGAAAAGAACTCTAAGCTCAACCAACCCACTTCAATAATTATATTGGTAGAGCTTCAATGGAACATCAGAATGGTAGGAAGAAAGCAGCACAACAGACGCATGAGAACGTCCATCTATCAAAATTGAACTGGTACGGTCAGTCGCTGAATGTTGTTGGAGATATTACGAGGGATTAGAGACATGTCCGAAGTGCAATGAAGATAATCCATACTGAAAATGAAAATTGGTGTGCCAGAGGAATATATGCATTCCAAAATGGAGTTAATTGAAGCAAGTTTGAGAACCCTTGCAATGTGGTAATGTGATAATTTCATGCATATACTGGGCTGCTAAGAATGCTGGGAACATAGTATTTTATCCGGGGCGTAGCAAGTGTTTATGGAAAAAGGGGGAAGACTGCAGTAAAACTTGGTAAAGTAGCGAAACACGTACAAACAAAGTACTACAGTTTTACAAAATACTGAAACAGTGACGATAAACAGCAACGTTTCGACCAAAAGGCCTTTATCAAGCAAACAACACAACAGTAGTGACGAATTTCACAGAACACTTACAAATGGACGATAATGGAAACATTCAAATGTATCTAATGAAAATCAAGTGTTTATGTCGCTCTGATCAACGATAAAAGTGCTACAAATTGCATCCCTTTTTTTATTATTCTACTGCATTTTTATATTGATACTCAGACTGGTTAATAGTTATATTGATACTCAGACTGGTTAATGGTTATATTGATACTCAGACTGGTTAATGGTTATATTGATACTCAGACTGGTTAATGGTTATATTGATACTCAGACTGGTTAATGGTTATATTGATACTCAGACTGGTTAATGGTTATATTGATACTCAGACTGGTTAATAGTTATATTGATACTCAGACTGGTTAATAGTTATATTGATACTCAGACTGGTTAATGGTTATATTGATACTCAGACTGGTTAATGGTTATATTGATACTCAGACTGGTTATGATATTGAAAGATTAATGTTATATTGATACTCAGACTGGTTAATGGTTATATTGATACTCAGACTGGTTAATAGTTATATTGATACTCAGACTGGTTAATGGTTATATTGATACTCAGACTGGTTAATGGTTATATTGATACTCAGACTGGTTAATGGTTATATTGATACTCAGACTGGTTAATGGTTATATTGATACTCAGACTGGTTAATGGTTATATTGATACTCAGACTGGTTAATAGTTATATTGATACTCAGACTGGTTAATGGTTATATTGATACTCAGACTGGTTAATAGTTATATTGATACTCAGACTGGTTAATGGTTATATTGATACTCAGACTGGTTAATGGTTATATTAGGTATTCAGACTGGTTAATAGTTATATTGATACTCAGACATAGTTGACAATGTTATCAATGTAGTACTTCAGCTGGTTAATAAAATGCATCACTACAATCAAAATGGTAGATGGTACTAATACAAACACGTTTACAAACGTCGTTCTAAAAATGAATGTTTGATCGTGCCAAGTGTTGAAGATATCGTAGTTTCTCTGTAAACTGCAACACATAGTACTAAACTCCCTCGTTAAACAAAAATAATATAACACTTTCCTAATAATACAAAAAAATAATCAATTTTTTTCCATATAACTAAAATTATTTTATATAACTGGTAGTTTCATATTTTATGTAGACTTTTAAAAGCTTATGTTGCTTTGACAATTCGAAGGATACTTTCATTTTTAACTTTCCAGTGCAATCAACATTACTACCTAAATATTTGAATTGCTCTGTTATTGTTATCATTTTAGATTCCAGGGTGATGTCTGCATTACTTGTCATGTGTGTCTTCATTACATTTGTCGTTTATCTGCAGTCCAACTTGTAATGCTATAGATGACAAGTTGTCTGTTTTCTTTGCATATCTTGGTTGTTTTTACTTGACAAGGCAATATCATCTGCAAAATCCAAATCTTCCAGTTGATTATTTCCTACCCAATCGATGACAGTTTCGCACCTGCAACATGTTCTCATTACGCAGTCAAACAATACAAGAGTTATAAATACAACCTTGCTTTACTCAGCTTCAACAAAAACAGCCGCTTTGGACATTGTCTGCAACTCAAACTGTGAACATTATATGGCTTTTGATAAGTTTATGGCTTAGTGGTATTAATAGCATCTCAAATTACTCTACATTAGTTTCCGTGGAGACATGTGGCAACTTTTCTGTTTAAATTATGCATTTATAAAATCAAGTGGTTTGTTGCTTTCTCAGTATTTTCTCTAAGATAGTCTTAGTGGAACTATTTGGTCTGCAACAATTTTATCTAAGATTAGTCTTAGTGGAACTATTTGATCTGCAGCAATTTTATCTAAGATTAGTCTTAGTGGAACTATTTGGTCTGCAGCAATTTTATCTAAGATTAGTCTTAGTGGAACTATTTGGTCTGCAGCAATTTTATCTAAGATTAGTCTTAGTGGAACTATTTGATCTGCAACAATTTTATCTAAGATTAGTCTTAGTGGAACTATTTGATCTGCAACAATTTTATCTAAGATTAGTCTTAGTGGAACTATTTGATCTGCACAATTTTATCTAAGATTAGTCTTAGTGGAACTATTTGATCTGCAACAATTTTATCTAAGAGTAGTCTTAGTGGAACTATTTGATCTGCAGCAATTTTATCTAAGATTAGTCTTAGTGGAACTATTTGATCTGCAGCAATCATACATTTTTTCCCCGCTGTTTATGTTATATTATAATTATTTTTACACTTTTTGATAAACACAATTATATTTGCCCCTCTTCCTTCTTCTTCTTTGTGTTCGTTCTTTACGACCAATTGTAATCACTCTTTGTGATATGTTTGATTTTTTCCAAGAAAGTGTATTCGTTCCACATTGGTTTGGTAGGCCCCTAAACGCAAGACTTCTACACGCTTAGGACACATGCATCCGATTCCAGCGAAACCTTCTTAGCCGTCTCTTACGACATGCGTGGCAGGTAACAATGGTTCTGTTCTTTACACCCAAAATTTGGGCCCCGGTAACCACTCGAGCGGTTTTTTGCCCTAATATGGCTCCTCTGACTAATTTTGCGTGAAGATTTGCTTTCTTTAACAGCACTGTCTCTCGCCATTCAGTCGAGCTATAGTCTGAATTAATTAAGAGGTACTTGTAATTTAGGCACCCAAGTAATAGATAAGGGTTGCCTTTAGTCCAACATGTACCCTGTGCACGTCAACATTTGTTGGCTAAAGCTGACATCAAATCCAGGGATTTATATTGCCATAGATCATTAGCTCCGCGTGTTATTAACTATGCTCTCGGTGACCCCCAAACATACAATTTTATATAAATCCCAATTGCACGCTATAAATAAAAATATCGTCTCAAATGTTAAGAACCGTTGTACTCAAATATTTCTTCTCTCTCATACATAGTCTTTTATCAAATGTTTATTTTTGTAACGTCTTTGGTATCCGTATAGTGTTCCAATTGTGTATATTTATCTACTCTTCCATTTCATTTTGACGGTTTGCACGCCATGGCTGAATGATGCAATCTCTGTTGATGTAAAGATGAACTTGAAATAATCTCGATGAATGATTCTCAAGTTCATACTAGTACTAACTGGTGATTTCCTTGTTGTATTGGTCAGATGGTTCTCACGAGCACACGTGTTGTTTATGAGTGAGTAACAGGCATTCAACAGGTGCACGCCCTTATTATATGTATATATGTAAGGCTGTGATTTTGCTAATTATGTTGACGATTTACTCATTATAAAACTAGGTTAATCTTGACGTTTGTTGCTTGAATAACTCGCTAGAATGTTTATGTACTATTGCGTTCCAAAGTTAGTTTCGTAACTCCTAGTTACATTTATCTATGTAACTTATCAACGTGTAAGCAAAGTTAGTTTCGTAGCTGTCGTTACTTTCATGTATATAAAACATCCACGTAGAAAAAACTGTTTCTTATCTTCTGAAGAATGTAGAGAATCTACAAAAAATGTACGGAGTGCTATTGTATTGTGTTCCTCTCCTACCGTTACATAGGGCAAGCAAGCAATTTCTCCAAACCACTCTATCCTAAGCAACTTGTTTGATTTCTTAAATGAGTTCAATATTTCTCGTCATCTCTAAGTCAAGTTCTTAATAACGCTTACCTATGGTGCCCATTCTTTGTTAATAACGCTTACCTATGGTGCCCCTTCTTTGTTTATAACCTACCTATGTGCCCTTCTTTGTTTATAACGCTTACCTATGGTGCCCATTCTTTGTTAATAACGCTTACCTATGGTGCCCATTCTTTCTTGAACCCTTTGCCTCCCATCTAAAGGTCTGCAATGTGACTATGTGATTATTTATTTTTACAGTATGCCCAATATATCTTCATCTTCTCTTTCTTATAACAGTTATTACTGCGATGTTCTATAAAACCGGTTACATGACCAGTAAGTTTCGATAAGAACTATACAGTATGTCTTTCAGAGTTTGTCAACCGTTTAAAATCTCACCCAATATATTTTTCTCACTCCGGTCTCTTATTTTCTATCTAGCAATAGTAACAAGAACCGATATAATCTTCTATGTGATGAAGCCTGTTTACTAGATGGGAATCAATCTAGCCTTGGCGGTTTTAAGAGAATCACAACAACGTCCCCTCTCGTGACGAAGAATGCCAAGCTCGTGTCATTCATCACATCGAGCCAAGCCGTCTTGGATTTGAAAGCAAGCTTCGGACACTTTGCACATCAGAGAGATTTTCCAGGTGATTCATCTACCTGGAGTACACATTCTAATGCCTGACGCAGGGATAAGAGCTCTAACTCATTGTGGAATTAAAAATAGTAACACGTACTCTGGTATCTCTCTCCCCTCCTCTCTCTCTCTCTGAGTCTACTACCATGTGTTATCACTATACTATGAATATTCATGTACAAGTTATATGTTTGTTATAGTAATGAAACAAGTTAAATTAGAAATATGATACAAAGAAATCAAGCTTGGATGGGTGGGTCATATCTTTGTACTCATTTGAAAACTGCCGCCAATGACTGTTCCTAGCTCGCTCTAAAGAGATATAATACTAAATCACATTGCTTTTTATGACTTGTTGTTTCGAATAGGGTAGATAGCTTGAATGGAGGCTTTACAGAGGAAACACCTTTACAAAAGAAAAACAGTATGCGTCTATTCTCTTTCTGTTTTATACAATTTGATTATTAGAATAGAGAATATATCCAGCACAGGGTAGAACAGGAGCGACAAAGTAACGAATGTTCATTTCGAGTTCTGAATTTGGAGAGGAATAAATATACCTGGCACGTGTGTCACCGGTACACACGAGGGAAGTACATAAAAGTAACGCTGCTACCTACAAGACGTGTCGTAAGAGGAGACTGAGGTAAGATTGGGCAGGGTCTGGATGCTCATCCGGTAGAAACATTTTAGCTACAAAATAAAACCAACAAGAAACAAATCACGCAAGGAAATGAATACATGTGAGCTGGAAGGAGATAGCAAAAAGATGGACAGACTTAGCACTAGTTGGATTACCCATAGCCTATACCCTACCCTGGGTTAAAAGTTGCAACAGAGTATAGAGAAATGTATACTAACCTATCAGCATGTCGTAAGATACATGAGAAGGGTTAGATGAGGTAATGAAGAGGTTGCTCAGATAGAATTAAAGACATGAGAAGGGTTGCAGATGAGGTAGTAGAAGAGGTTGTCTATGCAGATATGAATGTTAAAGACATGAGAGAAGGGTTGCAGATGACGGTAGTAATGTTAATGGAAACTGAAGAGGGTTGTCGATGCAGATATGAATGTTAAAGACAACTAATGTGGGTTGTATATTTGTCTAATGATGTAGTAATCTAAAAATCAACTGAAGATGGTTATCTATGAGGGCTAACCACGTTAATGACAACTGATAAGTGTTGCCTATAATGATAAGAATGTGAGAAACTGATATGGGTTGCCAATGTGCTTAGTAATGTTATCATGCAAACAAAAATGATTGAAGTAGCATTAATTGTAAGTCAACATGCATGATTTAGTTCTTGATTCCACCCGAGTGGTTACCGGGGCCAAAATTTGGGGTGTAAAGAATAGAACCACTGTTACCTGCCACGCATGTCGTAAGATGCGACTAAGGAGGTTTGGCTGAAATCGGATGCATGTGTCCTAAAAGTGTAGAAGTCTAAGCGTTTAGGGGTCTACTAAACCAATGTGCAACGTTTACACATTCTTTGCAAAGATCAAAAATATCACAAAGAGTGATTAAAATTGGTCGTAAAGAACGAACACAAAGCAGAAGTTCTTGATTCATGCAAGGACTCCAGTTTCAGAAATGTTATCATTGCTTCTACCAGAATATTATATGCATCGTAGATTAATTAACATAGATCAGCATTTTTTTTTCTTTTGCTATAAATTCATGAGCAATCAATGCGCCTACAACGGTGCCTCAGCCTGGTTCTTGTTTTCCTTATCGACAGTTTGCTCGCCATTCATGCGACCCTTGTTCTGACTTCATAGGTACTTGTAATTTAAATCTTCAAGTAAAACATCAGGGTTCTTTGTAGTCCAACAGTGTACGATGTACATCCCAGAAATTATTTTCCTCACGCTGACCTCGAACCACGGAATGTTTTTGGTGAAACATGTAATAACAAAGTACTGTAGTTTTACAAAATACAAAAACAATGACAATACACATCAACGTATGGACAAAAAGTTCTTTATCAAACAAACGATACAACAGGAGTGACGAATTTCACAGCACACTACTTATAGACTACGACAGAGATTCCAACGATCCTAAAGTGAAAATCTGCATGGAATATTTTCGCGAGGCTTAATTAACTTTGCTAGTAGATCCCTCAATATCATTGAGAACTAGGTAAAATTTTGCCCCTCGTCGATCTTCTTCTCTTTTCTCATCCCTATTTCGAAAATGAAATGTTTCTGTCCATAATTGACATAATTACATAACATAACACTTATTATCAATCAATAATTAAAGATTACTTTGAGCTGTATTATTTTGGTTTCCCATTTCCCAGCATCCAATCCAGCAGGTAGTCCGGGGGGCCCCCTATCGCCCTGTTTGACAAATAAACACACAAGCATGCATTGTATTATAATTATTGAGGACAAAATAAGCAGGCATGAAATAATTAAAATAATGATAAATATGCAAAAATGATTAATTTTGCGATACATATTATTCAAGAAGCAAACAGTAAATAACAAGGCAGTTAGTTAATGCTACATTCAATTTCTCATTACATTCAGTTTTTTGTTAATTATAAATCGGACGAATAAATCGATAATGTAGCAATATCTCATCAATCAAAGACATATTAATTAAAAGAAGAAAAAAAGGGCACAAATTATTAATGTTGTTTTTAAAGTAGATTTGTATTTGTTCGTGACATCTGTCATGACAAATCATCACAGTTATCGCCGGACAGAATTTCCAATCTTGTTTTTTTTAATACCGCAATTATAGTTAATTGTTTGTTTTGATATTAATCATTTTTTATTTGTGTGTGTGTGTGTGCTAATGAAGAGTTTTGCTGAATCCATATTAAGTGGCTCTATTCCCGCTTTCCATTCCTCGGTTCACTGACTCGTGGGGCCATCGGAATATTCTTCCAGAGATCCCTGATCTCAGTGTAGATGAGATCGAGTTGATAGTCCTATCGGAGACGGACGATAAAACGTAGGTCCCATGTTCAAGTTGAGCACGTATAAGAAACATTGTCAGTTCAAAATCGAGAAGAGCAGGCTGGAGAGTCGCTGCCGGATCAAAATTAATTAGAAAGATTTTTTTTTTAAATTTCTCCAAAATGTTCACTATCTTCTAAATTACATCGACGAACCTCGCATACATAGCTCTACATAGTGCTACATAGTTCTGCACTGCCGCTGAGATATTCTGTGTAAAAATAAGATCGGAGCACACATGGTTACTCACAGGAGTGCAGTGATGATGGTCCTATCAACCAATCAATCAAACTATTTTTGTTTCACCTCAAGACGTATTTACTTTGTAATGTATACTAAATTATCCAGTGTACTGGCTTTTCGTCGTCTTGAAACAAAATTACATTGTGCCAGTATATCAGCCCGGTAGATCGACTGAGTTAATGACAATACTAATTGATCAAAGACTCGTTAACTGATATAGTATTCACACAATATAACAAGTTCGAATTAGAATTCAGTGAGACGTTGACAAATTAGTTTGTATGATTAGCTCATGCAGATGAATGCGATTATACATGCGTTAATATTGGATATATTTGGTGTGTCAGACCTTCAGTAGAATTACTTGTTGTCGAGTTGTCTGTTCCTGAAAGAGGCAATGCAGACATCAATGGTAGCTTTATAATATGTTATTAACTGTACAGATTTCATCACATAAGTAACGAAAATATAACAGGTCTAATAGTTTATTCTTCAAACGCTCCATATCGATCACTTGTTAACCACTCTGTGTGATTTGTATGTGACCTGAGCCTAAAAGTTATTATATGTTGTGCCAGCTATGCACCTTCAAGTAGGTCAGCACATCCGATTTCTGCGGTGCTTTTTATTTACTAGGGGTAGCTTCCCTAGGTCCTATATCAGTCGTCTCTTACGACATGCCTTGTAGGTCACAGTGGTACTATTTCTTACTTTCCTTGCGGGCCCCAGCACTACATGGGCGAAGCCTAACTGCAAAAGCAAGAGAATATCTACTTATTTCTAGCCTGTGACGCACCTGATTAGCAACAATTCACATCATTCTTTTCTGTTCTTGTCCATTCTCTGTATTGTGTTCCAGCTATGTTTCATTTTATTTCAGTTTCAGTTCTACTGTTCTCCTTCATGTCGTTTTGCGTATTTCACGTTTTTGTTTACCCTCTAGTATCAATCACAGTGACATTTTTGTGACATAGTTATTCTTCATGTGTGTCAGATATTCAATCCATTTCCATTGTTTCTTGTGTATGATGGTGTTCACGTTCTCAAGCTGATACGGTGCAAGCATTTCTTGGTTAGAGAGAGGTTTTGGCCAGAACACAGGTAAGAACGTTCCCAGATAAGTTGTATGGAAGGTTGAAAAGTGTGGACATATCTTGTTCTGTCATTCTCCAGAATTCTGATCTGTATAACAAAGTTGGTTGCCCACAGCTGCGGTATTTAGAAATCTTGATTCTGAATATATCTACCTGCACACTCGCAGAAGTAATGATATACCTGCCTGATTCATTACAAAAGTAATGATAAACCTGCCTGATTCATTACAAAAGTAATGATAAAGCTGCCTGATTCATTATAAAAGTAATGGTGATATACTTGCCTTGTTCATTACAAAAGTAATGGTATACCTGCCTGGTTCATTGCAAAAGAAAGGATATCTGTACCCGTACAATTACAAAAGAAACAAGTATTGTTTTAAATGAAGGTACCTCTTTTCGTTCCATGCGACAATTTATGGAACACGGCTTTAGATATGTATATTTTAATGCCCATCGGCACACGATGCGTGATGTTGTTAACATTATACCTGTATGCCGGAAACCTTTATCTCTAAATTCCTTTCTGATAGACAACTGAGGCTGGGTCGACCTGAGAGAAGCTACAATGGGGAACAAATTCTACTCCAGAATGGACCTCGCGCCTAAGAAGTAAGTGGACTAACCATTACAAACTATACGTTTCTGTATTGTTCATTAAAGACTTCATTAAGTATCAGGTAAAATTATTCATTTTGTGTTATCTTGTACGAGGGTTGTAACAAAACAATTGATTTCTGTTTTGTTTTTCTGTGTATAAAACAGACAATAGTTTAGTTGTTCTTGTCTTTTATCCTAAAGAAAAACATAAAAACTGCACAAACTACTAAACATAGACACAATAAAGTTGAATAAATAAAGTGTCTGCAAGTAATTGCAAACTGTAATATTGTTGAATCTGTCTGGTTTATTTAATATTTATAAGTTAAAATTGCTAATGTCTAGCTTCTGCGTTTCATTAAGACATTATGTCTTTATTAGGCAATTCATTTTGTTGTTGCTTATTCTATTACATTGTCTGTTTCGTTCCATCTTGTTGTCTCTGAGATTCTTCTTTAATTATTGTTTTCCTGGTCCTTGTTCATTGAGATTTTCTTTGAGATATCTTTGTCCCAGCTCTTAGTGGACCAGGGTATGCCCGCCTGCCCAGCGTGTTCGTAGCGCGTTGGACGATGGTGTGACAAGCCCTCTGTGAGTGCGGGTTAAATTCCACGGGCTGGCAAAAAAGTCACAGATTCTCCAGATTTACGGTGTTCGTGGTACCGAACTGAACGGTTACGATGTCCATGGCACCGAGCCGAAAAGCTGAAAGATCTAGTGCTCCTGGATCAGCAAGAAAAAGTGGACCAGGGCAAAAGCCATATTTTGTTTTTACAAGTTTTTTGTTTTTATAATAAAAAACGTTCTTTAATGTGGCTCCTGGTAAAAATGCGTCCAACCCAAAGCCGTATGTGTCGTTTGGTCCACAAAGAGTTAAATAGGTATTTGTTTCTTATCTCTGTCCATTATTTCTTACCTAAGACTATTATTTGTTTAATATTTATAACTATTCCGTTAGGCTAGATGAAACATTTAGGTTTGTCTGAACGGCGAAATACGAGGGTGATAAGGAAAGTCAGCTTCAGGCAAAATCAATAAGATGGGACATAATATACGCCCTGACTACTCCTATTAGAGGAGAAACAAAAATAGGGAAAAAAGACAAACATTTTACTTTTATCATCCCTGCATGTTATCATCCTGCATGTTATCATCCTGCATGTTATCATCCTGCATGTTATCATCCTGCATGTTATCACCCTGCATGTTATCATCCTGCATGTTATCATCCTGCATGCTATCATCCTGCATGCTATATCCTCGCATGTTATCATCTCTGCATGTTATCATCCTGCATGTTATCATCCTGCATGTTATCATCCTGCATGTTATCATCCTGCATGTTATCATCCTGCATGTTATCAACGTTTGTAATGAATTTTTGTTGGTTATATTTTCTTCTTCTTCTTCTTCTGCTCCATATCGACCACTTGTTAACCAGTCTTTATGGTTTGTATCTAAGAGCGATTGTACGTTGTGCCTGTTATGCGTCTACAAATAGGCAGCACATCCTATCTCTGCGGCGCTTTTTACATACTAGTTAGCTTCCTAGGCCCCTTTACCTCAGTCGCCTTGTAGGTCACAGTGATACTATTCTTTGCTCCCTTTGCGAGCACTGGCAACATACGTGCGCCTTTTGGAAACATACAGTTACATCTAGGTTTGAGAACGACATGGAGGGAAGCATTGCGGTAAAGCAGAGAAGAAGAAGACCAAAGTAGTGGTAGATACCGTTAGCATGGCAACTACATATCCATATACAGCGTGATAGAGAGAAATTCAAAGAACTGTTATGGTGGAAAAATTCTCTATAGAACAAGCTACACTCGTTTCTTCAGTTTGTTTTCTTGACAAATATTGCATTTAATTACAGGCAGTTTCTTCTCTGTCACGTAAACTGCACTGTGATGAACACCAGGAGGTAAATAAAACATGGAAGACCAAAAGAACCTAGAGAAGAACAGTAGAACAAGAACTGAAAAAAATAAATCACAGCTGGAACACAGATGAAGGCCAAGAATAGAAAATAATACATTTGTTGCTGCACTAAACGTCAAGGACATCACAGGCTAGGAGAGGGAGAGAAAGGGGAGAGAGAGCTTCATCCGATGTCACTGCAAGCAATTAATCTGCCCTAACTTAATATTGTCAGACCCTCATAAAACTAGAAAACAATGGAGATTAGCAACTGTACTTTACTAGTATGTTCAAGGAGTCACGACAGTGGCAACATGCGCGGACACCACTGTAGTGGCAACATGTACAGGAAGTTACGAAAGTAGTCCTACTGTAAGTGGGAAACACAACATGCTAATCAACAGCTACTAATAACGTAGCCATTGTCTGTACGTGAGATTTGTCTGAATCCGACATAAATGTAGCCACTACAACTCGCTGGGGTGATATGAATTGAAAGAACACGACATTAAGAATACGCCATCATGGTAAAACAGGCGTTTGACGAGAATACGCCATCATGGTATGACAGGGTTTTGGAGATAATTTCAGCCTTCTCATGCAGTGCAGAATATCAAGAAATATCAAATAATGTATCAAGAAGTAATTAATTATAGGGGAAACTATCAATTATAAATTTATTAGGTAATTAATTAATTATGAGATATTAATATATAATTTACTGTAGGTTTTACATATAATTTACTGTAGATTTTATATATAATTTACTGTAGATTTAACATATAATTTACTCTAGGTTTTACATATAATTTACTGTAGATTTCTTATTCATTTATAAATGTATCTTGTACACATTTTACATATAATTTACTTAGATTTTACATACAATGTACTGTAGATTTTACATACAATGTACTGTAGATATTACGTATTTTAACTATTCGTTAATAAGCCAACATACTGGCTCGCGGTACTTTATAAGATGGAGCAAAGCTATTATACTGTCTAACTCGGAATACATTGCATTGTAAATATGTATGAAGGTAAAATAATTACTGAGTTAAAAAGTTTAGTCACTTAAGTCACATCAGTTAACAGTTATATGAGAACTATCATCATAGCACTCCGAACATGTCCAATGATACTCCGATCTCCGCCTCAACAAATCCAGCAGCGTCCAGCGGCCCAACACGCCAAGTCACATATTCCAATGACATATCTGATAGTTCCTGACCAATATGCAACGTATACACGTTCTTGACAAAGATCAAACATATCACAAAGAGTGATTAAAATTGATCGTAAAGAACGAACACAAAGAAGAAGAAGAAGGTTCAAAACAATAATTAAAACAGGTAACTGTAGTTGAGCAGACATTTATGTAATAATCTCAATATTAATGTACATACCTTATCTCCAGGTGAACCATTTTTCCCATCAAAACCAGGCAAGCCCGGTTCACCTTTATCTCCTGATTCTCCCTTTCCTCCCTGAAAAACAGTGCCAAAACAAAGATAAGTGTTAAATTGTATTTACTTCGAGCACAATGTCAAATAGAATAAAGTTAGTTTTAATGTAGTACCATTATTATACAATGTCTTCCACCTAGAGCTACGGATTAGTGTTATCCGTGTCTCTAGCAGATTTCTAGTCGATCATGTCAGCAATAATACGAATGTGTTAGAAGCAATCGATCTAAGCAGTCACTAACAGATAAAGATCACTACCGTTCTGATCCTGACGCAGAACTATACTGACCTCGTCCTTAAATGATCGCTTTAAGAGCTAACCAGGAAACAGACTTAGTGGCATAAAGACGAAGAATAGACATAAATGTACTGACTTTTCTCAGTGTGATTCGGCCCTTATCCACCGAAATGGCACTCCACTAGGCTTACTAACACATAAAGCACCGACAGAATTTCTGTTGTAGAGATGGCACTCCACCAGACTGTAAGACTTGTCTTAATAACACATAAAGAATTTCTCTTGTAGAACTTCCTACTGAGGATCACAGCATCATGTGGTCGTCTTATGGCCACTCAGCTCAGAAAGAAAATCGGAAATTCCGTTGAAGGGCGGCTGACTGTTAACTATGTATGATAGAATACTGTAAGTTTCTTTACAATTCTACACAATTCTGTGATTCCATTGTTATATATTGATAACAAGTTTTAATAATACTGATACATTAAATTTAATTTGTAACATAATATAACCTTGTTTTTGCGTATCGTGTGGTTTTTTTAAAATGTCAGTTATATGAGGACTGTCATTATAGCACTCCGGACATGTTCATAGGTACTTCGATCTCTATCTAAAGAAATCCAGCAGCGTCCAGAGGTCAAACACGGGAGTTCGATGTTTATTAATCAATCGTTTCATATATTGTGTATTTCATTCTTTTCAAGCAGTAATAATATCCGCGCCCATATCTCTCTCAATCTGATCAGCGTATGGAATTCACAACCCAGAAACTTCTTTGTGAGGAAAGACTTTCTTAGCGCATTTGTTATGTATTCTTTGTCTCTGAACAATATTAGAAATCAATGGTCACGTGACGTGAGTGCATGATTTCTGATAATAATTAAATGACGTACCTTATCACCTTTTCTCCTTTCTCCTGGTATTCCTGAATAAATAGAAACATCAATCAGTTACTGACATTTAGATGTCACTACATACATAAAGTGACAAGTTACTGGCGTTTAGATGTCACTACATATATAAAGTGACAAGTTACTGACCTTTAGATATCACTGAACAGATAAAGTGACAAGTTACTGACGTTTAAATATCACTGAACAGATAAAGTGACAAGTTACTGACGTTTAAATGTTACTACATACATAAAGTGACAAGTTACTGACCTCGTACACATAATTTTATATAAAAACTATTAGAACATTGACATCAATTCATCAACAAACAACTTTTTCCAATAAAATAATAATAATAATCCTACTCGTGCCGTTATAAGCTACATAGGGCATGCAAGCAATTTATCCATACCTCTCTATCCTGGGCAACTCGATCAATCTCCTCCATGGAACTGAGACCGATATTTCTTGCCTCCTCTCTCAGCAAAGTTCGTTTCAGGGTATCTCTGGTCATTTCTCTCTTTCTTGAACCTTTAGCATCTCTTTCAATGCCTTGTTTGATATTCTTTGATCATGTTTTCTCATGGTATGTCCAACATATTTCCATCTTCTCCTTCTTATACCAGTTGTTACTTGTGGTTGACCAGAGATTTCTCTGATTTCATCACTTCTCCTGAATTCCTTCTATTTTATGTTCATTATTATATTTTAAACTTATCGCTGATAACATATCAAATATTCTTAGAGCACATTGTAACAACCGGTAAAATCGAGGGTAGACGAGACAGAGGAAGACAGAGAAAGAAAATTTTGGATAGCCTGACTTCTTGGCACCGAAGAGCGTCATTATCTGAGAAGATAGCAAACACCAGCGACAAAGATTTGTGGAGAACCATGATCGTCTACGCCAGCTGACACATCACATGATGATGATGATGATATTTGTTTGAACTTATTATAAACGTCACTTGTATAGTTTCTGAATAATTGTCACAAATATTATTCATCTATAAAAGTCATTAGTACAGTTTCTGGATAAATGTCACAGGTATAGTTTCTGAATAAATGTCATAGGTATAGTTTCTGGATAAATGTAACAAGTACAGTTTCTGGATAAATGTAACAGGTACAGTTTCTGGATAAATGTAACAGGTATAGTTTCTGGATAAATGTAACAAGTACAGTTTCTGGATAAATGTAACAGGTACAGTTTCTGGATAAATGTAACAGGTATAGTTTCTGGATAAATGTAACAGGTATAGTTTCTGGATAAATGTAACAGGTACAGTTTCTGGATAAATGTAACAAGTACAGTTTCTGGATAAATGTAACAAGTACAGTTTCTGGATAAATGTAACAGGTATAGTTTCTGGATAAATGTAACAGGTATAGTTTCTGGATAAATGTAACAGGTATAGTTTCTGGATAAATGTAACAGGTACAGTTTCTGGATAAATGTAACAAGTACAGTTTCTGGATAAATTAACAAGACTAGTTTCTGGATAAATGTAACAAGTACAGTTTCTGGATAAATGTAACAGGTATAGTTTCTGAATAAATGTCATAGGTATAGTTTCTGGATAAATGTAACAAGTATAGTTTCTGGATAAATGTAACAGGTATAGTTTCTGGATAAATGTAACAGGTACAGTTTCTGGATAAATGTAACAAGTACAGTTTCTGGATAAATGTAACAAGTACAGTTTCTGGATAAATGTAACAAGTATAGTTTCTGGATAAATGTAACAGGTATAGTTTCTGGATAAATGTAACAGGTATAGTTTCTGGATAAATGTAACAAGTACAGTTTCTGGATAAATGTAACAAGTACAGTTTCTGGATAAATGTAACAGGTATAGTTTCTGGATAAATGTAACAAGTATAGTTTCTGGATAAATGTAACAGGTATAGTTTCTGGATAAATGTAACAGGTATAGTTTCTGGATAAATATCATAGGTATAATGTCTGGATAAATGTCACAGGTACAGTTTCTGGATAAATATCACAGGTATAGTTTCTGGATAAACGTCACAGGTACAGTTTCTGGATAAATGTCACATGTACAGTTTCTGGATAAATGTCACAGGTATAGTTTCTGGATAAATGTCACAGGTATAGTTTCTGGATAAATATCACAGGTATAGTTTATTGATAACTGTCACAGGTACAGTTTCTGGATAAACGTCACATGTATTGTTACTGCGGTGGCGTTTGTGACGTAGGGGATAGTGACTCGGTTTATAAACCCCGACGTTCTGAGTTCGAATTACGCTGCGGACAGTTTGGTTGCAAATTGTTTTGCGAGGATTTTTACAAAAGGACAATGGCACTACCCGTTCAGACAGCAATGACAAACTACTGAACGTAATAATGCTTAGAAAAATCACAAACAGCGTTAAAAACTAGGGATGATTCGCAAAGTCCTGTAAAGGATATGCAATTAACTAGCTGTTACTGAATAAGTGTTATAGGTATAGTTATTAAATAAGTATCACAAATATTATTCATGTATAAAAGTTATAGGTACAGTTTCTGGTCAAACGTCACAGGAACAATTCCTTTATAAACATTCCTCTCAGATACACCTCTTGTATAATCTATGTTGAACCGCTACAGTTTTGAGTTGACAATTGATTATATTTAATATACTAAAACTGTCATCTAAAAATGTGCACTGAACAAGAAGAACAACAAGATGAAAAAGAAAAGGAGAAAGGACAACAAAATTATGCACAATTTCGACAAAATTAAATTTCAATTTTATATAATTTGTCCAAATTTTCTTACCGCTTCTCCAAACTTGCCAGGTGGTCCAATGGGACCCTACAGATGTTAGGGAGTGGACAAAAGAGTTAATATTTTAATATCATGCATATTAATATGTTAGTATCAAACAACATTCAAAGATTTCACAAATCAAAGATTGATGTAAGGAGAAGATTTACAATGGTTCAGTAAACAAAGAGATTAATATCAATTTGAGTTGAAGACAAAAGCGTTTATTGATTCAGTCATTAGATAATAATGTTATATGTTTGTGACACGAGAGGACACGAGACACGAGAGGAGACTTAACATCTTTCACCTTCGATGTCTCCGCAAGATTATGAACATCAGGTGGTACGACAAGATAACCAATACTGAAGTACTACAACGTGCAAATCTGCCTTCCATCATGGGCATGCTCAGCAGTAGACGACTAAGATGGTTGGGACATGTGAGAAGAATGGAAACTTATCGCATACCAAAACAAATGTTGTTCTGTGAACTTTCGGAGGAAGAGGCACCAGGGCAGACCACTGCTCAGATATAAAGATGTCTGCAAAACCTCAATGAAAAACTTTTCTATAGATCCCAGCACATGGGAGGGACTAGCTGATGACAGAGTTGTGTGGAAAGCCAAATTACGGAAGGGCGCAGAGTCTTTTGAGAAGAGACTTATGTACGAGCTGAACAATAAGAGAGAAAAGCGAAAACTCAGAAGTTGTCACAGTAAAACACTTGCCTATTGACCGTCTGTAAAGATGAAAAGGGCCATATATATATATATATATGTTTGTAAATAGATGTTTACGTAGAATAGAGGGACTGGGATGGTATGATAAGATTACAAACGATGAACTCAGAGAAATAACTAAGCAGATACCGATGCAAAGGAGCTCAGAAAAAGAGGTGTTGGCGATGGATAATACATACATTCAGAAGACCGATCGGAAACATTGCAGGACCAGCACTGTTTTGGAATTCGCAAGAAAAGGGAAGTAGGGGGAAAACCTAGAAATACCCGGAGAAGAGAACTGGAGACTGATACTAAAAGTATATGCAAGACGTGAAAAGAATTGGAAGGGATGGGGAAAGAGAAGAAGAGCTGGAAGAAGTTTGTTGAAGACCTGTGCTCCGTTGGGAATTGAAAGGTGTTAAATGCTAAGTATTGGCAATGTACGGATACATACATATCTGAGGTGGTGAGGTCAGATCAGATCAACTCTGGAGAAAATCGTAGGGATGCTGCAGTAATACAGAAAAAACGTTAATATTCTAACGATAACTACTTGTATATTAACCAATCGTTATGTTAGCATTTCGTACGTTTATTGTATGATCTTTATCACTGAAATATTTATCACTGAAATATTTATCACTGAAATATTTATCACTGAAATATTTATCACTGAAATATTTATCACTGAAATATGTTAAAGTTATCTGATATACTCAGGAATAATATGATATCATGCTATTATCTTTATCACTGAAATATGTTAAAGTTATCTGATACACTCAAGAATAATATGATATCATGCAGTTCAAATGTGAACCAAACAATTTGTGAGAAATAATCAAAACACAAAATACGTTAAATATCACCATTTTAACTAGCTCATCTACGCCACATTTTAACTAGCTCATCTACGCCACATTTTAACTAGCTCATCTACGCCACATTTTAACTAGCTCATCTACGCCACATTTTAACTAGCTCATCTACGCCACATTTTAACTAGCTCATCTACGCCACATTTTAACTAGCTCATCTACGCCACATTTTAACTAGCTCATCTACGCCACATTTTAACTAGCTCATCTACGCCACATTTTAACTAGCTCATCTACGCCACATTTTAACTAGCTCATCTACGCCACATTTTAACTAGCTCATCTACGCCAAATTTGTTCATCGACCTTTCCCGCACCTTCACTACAGAAAGACTGGCGTACTTCACATATACTACGTCATAATTGAACCTTCTCATTTTCATAAATATATTTGCCAAATTGTTTCCCTTCACATGCTACTTTTATCTTGAACACCCTGTAGAATTCCGTTTGTTCCATAAAATGATCATTATTCCGTTTCAGCTTACTCATCTTCAAAACTAGTCCGTACGCCTGATTATGACACTCTAACTTTTGATCCATGATATTTGAGATGTCATCCAAAACTTGTTTGATAGTTTTACAAGCTAAACATTTTATACTCTAGGCGCAGGGTCTCCAGAAATGCGGGGCTCGTAGCATTTACTGCTTATGCTATAGAACTAATCCGGCACTGGAGAGTAATCTCAGTTAGCTTTGTTTTTACACGGACCCTGATGCTACAAGCCAGCTATGAGTTGCTGATAGTCCTTCAGGGGACGGAGCATTCTAGTCCCCTTCATAGTATTCAAAGACAAGAGACCGTATTACTAAATACATCAAGAAACTAAGTCTAATTATCATAAACATGTACAGCTCAAGATATTCTCTCTTGTTATCACAGAAATAAAAAGAATCACACAACTTGCAAATTTAAGGTAATAGCTCAAACATTGAGGTTTACCTGTACTATTGTTATCTTGTTATATATGATAATACAAAGATTAACGACAAATGAAAACAACGTGCAAAAATCTGGCTAAATTTGAAATTACAAGATGAAATAAGGAGAGAACAAGAGTGTTAAAAATATGTACATAAATATTAAAAATATATAAGTAAAGATAATAATTAATTTGTTGTACAGAATCGGACTTGGACATCGGTGATGTTTAAGGAGAAAGTGAAAATATCTGAGAAATTAAATAGTTGTGCTCATAAAAAGGATGGTCTTGTGGCAAATCAGTTATGACAGTTGTTTTTTTTTTATTTTGAGCACCCAAGTTTCAACCATTGTACAATAAATGTATTTTCTTCGGATACTGAAACTAGCTTTAATATATTATACATATATATATATATATATATATATATATATATATATATATATATATATGTATATCTACTTTGTGACGCTGTTGGTGCTTAGAGCAACAACAAATACATATCAATCTTCTCTTTTCTTTGCCGTTCTTGTATTGTGTTCCAGTTGTAATTTATTTCATTCAGTTCATCTTCTATTATTGTCCTCCATGCCGAGTCTTACACGTTTTCATTTACCCTCTATTGTTCGTCTGACAGCTTTTTTATGGACAAAGTTAATCTCCATGCGTACCACAGTTCCAATCCATTTCCAGTGTCTCGTCCGTTTCAGATATTGTGTTTTTTTTTTTTTTATTGTCCATGATTCGCCTTCCTATGTTAGATATACACATTATAAGACATGCATGTTAAATAAATTGTTTTAAATAAATAAATAAAAAAGAACTGTTTAGAATGGTTAGTGGTAAAAAAGAAGGTAATTGTTGAAATGATCATTGACATTCAGATCGATTATAATCAAATTAAATATAAAATGCAATAAAAAGTGAAAGTTGAAGTAAAACGTTTTAAACTTTAGTTTGTGATCACTTTGTCTATTTCTTTTTTTTCTTGGAGGTTCATTTGATTTTATGCTATCCTTGTATACCTTTAGCTCTTGCTACATTTTTCGAGTGTCAATTACTTAATAGGTACTATTAGATCAAAACGCTAACTTTATAATGCTAAAATATTTTTTTCCCTGAAATTCTATTATTTGTCATTGTCGATTTTGCCTTGATCGTGTTAAATAGTATAAATAAACAGCAAACACTCTTGACTTTCTAAAATTACAATTTACAAATGAAGCAATGTGAATATTCTGAATGTAGTGCAAACATGTGAAGTGTTACTCTCACAAAATTATATAATTTTAGTTGCATACTCCTACTAAGATATTTTTTCGCCACATACATTTCTACAAAGGATACACATACTAAAGAATAACGAACTTAGAAATAATCAATTTATAATTATGTTTTAAAAAAAGTTACACATCCGAAAGTGATTTTCTTCTTTTTTTCACCTTTCAGCTCCCAACAAAGCACAGATCTTCAACAAACTTCTTCCAGCTCTTCCTCTCTCTTGCCATCCCTTCCAATTCTTTCCATGTTTTACCTATCCTTTTAATATCAGCCTCCAGCTCTCTTCTCCAGGTATTTCTAGGCAATCACCTACTCCTCTTTCCATGCAGGTTTCAAAATAGTACCTATCTTGTAAGGCTTCCAGTCGGTCTTCTCAATGTATGTTCTATCTATCGCCACTGTCTCTTCCATTACTTTTTTCAATTGGTATCTGATTATTTCTTTCTCTGAGTTCATCGTTTGTAATCTTTGAAAGAGATTTGACTTTATGAGATATTTCTAGTACACACATTCACTGGTCAAGATGTTTCTAGTACACACATTCACTGGTCAAGATGTTTCTAGTACACACATTCACTGGTCAAGATATTTCTAGTACACACATTCACTGTCAAGTATTTCTAGTACACATTCACTGGTCAAGATGTTTCTAGTACAATTTACTGTAAGATATTTCTAGTACACACATTCACTGGTCAAGATATTTCTTAGTACCACATTCACTGGCAAGATGTTTTTCCATGACTTATAAGTTCTGCAAAATTTGTAACAATAAACAATAAGAAAAGAACGAAATTAACAAATTGATGAAAGAGATTCACAATTGTGTAAGCAAAATATTTTAATCAAATAGAGAATGTGTACATAGAAAATGTGTACAAATTGAAATGCTGTGATACACGCACCGGGAATCCAGGATATCCCATCAAACCTTTGTCTCCCTGTAGAAATGACAATGTCACGGTTATAAGAACAACTGGAAGATATATATAAGTATAAGTTGATGACTGACAGAGTGTTAATCCTAACATCTAATCCGTTACTCCAAACAGTGCATCTGTTATATTATTATTATATTCCAGTTATACGTTATATAATGCTTGAATGTAATTTTTCCATACCACTCTATCCTGGGCAACTCGTTCAATCTCATCTAGTGAATTTAGTTCAATATACCTCGTCCGCCTCTATCAGTAAAGTTGGTTTCATGGTTTCCTAGGTATCTTTTCTATGTGGAACCCTTTGCCTCCCAATTCATTGCCCATTTTGTAATTCTTTGATCCTTTATTTTTCAATCTTTATTTATTGAATGATATCTTTAGAAAATATGTCATTCAGATTATTTGAGGCTTTTCTCATGGACTGTTCGAAATGATTGATTGACTGATTGATTGATAAGAATATCATTAATACACTAATTGGCAGTGTGTTACCGGGCTCTGAAGGGGAATAAAGGACAGTAACACTGTGACCTACAAGGCATGTCGTAAGTGGCGACTGAGGTAGGAACCTAGGGAAGCTACCCTAGTAAGTAAAAAGCGTCGCATAAATTTGATGTGTTGTCCTACTTGTAGGCGCATAACTGGCACAACGTACAATCACTCTTAGGCTCAGATCACATACAAATCACAAACAGTGGTTTAACAAGTGGTCGATATGGAGCTATGAAGTGAGCGACAAGAAGAAGAAGAAGAAGACGCAGAAGACTGCACCAATAATATATAATTAACTCTGGTCGGAACAAAAATAAAATCATCTTAGTGTAAACAGTAAAACTGTTGTCTCTAAGACTTTTTATTGTCCCAATCAATTTAATGTTGGTGTTAGGCTTAAATGTAGCAATACCACTGTCGCTTCTTATTCATAAAAACGAAAGCATTAAGTAGCTAAGCTGTGTGTCTCAATATCGACAATTTACCAACAATAAAGTTACTCAACTGTTAAATTACATACATGTTTAATGATAATATAGCAACAACAAATCAAGTTACTAAACATTTATATAGAATGTCTCCCTACCGACAGTTTACCAACAACAATGTCACTAAGCAGACGTAGTGCATGCCTCCCTACCGACAATGATTTAATAACAAAGTTAATAAACAGTTTTATATCTTGCTTCCCTACCCACAATTTACCAAATAAGCTACCAAGCAATTATATTGAAAATTTCCATTCTAACAATTTACCAAATCTTCAAAGAAACAATCTACAGGAAGAAGTTACTAGGCAATTATACTGTAAATTTCATAGTTGATAATCTAATAAAAAGCCAGACATATGTGCAGTGTAAGTATATTCTAAGATGATACATCAGTTGTTATTGTCGCTTAGACTCTGGTTAGAACTACAAGTTTCTCTACAGATTAATTACATGGTCATTACATTCCAAGGGGCATAATAAAAATATATTTACCGGGAAGCCATTCTCTCCCTTGGGACCCTGCAACAAATTAGACAAATGTCAACAATTCTGGTCACATAAACAAAACAAAAAAAAAGCATAATTAAGCGAAAGATTGTGATACTAGTTTCCTTAATTTGTTTACTGTTTTTATCCCCCAAAAATTCATTCTGCTATTAAACATTGTTTTACATTCTTCTCCTCCATTGATTCGTGTTCAATTTGTGTTTTTGAATTTTCGTTATTTCATTCTTTCGTTTTACTTATCTCCCATGATAATTGCAATGTTTCTTTATTTGTGATTGATAAAAGATGATCATTACTCATTTCTTCATGTCGCATGTCCTTTGCAGACAATCTTTCTCCAGATAATTGCAATCTTCTTCTTCTTTTGTCGTCACACTACTACTGGGTTGTTGCCCAGTGTCGTAATTTTCTGTTGTTATCTTGCACTGTTCTGGTGGTTTGGGTGATTGTTATTTTTGCTCTTTGAGAGAATTCTACTATGCCATCTAACCATCTTTTCCGTGGTCTTCCTCTTGCCTTCTTTCCCGATGTTCTGTTGTAGAAGACGTTGTATACTGTAGAGTTTTGATGCATTCTTATTAAGTGGCCAAACCACTTCCTTCTTTGTTTCTCAATGTAATTCAAGCACGGTTTTGTGTCAACTTTCTTTCTTATGCTGATGTTGGTGACTCGTGTCTTTTCTTGTGTTGTTGGCAACTTTTCGCAGGCAGCGCATTTCACATGTAGTTATTTTTGTGACTGCGCTTTGCTCAATGTCCATGTTTGGCTCTGGTAACACAAAGTAGGTATAAAAATGCTGTTGATCATCTTTTGTTTAGCTGTCAGTGAAATTGCAAATACCAATTGCAGTAAAATTTATATATGTCAATGATACAAAATGATCATTACTCATTTCTTAATGTAGCACGTCCTTTGCAGACAATCTTTCTTGTGAGAACAATTTATTAAAGACTATCGTACTCCAGCCAGTATGCCTGTTTTCTACATCGTCATGTTCAAAATGTCCTTAATGTCCATTCCCCACATTTGTCTTGATCGACACCTCTCTAGGTCTTCCACAAATCACGCACTCCGTTGTTGTTCTCTTGGAACAACTGTCGCATCTAATGTCACCAAAACATGTCAGTGTCCAAGACATGATATTGTTTATTTGATAATGGCTTTTTATGTCTAAAAGTGCGGTCTAAAAGCGAAGTATTTATATCTCTGCACCAGGTCTCCCCATTTGTCACGGTCTCTCTCCGCAGAAATGGCACACCACCTGTCGAGTGTACTGCACAAACTACAAACTCCGTTGCTCTGCAACAATCATAAGTGTACGCTGTGAAAAAACTGAACTTCTTAACAAAACGACGTGGTTTTACTACTTTCAGAACTCAAGGCAGACTCTTAACCTCTTCACCATAAAGACAGGTCACACATACAAACGTACTAATAAGGCTCACACATACAAACGTACTAATAAGGCTCACACATACAAACGTACTAATGAGGCTCACACATATAAACGTACTAATAAGGCTCACACATACAAACGTACTAATAAGGCTCACACATACAAACGTACTAATAAGGCTCACACATATAAACGTACTAATAAGGCTCACACATACAAACGTACTAATAAGGTCACATACAAACGTACTAATAAGGCTCACACTACAAACGTACTAATAAGGCTCACACATACAAACGTACTAATAAGGCTCACACATATAAACGTACTAATAAGGCTCACACATATAAACGTACTAATAAGGCTCTCAAATACAAATATAAAAACACACGTTCAAACATACATACGTACACATACACGTCCATACATATAGGCATGAAAATGAAAATCGTGGCATATCCCAAAGGACGTAGCCATCAACCAAAGTAAACGAGTCGTTGATTTTCTAGGCACCACTTATACGTTCAGTTGTTTGTCATTGCTTTCTGAACGGTGAGGTCTATTTTACCTTATGTAAAAATCCCACGGAAACGAATTTGCTTCCAAACTTGCCCACCGTGGGGTTGAACCAGGTACGCTTGGGTCTGTGATCGAGCTCACTACCGCTTGAGCTACAGACGCTCACTCATATAGGCATACGTCTTCTTTTTCCAAAGTTTTCAGACATCGTCTAGTTTCATTTTGGAATATCTTCATTTGCACTTCAGACATGTCCATAGGTGCTCCGATCTCTTTCGCATTATTTCCAACAGAGTCCAGCGAATAACGGTACCAGTTCGATGTTGATTGATGAACCTACTCATATATTTACTGTGCTGTTCTTTTCTGGTCTCTCAGATCTCCAATCCATGTTCTTGCATTTAGTCTTTAGAAGTTAATTTTAGTTTAGTTTAGTCGTCGGATCACCATCACTGCACGACGAACAAATTAGTCCATAAATGCTCCGTTCTCTCCCTCAGTATGTCCCTCAGCGTGTGGCGACTGACGACACCGGTTCTTTGTTGGTTTACAATTCTTCTTTGTCTGCCAGCATAGCGTTCTTGTCGAGCTACACCACACATAACTTTGAGTTCTTGCAGTCTGGTTAGTGTTGTAGATTCACCGCTATTACGTGAATCATGTACACGCCCTCTCTCCCTTAAGGAATTTATAATATCAGCCTGGTCCATTGCTCGCCCGCTTTGTACAGCAGCCATACCTGCAAGCCTATCCGCACGTTCATTCCCCTTACACCTGCATGCCCTAGCAGTTAGTGGTCAAGTGGAGTCTATATATATTTCCATATAGCTTGTCTTGGACTGGTATTGGGTTGATCATGCGTGTTTCCTCTGTTCATCGTAAGTTAGACACTCTTGCAGCATGTGCGTCTTTGTCAACGTGTTAGTGTCAGATGAGCATACATCAGTAGTGTCTACTTTGTGCCTGTTAAACAGATGGTACCTCCGCATATTCTACCAAATACATAAACGAAGGATGACAATATGCTCTTCTATATCTTATTCGTATTCTTCGAACGTTGCCCATCGACCACTTGTTAACCACTCTGTGTGATTTGTATGTGATCTGAGCCTAAGAACGGATGTGTGTTGTGTCAGTTGTACGCCTACAAGTAGGCCAGCATATCCGATTTTTGCGGTTTTTTTATATTTACTAGGGTAGCTTCCATAGGTCCTATATCATTCGCCTCTTACGACATGCCCTATAAGTCGCAGTGGTACTATTATTTGCTTCCCTTGCGCTCCCCGGCACCACAGGGGCGGCTATTGTATATTGAGTTCGTAGTCGACGCCACCTTTATTACTGACCTGGGTGATCGATTGTCAATTGTTGTATTGTCCCCCAGTCATACAAATACACTCTAACAATAAATCCCATCATCATCAACTTCTGTATCCTTTATATGACGTTGCTCTCTTTGCAGCACATCTGAAATTTGTTCTGTCTCTAGCTAGTTCACCCAGTTTGTGTCCTTTATATGACGTTGCTCTCTTTGCAGCACATCTGACATTTGTTCTGTCTCTAGCTAGTTCACCCACTTCGTCGATAGTCATATTCATGGTTTCTTTAATATCTTGTAGCCATCTTCTTCTTGATCTGCCTCTGCGTCCTGGGGCCTTGCCCTCTAATATTGTTCTCTCCAGGCCATCTTGATGAAACCAAATTATCTAATTTTTCTGTATAGTATATTGTTTACCAGCCAGTTGTCTTCAACATTCAATTATTTCAAAACATCAGTGTTCTTCCTTTTGATCTGTCCATGGTATTCGTAGGATCTTTCTGTAGCATTTCGTTTCCAGGGACTGGATTTTCGTTCTTGTTTTGTGTAATGGTCCATGATTCATAACCATATGTAGCCACTGGAAAAATGAATGTTGTCAGTATAAATCCCATAGACATAGATATACAAACAAAATAGCTCAAGGACTCACCATAGGGCCAACATCTCCTTTTCGGCCTGGCAGACCTGTAAAGATACAATGAAACAAAATATTACTTGTCAATCAATTAATAGAACATTTACACAATTATCACACTCAGAGCATGATAATTTGTCAAACAAGATCACTTGTCTGCAAGATTGTTAAAATATATTGTAGACAAACATTGGATAAATTGAAAGGACCATCATCATTTTATTCCTGTGAAAACCATGCATTCTCCGATCTCTTGCTTATACAGGTAGATCTCAGCGGCAGTGCACAAACTTCGCAGCACCGGCAAGGTTCCCTGGACAAATTGTAGGGCGGTGAACTACTGTTAAAAAGTTTTATTTGTAATAAATTTTGTCTGACAACGACTTTTCGGCCAATCCTTAACAATTTTCAAATGCTAAAACTTAGTTTACTTGCTCAACTTGAAGACGGTACCAACCTTAAATCTTCTATATGCTGTCTACGATAGCATCACCGGAAAGATAGTCCAATATATCCACGCGGGGAACTAAACTAGTAATTTGGCAGCGTCAGGCAAACAATGTACCTCCAAAACACATAAACTCCTAAATTAAATTTATTCTAAATTTATCCTTGCTAGTTTTACTTTCACGATAGCTTGGAAAGAACAATTCTAGAGGGCAGGGTCCCATGACGCAGAGGCAGACCAAGAAGAAGATGGCTACAAGATATTAAAGAAACCATGAACATGACCATCGACGAAGTGGGTGAACTGGCAAGAGACAGAGTGAATTTCAGATGTGCTGCAAAGAGAGCAACGTCCTATAAAGGATACGCACCTTGATGATGATGAGTTTTACTTATGAGAAAATTTAAGTACTTTGGATATATAAAGAAGCACGAAGGGCAGGAGAAGACCATTATGGAAGGAGGCATCCTGGCAAAGAGGAGACGATTGAGAAGATGGATTCAGGATGTAACTGGTGGTTTGAACATGACGGCGTTGCAGTTGCGGTCTCTGGCCTGTAAGAGAGAGACATTCAGAAGGACTGTTAAAGGTGGGAAAAATTCTGCTCAGGATAAGCTATCTGATGATGTGATGATGATGATGATAATGATGGTGGTGATGATGATGAAGATAATGATGAGTTTAACTTATATAAAAATAGTGAATTTTCGCAAAACTTGAAAACAATACTCATCATTAGCACGGAAGTCCTTCTAGATTTGATCCATTATACTAAGCACTTATGGGTATAATCTGAGTGACGTAAGGTCAATTCAGAAACATGTATAAATACAATAATCGGGGTGATTAATATAGTGTTCGCATAGAAAGTGTTCAAGAGCCGCTGTAGCGTAGTTGTTAGTGAACTCGCTTCGCAAGGCTGGTGGTCTGGGTTCAGCTCCGCAATGTGCGTGGAATTTTTCCCGACCGCGACGGCTCTCAGGTCGACCCAGCCTCAACTGGGTACCAGACATGTTCTGGGAAAGTAAAGGCGGCCGGCGTGATGCTGACCACATCACCCATCGTGTGCCGACGGTCAATGAAAAATACAGCATGTATTGACCCTGTATTGACCTATATACCACGAGGTATGAAAGGGTTCCTTTACTTTTTACTTTTTATAGAAAGTGTTCACACACACATTGGGAAGTATCTGTATCCGGCGTGATGTTAATCTTATTTATTTATCGTTTACAGTCGTTATTGGTTATTGATTATTGGTTACTAAACTGACGTCATTGCACTCCGGGCAGACCCATAGGTGCTCAGTCTCCCCAACAGATATCGAAGAGTATGCATACTGATGGTTCCTGTGGCTCGCTGATTAAACACACCTCTCACTCTGCCTCTCAGGCATCCAGTTCGACTTGAACAACGGGTAACTCCAAACTGCTTAAATCGCTTGATCGATTCAACATCGATTTTAGTGTCCTCATCCAACAGAGAGTCTCGAAGAGACCGAAGAATATCCCCTTATCCATCTTCAACTCCCCAACAATCGATGCTGTTGATGCAAGCCTGTCCGCTCTCTCATTACCGTAAACACCCGCATGCCCAGGACAGTATATCCACGTAAGCCGCTGGAGGTTAGAAATTTCTATAGACGACATCCACTCATCCGAAACCTGCCCTTCTGGATCTTGTGAAGCATCGACTGAAGAGTCAGATACAACAACTGCCCCAGTAAATGAAGTCCCAGAAATCCAATGGAGGGCAGCAGTAACGGCCTCAACCTCCATCCTCATACTAGAAGTAATTGTCCTGTATGCCACACTTCGCTCTGCAACAACCCTACCATGCGCATTAGCCAAGAAACCCCAGCCGGATTTCTCACCACGTTGAACCGACCCATCGGTATATACAACAACATCATCATCTCTTGCATTATCTTCTATCAGCTGCTTAACTGCGAGATCAGCCTTCATGCTGCCCCAATCTCTACATTCTCTTCCAAGAGTAATGATAACGTTGAGATAGTTCATCATGCTACCATCTGTTGGGATCCATTCTTCCCCTTTTGGTAGAGTCGCAACCGTAGTCACCTGGCCAATTGTTCTCTCAGCATGGGCCATCCACGACATGCCACTCTTGATTCTCGTGCCCTTAACATCATTAGTGTTCTTGTGAAGTGGATGTCTCTTATCCGAAGTAACCGGCATATATGCCTTGGTTTGGGCGATTGCATGACGGGAGCATAGTGACAGAAGGCCAAGCATATATCTCATCTTCACAATGGGGTATCTCTAGTGCAGCCCAGAACTATACGCATACCTTCATTCTGAACCCGTTCGAGTCGTTCACATTGTGATCTTGATATCGTAAAAATTCCGAGTCCGTAATCTACCACTGACATTACCAGTCGATCGAACAAAAGGGCAAGTAGTCTCTGCTCAAGGTGTGCGGCCACCATAACTTTGAGAGCCGCAAGACCACGCTTGCACCGTTGTATCGTCTGTTCAATATGGTGTTTGAAAGATAGACTACGATCAAAGGTTATTCCAAGATAGCGCAGCCTGTCTCTTCGCTCGATGGTATGTTCATCAAAGATTACACATGGTAGGTCAGCCTTGACTATGTGATTATTCAACGAGCACCACAACATACACGCTTTTTCAGGATTGACCTGAGAGCGAGACTCTCTACACCAACCCGAGATGGTATGCAATGTTTTCTGAATGTCGTCAACCATCTCTCGTCTATCTGATCCAGTCCTATATATTAAGATATCATCTGCAAATGTCAATGTCCGACCCAATCCGGTTGGCTGAATTTTAGCTTACATTTGCTGTGTAAATATTAAACAACACGGGTGATAGAGGAGAACCTGGGGTAATCCCGGGCATATACGTGCAGGATCCGATGTCCATGTTCCTAAACGGAGTGCAACGGTTCTTTCCATTAAAGAAGCAGCTATCCAGTTTACCAGCCAAGGATTAACTTTATATTTAATCAAAGAGCGCACCATTATTGAAAAATTCACCTTGTTATAAGCATCCTCCAAGTCGATGGCCACAGCAGCAGTCTCTTGCTTGGATTGGAAGCCTTCATAAACATCATATGCAAACGTGCCAGCATTGTCCCATGTCCCTTTCATTGGCCGGTAGCTACCCAAAGTGTCAGGAAGAATGTGGTCATTCTCCAAGTGACACATTACCTTTCTGGCCACTATCTTCTCTAGTAATTTGCCATATACATTTTGCAAGGTGAGTATGCGGTAGCTGCTGAGCAGTTTAGGATCCTTCCCATGTTTGTGGAGCGGTCGTAAATAACTATGAAGCCAATCCTCGGTACCACAGCATTCTGTACACTTTTATTAAAATCCATCACAACTACATTAATAACAGTCTCGTCCAGCTGTTTGATGTGATGATATTGGATACCATCAGGCCCTGGAGCGGTGCTGTGGCTTGCCTTGAGTGCATTAACAACATCCTCCTTTGTTATTAAGTCAATGTAAGGTTCTCCAGAGCTAGTAATATCACGAAGAGCACTTATGATATTATGGCGGTCAGTTTTATCACCTTTTTACAGTCGATCTTCTTCTTCTGTGGTCAGATCTGTGGCAAGCTTGAACTTCAGTCCTGCTGCCATGGGAAAGTACATTGTCTTTTCCAATTATTGCCTCATAGCTTCTGCCTCAGCACTGCAACCTCTTGTCATATCTGTCGTCTTGTATCATTGTAGTCTGGACAATGCAGTTGACCAAAGATCAACGCGGGTCTAACAACGTATTTTCCACTACATCCCATTGTATGAAAACTTGGTTGTTTATTTTTACTTTACGTTATTGTAAAATCCAAGATTCAGTTTGTACTGTCACATGATCTTGTACTTGTACAATCTTCCAGAAAATATTACAGCGTTGTAGAAAATATACACCAACAAAACCATCTCATAGGAAAGTGTGGCTAATATTTTTATCTGACTTTGTTGTATGACTTTATCTACAGGAAACAGAAACCGGAGAAGACGGAGAATGAAAAAAACGCGGAAAAGAGTGATGGAGACAGATATCAAAGTTAATCTAAAAACAAGGAAAAACCTGGAAAAAAATTGCATAAAACATAAAGAATTACGCATGTTTGTTAAACAGCTGTGTTGTAAACTGAGCTCAAAGTTTCAAAATATTTTTATTTCTTATTTTATAGAAAGTTCAAAAATATTCCAGCGAAATAAAAATCTTGAAGACTGGAAATCCCAGAGAGAACACTCCTTGTTAATCTCACTGAAACTAAATGCAGAACCGGGTTGACTGGGTGTAGAGCAACAAGCAAGCTCTACTATATCCGTTCACAAAAGTAAACTATTTATTGTACGACAAGGTCAAGAAAATAAACATACATCATGTAATACCACCTTCTCTACGTTGTGACATAACAGATCATGTTCACATTTCAAGATAAACTGTAATTATTTCATTCTAGATTTCGCAGTATTTCTGATTATTTTTTTTATTTTTGTGTTGTAATAAGGAATTTTTTAGACTAACGTTTATTTTCCTTTCTTCTTCTTCTTCTCTGATGTTGTTACGTTAATAATAACAGCGAAGAAAACAAATGAGGAGGTTTTTAATCAGAACTGCACACAAAGAAACCTTATCAACAGAATAAGAATCCGGCAATTAAGGTTCTTCCGGCATATAATGCGGAGAGAAGGTTTAGAAATTTGGTGACAACAGGTGAAATTCAAGAAATCGTGCAGGACAGAGGGTGGAGATGTTGGATTGTCTGACATCGTGGTTCGACACAAGATCGACGTCAGAACTGATTACATGCACTAAGCGAAGAGAGTTGTGGAGATACATGATCGCCTACGCCGGCAGGCATGGCACTTGATTGATTGATGTTATATTATGTTATGCAATCAACATCATGACACATTGGGTATTCCCATTTACAACAGGTGTGGTATCAGAGCATGTCTTTACACATTCTTCTCTTAGTTTCCTTGAAACTGTATTCACCAACATTTTTTTTTCTATTGTTTTCACCAACTTTCTTAGTTTATTACAGGTCATTTCCGCACCTTGTCTGTTAACAGTTCGTCTCCATTTCTCTCTAGTTCTTCTTTACCCTTATTGCCTTTCGGATTTCCTTTCAGAACCACAGTGGCTGGTCTGAGAGCGGGTTAAATGAGATGTAGCTTCCTGGCGAAACATAATGTGTTCAACCATCTGCAAGATCGAAAGTTTTTTTCTGGTGTGCAGAAAATAAAACCGATGACCTGCAGACGAGTGGCGACATCCTCGAGAAAGCGGTCATAGTTTCTATGACCTGTAGAATCTCTCAACGTACTCGCAGAAATGAAAACAAGGTGCTGTCAGAATGTTTTTTCAAGTGTCTTGTTTTGTTGCATTCTCAGTGTATATCCTAACCATTTTCATCTCTTCTTTTTGATTTCTTCGTCTAGATTGTTGATGCTATATGAACTGAGAAAACCCCTAAGAGTATTCCAAGACAGGTTCTCCAATGTAACCTCCTGGGCAATAGAGGTAGGAGAAGACCCAGGAACACCTGGAGACGGGAGTTGGAGACGGAATGCAAGAAAATTGGGAGAGAGTGGAGAGATCTGGAAAAGATGGCCTTAGATTGGCGGGCTTGGAAGGCCTTGTTGCGGACCTATGCTTCCCTAGGGACGAAGCGTGAAGAAGAATGGGTTACGTGGAAATATATATATATAAAATTATTGTTTCGTCGAATATTGTTCACGCCGGTTGTTGCATAAAGCAGCCAGCGAATGTCAAGTTCTCCTAAATAGATCTTTAGCTATCTCCTGCAACTTCTTTCAGAGCTTTACTATATCGTTAATCTCTATCTACAGCTCTTTTATCTATGTATTTTTGTTCTTTTAGGCTTTCCTCTTTTACCATTTTCCTGCGTGTTCCATGTAAAATCATTTCTTTTTATATTCTCCTCGGTATAGTCGCATATACATATATAAATTGTATATGTAATGTACTGCATATAAGCACGAGATGCAAAAATGTAATGCTATTTAAAATAACACTACAAGATAGGTAATTAACAACTTCAACGAGTAAATAAAAAAAAACGACAACGTTTCACGAAACGTTAAGCTGACAAAATGATAGAGCACACTGCTGCATAGCGTGATATTCAATATTAATGTAAGAAAACCTAACCGCCCCTGTCATCATTATCCCAGTGTACTTCGTACCTCATCATTGCTGCTCCGTCTCTCGCTCATGCTCGGTTAAACTCAACCACAAACTATGTTTAACACTCTTTGACAACATTCCAAACAATTAATAAAGGTTTCCTTCTCTTCGGTTTGGCTAATTATTATTTGAACGTACTTTATAGCCCTCGTCAGCATCCTCGGGTATTTCCGTTAGGCAAAGAAAGAATGCATTTTCACGAGCGATTTAGTCTAAAAATACAGATTATATCCAACTTTAGATTCGAATCACAATCACGTTCTCATGGTCAGAGTTAGTGAGCGCTGTACGAGACGTGCAATTGTTTATTTTATTGTTGTGTAGATGATTCAAGAATATATAAGCCGAGGAACGTTCTTCAAAGACAAAGCCTTTTTTTATTATGTCAGAGCGTGTAGGCGTGTAGGTGAAACCAATCATGCAATTCATAAAAGAACAACAGATTAAATGGTTTGAACAGCTGACAAGAATGCCCTGGTATCGCCTACCAAAGAAAGCCACACAGAAAAAGTATGAGTACAAAGCAAGAGGAAGACAACGCAAAAGATGGAGCGACGGCATCAAGAACAGCCTTACAAAAATGAATATCAGCGTATAAAGTGCCTTAAAACAATCACACACAAGATCACTACGTCCCCTCTCTCCCCTCCCTCCCTCAACACTTCTATAAAGAAGTAAATGGTGGAAGAGAAGAAGAAGAAGTTTAGGCCCACACATTGAACCATAGCGGACAATTGAGATTAGATTGTGGAATTAAATACGAGTCCCTAGATATAGTACTGGTCGGTGGATGGATTGATGGTGCTGGTGGTAAGGCTTGTTGAATCCTTGAATAAAGTGGAGTATGATGTTGGTGTACTAATCATTTCATTCACTGGAGACTGGAGTAATAATCCTATAATTGAGTGGAGACTGGTGTAACAATGCTTTAATCGAGTGGAGACTGGTGTACTAATCCATCAATTGAGTGGAGATTAGTGTAATAATCCTTTAGTTGAGGGGAAACTGGTGTAGCAATCCTTCAATTGAGTGGAGAGTAGTGTAACAATCCTTTAATTGAGTGGAGACTGGTATAATAATCCTTCAATTGAGTGGAGATTTGCGTTGTGTAGTAATCCTTTAATTGAGTGGAGATTAGTGTAATATTTCTTCAATTGGTGAATTAGTGTAATAACCTTCAATTGAGTGGAGATTAGTGTAATAATCCTTTAGTTGAGGGGAAACTGGTGTTGATGTACTATTTCTTCAGTTAAGAGAGGATTAGTATGTGCAGTACTGCTAATCGGTAGACACTGTAAAATGCTAGCTTGAAGGTGAAATACTGGGCAGAAAATATACAGGATTCTTCTTAAACATTTATTTTGTAATGTCTCCAGCTTGTGTATGATATCTTGGGTCATCATTTTCCAACACGACTAATGTATAATAACATTCACATGACACTGTTTCTATATACTTTTAGTCAGTGGCGGCTCGTGATCATTTTTGTTGGTGGGGCCAGACATAAATTTTCAGAAGAATCATGGTTTCGGTTAGGATATTTTTAATGTATAAAATAATAAATACACGTTACACTTTATTTTTGGTGGGGCCGCCACACTGGCCCTTAATGACTAGCCGCCACTGTTTTTAGTTTAGTTTAGCTATTTAATCTTTTGGCATTCTAGATTCTGTTGAGCATGGTGAACGTTTGACTGATTTGTTTTCTTGATTTTTTCCCAAACCATGTAAATATCCGTGACCAGTTAAAAAATAATCACAATTACTTCATCAACATAAAGATAACATCAAGCTTCTTCCAATTTCACAATCCATGATTAATAGAAATGATAACCGTATAGGCAAGCGTCTCTGGGAACATTGGAATGTCAACATCTTTGCTTACTCTTGGACACATCAATTTCTAGTTCAGCGAATTTGTATGAATCAAAGAATGTAATGAATGTCAAACTGAATGTTTCTCCTGCTAGACAGAATATTTTTTATTCTGTGGCTAAGTTATGTAGCGAGCCTTGCAGGCATAGACAAGGTTGAGAGATTGAGAAATCAGAATGTGATGTCCACTTCCTTGTCTATATGCTTTTCAAAAAATCAATGTCAAAATTTTTCCAAATGTCACTTAAGGTTTTCTAGTTGCACTTTGATATTTACTTCCTTGTTCTTAATTATGTTTCCGCTATCTTCTTCCAACAACACAAACTATTTGATTTGCATACACTGAGACAAAGTCAAATCAAACTTGTGTTTATATTGAAACGTATTCAAATCAATTTGTGTCTAAGATGAAGCGGGGTAAAATCAACAGTGTTGACAATATTGACAAACAGTCATATCAACGAATGTCAATGTTGACAAACAGTCACATCAACGAATGTCAATATTGACAAACAGTCATAACGAATGTCAATGTTGACAAACAGTCACATCAACGAATGTCAATATTGAAACTTGGTCACCTCCCACTATTATCTCAAAGATAACAATGGTATAAGTTGCACAAAATATGGTATTCACGTGCAACATAAGCCTGGGCGTGATCAAATCTAAAAATATGTGCTATAACTTGAGTTTTTTTATCCAGGGCAATGTAAAGCGCTTGTTTTCTAACCTGATTTAATGCCTGCTAACAAGAATGCCAGGCAAACTGATTGGCATTTTACGTTGCATATTGTGTAAACTGTTAAATGTTTATTCATTGTTTCGCTTAAGTTGACTTTAAATATTTATTGACCAGAGCAGGAAGGAGGTTGAGGAGGATTAAAATGGTAAGAGTATACATATATAAAGAAGCAACGTGTGGGTTCGGGTGTTGGAAACTTGCAGCGAAGTCAATCCTTCAGTTTTCTATCCTTTATACTTCTCATGTAAGATAATCATCATCATCATCAAATAGTTTGTCCTGAGCAGAACTTTGCCACCCCAACAGTCCTTCGGAATTTATCTCTCTCGTAAGCCAGATGTCCCGCCTCTGCAGCCTGCATGCTCATACTATCAGTTACATCCTCAATCCATCTTCTCCGAGGTCTTCCTATTCACTTCTTTGTCGGGATGAATCCTTCCATGATGGGCTTCTCCAGTCCTTCAAGTCTCTTTATATGTCCAAAATGTCAGATAAACAAGAATTAAATGATAAAAACCCTTTTAAATGATAACATATGAATAGTTTGTGTAAACGTTAATGTAATACGTTTAACGTTTATAAACGTGAATATGTAAAAATACGTCTGTATATATATTCAATCAAATATCGCCATTATTTCGTATTTAATTTAACGTATGAATTATTATGTTTGATGTGTTTGATGACAGCGAGAAAGAGAGATGTTTGATGTGTTTGTTAGGAGAGAGATGTTGTATGTTTGATGTGTTTGATGAGCGAGAGATATCGTATGTTTGATGTGTTTGAGGAGAGAGGTGTTTTATGTTTTATGTGTTTGATGAGCGAGGAATTGTATGTTTGATGTGTCTGATGACAGAGAGATGTTTTATGTTGGATGTGTTTGATAACAGAGAGATGTTTTATGTTTGATGTGTTTGATAACAGAGAGATGTTTTATGTTTGATGTGTTTGATGACAGAGAGATGTTTTATGTTGGATGTGTTTGATGACAGAGAGATGTTTTATGTTGGATGTGTTTGATAATAGAGATGTTTTATGTTTGATGTGTTTGAGGAGAGGAGAGAGGTATCTTATGACAATGTTGTTGTATATTTACTTGGTATGATTGATTTATGTTTAAGGAAAGTGATCAACAACTTCAGAAATCAGGGAAAATAAGAAAATAAATAATAAATGTGCATAACGTGATAGAGAAGAAAAAGAAAAAACGAAAAGTAAATAATAAGTAGAAGTAGAAGTAAGTGAAGTAGAAGTAAGTAGAAGTGAAGTAGAGGTAGAAGTAGAGTGAAGTAGAAGTAGAGATTAAGAAAAAGGAAAACGAAATAAATTAAATAGTTGCAAAACGAAAAGAAAGGGAAAGGAAGGGGAGTGGAGAGAGAATTAAAGAAACGAAAAAAGAAACGGAAGAAGAAGAAGAACTAGAGGAAAAAGAAGAGAAAGAAAAATGGATGAAAGAAATCATTATTGAAATATGTAAACAATACATAAATACAAGTTAAGACGAGAAAGAAGAAGAAGCAATCATTGACAAAATACGTATGCAGACGATCATTTACGTTTAAGAACCGTGTTTGAGATGAAGAATGTTGCGCAGATATCGAAGTCGATAACACGCTTTTCTAGTAACCACTTGTGGTCGTCTGTAGCTTAAGTGGTAGTGAGCTGAACCACAACCCAAGCGTACCTGGTTCAAACACCGCGGCCGGCAGTTCGGAAGCCAATTTGTTCAGAGTGGATTTTTACTACGATAAAAATGGACATCACCATACAGAAAGCAATTGCAAACTACTGAACGTATAAGTGGTTTCTGGAAAATCGACGACCCGTTTATTGTGGTTGATGACGAAGTTCTGTAAACGGTATGCTACAATTTTACCACATGCCGTGCTAATTCCGGTGTGACCACATGTCGTGCTAATTCCAGTGTAACCACATGCCATGCTAATTCCGGTGTAACCACATGCCATGCTAATTCCGGTGTGAGCACATGCCGTGCTACTTCCGGTGTAACCACATGTTGTGCTAATTCCGGTGTAACCACATGCCGTGCTACTTCCGGTGTAACCACATGTTGTGCTAATTCCGGTGTAACCACATGCCGTGCTACTTCCGGTGTAACCACATGCCGTGCTAATTCCGGTGTAACCACATGCCGTGCTACTTCCGGTGTAACCACATGCCATGCTAATTCCGGTGTGACCACATGCCGTGCTAATTCCGGTGTAACCACATGCCGTGCTAATTCCGGTGTAACCACATGCCGTGCTAATTCCGGTGTAACCACATGCCGTGCTAATTCCGGTGTGACCACATGCCGTGCTACTTCCGGTGTAACCACATGCCGTGCTACTTCCGGTGTAACCACATGCCGTGCTACTTCCGGTGTAACCACATGCTGTGCTACTTCCGGTGTAACCACATGCCGTGCTACTTCCGGTGTAACCACATGCCGTGCTACTTCCGGTGCTCTGGGACAACTACGGACACCAAAAATATCGATGTGCACACGGTATGTAGACGGACTGCAGGTTTCCTGATTCTTTACTTGGGGATCTAAATTACATGTACCTCTGAAGTTGGATAAGGCTCACCTGAATCGCTACCGGCAATGTGATTAAGGAAATCAATCCTTCACGTAAAAATCAATCAGAGTTGCCATATTAGGTACCCCTGACTACGTATGAATTCACAGCGGACAAAAAGGGAAACACAATAAACTAAGAAGGTTGCGCAACGTAATCCTCTTGTCAACACAGTAAACAACCAATCGTTACATTGTCTACAAAATTAGTCTACGTGCAAGGTAGAACACACCCTCCCACCCGCTGCTACACAAATGTCAAAACTAATATTAATAGCATATGGCATTAAAACATTGGCAATTGCTTGGGTCTGGTCACATAGCTGAACAAACGTCGGCAAAGTAACGTGCAGTCGAAGCATGCAATATATAAGTTTTATTGTTGTTTTTATAGAAATGTATGTAGCCATAAAATGTTATGGGTTATATGTTAATGGTTTAGAGTTGTTTGCTGGTCCCATTGTGGAATGTTAGGAAATGAGACAGATGACCTACTGTAGAATGTTAGGAAATGAGACAGATGACCTACTGTAGAATGTTAGGAAATGAGACAGATGACCCGCTGTAGAATGTTAGAAAATGAGACAGATGACCCGCTGTAGAATGTTAGGAAATGAGACAGATGACCTACTGTAGAATGTTAGGAAATGAGACAGCTGACCCACTGTGGAATGTTAGAAAATGAGACAGATGACCCGCTGTAGAATGTTAGGAAATGAGATAGATAACCCACTGTAGAATGTTAGAAAATTAGACAGATGACCCGCTGTAGAATATTAGGAAATGAGACAGATGACCCGCTGTAGAATATTAGGAAATGAGACAGATGACCCGCTGTAGAATGTTAGAAAATGAGACAGATGACCCGCTGTAGAATATTAGGAAATGAGACAGATGACCCGCTGTAGAATGTTAGAAAATGAGACAGATGACCCGCTGTAGAATATTAGGAAATGAGACAGATGACCCGCTGTAGAATGTTAGAAAATGAGACAGATGACCCGCTGTAGAATGTTAGGAAATGAGACAGATGACCCGCTGTAGAATATTAGGAAATGATATAGATGCCAAACTGGCCAAGGAAGATGCGGTAGGAAAGTAGCGGGATGTACCTGATACGTATGTTCAAAAGAAAAGGGGGATTAACTCAATTAGAAAGCCACCCATTCAAACGCCATAATGATTACCCAAATGTAAGTAGATTAGATCAAGTTATCTCGACACAGAAAAGGATACAAACGAGCGAACTAAACAAAATATGAGCAGATTAGATCAAGTTATCTCGACACAAAAAAGGATACAAAAGAGCAAAATGTAAACAAAATATGAGCAGATTAGATCAAGTTATCTCGACACAGAAAAGGATACAAACGAGCCAAATATAAACAAAATTCAAGATTGACAATGCAGGTAAGTTGTCACATGCCCCAGACCCCATAACACATACTTCATGACTTTCTGAATATGATATACCGATGCAAACTCGCAAGGTTTGCGAAACAACGCTAGAATGAAAAGTGTACAGATCTTATGTACAGCATTGGGAGCTGCAAAAGAGGGTGTAACTTAGACGTAAGACAACATTGAATACACACATATACTATATTTCAAGAAAACCAAAGAAATTAAGGAATGCAACTGAGGAGATACGAGAAATATGTGCACACATGCAGAACAGGTTGGTCTCCAGATTAATTCTGCCAAGATCAAAATTATGGACCTCACAAACTCGACAGACAATATCGTAATAAATGGCCAAACAGTGGAGAAAGTTGAACATTTTACATATTTGGGTAGTAAAGTGTCAAACAACGGAGAACCGATGAAAGAAATAAACTCTCGTATTGCTATAGCAGCTAGTGCCTTCACTAAATTAACGAATATCTGGCAATCTCAAGACCTTAGTATATGCACAAAAGTTAAATTATTTAGGTCATGTGTGATTCTTGTACTGACCTACGGTTGTGAAAGTTGGAAATCAACAAAGAAAATTGATAAGAAACTGGACAGCTTTGAGAATAAATGTCTCGAAAATTATTAAAAGTCAAATGGAGTGATTTCGTTTCTAACAACACAGTGAGAGATAGAACACACCAACAACCCGTATCAAATATAAAAAAACGAAGGTGGAAATATTTAGGTCATGTTCTTAGATCAGACGAAAAGAGACTAAATCGACAAGTCCTTATGTGGTCACCAGTTGGGAAAAGAAAACGTGGAAGACCAAAGACCACTCTTCGAAGAACCATCCAACAAGAAAGTAAACTATTGGGATATAAAAACCATACAAGATCTCCAACTGCTAGCAAAGAACCGTATCACTTGGAGATCTAAAACCTCTGCCCTATGTGCCGCCTTTGGCGCGAAAGGAACAAACTAACTAAGGAGAGGGATGTAATGAGAACCGGTTTATAAACAGATGTTGATTGAACCATAAAATATAACATTGAGATAATGTTAGTTTCAGTAAGCATGAAACTTGAAATATAATATTCAGATAATGACAGGTTCAGTAAGCATTAAACTTGAAATATAACATTCAGATAATGACAGGTTCAGTAAGCCTGAACCTTGAAATATAATATTCAGATAATGACAGGTTCGTTAAGCGTGAAACTTGAAATATAACATTAAGATAATGTTAGGTTCAGTAAGCCTGAACCTTGAAATATAATATTCAGATAATGACAGGTTCTTCTTCTTCTTCTTCTTCGATCGTTCTAGGCCTGTTTTAATCATTCTCATTGTGATATATAAACAGCCACACATCAGAACGTGATGTACGTGCACCAGCCTTCAGCACCTATTGAGCCAGTTGCTTATCCTTCGGTGGGTGTTCGTTTTCAGCCAGCTTTTGATTTACTAGAGTGAGCTTTCCTAGGTTCGATCAGCTTTGCCGTATTTTGGGCTTTGTTATCTACGCCGGGACAGTGAGTTACGCTGTTTATGCCCGTTCTGATTGAGAAATATTTCTCGGGGCTTGTAAGCTTATCCTCGGCGGCGTCTTACTCGTATAAGACACCGTGTAAAGTATCGGCCTTCGCCAATGTTCAGACCCGAACTTCCTGTTTGATCCGTACATTGTCGGCCTTGCTTTACCGTACATTTTTGAGTTTGATCCGGGAAGGAACATTCTCAGCTTCTTCTAGACGCGTATTGGTACGTGACAATTTGCAATTAACCTCGAAAGCACTGGCATGGGGCCGAGTACAAACAATGTAGAGGTTCGTTTCAGTCGGCACTATCAGCGTAACTGAGGATTTTGCGCTCGCCGCCATCACCCGCCCCAGTTATTCCGGTGATGTTAGTTACGACTGCAATCGAACCTTGCCTGGTTGCCCCAAGGCTGGCAGTTCCGTTAGGCATCACCAACCTCAGTTCTTCCGGGGATGTTAATTTTAATCGCACAGTACCTAGCACGGTTTTCCCAGGCCGGGTAGTTTCGTTATGCACTAAACGCAACTTGTTCTTTTGCGCTCGGCAAACCTTGCCCAGTACATGTATCTGCACCGGGCTACCAATGCGGGGTCAGCTGCAATCTTCTCTCGCACCAACACGAGGGTAGACTTTTATTCGTTACGGTCCTGTCTTATTTATTCTTGCCGACGGCTGGCAATGTTTGCCCCCTCCTCAGGGCTTCGAGCTTCTCCTTACGTGGGCATACGTTTGGTCACTGGATGCACCTCTCATCCATGTCTGAGACGTTTCGTTGCTGTTTCTTTGCGTTCAGGGACTTGGGCAATATCTTGTTGGACATCGGTCAGGAGATTTGTGCATTTTGTTTGTATGTATCTATCGTGTTTCCGTACTTGCACTGCTACCCCTACCAGTAGTTTTCTCTCCCGATCCTGCCCCTCTTAGCCAGACCGGAACCATAGTCTGTTTCAAGGGTCACCGCGTGGAGGTTGGGGGCAGGGTCTTGGTTAGCGCGCCCCTCGCTAACCCTGGTTCATGTTACCACCATGACCTCATGAGCCTTTGACCCCTAATGACAGGTTCGTTAAGCGTGAAACTTGAAATATAACATTAAGATAATGACAGGTTCAGTAAGCATGAAACTTGAAATATAGCATTCAGATAATAGCTAAACACGTAAACACAAAGTACTACAGTTTTACAAAATACATCAACAGTGACGATAAACAGCAACGTTTCGACCAAAAGGCCTTTATCAAGCAAACATTACAACAAGAATGACGAATTTCGAGGAACACTACAAATGGACGATTACACGTGGAAACATAAACCTATCTAATGAAAATCTGGGATAAAAACGAACAACGAAATGAGTGCAACACAAAAACCGAAAGTGGAAAAGAAGAGAAACAATAAACAATATAGTGGATAAATGACACATATGTGGAGCAAACACACATATAGATAACAAGGCACGAGATAAGACAGTACTAAGAAGCATAGGAATGTAATGCGTTGAGTCCAAGAGGTCGCAAAGTGCCATAGAATGAAATAAAACGGTTCTCCAGGGCAAATCGACTGCGATCATCGGAGGAACATGATCGGATGGCTGTGACCTGGACATCGTCAACTCCTGAATGGCCAGTATCGTTGAAATGAGTGGCCACAGGAGTCACAGAGCGTTGGCGAATATCGCGTAAGTGTTGGGCGAATCGGTCACTGAGTCTCTTACCGGTTTCGCCAATATAGGACTTGTTGCATCGTTTGCAGGTGATGGCATAGATGATATTGCGGGACTCACAGTGAAACTGTCTTGAATGGCATACGTAGCTTTTGGAAAAGAGACAGTGGGGTCTGTATTACATATGCACATGTATTACAGCGCCGACGTCCGCACTGGATGGTGCCAAAGTGACTCTGGATATTAGGCTTGAGGCGACTGTGTACCAACAAATCCTTGAGGCTTTGTCCGTCTGTAAGCCACCAAAGGATAGTGTTGGAAGACTGAACGTGTCTCAGGATCAGACTGAAGAATAGGAGATGATGGAATAAGACCTTTTCACCAGGGAACTATGAGGGTGGAAAGTTAAGATAAGTTTAACCCTGTCAGACTTGGGGTTCTATGTATGTGAGAAAGGGCCTCCTGGCGAGCAATTAGCTGAACCCGATGCATGGCAGATGTAAGCACATTCTCAGGGTATAGGCGCTGGCGGAAGAAATCCAGCATCTCGTGAGCTCTATCAAGAAAATCGTCGTCCTCACTACAGAGGCGACGAAGGCGTAAGAGTTGAGAGAAAGGTAAAGAGTCACGACAGGCCTGGGGATGGGAAGAGGTATTCAGATAATGACAGGTTCAGTAACCATGAAACTTGAAATATAGCATTGAGATAATGTAAGTTTCAGTAGACATGAAACTTGAAATATAACATTGAGATAATGTAAGTTTCAGTAGGCATGAAACTTGAAATATAACATTAAGATAATGACAGGTTGAGTAAGCATGAAATTTGAAATATAATATTCAGATAATGACAGGTTCGGTAAGCGTGAAACTTGAAATATAACATTAAGATAATGACAGGTTCAGTAAGCATGAAACTTGAAATATAGCATTCAGATAATGACAGGTTCAGTAAACATGAAACTTGAAATATAATATTCAGATATTGAGTCTCTGTCCTTAAAACAATTTGATTCTTGCAAAAGCGGGAAACAAGTATAACAGAATGCATATATAGAAACTACATCTAGTGAATAATGTGTATCCAAACTTGAACTTTCTTAAACGTTTTCTCTATCCTTATTGTAATGGACAATGAATCTACATACACAAGATAATTAAATATGTCAGATAGAAAACCAGGTTTCTTCTTATCCTCAACCAGACACGTTATCCATTACAGACCAGTTTCACAACAGATTAAAAAAAACGTCGACCAGGAGAGGGAGAGATGTGTATCTTAATTCGTCGTAGAGGACTACGGTTTATGTTTTATGTCATTTGTTACTGAATCAAACAGAAATTTCATGTGTTAAATAAACTAAGTCACCAGTTAAGGTCTGAATAAGTTAGTTTATTTAACAAATGAAATGTCTGTTTGATTCAGTAACAAATGACATAAAACATAAACCGTAGTGATCTACAATGAAATAAGACACACATCTCTCTCTCTCCTGGTCGACGTTTTTTTAAAATAAGTCACCAGTTAAGGTCTGAATAAGTTATTTTATCCACCAATATGAATTCAAAGCTTACTTTAATCTCTCATAATAATCCCGGTTGAGATTAATCAGAAGCAGAGTGTACATAATTTCATTCACCGAATGCATTGAAAAACAAAAAATGCAGGGGTTTAGACATTTAATGAGAATGAAATACAACCAACCACTAATAACAACATACAATAAAAAGAGATCAGGTACTAGAGCCAATGGAAGACCAAGAAAAAGATGGATAGACAATGTTAAAGCCAACACTCACTGGTTGAAATCGAACACCCCACCCAAGGATAAGCAACTGTGCTCTAATAGGTGCTGAAGGCAGGTGCACCTATATTACGTTCTGATGTTTGGCTGTTTATATATCACAATAGAATGATAAAAATGGCCGTAGAACGATGGAAAGAAGAAGGAAAAATCCACACTAAATAAACACGAATATAACATTAACACAACAAGGGTGTCTCATCTGGCCCTGTAACGCAAATTAAAGCTTCCATCCCCACGCTTAACGGCAAGTGGGGACAACCAATTTCATCATCCACCTGGTTAAAGACAATAGAGATTGAACGAAAAATAATCGCACACGTCTGTTAAAAATTGTGTTTCTTCAGCAGTTTATTACACGATATCATCGGATGTTAAGACCATGCAGTCCACTCATCATGAAACATATCCACTAAGTATTATATCCTATCATACCGTTATACGATACATAGCTCAATTTCTCCATGTCGCTCTAACCATGGAAACTTTGGGATTGAGACCGATTATCTAGCATCTGGCGTCTTGAGAGATGAAAATTCCTTTCAGTTTATCCTTAGGATGTCAATATTCGATATAAAGGAGAGACTAGAGTCAAACTATGTAGCAATGGCTAAACACGTAAAAACAAAGTAATGTAGTTGTACAAAGGGAAAAAACAATAACGGTGCAAACTATGTATAGTGGTCATAAAATATGTATTATTTATTTTTGAATTATGCTGTTTGGAAGAAAGCCTATCGGACCAAACGAAACCTAAATTCTTCTTCTTCGACGCTCCTATCAACCACTGTTAAATCACTCTTTGTGATTTGTATGTGATCTGAGCCCTAGAGCGATTGTACGTTGTGCCAGTTATGCGCCTACAAGAAGCCAGCATATTTGATTTATGCAATGATTTTTATTTACTAGGTAGCTTCCTAGTCCCCTACCTCATTCGACTCTTACGACATGCTGTGTAGCTTGCAGTGTTACTTTTCTTTGCTACCCTTGCAGCCCCGACAACACACAGGCAAAAACTCAATCTAATTTCAGTTACACATTTGTGCTGTTGATATTCTTGTCTACGAAATGACTACGAAATGAAGAATCAGAAAGAGATAAGCAGGTAAACTTCATGCACCGAATACATCGAAAGACAACAAATGCAGTGGTTTGGACATTTAATGAGAATTAAATACAACCAACCACCAATAACAGCATACAATAAAAGGAGATCGGGTACTAGAGCTAAGGGAAGACCAAGAAAAGATGGATAGATAATATCAAGACTACACTACATAAACACAGATACAACACAACAAGGCCAACTCATCTAGCCCTAGAACGCAAATTAAAGCTCCCATCCCTACGCTTAACGACAAGAGTGGACAGCCATCTACATCTTCCACCTGGGAATAGACAATAGACAATATATATTTTTGTGAAATATTTCCATTTCAATATTGTTTTTGGGTGTCCCTTAACAAACAGAGAATATAACAAATAGATCTAATCAGAAAGAAACTAAACATCAAAGAAAACTGGCTAATGCTACAAATAAGAATGAACACAATTGAAATATTTTGTGTATAACTATTCAGCTTTCTCGTTTGCTCTACATCAACAACTTGTTATGTCACTCTTTTGATCTGTATGTGATTTGCCCAGCTAGGCGCATACAGACATATGGGAGAGCATATCCATTTGATGCTGTTTTTTAGGATTCGTCTTCCTAAGTCGAGGGTTGAAAACTCCCCCAAATACTTCATCTAGGGAAGTCCATACCCCTAGACGAGGAAAAGCCTAGTTAGTCTTAAACCTGGAAGTCAGTTTTCTGGTCGACATTACATGGGAGGTAGGGATGGGCTTGTGTGTTCTAAGGATCATCAGCAGACTACTACAAGATTTCTCATTACTATACCACAGATAAGAATGTGTACACAATAAAATTCTAAACTCTGGTCGGTTTACAATGTGTGTTCTGCGCATGGATCTGCATCCAGCAAAATTGGTGTCGGCTAGTCTCCCTTATGAAAGGCGAAAATGGACAATTAGTATCCTGCTGATGACCTGTAGAACACACAAGCCAGTCCTACCTTCTAGTGGTGTAGAAATGAAAATTGTATCTTGAGGTTCCTAACTAACGGGGAAGTAGCTCACCAAGGAGTATCAACTTCCTAATTCCTTTTTCGCATCTTAGAGAGCAACCGAATAAGAAGGTACATAAACCGAATGTGATTCTTATGGTTCTGTAGCCACACACAACGAACTCGAAGCTAAGGCATACTTCCACATACAGCTCGACAATGAGCGGCTAACAGGGCTTGTACCTACAACAAACTTAGAAGTAGATTATTCTGACCCAACCGACTAGCTGAATAATTGTCAAGTTCTGCTTTGTCCATTGACTCCGAATGCCTGCACTCGTCCACAACGAACCAAAGCGGACATCTTCTCAACGGTCAGAAACCTGTAATAGAAAAGCTAAAGCATACTTCAAACAGAACTGATATGATATCTCCACAACCTCAGTCTGCTACACAGTCTGATATCAAAAGAATAGAAACAGTAAACCGTACACAAAGAACTCGAAGCTAGAGAATACGTCACCAAAGAACTGATAAGCATTACTTCTACCAATTATGATGATGAAGAAAGGGTACTGTACCGCCAAGAATGGAAGTAAGCAATACATTCTGTACGACACTGAAGGTTAAGGATGTTTAACACAATGCTAGATACTTCTCCACAAGAACTTGATGTCATTTACAAGTCGAGCTAAGGTATGCTTCAAACAACAGAACTTGGCTACATCTTCAGTGAAATAAGAACTTGTGAGCTTGTCTAACTGTCCTTCAGAATATCTCACTAAGGGACATGTCCAGCCTCTGCTGTCGAAGGCTCAAATCATCGTCACACACGATGTAGCATCTTCTCCCATTGCCTATGTCTAGTTTTGTCAGAATGTCACTCATAAGGATCTTTTCAAACCCTAGGGCTCTTTGTTTATCTACAACGAACTTTAACTCATCCTTTGTTTTCTCTGCTGCTGAATCTAGGCAGTTTCTTAACTGATTATGAAAACTATATCATTTTCTTCTTTCTAAGAACCGAGAGGCTCTTCTGTAACCACGAATATTAAGGCATATGTTTCCACTCTCAGTTAAGCATGTTTGTTTCACACTCATGATCATGTGACACAAGTGAACTCTGGTAATGGCATACTCTGAACTCAAAGCTCTGAAGCAATGGCATGCTTCTGACCAGTCATGCTCGGAAGTGCATACTCTGTACCCAGAATGCTGGCAGGCTCTTGTTTTGTGACTCATGGCTTTCTTCACCAGTTGAACTCTAAATATCATCAAGCTTTATTTGTACAAAAGTGAATCCTTCTTGTGCCAAGAAAAGAAAATTCCAACAGAACAGAATCATATTGTACCACATTAGAACTAAACAATGGATACTTTTCAAACAGACTTGAATGGCGTTATCACAGTCATAGGAATCGACAACACAAGTGAACAATGATACAACTTTCCTGTGTCTTCTGGTTGAACTCAATAATCCTTAGAGAGTTTATCCACAAATACCAACTACATATTAAGTCTTAGTCCCAAGGACCTGACTGTCTCACGTGCTCCTATTTCTACGCTGAATGTTAATCCTCAAACCGTGTGTGATTCTAAACCCTAGATCTGCTCGTTGATTCAAACAAAAGAAATGAGTCGCGTGGTGTTCGAAAGCGAAGTACGTGACCATGTGAAATTTTTCTACTGAAGCGGGTTTGAAGAGGTTTGAGGTCGAGTTAAGTTTTACAATGCATTCTGTTCGACCTAAGGTTTTAGTGTATAACCTTGATTTCTAGAAGAAGAATTTACAAGTTTCTGTATAAGTACTTCAAAACAGAAGTTTAGCTACATTTTCATTGAATATAAAGCTGTGACTTGTTCTAACTGTCCTTCAGAATATTTCTCTATCCTAAGCCACATGTCCAGCCTCTGCTGTCGAAGTGTTCAAATCATCAGTCACATCTTGAATATATCTTCTCCCTTGCCTTATTTCTAGTTTTTGCAGGAATGTCTCCTTCCATAATGGTCTTTTCAAACCCTTAGTGGCTTTTTGTTTATCTAAAATACTTCAATTTTCTCATTCCTTTGTTTTTTGTTGCTGCTGAATCAGTCAGTTTTCTTTGAACTGGAGTTCATTATGAAAACATATATTGATTCTCTTCTCTTTCTATAGTACACGGAGAGCTTTTCTGTAACCACGTATATTTAAAAGTGCATATATGTTTTTCCACTTTCATGTTAACTATTTATGTTTCACACTCATATCATGTGACTGGGAATGTGCATGATCTGGGAATGTGCATGCTCTGGGAATGTGCATGCTCTAGGAATGTGGATGCTCTTGTTTTGTGATCTGTGTTTTCTTACCAGTTGAACATCTAAATATCATCAAGCTTTATTTGTTTTTACAGAAAGTGAATCCTTCTTGTTGATAGGAAGAAGAATTCCAACCATGGAGCAGAATCGTTAATTGATATATCGGTTAGATACTAAACAATGGATCCACTTTTCTAAACTGTTGAATGGCGTTATCACAGTCATGGGAATCGCAACAAAGTGAACAATGATACAACTTTCCTGTGTTCTCTCTAAGTACACTCAATATCCTCGGGTTTAACCACAAATACCACAACCACATTTTAAGCTTAACAAGGGACCAGACTGGCGCACGTGCTCCTATTTCTACTGATGAATGTTAATCCGTCAAACCTGGTGTGGTGGTTACTATCCTAGGAATACTGCTCGTTTGTTCAACCGACTAAAAGAAATGATGTCGCGTGGTGTTCGCCGACATCTTAAGTCACTGAGCCATGTGGAATGTACTAAGCGATTTAGAAGAGGTTTTCGGGTCCGGTTAGTATTTCCTGTGCGGTGCTTACTTTTTGGCTTAGCCTTATTTGTCGGAAGAACTTCAAAGATGTTCTTTGAAAGCTAAGTCTTGTAATAAAGATAAGATTAACTATAAGAGACTGTGACAGAAATGAGGGATTACAAAACATGAAGTAAGATGGAACATTTCGGGAAGATATAAATTGACATATAACAAGATAATGGGATGTCATGACAAAAGATTGAAAGGATGACACATTATTTGGAAAGATTCATAGCAGTCTTAATGTTTCAAACCTTCTAAATTAACCAGATTATGGTTTGTATGTTTCCATTGTTGAATTTACAGTACTTTTCAATAGGTGGAAATTATATGTCAATTGTTCCTTATCAAATATATCGGTAATTGAATCGGAAAGTGTGCCTGCGGTTACCCGCCTTGTCTTGTAAAGGCCTGTATAGTAGCGAATCTCAAGATCACGTGTGGTTTTTTTTCCTGTTAAACTGATGATATGCATCGTTTGTATGGTATCCCATGTGTGTTATTTATTACTTTCTAAATTTTTTTTTAAATTTAGCCAAAAACTGTTTAGCCTTTTATTAAATCAGATTCAAGAATAAAATGAGAGTCTTGATGAGAATACTGAATGTATCAATGATATAGAAAGTTAGAGGAGACGTTGGCAGAATACTGTATCAAATAGAAAGCATAAACATGCAGATATCAGTACTTAGTATTGGGCCGAAGGGCAACATCCCAACTGTCGCTGGATCATGAAGAAGAAGAAGATGGAAAAAATGAGCTAGTTTCAGTAAACTATTGGTAAACATCTACCGCCATCATATGTTATGCTGACTGAACTTTGCAATTATAGATCTCTCAAACGTCTGTGATGAGTAATGACTGTCGGTTCCGATGTTGACATTTTACCTTACCAGGAAGCTAATTAATCCAGAATTTTCTCACCAATGCGTCCTCTGTCTTATCTCTCATTGATTTTGTCGTTTATCACTATCTGTTATATATCTCCTCCGTCTATGATATCACTGTCTGTTATATATCTCCTCCGTCTATGATTACATGCTGGGAAAATGTTTATCACTATCTGTTATATATCTCCTCCGTCTATGATATCACTGTATGTTACATACCTCCTCCGTCTATGATTGCATGGTAGGAAAATGTTTATCACTATCTTTTATATATTCTCCGTCTATGATTACATGCTGGGAAAATGTTTATTGTCACTATCTGTATATATCTCCTCCAATGATTTCACTGTACGAAAATACTCTCCTCTCATGATTACATGCTGGGAAAAAGTTGATTTCTTTTTACAATGGTGGAAATTTTTTGAGTATTTATGAAAGAAAATATTGTTTTCAAACAGTTAGTTGCTGCTTAAATATTTCTTTACAGAAGATACCTTGCTTCCCAAAATGATGATAATGGTTGCTGCTTAAGGATTTCTTTACATATACTTGTTTTTTTTATGCTGGTGCTTTGGAAATTTATTTAAGAATTTCTGAACAGAAAATTTCAGTTCTGTAAAATCAATGTTGTTGGCTGTTGCTTAGCCTAACCGACTTGACTATACTAAGGATTGACACGTGAGTACTTAGTAGCTTATTGTAGGAGGCACAATGACGCGAGTTGATGGTTGGTGAGATTGTCCGGCTATATATAGATTGATTGATTGATTGATTTCCTATAGATCAAAAGAGTCTAAAGCCGAAGGACAGACTTCATTGCACTGGGAGTACCCACAAATAGATCGGTCCCTTGTCTCAGAAATGACACGCTATCTGCCGAGAATATTATACAAAGCACTAATTCCGTAGCTATGACAGCAATCCGAGGTCTCCGGAAAAAATGCACAAGTGAACAGAACTATGCGGTCCGGATTCGAACGTACGACTGTCGGAACGCAAGGCAAAAGCTTAATCAATGAACCACAGAGACCCACATATATATATATATATATATAATTATACTCCTTTGTCTGACGAGTTTTAGTAATAAATGCACTTGCACTAACTATACATGTGCTAGAACTGTGACTATTTTAACGACATAGAAGGAAATATTAATAGTTCATGTTTTTAAAAGGATTTTTAAGCCGAATGATTGACTTCATTGCACCGGTTTTTACCCCATATGGCTCGGTCCCTCTCCGTAGAAATGGCACGCCACCTACCGAGAGTATTGCACAAATCACGAACTCCGTAGATCCAGCAACAATCCTAGGGGTCTCTGGAAAAATGCACTCGTGAACAGAACGGCGTGGTCCGGACTCGAACCCACGACCTTCGACTCACAAGGCAAAGGACGTAAATACTTAGCCACAAAAACATATTTTACTAAATGGTATTTTCATCTCATGTACATAACTGAAAGTACTTAGAAGCTTACTGTAGAAGTAACAATGTTTCTCATCTCATGTACATAACTGAAAGTACTTAGAAGTTTATTGTAGAAGTAACAATGTTTCTCATCTCATGTACATAACTGAAAGTACTTAGAAGCTTATTGTAGAAGTAACAATGTTTCTCATCTCATGTACATAACTGAAAGTACTTAGAAGCTTATTGTAGAAGTAACAATGTTTCTCATCTCATGTACATAACTGAAAGTACTTAGAAGCTTATTGTAGAAGTAACAATGTTTCTCATCTCATGTACATAACTGAAAGTACTTAGAACTTATTGTGAAGTAACAATGTTTCTCATCTCATGTACATAACTGAAAGTACTTAGAAGCTTATTGTAGAAGTAACAATGTTTCTCATCTCATGTACATAACTGAAAGTACTTAGAAGCTTACTGTAGAAGTAACAATGTTTCTCATCTCATGTACATAACTGAAAGTACTTAGAAGCTTACTGTAGAAGTAACAATGTTTCTCATCTCATGTACATAACTGAAAGTACTTAGAAGCTTACTGTAGAAGTAACAATGTTTCTCATCTCATGTACATAACTGAAAGTACTTAGAAGCTTACTGTAGAAGTAACAATGTTTCTCATCTCATGTACATAACTGAAAGTACTTAGAAGCTTATTGTAGAAGTAACAATGTTTCTCATCTCATGTACATAACTGAAAGTACTTAGAAGCTTATTGTAGAAGTAACAATGTTTCTCATCTCATGTACATAACTGAAAGTACTTAGAAGCTTACTGTAGAAGTAACAATGTTTCTCATCTCATGTACATAACTGAAAGTACTTAGAAGCTTATTGTAGAAGTAACAATGTTTCTCATCTCATGTACATAACTGAAAGTACTTAGAAGCTTATTGTAGAAGTAACAATGTTTGTCATCTCATGTACGTAACTGAAAGTACTTAATCATTTTGGTTGTGGAACAACATCACAGGCTGTAATCTTCTACACTACAACAAAGATCCGTTCTCAAGTTGCACCCACGACAACTCCATGCATTATTCTCTGCTAATTGAAGTCTCACAGACAAACCTGGTGCCATAAACTAGCATGAAAGTTTCTGTAGATTCCAGAGAAGAGAGATAATGAAAGGAGGCAAACATCGCGTAGGAATTAATTAGATAAACCGAGCAGCTTTCAATGAGACAACAATGCTAGCTCGTGCCTATGTTGCTATAAATAAACGATGATATCATTGGACGGTAGTATTTATCTAGAATTTTCCAGACCAGCGATAGGAACATTTGGTTTGAAGCAAATATTTTCAAGAAATGTTAATAGTTCTTGGTAAAAAAACGTTGATTCATAAAAGCAGTCTCTGATCTTTTATATATATATATATATCCATCGCTTAGAATATGCGTTCTGATTTTGTTATTTCTTGCTCTGCTCAATGCATCGGTTCTGTGATGAAGATTTGTTTCAAAACAAAGCATTGCATATATTTCATGCGTACGCCTTCAGAATGATTGAAGAATCTTGGCGTGAGTCAGTTATGACGGCTCCCATTGACTAATCACATATGATACCATGTTACTGTATAACTCCAGATGTGATACAATCACATATGATACCATGTTACTGTATAACTCCAGATGTGATACAATCACATATGATACCATGTTACTGTATAACTCCAGATGTGATACTTTTTTTTTCGTCCGCTTTCAACTCAGACGAAGTTTTAAATTGGGACTTTGCTGTTTGTGAAATTTGTTTAAAATCTTAAAGATGTCAGAAAAGAATCGTCGAAATTGGAAATAAAGCAGACTGTTGTTATATAAGTTTAGTAGTCAGTACCTTCTATCATACATGGACCACACTTTTATTAGTATTGAAGGTGACAGTGGACCTCAGAGATAACAGAGTCAGTGGAAACACTATTTAGAACAAAGCAACAACATTTCTGGGAAATTCTATTTTACCCTGACACTGTGATGTAAAACATGATTAGAGCAGCGCACACAAAAGCTCGTTATAGAAATCTCTTCTTATCCTGACGCTATTAGGTAAAACAGAATTAGAGAACATAAGAAGAAGTAAGGAGGACCGACGGTTATTGTGCAGAATCCAGGCAGCTCTACCACCGTCTTAAGTCACAGCAAACTTGTCAAGATATGTTTACCCTAGTTATCTGGCAGCAAGGTAATCAGAGCATGACAATTTGTTGTATTTTCGTCGTTCATTATCGCTATTATCAATGACATATTTGTCTACTTCCGTATCTATTTCTTTCTCATTCTTCGTTCTACGCATTCATTTCTATCCTCTTCCTCTCGGTACTCCCATTCTTCTCTCATATTCGCATCGCACTAATACTTCAGTCCTTTCCTCACATTCGCATATTCTTCTGTCCTCAGTCTTTTTCCCCATCCTCTGCGTCTTCCCTTTGTTCACTTAATATCCGCATAACTCTTCTAATCGCTCACTCCTAAAAATGATGTCTAAATGCGAAGGACTGATTTCACAGCACCGGGTTTTCCCGTAAGTTTCAGCTACTCTCCGCTGAAAAATGACAGGCCTCATGCTGAGAGTATTGAAGAAAGTACGCAGTCCTCAAGGGATCTCATGTACAAAATCGTACTCGTGAACCGAATAACTCGGTCCGGACTTGAACTCGCGACCATCAAAACGCTAGGAAACTGCACTTCACTAAAGAAACACCTCATCGCTGGTCCCTCTCAAGTAATACCCTCATCAAATCTATACTCCTGTTACTGATTCCTCATTGCCGATGTTTTTCGTCAGTGACCTCATTTCCGCTAACTTATCCACTCACTCATATCCATATTCTTTACTAACCATATATTTCCACCTCCCACACATTCATGATTCTTCATCAACCATATATTTCCACTTCCCACACATTCATGATTCTTCACCAACCATATATTTCCACTTCCCACACATTCATGATTCTTCACCAACCATATATTTCCACCTCCCACACATTCATGATTCTTCATCAACCATATATTTCCACTTCCCACACATTCATGATTCTTCACTAACCATATATTTCCACTTCCCACACATTCATGATTTTTCATCAACCATATATTTCCACTTCCCACACATTCATGATTCTTCATCAACCATATATTTCCACCTCCCACACATTCATGATTCTTCACTAACCATATATTTCCACCTCCCACACATTCATGATTCTTCACTAACCATATATTTCCACTTCCCACACATTCATGATTCTTCATCAACCATATATTTCCACCTCCTACACATTCATGATTCTTCATCAACCATATATTTCCACCTCCCACACATTCATGATTCTTCATCAACCATATATTTCCACCTCCCACACATTCATGATTCTTCATCAACCATATATTTCCACCTCCCACACATTCATGATTCTTCATCAACCATATATTTCCACCTCCCACACATTCATGATTCTTCATCAACCATATATTTCTACTTCCCACACATTCATGATTCTTCATCAACCATATATTTCCACCTCCCACACATTCATGATTCTTCACTAACCATATATTTCCACCTCCCACACATTCATGATTCTTCATCAACCATATATTTCCACCTCCCACACATTCATGATTCTTCATCAACCATATATTTCCACTTCCCACACATTCATGATTCTTCATCAACCATATATTTCCACCTCCCACACATTCATGATTCTTCACTAACCATATATTTCCACCTCCCACACATTCATGATTCTTCATCAACCATATATTTCCACTTCCCACACATTCATGATTCTTCATCAACCATATATTTCTACCTCCCACATATTCTTCATCATTGTAATCATTTATATCCATATATTTCCACCTCCCACACATCCATCCAGCATCTACCTTCAATTTCTTCTACTACTACCTCATGACTTATCTTCTATCAAATACCTGCCTCCTCATGTCATACCTCATACCAGACTAAAGACATACCTTTACTAAACCGTCGTTAGAATCGTTAACGACTGACATTATTCCCGGAGATAATACGAGATGTGTTAGCTCTCTTGATAAGATCTGGGCCCATCTGTTGGCACCAGACGAGGCCAATTTCTGCAATGTCGCTAGCTAGGAATGCTGTATATCCCTCATTCTTGAATACCAGTTTTGTTTTTGTACTTTTCCAGTCTTTCAATGTCAGTTTTGTTTGTCTAGTATTCCATTTTTGAATACCAGTTTTGTTTTTCTAGTTTCTCCATTCTTGAATACCAGCTTTGTGTGTCTAGTTTCTCCATTCTTGAATACCAGCTTTGTGTGTCTAGTTTCTCCATTCTTGAATACCAGTTTTGTGTGTCTAGTTTCTCCATTCTTGAATACCAGTTTTGTGTGTCTAGTTTCTCCATTCTTGAATACCAGCTTTGTGTGTCTAGTTTCTCCATTCTTGAATACCAGTTTTGTGTGTCTAGTTTCTCCATTCTTGAATACCAGTTTTGTGTGTCTAGTTTCTCCATTCTTGAATACCAGTTTTGTGTGTCTAGTTTCTCCATTCTTGAATGCCAGTTTTGTGTGTCTAGTTTCTCCATTCTTGAATACCAGTTTTGTGTGTCTAGTTTCTCCATTCTTGAATACCAGCTTTGTGTGTCTAGTTTCTCCATTCTTGAATACCAGCTTTGTGTGTCTAGTTTCTCCATTCTTGAATACCAGTTTTGTGTGTCTAGTTTCTCCATTCTTGAATACCAGTTTTGTGTGTCTAGTTTCTCCATTCTTGAATGCCAGTTTTGTGTGTCTAGTTTCTCCATTCTTGAATACCAGTTTTGTGTGTCTAGTTTCTCCATTCTTGAATACCAGCTTTGTGTGTCTAGTTTCTCCATTCTTGAATACCAGCTTTGTGTGTCTAGTTTCTCCATTCTTGAATGCCAGTTTTGTGTGTCTAGTTTCTCCATTCTTGAATACCAGTTTTGTGTGTCTAGTTTCTCCATTCTTGAATACCAGCTTTGTGTGTCTAGTTTCTCCATTCTTGAATACCAGCTTTGTGTGTCTAGTTTCTCCATTCTTGAATACCAGTTTTGTGTGTCTAGTTTCTCCATTCTTGAATACCAGTTTTGTGTGTCTAGTTTCTCCATTCTTGAATACCAGCTTTGTGTGTCTAGTTTCTCCATTCTTGAATACCAGCTTTGTGTGTCTAGTTTCTCCATTCTTGAATACCAGTTTTGTGTGTCTAGTTTCTCCATTCTTGAATACCAGCTTTGTGTGTCTAGTTTCTCCATTCTTGAATACCAGCTTTGTGTGTCTAGTTTCTCCATTCTTGAATACCAGCTTTGTGTGTCTAGTTTCTCCATTCTTGAATACCAGCTTTGTGTGTCTAGTTTCTCCATTCTTGAATACCAGCTTTGTGTGTCTAGTTTCTCCATTCTTGAGTACGCACTTTACGCTTTTTTAAAAAATAGTATTCCATTCTTGAATTAAAGTTTTACTTTTCTAGTATTCCAAATAAAATGTATGAAGCAATTTTTTTTTATCATTACAAGTCTGTTATAATATAATAATAATAATTCTCGTGCCGTTAAACATTACTTTGACCTGCAAGTAATTTCTCCATACCGCTCTATCCTGGGCAACTCGCTCAATCTCCTCCATAGAATTTAGACCGATATTTCTTGCCTCTCTCAGCAAAGTTTGTTTCAGTCTCCCTAAGGCATCATCTCTTTCTTGAACACTTTGCCTGCAAAGCCTGCTTTGGTATTATGTGATCATTTCTTCTCAAGGTTTGTCCATCTTCTCTTTTTTATAACAGTTGTACTAGTGATTGACCAGACATTTCTCTGATTTCATCACTTTTCCTGAATTCGTCCCATTTTATTATCATTATTTTTCGCAGACATCTATTTTCAAATGAATTTAACTTGCTTTCTACATCTTTAGTTATTTTCCATAACAAATCTGCTAGCTCTTTTTAAAGCCATTGTTTAGCCATTTTCCAAAAATACACAAGGTGTGTACAGAAGTTATATTCCTTGCTAGCTATTAAAGGGACCCTGAATACACAAGGTATGTACATAAGTTCTATTCCTTGATAGATATTAAGGAGACCCTGAATACCAGCATCACTAATTACTAAAAAAACTATTTTTTTCTTTTCTTAATCTCAACCTGTACTATCATTTCAATGATAAGATGAATATTCAAATCTCATTTTATTCATATCCTTTTCGACATCTTATAATCATCGCTACCGAATTCTTACGAAATGTTGATACCTTTTTACTTATATTTTTCGTTAACATCTTTTTTGCATTCATGGTCTATTTTTCACGCTAACCCGGAACCCTTGTCAGACTAATTTAGAGTTCACATTGAGATAATTTGTCACCTGTCGTCTTCCAGTCCAATTACCTTGTCTCCAAACGTTTGTCCCTGACCAGACATGGTCAGACAGAAGATTGGGTAGGTCACCAGTGGAGACAGACCAGTGACCAAGTGACCAGTGACAAAGTGAGAAAAACAGTCAAGTGGACAAGGAATATAACGGCAATTCTTAGCTGGGACGCGTTGCTGGTGACTTCACGTCACTGAACCGTGATCAGAAGAAAGTCCTAATAACTGAACAATTAGGTGGTTGGATTATTGTTATTGGCTACTAAGCTTATAATTCCAGGATGTCAACAAGAAGGGTCAGACAACTGATAATCCAGACTGTGACAGGTAAAGGGAAATATTTGATTGATGTCTGTTGAGGAGGACCTTGAAAACTTGGAACTGAGGTTCATAACAAACTCAGACATAAAGTTGACCATACAACTATTTTTATTTGTGCAATAATTAGTCAGATCAGTCAGATGGACTTTGTCAGATCAGTCAGATGGATTTTGTCAGATCAGTCAGATGGACTTTGTCAGATCAGTCAGATGGACTTTGTCAGATCAATCAGATGGACTTTGTCAGATCAGTCAGATGGATTTTATCAGATCAGTCAGATGGACTGTCAGATCAGTCAGATGGACTGTCAGATCAGTCAGATGGACTGTCAGATCAGTCAGATGGACTTCATCTTTATTCAAATTTCATTAAAATATTTTCACCATTGTTTAAATTACATTGGAGACACTCGCCGGTTGCTACAGAGTTCGTGTACTGCAGCTGAGATCTTCCTGTGTAAGAAAATGATCGGAGCTCACATTGTTACTCAGCGAAGTGCAATCATGATGATTCTATCAATCAATAAATCAATCAATCGACTTTAGTACTTTGATACTATTAGCCGACGAAAATAAATCGAAAACCTTTGTAGTCGAAAGTAACCCAATATCAAATAAATGTAATCTCTTTACTTCTGAAACATGTCTCTATTGTCCATTATCTTTCCCCAGCTGGATGATAGAATTGGTTATCCTTATGCCGTTAAGCGTAGGGATGGGAGTTTTAATTTGCGTTCCAGGGCCAGATGAGTCGCCCTTGTTGTGTTATTGTCTTTTGTCTATTGTCTATTGACTATTGTCTATTCCTAGGTGGAAGATGAAGTTGGCTGCCACTCTTGCCGTTAAGCGTAGGGATGGAGCTTTAATTTGCGTTCTAGGGCCAGATGAGTCGCCCTTGTTGGTTTGTCTTTTGTCCATTGTCTATTGTCTTTTGTTATTGTCTTTTGTCTATTGTCTTCCTAGTGGAAGATGGTTGCTGCCCTTTCTTGTTGCTGCTAGGGATGGGAGCTTGTAATTCTTCTTTGGGCCAGATGATTCGCCCTGCTTGTGTTTGTCTTTTGCCCAAATTGTCATTGTCTTTTGTCATTGTCTTGTCTATTGTCTTTTGTCTATTGTCTTTTGTCTATTGTCTTTTGTCTATTGTCTTTTGTCTATTGTCTATTCCTAGGTGGAAGATGGAGTTGGCTGTCCACTCTTGCCGTTAAGTGCAGGGATGGGAGCTTTAATTTGCGTTCTAATGCTAGATGAGTCGCCCTTGTGTTGTATTCGTGCTTATGTAGTGTGGTCTTGATAGTGTCTATCCATCTTTTTCTTGGTCTTCCTTGACTCTAGTACCTGTTCTCTTTTTATTGTATGCTGCTATTGGTGGTTGGTTGTATTCCATTCTTATTAAATGTCCGAACCACTGCATTTGTTTGTTTTCAATGTATTCGGTGCGTGAAGTTATGCCCACTCTGTTTCTGATGTCCTTGTTCCGTAGTCTATCTTTTCTGGTGATCCTCACTGACTTCCTCAAGCATTTCATTTCACACGTGGTGAGTTTTCTATGTTGTGTAGCTGTCAGAGACCACGTTTGGAACTGGTTAAAAAAGTGTCATGTCTCAACAAAACAAAATAAGAAATAAATGTATTCTCTTCACTTCTAAGACATGCCTCTACATAACAAATATGAAATGTTACTAAAAGTTGATCTTCGAAAATGAACAGAAACGAAACACCAGATGGTCGACATTCCCATCCTTGACTTGTGTCATAGAAAATATAAACATAACTGCACTTAATCATTATTTATAGTTCTCCAGGTGCTAGCTATAGGTTCGTTAATTAATGAAAATCTGAGTTTTTAAATTCCCGAGCTGTTCCGGATGTTGCTGAGGTTAATATGATAAGCTTTATTTGTTGTATAATATGAACGTTTTGTCAATAGTTTTGGCTGAACTTGTAATATTTTTTATTGCTATTTGTGTGTTTGTAATAATGATTCAAGTATATACATGGATGCCATGATGGAGTAATTAGCCTCAGACGTGATACGACGAGTCGACAGGTGAGACCGGATGAAGGTGTGAGTATAAACAAACGCAATGCGGTAACTATCAGCCTGCCTACAATTTGTAATCTGTTCAAAGAAACTGAGCACCTACGTGTCTGTCCAGAGTGCAGTGACGTCAGTTCTGATAATTAGTTAATTAAAACAACGTTAACGATCCCCAAAAATAGATTGATGAAAACCTTACTCTATTCTCTAACCCTTACGCTGTGTCTATTGACACAATCTAGAATCTAGAACGTGTAAGCTCTAGTTTCCGTTCAGTTGTTCATCGACCGTCTTTTGGGTGAGTATATATACAACAGTCATGTCAATATGACAATACTTCAGTGTTATGCACCAACAAATGAGGCTGACGATGATAAGAAAAACACATTTTATGAGCAACTACAAGATCAAATTAACAAGACCCAAAAATATGACCTGTTAGTAGTAATGGGGGACTTTAATGCCAAGGTTGGAAGTGATAATGTAGGGGTAGAGAGAGCTATAGGAAAACAAGGAATAAACACAATGAATGAGAATGGAGAAAGACTGGCAGAGTTATGTATGCTGTCAAACTTAGTAATTGGAGGTACCATCTTTGCACATAAGGAAATTCATAAACTTACTTGGCACTCACCAGATGGAGTGACCAGGAATCAGATTGACCATATGTGCATAAATACACAATTTAGAACATCATTGCTGGATCAGTGCATACAGAGGGGCAGATGTAGGAAGTGATCATAATTTATGCATAGGTAAATTGAAACTGAAATTGAAAATTCACCATACTAAAAAGAACAACTGCGAATAGACAGTCAAAGACAACAAAATAATGAGGTAAAAGAGGAATATCAGCTCGAACTTAAGAATAGGTTCGAGTTACTCAATGGTGAAAATGAACAGAACATTGAAGACAAATGGACTAAGATAAAGGACATACTATTGGGGTCAGCAAATAGTAGCGCATGATTAAAGACGAAAGACAGAATACCCTGGATAAGCGATGACACCTGGAAATGTATTCAAGAAAGAAGAAAGATGAAACTAGCAATATTTAATACTAAGGATGCAACAGACGAAATCCAAGCTAAAGAGGAATATAGACTAAAAGACAAGGAAGTGAAAAGAGCGGCTAGAAGAGATAAAAGAGCATATGTCAATCGACTGGCCGAAGAAGGGAAAAGGCAGCTAAGACTGGAAACAGTAAAATGCTATAGAACACACTAAAACAACTTACTGGAACATTTGCTTCAAAGGGTGGCCCAATCAAGAGTAAAGATGGTAAAGTTCTAACATCAGATACCGAGCAGAAGAAAAGATGGGCAGAACATTTTGAAGAAATATTAAATAGACCTGATCCACCAGTACTACTCAAGTTTGACGAAGAGGCAAGAAACAGCTCCTACCAATTAACGAAGAAATGATAAGTGTAGCTGAGGTCAAGGAAACAATCCATTCCTTGATAAACAATAAGGCAGCGGGTGATGACAACATTACTACAGAAATGCTCAAAGCGGCTGATGATACAACTATTAGCCAGGTGCAAGAACTATTTAATAAAGTATGGGAAGAAGAAACTGTCCCAGATCCAGATCAATGGAAAAAGGGGAATAATTGTTAAGATCCCAAAAAAGGTGATCTCAAAGATTGCAACAACTGGAGAGGATCACCCTATTATCAGTAATGACCAAGACTTTCTGCAAAATCATTCTTAATAGAATCAAAGGAGCAGTGGCACAACCCTGAGAAGAAGAACAAGCTGGTTTTAGACCTGGGAGAAGCTGCTTAGACCAAATAATTACCCTACGACTAATTTTGGAGGAACATATTGAGAAGCAACAACCACTCATACTAAATTTCATCGATTTTAAAAAGCCTTTGATAGTCTACACAGAATCTCTCTGTGAAATATTCTGAGATGCTATGGAATACCAGACAAAATAATAAACATTATAAAGAGCCTCTATGATGGTTCACACCGGATGGTTGAAACCGGAGTAAAGCAAGGCTGTATTCTATCTCCGCTATTGTTTGGAGTGGCCATTGACTGGGTGATGCGAAAATGTTGCAGGGGCGAAACTGGCATCGATTGGGTAGAAAATAGTCAACTAGAAGATTTGGATTTTGCAGATGATATTGCCTTGTTAAGTAGAAACAACCAAGATATGCAAAGAAAAACAGACAAATTGTCATCAAAAGTTGGACTGCAGATAAGCTATGAAAAAGAAAAAACAAATATAATGAAGACACCTATGGCAAGTAATGCAGATATCACACTGGAAGCTAAAATGATAAAAATAACAGAGCAGTTCACCTATTTGGGTAGCAATTTTGATTGCACAGGAAATGTTAAAAGAAATTATGATACGAATTGGCAAAGCAACATCAGCTTTTAAAAGTCTAAATAAAATATGGAACTGCAAGTTATATAGTATTAAAACTAAATTACGAATTTTCAATTCAAATGTTGTATCAATCCTAACTTATGCCAGCGAGAGTTGGAAAATGACTAAAGATATAGAAAGCAAGTTGAATGCATTTGAAAATAGATGTCTGCGAAAAATAATGAATATAAAATGGAACGAATTCAGGAGAAGTGATGAAATCAGAGACATGTCTGGTCAACCACTAGTGACAACTGTTATAAGAAAAAGAAGATGGAGATATGTTGGACACACCTTGAGGAGAAATGATCAACGAATATCAAAGCAGGCATTGAAGTGGGATGCAAAGGGTTCAAGAAAGAGAGGTCGACCTAAGGAGACCCTGAAGTGAACTTTGCTGAGAGAGGCAAGAAATATCAGTCTCAGATCCATGGATAAGAAATCAAGTTGACACAGAACCTTGCTTGAATTACATTGAGAAACAAAGAATGAAGTGGTTTGGCCACTTAATAAGAATGCAACCAAACTCTACTGATAGCAGAATCCTGTCAAAGAACAAAAATAACAATCACCCAAGCCACCAGAACAGCGCAAGAAAAAACAGAAAACCACGACACTGGGCAACAACCCGGTAGCAGTGTGGCGATAAAAGAAGTAGAAGATACAACAACGGATACTGAAGCTAAACTGCGTTTGGCAAAATCTTCCTATCGTCTAAGCCGACTAACTCAGTTTGGAAATTAGAAAGTCCCGTTGTAGTGGGCTGACTTTTACATGTGCTTGATAGTACAGGTGAAGAGTTCTTGCAATTTAACACGATGTTATGATTAGTTACTTATTGATGAAACTTGTTAGCAATACTGATATTAATTAGTGTTCAATTTAATTTGTGACAAAATAAAACCTCATTTTGGCATGACACATTGTTTTTAAAATGTGTTTGTTTGTATACTGAAATACTTGAATGCAAGAGTCACGTGACGTGAGTAGTCTGATTTACTGGAATTTCTACATAAGCAGAATAATCTCATGACTACACAAGGGCGTGGTTAAACGTTGGCTGGTACCGATTAGTAATGAAGTTGTAAGTTCTATAGTCTTGTGAGTACACAAGGACGTGGTTAAACGTTGGTTGCTACTGATTAGTAATGAGTGTGTAAGTTCAATTTCAATGTCTGACATTTGTGTTCTATGACGCCTAATATACTTATGTGATAGGAAATTAGTTTTAAGCTGTTGCATTGCGTATTTTAGGTCGTGAGTTCGCATCCGCACTGCGGCGCTATGTTCACAATGTATTTTTGAGAGATCTCTAGGATTGTTACCGGAACTCCGGAGCTCGTAGGTTGGGCAATACTCTCGACAGGTTGCGTGCTATTTCTACGGAAAGGAACTGAACCATGTGTGATAACAGCCGATTGCAATGATATCAATCCTTCGTCTACAGACCCGTTTTACTACTTATCATACTTCCTGGTCTCGGTTCTTACCTTTGGTACAAAGATTACTTTTTACTTACCTTAAAATGTGTCTAACGCTTTATGTTTCCATACTCGATGGTGGTTAGTTGAACCAGATATGTAACGGTTAGAAATAAAATCTGACCATTGTATTTATATCTCAGTTCCATGGAGGAGATTGAACGAGTTGCCCAGGATAGAGCGGTATGGAGAAATTACTTACAGGCCCTATGTAACGTATGACGATACGAGAGGAATTATTATTATTATTATTTATTTATTTATATCAACATCGCTCTATACTCAGTGAATTTTCTTTTCAAGAGAAAAGTAGTTGGTGAAATATTGCACATTTTTTTAAGCAAAAACATTAACAAATTAACAAAGAGAATTAGCAATCAGAACAGATCTGATCAGATAGTTCAAAAAACAATTCAAAAATTGGAAATTGATTTTCGATATTCTTTGTGAAATAGTATAAATAGTATTATTAATAGAATATGTAATAATAACATAGCAATTGTAAACAACATATGTTCACCACAAGAAGAAGATAATCTGCATGTCAACGATGAAGCAATAGCATAAGTGCTACCAGTGGCGGCTCTTCAATAAGGGCCAGAGGGATCGGGCCCCACCAAAATAATGCGTAACGTGCATTTATTATTTAAAAAATTAAAATATAACCTAACCCAAAACCATGATTTTCCCGAATATCTGTGTCTGGCCCCACTAACAAAAACGATCACGAGCTGCCACTGAGTACTACACTTTTAAAAAACAGTTTTCTCTGATTGCAAGATAAGACATTTAGCAGTAATATCGACAGTAGTGTCAGATAATTTGTAGTAATTTCTGTACAATCGTTAACAATTTAACAGAAACACATGTGATCTCATTTTAAGACACAATACAAACAAAAAGTATGTAAAAAAATAAATGCTGCATACATACTACAATAGCACTGGCTTGAAAGCACGTGATTCATTTAGCTCAAACACGAGAATTGATGTTCCCTTCAACACTTTACAGATAGAGAGAACTAAAGCAATGAGTAGACACCTCCGCTTCCCAGATACGTCAAGGTTAATAGTATTAAGAGTTCTGAAATTTCAATAATCGTCTACTGGCTTCCATTATGCATGAATACATACACCAATCAATGACAACAATGTGTGAATTCTATTTTCTCTTGAATATTGTATATTTGTTGTTTGTATCCAGTTTGCGTGTGCATGTTTTTTTCTACATCTCTCTTCATTTGAATGATTCATGTTTTTCATTTCCCCACGATTGTTATTAATTAATTAGGTTATGTTGTGGTTTCATGCATAAAATTGATGTTTACAATCCAGTACACATTTTATATGTTATGTTGTGGTTCGTGCATAAAATTGATTGTTTACAATCAGTACATTTTATATGTTATGTTGTAGGTTTCATGCATAAAATTGATGTTTACAATCCAGTACACATTTTATATGTTATGTTGTGGTTTCGTGCATAAAATTGATGTTTACAATCCAGTACACATTTTATATGGGAAATTGCCCGCCTGCCAACATGTTCGTAGCTCGTTGGACAATGGGTGACAAGTCCTCTGTGAGTGCGGGTTCAACTCGGCGGACTGGCAGAAAAGCCACAGATTCCCCAGATTTACGGTGTTCGTGGCACCGAACCGAAGGGTTACGATGTCCATGGCACCGAGCCGAAGAGCTTTCAGCTCAAGTGCTTCTGGATCGAAAAAAATAAAAAATATGGGAAATTAAGTCGAAGGGTTGACTTCATTGCACGGCGTTTCCCAAATGACTCCGGGTCTCTCTGCAGAAAGGGTACACCATCTGCCGAGAGTGTTGAATAACTCATGAACTCCGAATCTCCAGCCTATCTCCGAAGCTCCATTCCTAGGGATGTCATGAAAAAATGCACAAGTAGCTCGGTCCGAATTCGAACCTACAATTTTCAAAAGAACAAGCAAACGTTTTAATCCCTTCCATTGGAATCTTCTAATATAGGTAAAACAATAGTTTAGTTAGTTTCTTCCTTTCCTGCCAAATGCGGCACATAGGGCAGAGGTTTTAGATCTCTATGTGATACGGTTCGTTGCTAGCAGTTGGAGATCTTGTATGGTTTTACATTCCAATAGTTTACTTTCTTGTTGGATGGTTCTTCGAAGAGTGGTCTTTGGTCTTCCATGTTTTCTTTTCCCAACTGGTGACCGCATAAGGACTTGTCGATTTAGTCTCTTTTCGTCTGATCTAAGAACATGACCTAAATATTTTCACCTTCGTTTCCTTATAATATTTGATACGGGTTGTTGGTGTGTTCTATCTCTCACTGTGTTGTTAGAAAACGAAATCACTCCATTTTACTTTTAATAATTTTCGAAGACATTTATTCTCAAAGCTGTCCAGTTTCTTATCAATTTTGTTTGTTGATTTCCAACTTTCACAACCGTAGGTCAGTACAGGAATCATGCATGACCTAAATAATTTAACTTTTGTTCATATACTAAGGTCTTGAGAATGCCAGATATTCGTTAATTTAGTGAAGGCACTAGCTGCTATAGCAATACGAGAGTTTATTTCTTTCATCGTGTCTCCGTTGTTTGACACTTTACTACCCAAATATATAAAATGTTCAACTTTCTCCAGTGTTTGGCCATTTATTAAAGGTAAATTAATATACAACAATATTTGTATTATTTCATTTTACGAATATCTTCTTTGGCAATCTCTCGTTTAATGCGCTTAATCCACTGTGAACCACAAACTAGGCAGCTTCAGGTCTGTCAGGTTCCCCAAAGCTTAGCTTTCAGGTCGACTGGGTGTGGTAACATGTTGCTTCTCATTTCACTTTCTGGGGAACAGTTTTGCAGGACGTGCCGGTATCTATTCCGCCTGTTGACATTGCCAGAGAGCTGTTTGAGATATTCCTAGTCTGTATAAGTGTCTGCAATGTTTAGTACATAGCTGAATATAATGGCCTGGTCTGTTCTGCCAAGGTCTTTTGGGAAATTGTTTTTCCATAATCGTATCCAGTTTTTGTCTTCCAGTCTACTGGAGATTTTCTCCTAATGAGGGTTTTTAACCTATTGAATTGCCCGCCTGCCCAGTGTGTTCGTATCGCGTTGGACTACGGGTGACAAGTCCTCTGTGAGTGCGGGTTAAATTCCGCAGACTGGCAGAAAAGCCACAGATTCCCCAGAATTACGGTGTTCGTGGCACCGAACCGAAGGTTACGATGTCCATGACACCGAGCCGAAGAAACTTCAGCTCAAGTGCTTCTGGATCGAAATAAAAAAAACCTATTGAAATGACAATGGTTGGTAGATTTTTTCTTTGGCACTGCCTTCCTTAGCCAAGACATCAACACTCTCATTGTCTCAATGCCATTAAAAAAACACTCAGAAAGATAGATGAAAGAAAAGTACCCCACTTAGAAATAAAGAAAAACATCTAAACAATAGAGACATAAAAAGAATAGCAATAATGAAACTTAAAAACCTCCGAAGACAGAGATATTATATAATAATAAAGCCCATAACTCGTTAGGGTCGTAGGAGTGTCACTGTGGAGACATCAGCACAAAAACATGCCACGAATTTCTGTCTTCAACTCCTCGAACAAATGTGGAGAAACTCTGTCCTGACCAGCTTTTGATGTTGTCAAACCAGGATTTTCTCTGCCCTTCTTTCTTTCTTCCACTCTCAACTGTTCCCTGTAAGATAATCTTGGAGAGTGAGCCATGTCTCATCACATGCCCGAAATGGCAGGAAAAAACTGATAATAAGTAAAGCATTCAGTCATGCAAATCTCAGTCAGAAACATACATTCATGTAAAAATCAATCAGAAATACCATATCAAGCTTCAGAGCTGCGACTGAATTTATAGCAGGCGAATGAAGAAGAAAAAATGAACAGAAACTTAAAGAATATTTGAAGAAATGAAAGAAAAATTAATGCACTGACACCCAAAAAATTGGATAATACAGGAAAACAACAGATACACGGGGAAGTAAAAAGAATAATATGCGCAATGAAATCAATGTACACAGCCAAAGAATAAGAACATTAAAAAATCGAAATAAGAACCGAATATAACAATTATTTATAAAGGAAAATATACGAAACAAATAAGAGATTTGGCATGAAGAAAACGTGCAGAATCTCAGATTTAGGAGTAGAAATCTGCAAACTATTACTGGCAGCATCTAATATACTTTGATTAGAAATAGAAGAAGAATACAAAAGAAAAATAGTAAACAGCTGACATGCTCCGACAATTTATGGTCAAAGATCTGACATGAGAAAGGTTACAAGCATCTACTAGGAAGTATTAATGTCATCACAGGCTAGTCGTTTTACCTTGCAAGATTACACCTGCCGATAAGGAAAATGTGTGAAGGATAAGAGTGGAAACTATTATGTGTAACGGAAAGTGAAGCTCCAGGGGACTCTTTAGATGTAAGATAATACTTAGAGAAAGTCAAAGCGAAACATATGTAAATATAGCAGAAGATTATTTGTTGAGTGTCAAGTTTAGAGGGACTATAGTACAATAGTAGAGACTTAACATGCATGTACATAATATTAGGCTAAAACATGTTCTAGGATTTAGATACCTGAGGTACTTAACTAACTGTAAGTGGTAGCATTGGCGTCCACCGATATTTTTTCAGGAGTGGGTAAAAGGAATTTAAAATATGTTTGTTGGTAGTTTCCTACACGGAAATGAAGAAGACTAGCTTCGCATAAAATTGTGTTATCAAAATGGAGAATATCATCTTCGCATAAAATTGTGTTATCAAAATGGAGAATACTATCTTCGCATAAAATTGTGTTATCAAAATGGAGAATACTATCTTCGCATAAAATTGTGTTATCAAAATGGAGAATACTAGTCTTGCATAAAATTGTGTTATCAAAATGGAGAAGACCAGCTTCGCATAAAATTGTGTTATCAAAATGGAGAATATCATCTTCGCATAAAATTGTGTTATCAAAATGGAGAATATATCTTCCATAAAATTGTGTTATCAAAATGGAGAACACTTATCCTCTTGTTCAAATTTGTTCCAATGTTAGTCATATCTTTGACCAAAACGTGTGCGTTATCAATATGGGAAGACCAGCTTCGCATAAAATTGTGTTATCAAAATGGAGAAGATCAGCTTCACATAAAACTGTGTTATCAAACAGCCATTTTGTTATCGTGGTAACACTTATCCCCTCTTGTTTCAACGTTTGGTGCCCATGAGTGTTAGGTCTATATTTTTCTTTGACCAACGGCACACGGTGGGTGACGTGGTCATCAACATCACGCGGCACACTTTTACTTTCTAATTTTCTTCTGGTATTCAATTGAACCTGTGTCTACGATCGCGAGAGAGATTGAACATGTGTCTACATAAGAATAGTGAGAGTCGAAATAGTACCACGTGTAAATACAAAGCAAAGTTTGTTGGTATAGTTAGTTATTTTTTTCCGATCCAGAAGCACTTTAGCTTTTCAACAATTCCTCTCGGTGCCATGGACATCGTAACCCTTCGGTTCGGTGCCACGAACACCGTAAATCTGGAGAACATGTGGCTTTTCTGTCAGCCTGCGGAATTAAACCGCACTCACATAGGGCTTTTCACCCGTCGTTCAACGCGCTACGAACACGCTTGGCAGGCGGGCTAGTTAGTTATTTAACCATTCTGTCACCCAGCTCTCTTCAAGCCGTAGTACTGCAGAAATCGTAGCACCACAGACACAGAAAACCATAAGCTGCATGCATGCTAACTTGATTAAGTCAAACATAGAATCTGCTCACTCACACTAGAAAGCAAAATTCCGCTCCAGACATCTTCATTTCTCGTTAATGGACATACAATTTCAATGCACACAGACTTTCACCAAAATTCAAACCATCAACCTCAATCCATCTTCAACAACCCTTCACTTATTCACCCTTTCATTACCTTCTCCACTTCATCAAATGCACATTAGCCTGAAACCTGATCTAAACACCATCATTCAATCCACTTTCAACAGTTCACAAATGTCCTGACCTAAAAAAAAAAGGATGTAGCATTGTGTGGGCTGGAAAATATTGAATAACTTGATCTTCCTAATTGAACATATCCTGAAATCATTAAAATGTAGAAAATAAATAGAGATTAAAATGTAGAAAATAAATAGAGATTAGAATGTAGAAAATAAATAGAGATTAAATGTGAAATAAGATTAAAGTAGAAATAAATATGTAGAAAATAAATAGAGATTAGAATGTAGAAAATAAATAGAGATTAAAAATGTAGAAAATAAATAGAGATTAGAATGTAGAAAATAAATAGAGATTAGAATGTATAAAATAAATAGAGATTAAAATGTAAAATTAAGAAATTTAAAATAATGAGATTAGAATGTAGAAAATAAATAGAGATTAGAATGTAGAAAATAAATAGAGATTAGAATGTAGAAAATAAATAGAGATTAGAATGTAGAAAATAAATAGAGATTAGAATGTAGAAAATAAATAGAGATTAAAATGTAGAAAATAAATAGAGATTAGAATGTAGAAAATAAATAGAGATTAGAATGTAGAAAATAAATAGAGATTAAAATGTAGAAAATAAATAGAGATTAGAATGTAGAAAATAAATAGAGATTAGAATGTAGAAAATAAATATAGATTAGAATGTAGAAAATAAATAGAGATTAAAATGTAGAAAATAAATAGAGATTAAAATGTAGAAAATAAATAGAGATTAGAATGTAGAAAATAAATAGAGATTAGAATGTAGAAAATAAATAGAGATTAGAATGTAGAAAATAAATAGAGATTAGAATGTAGAAAATAAATAGAGATTAAAATGTAGAAAATAAATAGAGATTAGAATGTAGAAAATAAATAGAGATTAGAATGTAGAAAATAAATAGAGATTAAAATGTAGAAAATAAATAGAGATTAGAATGTAGAAAATAAATAGAGATTAGAATGTAGAAAATAAATAGAGATTAGAATGTAGAAAATAAATAGAGATTAGAATGTAGAAAATAAATAGAGATTAGAATGTAGAAAATAAATAGAGATTAGAATGTAGAAAATAAATAGAGATTAGAATGTAGAAAATAAATAGAGATTAGAATGTAGAAAATAAATAGAGATTAGAATGTAGAAAATAAATAGAGATTAGAATGTAGAAAATAAATAGAGATTAGAATGTAGAAAATAAATAGAGATTAGAATGTAGAAAATAAATAGAGATTAGAATGTAGAAAATAAATAGAGATTAGAATGTAGAAAATAAATAGAGATTAGAATGTAGAAAATAAATAGAGATTAGAATGTAGAAAATAAATAGAAATTAGAATGTAGAAAATAAATAGAGATTAAAATGTAGAAAATAAATAGAGATTAGAATGTAGAAAATAAATAGAGATTAGAATGTAGAAAAAAATAGAATTAGAATGTAGAAAATAAATAGAGATTAGAATGTAGAAAATAAATAGAGATTAGAATGTAGAAAATAAATAGAGATTAGAATGTAGAAAATAAATAGAAATTAGAATGTAGAAAATAAATAGAGATTAGAATGTAGAAAATAAATAGAGATTAGAATGTAGAAAATAAATAGAATTAATGTAGAAAATAAATAGAGATTAAATGTAGAAAATAAATAGAGATTAGAATGTAGAAAATAAATAGAGATTAGAATGTAGAAAATAAATAGAAATTAGAATGTAGAAAATAAATAGAGATTAAAATGTAGAAAATAAATAGAGATTAAAATTGAAAATAAATAGAGATTAGAATGTAGAAAATAAATAGAGATTAAAATGTAGAAAATAAATAGAGATTTAGAATGTAGAAAATAAATAGAGATTAAAATGTAGAAAATAAATAGAGATTAGAATGTAGAAAATAAATAGAGATTAAAATGTAGAAAATAAATAGAGATTAGAATGTAGAAAATAAATAGAGATTAGAATGTAGAAAATAAATAGAGATTGGAATGTAGAAAAAAAATAGAGATTAGAATGTAGAAAATAAATAGAGATTAGAATGTATAAAATAAATAGAGATTAGAATGTATAAAAAATAAAAGCTGATGTAAGTGTTTACACTCTTTGAAAGGAAAGTCTTGTGGACAGGTGTTGGAACTTAGTTTATTTGAATGAGTTATACACGGGCTTAAGATGAAGGGCTATCTGGGAATCTTGGAGATAAATTTCATACCATTTTTAAGCATCAATTATGTAACTGTTGTTTGTATGTTGAAGAAATAATTTCCCTGAACTTTCGAGTGTTTTCATTAATGGATCTTCTGGAGATGTATGGTTGTAACTGTTTTCCTAATAGGCGATGACATGAATGAAAACTTGATCAGCGACAGTGAATGAACTGTAATTAGCATCCGTCAGACACAGTGAATGAAGACAGTTAACATTAGAATCAGACACAGTGAATGAACGTAATTAACATTAGAATCAGGCGCAGTGAATGAACGTAATTAACATTAGAATCAGACGCAGTGAATGAACGTAATTAACATTAGAATCAGACGCAGTGAATGAACGTAATTAACATTAGAATCAGACACAGTGAATGAAACAACATAAACAAACATTAGAGCCTGTCTCAGAAAAATGAGAGAAGAAGTTAACATCCGCGTCACGTAAAAAACAGTCGAAGAATGAGAGAAGAGAAGTTAACATGTAAGTCAGATACAGTGAATGAGAGAAGAGAAGTTAACATGTAAGTCAGATACAGTGAATGAGAGAAGAGAAGTTAACATGTAAGTCAGATACAGTGAATGAAAGAAGAGAAGTTAACATGTAAGTCAGATACAGTGAATGAGAGAAGAGAAGTTAACATGTAAGTCAGATACAGTGAATGAGAGAAGAGAAGTTAACATGTAAGTCAGATACAGTGAATGAAAGAAGAGAAGTTAACATGTAAGTCAGATACAGTGAATGAGAGAAGAGAAGTTAACATGTAAGTCAAATACAGTGCCCTGAGCAATATTTATTTTCGGAAGGTGTCGTGATATTTCTGCGCAGAGTTATCGAGGCACATGGGAAAGCCCGGTGGAATTAAGTTAACAAGTTTGTTTGTTTGTATGCTTTCTTATTAACTAATTTAACCACTTTTTGTGATCTGTAATTTGTAAAACGTCAGTACATTGCGCCCTTTACGCACCTACGGCAGTAGACGGCACCTACGCATGTGACGGCACCTACGGCATTGGACGGGCACCTACGCATAGACGCACCTACAGCATGTAGGACGGCACCTACGGCATTGGACAGCACCTACGGCATGTGGACGGCCCTACAGCATGTGGACGGACACCTACGGCATGGGACGGCACCTCGGCATGAGGACGGGCACATCCGGCATGTAGGACGGCACATCCGGCATGTCGGTAAAAGTGTATGCCTATTCACCAACCATACACACATTTGTACAGACGTGTCACTGTAAGGTTTTACAAAAAGTAAAACTCAACTTGAAAGTACTACCACATCTGGCGCTATACTGTATCATGATCATCATCATCAGGTGCCATGCTAGTTGGCGTAGGCAATCATGGATCTCCACAAATCACTGTCACTGGTATTTGCATAAATCTTAAATGTTGACACTCTACCGCGCTCTGAAGTCAGGCTAACCAAAATTTTCTTTCCGTCTTCCTCTGTCTCGTCTACCCTCGATTTTACCGGTTGTCACAATGTGCTCTAAACCTTCCTTCCTCATCACATGCCCGAAAAATGATGACTGCCTCTTTCTTATATTGATGATGTCTTCTCTGTGTCTTGATCTCAATCAACATCTCCACATTAGTGATTTTTAGCAGTCCATGGGATTCTCATCATTCTTCTGTAAAACCACATCTCTGTGACCTGATTTTTCGATCTGTTGGTTGATTGTCAATGAGTCGCATCCGTATGTCGGTATTGGTTCTATGTAGCACTGAATAACTCACATTCTGATCTCAATTGTCAGTGACTTGTTGCATATACTGCATCTTCTTATAACATGGTATCCCTTCTGATATAAGATAAGGATGCCGTCAAAGTTGAATTATGGCGAGGTGAAATGAAGTCAATCTTTAGCTTCATACTTGTTCTTGAACCCTTGTTAAAAAAACCCTTACTCAAAAACTCTCTCCCTGAAAGTGGGGTATTCATCATGCGCTATCATTTCTTACCGCAAGAATTACTGGATCACATTTCTATTTTTACAGCATTTTTATTTTATCCTCTCCACACTTAAAATTCCAGTAATATTTACCACACGTGCTGGCTGGTAATGGTGTTTATTTTTATTCATTAAATGTAACAGTACTGACACGTCGGTGAGTGTTGGCGATACATTCTTAAGTTTCATGTACATAAATTTACGTGGCATAAATCTGACAAGTATGTTCACATGTAGCTTGGTTGTCGCGATTAATTCTTGGCAGGTGTTAGTAAATAGACTATTCATAAAGACATTAATGAAATAATGAACATACGGTAGACTGCTTGAAAAGTAATTATAACTCGTAAAAGATCAGCAAAACATGAAGTATTACCTTTTTTGTCTGTTTGTTGCTTTCGTATACTTCTATTGCTCTCTATGTTACATTTACTTGACAGATGTCAGAATGCATGCCAGTGATAAATGATGCATTATTGATAAGACTGTAGTTGATATGTCGGTCGGATAAGATTTGAAATGTCTCTAGTTCAAATATCATCTCTATTAAATTAGTTAGTGAAAGTAGCACTGTTAAATCTACTTTAGAATAGGAATTATACCAAAGATGTATGTAAAAATAACGTGATTATTAAATACTGTATTCTAGCCAAATACTTCAGCTATCATTACAGTTTTAGTTTAGTCACTTATACGGAATTTATAACAGTAAAAGTCATCTATTACTATCATTGATTACAGTGAAAGTCATCTATATTTAATGTGCTACAGTAAAAGTCATCTATAACTATCATTGATTACAGTAAAAGTCATCTATAATTAATTGCTTACAGTGAAAGTCATCTATAATTACTGTGTTACAGTAAGTCATCTATATTTAATGTTTTACAGTGAAATTCATCTATATTTATGTGTTACATTCAACTTTAATTAACGTCTTACAGTGAATGTCATAAATCTAAATGTAAATAATTGTTTGAGAAAAACGTTACAAATCTTGATGTAAATATATTTGCATGAGAGAAACGTCACAAATCTTGATATAAATATATTTTCACGAGAAAAACGTCACAAATCTTGATGTAAATATATTTTCACGAGAAAAACGTCACAAATCTTGATGTAAATATATTTGCATGAGAGAAACGTCACAAATCTTGATGTAAATATATTTTCACGAGAAATACGTCAGAAATCTTGTGGTATATATATTTGCATGAGAAAAACGTACAGAAGCTTAATGTAAATATTTGTTTGAGAAAACGTCACAAATCTTGATGTAAATGTATTTGTATGAGAAAAGCTCACAAATCTTGATGTAAATATATTTTCATGAGAAATACGTCAGAAATCTTGATGTATATATATTTGCATGAGAAAACATCACAAATCTTGATGTAAATATATTTGCATGAGAAAAACGTAACAGAGCTTAATATAAATATTTGTTTGAGAAAAACGTCACAAATCTTGATGTAAATATCATTTATTTAGATAAATAAAACAAGTTTGGATGTAAATATCATTTCTTGAGAGAAAATGAGCAAGTTGTGATGTGTTTTTTTAAATCACATTTTTATACTGAAGTAAATAATACTGTTGTTTATCGACAAATATCGTATCTATATGCATCTAAGAATTTGACAAGATAATGACTGATCATAAATATCCCTGTCATGGTAGTCTACTATTAAACCTTCATTCTGTTCTATTGCCTGGAGGCTGTTCTATTCACTGCAGGCTGTTATATTACCTAGAGGCTGTTCTATTCACTGAAAACTATTGGTAGAAGTAACGGATATATTATAATTACATAGAACGATGATGAATTAATGGGTTACTTGTCACGGGGTCAGAAACAGGCAGTGGAGGTTGGGATATTTAGTTACAAATATTTGTCAAGCTTGAATTGTGAATATATTGTGTTGCCAGACATACTTCTGTGAGAGTAAATCTAAGTTTCCACCATTAAACTGTGGGAGTTACTATAAAATAACTGGGATGTTTTCTAAATGCTAGGGAAAATTCTCTGCAGAGAGTTAATTGTTATTTTTCATGACTGTTGTCTTACTTGCTCTGGTATAATAAAAACGTGCTCGTTGTTATGTTAGAATGTACGGGAATGTAATAGTGGAAGATATGAACATAAATAGACTCTGGTATAATAAAAACGTGCTCGTTGTTATGTTAGAATGTACGGGAATGTAATAGTGGAAGATATGAACATAAATAGACTCTGGTATAATAAAAACGTGCTCGTTGTTATGTTAGAATGTACGGGAATGTAATAGTGGAAGATATGAACATAAATAGACTCTGGTATAATAAAAACGTGCTCGTTGTTATGTTAGAATGTACGGGAATGTAATAGTGGAAGATATGAACATAAATAGACTCTGGTATAATAAAACTGTGCTCGTTGTTATGTTAGAATGTACGGGAATGTAATAGTGGAAGATATGAACATAAATAGACTCTGGTATAATAAAAACGTGCTCGTTGTTATGTTAGAATGTACGGGAATATAATAGTGGAAGATATGAACATAAATAGACTGGTATAATAAAAACATGCTCGTTGTTATGTTAGAATGTACGGGAATATAATAGTGGAAGATATGAACATAAATAGACTCTGGTATAATAAAAACGTGCTCGTTGTTATGTTAGAATGTACGGGAATATAATAGTGGAAGATATGAACATAAATAGACTCTGGTATAATAAAACTGTGCTCGTTGTTATGTTAGAGTGTACGGGAATATAATAGTGGAAGATATGAACATAAATAGACTCTGGTATAATCAAACCGTGCTCGTTGTTATGTTAGAATGTACGGGAATATAATAGTGGAAGATATGAACATAAATAGACTCTGGTATAATAAAAACGTGCTCGTTGTTATGTTAGAGTGTACGGGAATATAATAGTGGAAGATATGAACATAAATAGACTCTGGTATAATAAAAACGTGCTCGTTGTTATGTTAGAATGTACGGGAATGTAATAGTGGAAGATATGAACATAAATAGACTCTGGTATAATAAAACTGTGCTCGTTGTTATGTTAGAGTGTACGGAATATAATAGTGGAAGATATGAACATAAATAGACTCTGGTATAATAAAAACGTGCTCGTTGTTATGTTAGAATGTACGGGAACGTAATAGTGGAAGATATGAACATAAATAGACTCTGGTATAATAAAACTGTGCTCGTTGTTATGTTAGAATGTACGGGAACGTAATAGTGGAAGATATGAACATAAATAGACTCTGGTATAATAAAACTGTGCTCGTTGTTATGTTAGAATGTACGGGAACGTAATAGTGGAAGATATGAACATAAATAGACGCTGGTATAATAAAAACGTGCTCGTTGTTATGTTAGAGTGTACGGGAATGTAATAGTGGAAGATATGAACATAAATAGACTCTGGTATAATAAAACTGTGCTCGTTGTTATGTTAGAATGTACGGGAATGTAATAGTGGAAGATATGAACATAAATAGACTCTGGTATAATAAAAACGTGCTCGTTGTTATGTTAGAATGTACGGGAACGTAATAGTGGAAGATATGAACATAAATAGACTCTGGTATAATAAAACTGTGCTCGTTGTTATGTTAGAATGTACGGGAACGTAATAGTGGAAGATATGAACATAAATAGACTCTGGTATAATAAAAACGTGCTCGTTGTTATGTTAGAGTGTACGGGAATATAATAGTGGAAGATATGAACATAAATAGACTCTGGTATAATAAAACTGTGCTCGTTGTTATGTTAGAGTGTACGGGAATATAATAGTGGAAGATATGAACATAAATAGACTCTGGTATAATAAAACTGTGCTCGTTGTTATGTTAGAATGTACGGGAATATAATAGTGGAAGATATGAACATAAATAGACTCTGGTATAATAAAAACGTGCTCGTTGTTATGTTAGAGTGTACGGGAATATAATAGTGGAAGATATGAACATAAATAGACTCTGGTATAATAAAAACGTGCTCGTTGTTATGTTAGAGTGTACGGGAATGTAATAGTGGAAGATATGAACATAAATAGACTCTGGTATAATAAAACCGTGCTTGTTGTTATGTTAGAGTGTACGGAACGTAATAGTGGAAGATATGAACATAAATAGACTCTGGTATAATCAAACCGTGCTTGTTGTTATGTTAGAATGTACGGGAATGTAATAGTGGAAGATATGAACATAAATAGACTCTGGTATAATAAAAACGTGCTCGTTGTTATGTTAGAGTGTACGGGAATGTAATAGTGGAAGATATGAACATAAATAGACTCTGGTATAATCAAACCGTGCTCGTTGTTATGTTAGAATGTACGGGAATGTAATAGTGGAAGATATGAACATAAATAGACTCTGGTATAATAAAAACGTGCTCGTTGTTATGTTAGAATGTACGGGAATGTAATAGTGGAAGATATGAACATAAATAGACTCTGGTATAATAAAAACGTGCTCGTTGTTATGTTAGAATGTACGGGAATGTAATAGTGGAAGATATGAACATAAATAGACTCTGGTATAATCAAACCGTGCTCGTTGTTATGTTAGAGTGTACGGGAATGTAATAGTGGAAGATATGAACATAAATAGACTCTGGTATAATAAAACTGTGCTCGTTGTTATGTTAGAATGTACGGGAATGTAATAGTGGAAGATATGAACATAAATAGACTCTGGTATAATAAAAACGTGCTCGTTGTTATGTTAGAATGTACGGGAATGTAATAGTGGAAGATATGAACATAAATAGACTCTGGTATAATCAAACCGTGCTCGTTGTTATGTTAGAATGTACGGGAATGTAATAGTGGAAGATATGAACATAAATAGACTCTGGTATAATCAAACCGTGCTCGTTGTTATGTTAGAATGTACGGGAATGTAATAGTGGAAGATATGAACATAAATAGACTCTGGTATAATAAAACTGTGCTCGTTGTTATGTTAGAATGTACGGGAATGTAATAGTGGAAGATATGAACATAAATAGACTCTGGTATAATAAAAACGTGCTCGTTGTTATGTTAGAATGTACGGGAATATAATAGTGGAAGATATGAACATAAATAATTCTGGTATAATAAAACGCTGCTCGTTGTTAATGTTAGGAATGTACGGAATGTAATATGGAAGATATGAACATAAATAGACTCTGGTATAATAAAAACGTGCTCGTTGTTATGTTAGAATGTACGGGAATGTAATAGTGGAAGATATGAACATAAATAGAGGGGGGATATTGTGAGTAAGAGAAGGTTTTAGTGGCAACAAAGGAGGGAGTTAGTGGGAGTTTGAGATGATGCTAGTGAATGGGGAGAAGATGGGCGTGATGGTAAGTGGGAATATGACGAAGTGATGGTATGAGTGAGAGTAGGTGTGAGTGAGACGTAAGAAAGGTATGTGTGAGGGTAATTGATGGTATGTGTGAGGGTAAGTGATGGTATGTGTGAGGGTAAAAGTAAAAAGTAAAGGAACCCTTTCATACCTCGTGGTATATAGGTCAATACAGTGCTAGGCCTGTATTTTTCATTGACCGTCGGCACACAATGGTGATGTGGTCAGCATCACGCCGCCGCCTTTACTTTCCCAGAGCATGTCTGGTACCCAGTTGAGGCTGGGTCGACCTGAGAGCCGTCTTTGTCGGGAAAAATTCCACGCGCATTGCGGAGCTGAACCCAGACCACCAGCCTAGAGAAGCGAGTTCACTAACAACTACTCTATAGCGGCTCTCATGTGTGAGGGTAAGTGATGGTATGTGTGATGGTATGTGTGAGGGTAAGTGATGGTATGTGAGGGTAAGTGAGGTATGTGTGAGGTAAGGATGATATGTGTGAGGGTAATTGATGGTATGTGTGAAGGTAAGTAATGGTATGTAATATCTCAGTAACAAGTGTGCTCTGCAACTCACAGGTTCACTTACACACTCGTTAACTCACACACGAACTATCTCAATAATATTTCACTTAATCAACTCGCTCTCGCACACTCTGACACACATATACTCTCTCATGCACTCACACACTCTGACACACATATACTCTCTCATGCACTCACACACTCTGACACACATATACTCTCTCATGCACTCATACACTCTGACACACATATACTCTCTCATGCACTCAAACACTCTGACACACATATACTCTCTCATGCACTCACACACTCTGATACACATATACTGTCTCATGCACTCACACACTCTGACACACATATACTCTCTCATGCACTCACACACTCTGACACACATATACTCTCTCATGCACTCACACACTCTGACACACATATACTCTCTCATGCACTCACACACTCTGACACACATATACTCTCTCATGCACTCAAACACTCTGACACACATATACTCTCTCATGCACTCACACACTCTGACACACATATACTCTCTCATGCACTAACACACTACATATTTCACTCAATACGTTCTGTACTCCTCTCTATTACCTACTTATTCACCCACTACCTCATTAACCCTAGAACACATAAACCTTCTGACACTCACATACTGACTCATTCCCACACTGACTCATACACCAACGAACTCACTGACTCAATAGTCTGTCTAACATTCTGACAATAATTTATTCTGGCTCGTTTCATCGTAGAAAAAATAGAAACATTTTTTCCATTACTTTTTCCTATTTAGTGAGATATATATATATATATATATATGTATTAGCATGAGTCAGATTTGACGGCCTTCCTATGGCTAATCAGATCTGATACTACACTACAGTACAACAATAGATGTGGTACTTTAAAGTGGGGTTTTATGTTTGTAAAAATCTCACAATTACACGTCGGTACAAATATGTGCATTTCTTCTCTTTCACCATTTACTTCTTATAGAAGTGTTGGGGAGGGGTGTGGTGGTTGGTGGGGGGGCGTAGTGATCTTGTGTGTGCTTGTTTCAAGACACTTTGTAAGATTATATTCATTTTTGTAAAGCTGTTCTTGATGCAGTCTCTCCATCTTTTGCGCACTGTTATGTAATATGTGCACTGTTAGATATATACATTAACTTTGGTTCAAAATTTGGAAGTGCCGTAGAGATTTGTCGGCAGTTCAACGTACACTTGTTTTCAGCACAAATCATTCAGATCACACATAGTCATTAAATATGTTAATAAAACCAAACACAAACAATTTATATATATATATCATTATTTTTTTGTCATTCTCTGCTTTTTTTTGCCGTTTTTAGGCGTAGTAGGTTTAACTGATGATCGGTTTCCGAGATAGTGCACGCTCGTTCGCTTGATATGATATATATACAATATGGGTATATTGATAACAGACAAAAATATAGAAAGTAAGTTGAATGCATTTGAAAATAGATGTTTGTGAAAGTAATGAATATAAAATGGGATGAATCATGTGAAGTGGTGAAATCAGAGGTATGTCTGGTCAACCACTGGTAAAATCTTTTATAGGAAGGAGAATATGGCGATATGTTTGACATACATTGAAAAGAAATTATCAAACAATACCAAAGCAGGCATTGTGGTGGTAGGCCAATGGTTCAAGAAAGAGAGGACGCACTAGGGAAAACCTGAATCGAACTTGGCTGAGAGATGCAAGAAATATCGGCTTCAATTCCATGGAAGAGATTGAGCGAAATGTCCAGGACAGAACGGTATACATAAATTGCTTGCAGACCCTATGTAACATATAGCAGCTCGTAAAGAATAGATTTATATATATATACACACAATCAGGGCATGTATTTATCAATGTGTGTGTAATATCATTATCATCATTGTCCTCTTTGTCTCTTGAGACAATATGTTTTACGTCACGAAGTATGGTTTGCACTGAATCACAACGTTTCTTGTGGCTGTAATGGCCTATTCTGGAGTGGCATTCCTTACCACAGTTGCTGCAGGTTAAACTGGAGCTGATAAAGAGGATGTTCCCTCTGCCCTCTATTTGCCTCCAGATGTGATGGTGGCAATGTATGTGTATAGCCTTTTATAATATTCACTTATTCAGTTCTCACAATCTGTGTTTACATTTATTGCTGTATGTTTTACCTATTCAAGTATAATTATTACAACTTAAATTTGTTTGTGTTTTTTAGATGTAAGGGGGGCACTGGCATCGTAGGAAATGTTAGTTAAAACATCTTCTCATTACGTGGAGGCAAAGAACAATGAACATCAACAAATAACTACATCATTGCCTGGTCTGTCTGACATTGATGTAACACAATCAACAAACAACTACATCATTGCCTGGTCTGTCTGATATTGATGTGACACAATCAATAAACAACTACATCGTTGCCTAGTCTGTTTGATATTGATGTAACACAATCAATAAACAACTACATCGTTGCCTGGTCTGTCTGATATTGATGTGACACAATCAACAAACAACTACATCGTTGCCTGGTCTGGTCTTCATATTAAGCACAATCACAACTACATCTTGCCTGGTCTGGTCTGTCTGATATTAATGTGACACAATCAACAAACAACTACATCATTGCCTGGTCTGTCTGATATTGATGTGACACAATCAACAAACAACTACATCATTGCCTGGTCTGTCTGATATTGATGTGACACAATCAACAAACAACTACATCATTGCCTGGTCTGTCTGTCTGAATTGATGTGAACAATCAACAAACAACTACATCATTGCCTGGTCTGTCTGATATTGATGTGACACAATCAACAAACAACTACATCGTTGCCTGGTCTGTCTGTCTGACATTGATGTAACACAATCAACAAACAACTACATCGTTGCCTGGTCTGTCTGATATTGATGTGACACAATCAACAAACAACTACATCGTCTGTTTGTCGACATTGATGTGAGACAATCAACAAACAAATACATCGTTGTCTGGTCTGTGTGATATTGATGTAACACAATCAACAAACAACTACATCGTTGCCTGGTCTGTCTGATATTGATGTAACACAATTAACAAACAACTACATCGTTGCCTGGTCTGTCTGATATTGATGTGACACAATGAACAAATTGATCATTATTTCACCACGAGTTTGAGACAACAAGTCTGTGTCAGGTTGTCAAAATGTCAAATCATATTAGCGCAGTTGCTAACATAATAATGAAATCATCATCGTTTACATTGAATATGTCTGAAATAATCAAAGGATACAAGCTTACAGCTTCTGATCTGTGGCATGTCGCTTATATTACTGTGTCTATGAATTGCAAGTAATCTTCCTTCCTTGTCCGCTGTCATGTTCAGATCTAAAATGGATGCAAATGTCTGCTTCCGGCATTGACACAACTAAACCAACCAATAAATGAAGCTGGTTTCGTTTGCTGCGGGAATCAGCTGATGTTCTCTGTATTCAACGAAGCGTACAATTATTGAATAATTATATTAAAATAACGTCATAATATTTTATTGCATAAATTGTTGATTAATTATAATTTGATAGATTACGTTAGTTTCCAATAAATATATTTAGTTATGTGTGTTCTCTTCTATTATGTGGCTTCTAAAGTTTTCAAATAATTATGGGAACAGTCTCCACTTTTTTGGTGTGCATTTTGGTGTATCATTTTAGAGTTCTCGAGAATACTAATATAATCTAGTCATGGCAGAAATGAAATGTCTACGCAGAATGCTGGGTGTATCAAAAAGAGACCGGTTTAATAATGAAGACATCATGAAAAATTGGGGTAGAACATCAGTACTTAACTTCATCAAGAAACAACAAATTAAATGGTTTGGTCACATAAGCAGATTACCAACAGACAATGCGCTTCAAAGAGTATTGCTACTCCGATACAATGAAAATAAAGCAAAAGGCCGTCGATGCAAAAGGAAGACCATAACAGAAGCAATGAAAAACACTATTTATGAAGCGCACACAAAAGCCCGTCTAGACAGTTTTTCTTATCCTGACTCTTTGAGGTGGTCATCTAAGTGAACATTTTCTTGCAAGAAATTTCAGTTCAATTCATTTTGTCTGTTATCTTCAAATTTATATTTTTGTAATGCATTTAATTCTTTGTGATGTACTTTAGGAAGATGATTGTGCATATTACCAGCAGATTAAAGTGTTTATTTGATATGTTAGATTAACTTATTAGTTTGTTTCTATAATGTTATTCCTTTTTCTTCTTCTTTCTCTGATCATGTATTGAGCACAGTCTCAGGATAATAAGAGACTTATAGAACGGATTGTGTGTGCGCTTCTTAAATAGTGTCTTTTACGGTGTATGTTATCTCTGTAGTCCAACTTTTGCCTCAACGATCTTTTGTCTTGCATCTACTGTATCGGGGGAGCATTGTCCATTGTCTGTTAGTAATCTACTTATGTGGTCGAACGATTTAATTTGTTGTTTCCTGCTGAAGTTCAGCACTGATGTTGTACCAACTTTTTCCCGATGTCTTCATTACTAAACCTGTTATATTTTGATGCTTCCGGCATTCTGCGTAGACACTTCAACTCTGTCTTGACTAGTTGTCTTCTGTGATTTGATGTCAACGTTCAGATTTGACATTGACACTGATAGCATAATGTCTGATGAAAGATCGTGGCGTACAGTGCTTTTTAGTGCTATTCTGTTCATGTATATATTAAATGCAAGTTTTAAGTTGTTTAAGTTTAGTTTAGTTTAGTCACCGGATCACCAACACTGCACGTCGAACAAATTAGTCCATAAGTGCTCCGATCTCTCCCCCAGTATGTCCATCAGCGTGTGGCGACTAACGACACCGGTTCTTTGTTGGTTTACAATTCTTCTTTGTCTGCCAGCATAGCGTTCTTGTCGAGCTACACCACACTTAACTTTGAGTTCCTGCAGTCTGGTTAGTGTTGTAGATTCACCGCTATTACGTGAATCATGTACACGTCCTCTCTCCCTTAAGGAATTTATAATATCAGCCTGGTCATTGCTCGCCCGCTTTGGACAGCAGCCATACCTGCAAGCCTATCCGCACGTTCATTCCCCTTACACCTGCATGCCCTGGCATAAAAATAAAACTGATCTTTGTCAGCTTAGACCTCCCCAGCGACTCCATCCAATGTCTCTAAAGTTGTTTAAATGTGGCTGTAATTTATCAACAAATATCTTGGCCGTATACTCACACTGAGATGCTATGACAGGGCGACAAACATAGACCTGTGAATGGGAACAGGACAGAAACCCGTGATGACCCAGAACAGAAGGAGAAAATAGCAATGTGTCATGCATACCCTGTGGAAGAAACCGTCTAGTTTCACTAGACAAGTACTTGAGTGGAACCCGAAAGGAAAACAGGAAAAGAAGACATTCTAAGCAGGACTGGAGACGGTGTCTTCATTAAGAACTAAAGAATGATGGACTATCCTGAGAACCTATAAAGAAACCGGCCAGAGAACGGGAAAAGTGGAGAACATCTATTGAAGCACTACACTTACGAAAAGTGGAGAGGATTAGGTTAAGTATGTGGTTGTGTAAATGATATTTCTCTTCTGTCCGTGTTCACCTTGTTCAACATTCTTAAGCTAACTTCCTTCAAATCAAAAAATTACCTGGAAAATTATCCCTACTTAACACATTACCTTGCAAAATAACAAACTCTCGAAGAAAATATTACAGACATTACAGAAATTATAGAAACACTCAAAGACTCGTGAAAATTATTATAAAAATAGCGAACTGAATGCTAGACAGTAAGTTAAACTTGGGAAATGTATGCGCCAAACAGCATGGAAGATGCACCAAACAGCATGCAAGATGCACCAAACAGCATGGAAGATGCACCAAACATCATGGAAGATGCACCAAACAGCATGAAAGATGCACCAAACAGCATGGAAGATGCACCAAACAGCATGCAAGATGCACCAAACATCATGGAAGATGCACCAAACATCATGGAAGATGATCAAAAGCATGAAGATGCCCAAACATGGAAGATGATAAACAGCTGGATGCACTCAAAAGCATGGAAGATGCTACAAACAGCATGGAAGATGATTCAGAAAGATGTAACCGAATAGAAACACTGCCTTCAAATGATTAGTTAAGGGTTAAAACTGTAAGAGTGACGCTAATATTCTTAACTTTCAAATGATTTAGTTAAGGGTTAAATCTGTTGAAGTGACGCTAATATTTTGGAAGGGGTTTCTATGGTTAATTGGTTAAGCAGTTGTCTTGCTTTCCAAATGTCGTTGTGTGAATCCGAACCGCACCGTTATGTTCACTAGATCATTTTTTACGGGCATTCTAGGATTGTTGCCGTAGCTACAGAGATTGTGCTTTGTGCAATAATTTTGGCAGGTAGCTTGCAATTTATGTGGACTGAAAACAAGCCATATGGGGAAAAAACCTGTTTAAATGAAGTCAATCGATCGTTTTTATACAGTAATGACCAGTGGTGGGCAACCTACGGCCCACTGGTAGAACAGGCCCGCCAAACAATTGTGACCAGCCCTCAAGAAATATAAGACATTGCTATACATTCCAGCTTCTGAGCTAAACAAAATTAACGTTGGAAAAGCTTACAAACATATACTCACATTTCACACACTCACATAAAAATTCAAACATATAACGTTTTTAAACAAGTGTAAAAAAAAAAATGAGTTATTAAATCTTGACCATTGAAAATGATTTCTTAATAATTTCTCTACTCGTTAAAGTAACTTACCAGCTATGCCCATTCTGGTAATACCGTTCACAGCCAGTCTGTAGAGCGTTTCAAAGTTTTCACATCAAACAAAACAAAGTTAGTGTTTCGCAATACAATTTGATGTCGACCCTAATGTTGCTTTGGCGGATATGCAAATTAACCTATCGAATTTCTAAAGAATGACATGCTGAAAAAGTGGAAGGACTCTAAGTTGCTACACCACTTCTAACGAACTTGTTTTCCCCATACAAATTATTCGAAGATCGGATCAATTATGACCTCACTATTTGGTAGGGACTAAATCCAGAACGACAAAAAATAGATTAACTGACAAGTATCTATTGCGTCTTGCAGTTAGCCAAACACCATCATCTATTGACAAGCTTGAGAGAGAAGACCAAGCACAATCTACTCATACAATTTGTAAACTTTTTATTTATGATTGATTATCCATTTCTTTTGTTCACTTTCCTTATCTCTCTCTCTCTCTCTTTCGCTTTCTCTCTCTATCTCTCTACCTTTCATTATCTCTCTCTTCTTCTCTCTTCTCTCTCTCTCTCTCTTGCCTTTCTCTCTATTTCTCTCTTTTTCTTTACCTTCTTCTCTCTCTCTCTCTCTCTCTCTCTCTTTCCCTTTTGATTCTCACCTATTTCTTCTTCTTCTCATTTCACATTTCCTCTCCTTCTCTCTCTCTCTTTCTCATTCTACTTTCCTTAGTAAAATGATTTCTATATATATTAGCTTACTAATACAAGTTGAGCAATGAAGCAATGTATAGAAATGTTGGCAATTAGTTATGTCTATGTTAAATGTTGTCTATGTTATAATTAGTTATGTCTATGTTATAATTAGTTATGTCTATGTTATAATTAGTTATGTCTATGTTATAATTAGTTATGTCTATGTTATAATTAGTTATGTCTATGTTATAATTAGTTATGTCTATGTTATAATTAGTTATGTCTATGTTATAATTAGTTATGTCTATGTTGACAATTAGTTATGTCTATGTTATAATTAGTTATGTCTATGTTATAATTAGTTATGTCTATGTTATAATTAGTTATGTCTATGTTATAATTAGTTATGTCTATGTTATAATTAGTTATGTCTATGTTATAATTAGTTATGTCTATGTTATAATTAGTTATGTCTATGTTATAATTAGTTATGTCTATGTTATAATTAGTTATGTCTATGTTATAATTAGTTATGTCTATGTTATATTAGTTATGTCTATGTTAATTAGTTATGTCTATGTTATAATTAGTTATGTCTATGTTATAATTAGTTATGTCTATGTTATAATTAGTTATGTCTATGTTATATATTTCTATTCAGACATACATCCATAATATAATAAGAATAGGTTGTGATTAGATGTATCGCATAACCCTCATGTAATTAAAAATAACTGTACACTATTTCTTCCAAATTTGAAATGACTGTGAAACCTTCTTCTCTCTAACTTGTTTTGCCATACAGCGCCATTTTGTGTCGACGCCTTTGTTTGTTCATTGTATCGGAGTAGCATTGCTCTTTGGTGGACACTGTCTGTTAGTAATCTGCATATGTGACCGAACCATTTTAATGTATTGCTTCTTGATGAAGCTCAGTACTGATGTTGTACCCAATTTTTTCCTGATATCTTCATTTCTAAACCGGTCTCTTCTTGATTCTTTCAGTAATCTGCGTAGACAATTCATCTCTTCTTGATTCTTTCAGTAATCTGCGTAGACAATTCATCTCTGTCGTGACTAGTTGTCTTCTTTCGTTTGATGTCAGCCTCCAGGTTTGACATTGATATCATAATATTTGAAGAAAGATTGTGTTAAACAATGTTCTTTTTGTATTCATGGTGACATGTTTACATTTCAAAATGTGTGCCCTTTTGTCCTATGATTTGATTTATGTGCATTTCGTTAGTTACTCGACCAATTGCATTTATGTGCATTTCGTTAGTTACTCTACCAATTGCTGAAAAAATGCTCCGGAATAAGTAAAGTCTTTCACTTGCTGTAATAAATGTTTGTCCATGAAGATATTGGTCGCATTTTCCTTTCTAGTGAATGTCATTACTTCGGTTTTGTCGATGTTTCTTCTCATATAGTATTCTTTACATGCTAATTGGAATCGGTTAATGCTTGTCTGTAGCTGATCCTCTGTTGTTGATATGATTGCCTGATTGTATACAGAAAGCAATTCGTTTAAGAGTTCCCTGAGGTTACTGTGAGTTACTTTGTGCAAATTTAGAAGAAGTTTAAATTACTTCTCATGATTTGTAAAGACGTGTTCGCTCCAAGTAACAATGCCGTACAGAAGAGAATTATCGCCAGATTATTAATGTTGTCTTTCTGCAATAAATCTTCGTCGTGACATAAATAGAATGATACTTCCGATGTGAAAGAATGCAATAGAATACTATGGCTTACAAGACCAATCCAAAAATATCGCAAATGTCAAGACATGAAAGCGACTCCTCTGTCGGGAGATTGTGAAGATAATATATTGTAAATTGTCTCCCTAACAATCAGGGAAGAAACTCTGAAGAATGTTTCGTGATTAAATGAATGCTTAACTGCAGATGTTGATTCACCGAATTTATGCAATTTCCGCTCACTGTTTCAAAGGTTGAAGAAAAATGAAAAATTTGATAAATTGTACTGAGTGCGTCAGCAGAAGTGCTCAGTCCCTTTAACCCTTAGTGGACCAGGACAAAAGCATGTTTTTACAAGCCACTTGTTTTTAGAATAAAAAAAGTCCTTTAGTGTGGCTCCTGGTAAAAAGGTGCCCAACCCAAAGCCCCGTAGAGTGGCGTGTGGTCCACAAGGAGTTAAGCTACTTAAAAGTATCAACCATAGAGCAATTACACAGTAACTCGGGTGACAATTGAGAATTTGTTCCGAACTCAGGAAGTCAGGGTATCCATCTGCAACTGAATGATAAGATCAAAGTGTATTGACCTCTTGATCGCAACCACAAGGTGGCGGCCTTCATAGAACCAGTACGCAACTAAATATATTACACAATACCGAGCAGCTGTCATTCGAAAGAATGACGACGCTCTGAGTTTTTACACGCTTCAAACGTAACTGTGCACATCTTCTACGCATTAACGAGAAAGGGTTCAATCTCAATTTTTTTTTATGAGCAGCTGACGATTCGAGTGTACAGGGATTTGAGCATCTTTAAATGTCCGCATATTTAGATCGTCTGTTCGTGCGTGTGGATGTAGACTAGTTTTGATCACAAAATATACTAGTACCTTTGGTTTCCTTGTATTAATGAACAAGGAATTACTTCGTCAGATTGGCTGAAATCGGATGCACATGTCCTAAACATATAGGAGTCTATGCGTTTAGGGCCTACCAAACCAATGTGCAACGTATACACGTTCTTGGCAAAGATCAAACATCACAAAGAGTGATTAAAATTGGTCGTAAAGAACGAACGCAAAGAAGAAGAAGACTTCGTCAGAAGTTCATTCTTACTTCTGATGTTTCTTTACCAACACGCTTTGATCTAACCAATAGAAGACTCATTCTTCGGTTAAAGAGGTCGTGACTGCATAAAAAAGGTTTGAATCCCGGTCTATGTGGTTAAGTGCTTAAACTCTTGCCCTGCAAAGGTCTTCGGTTCGAATCAGTTCTGTTCACGAGTGCATTTTTTCCAGAGACAACTAGAATTGTTGCAGGAGCTACGTATCTCGTGTTTTGTGCAATACTCTCAATATGTAGCGAGCGATTTATGCAGAGAGGTACTGCTGAGTCATGTGGGATCAAATCCAGTGCAATGAAGTCAGTACTTCAGCTTTGAAACCGTTAGGTTTGAGTTCAAAACTAGAAACAAACAAACAACAAACAAACGAGTTTACTTGAGTAATGTTTTCTCTCAATTCAAAACTAGAAACAAACAAACAGTAAACAAACGAGTTTACTTGAGTAATGTTTTCTCTCAATTCAAAACTAGAAACAAACAAACAGTAAACAAACGAGTTTTGAAGCTAATGTTTTCTCTCTCAATTAGAACTAGAAATCAAACAAACAGTAAACAAAGAGTTTACTTTGATAATGTTTTCTCAATTCAAAACTAGAAACAAAAAAACAGTAAACAAAGGAGTTTACTTGAGTAATGTTTTCTCTCAATTCAAAACTAGAAACAAACAACAGTAAACAAACGAGTTTACTTGAGTAATGTTTTCTCTCAATTCAAAACAAGTTTTTGGGTGGTCTTGTTTGTATTTTTTCGGCAGTACCAATTTGCAGAGAAGTACCTACATTGGTGTCCTATATCACGTGGTCTGTGCGTCAGTTGTTCCAGTTTGTGGGGATGAGTAAGATATAGAGAGAGACAGAGGTGAGAGTGAGCGAGCGACAGAGAGAAAGTGAGAGAGAAAGTAAAAGAGAGAGTCAGAGAGATAACGAGAGAGTGAGAAAGTAAGAGAAAGGCAGAGACAGAGAGTCAGAGAGATACAGAGAGAGAGTCAGAGAGATGCAGAGAGAGAGTCAGAGTGTCAGAAAGACATAGAGAGTGAGGGAGAAAGTAAGAGAGAGAGAGAGTCAGAGAGAGAGAGAGCGAAAGTAAAAGAGAGAGTGAGAGAGACAGGATCAGAGCGAGACAGAGATAGAGAGTGAGAGAGAGACCGTGTGAGAGAGAGCGACAGAGAAAGAGACAGTAGACAGAGACAGAGAAGAGACAGAGAGAGAGAAGAGGAGAGCAGAGCAGAGCAGAGAGAGAGACAGAGAGAGAAGAGGCAGACAGAAGAGACAGAGAAAGAGAGCGAGACAGACAGAGAGATAGACAGAGAGTAAGATAGAGCATTAGAATGTTTACTACAATAAATCCATGACTGAGGATGTTGTGCAACTAAGATTTCTTGTCTCATGTTACAACAAACTAACTAGCATAAGAAAAACAATTTTAAACAGTTTCACCAGCTGTGGTAAACAAAAACAAAAGTTTAAAATTATGTAACGCGCAATCTAGCACTGCTTACTCAGACAGGCAGACTAAAAAAATACGCCGAGTTTTTCCAAACCATGTTTTCTTCATTTAGCCTGATCGCTTGTTAACTTAATGATGTCAAGAAGTTCCGACTTTAATCTTTACGGAAGACTTCACGTAATTAGTCTGTGAATACGTGTCTTCTTGCGCGGGATGGAGGGTGGGGGTGGGGTGGGAGGAAGAAGTGCACCCGCTTTAAAAATACAAAATAAAAGGAAATAAATGAAAAAGAAAAACCAGATGATGCTAATTAGTTGTCAATTCAAGTAACAAAGAAGAAGTTAACAAATGGATGCAGACTTAGATCAATCGTGAAGCAGTTGACGATCATTGATTGAGTTCAATTGTTTGAAAACTAGTTGTAATCTGATTTTTCAATTCAATACTTTTGGTTTTTTATGAGTCTAAGGAGAAGGGTTGACTTTATTGCATTCTGTATCTCTCTAGCTTAATCCATGTCGGTTGAAATGGCCAGCCATCTACAGAGAACGTTGCACAAAGCACGAACTCCGTAGTTCTAGCAACAATCCTAAGGATCTCATGAAAATAAAAATGCACATCGTTACTTGGTCCGGATTCGAAACAACGGCATTCAAAACGACAAGCAAACACCGTAACCACTACGCCATAGATACCATCAAATGCATATTCTTTCTGTTCTTTTTCTTCTGTCCTCTGCTTTTTTTTTTTTTTGCCGTCAGGCGTAGCAGGTTTAACTGATGGTCGGTTTTCGAGATAGTGCACGTTCAGTTGCTTGATCTGCTGTGGTATTGTGGAGTTTTAAGATATCTGTAACTCCATCAATCCATATTTTTCTTGGTCTGCCCTCCTTCTTGATGATTCCATTTTAATTCTTATTGTAGCATTAAAATATGGAATCAGTTGACTAATATAAGTCTCATGTGATGTCATTGTGGTGTTGAGATACGTTGGTTCCACCCTAGCTCCCGGCAACATAAGCTGACTAGCTCAGACGGAAAAACTGCAATTCCTGTTTAATGGGGGCTGGTTGTATATGCTTGATAGGATACTGTAAGCTTTTTGAAATTTTACTCAGCTCATTGAGTCCAAGGTTATTTATTGATGAAAAGTATTAATAATTCTGATATTCTTTAGTGTTAAACTGAACTTGTTACATAATATAACTTTGATTTAGCATGTAATAATACTGATATTCTTTAGTGTTAAACTGAACTTGTTACATAATATAACTTTGATTTAGCATGTAATAATACTGATATTCTTTAGTGTTAAACTTGTAACATAATATAACTTTGATTTAGCATGTAATAATACTGATATTCTTTAGTGTTAAACTTGTTACATAATATAACTTTGATTTAGCATGTAATAATACTGATATTCTTTAGTGTTAAACTTGTAACATAATATAACATTTGATTTAGCATGTTGTTTTGTTTTTAAAATAAATTCCTCTTTATACAACAATATTGGAACTCGAGGTCACGCGACGCCTGTGGTCTTATTTCTTAGAATTTTTACCTGAGCCCGTCGGCCATATGTTATCGGAGTCCACGGTTACACCTTACTAAAAAATGTTGGGTTAGTTTCCCGAGTGATGCGGTATTATTACTTGTCCATTGATCCCTGACAGCAATGTAAAGGAGATCGAGTTCCTAATTCAATCGGAGACGGACGATAAAACGTAGACTGTGTGTTCACATTACATTAGCGCGGAAACACACCATTGACAATATAAAATCGCTAAGGGTAAGTTGTAAAGATACTGCCCGTGCAGAAAACATTAATGTCAAAATGAAATTCCGTCAAATTGTCTCCATCAAATTACAAGAGCAGTCCACCTTTGCGCGACGGAGTTCGTTCACTGCCACAGAGATCTTCTGTGTTAGAAAGATATCGGAGCACACACGCGTATTCCCTGAAATGCAATAGTAAGATTTCAATCTATGAATCAATCAATGTAAGTCACATTGAACTGTTTACTAACATTTACGTATGTCCGGATTCGAACTAGCGAATTTCAGAATGCAAGATAAACGGTTTTTATAAGATGAAGGGTTGATTGAGACATAGATAGAGATAAATTATATTGGGGTAAATTTAAATTGGAGTAAATTTATATTGGGGTAAATTTATATTGGAGTAAATTTATATTGGGGTAAATTTATATTGGAGTAAATTATATATATATATATATATATATATACATGCCACATACATATATTGATGACATAAACACAAATGCATTTTTTATGAATCATGCATACTGTGATACACACGCATATGGATAGATACACACAACATATATAGATGACACATATACCTACATACAGTGATAACACGTACATACATATAGTGATGACACACACATACATATAGTGATGAAACACACACACATACATATAGTGATAACACACACATACATATAGTGATGACACACACACACATACATATAGTGATGACACACACACACATACATATAGTGATAACACACACATACATATAGTGATGACACACACACACATACATATAGTGATGACACACACACATACATATAGTGATGACACACACACCTACATATAGGGATGACACACACATACATATAGTGATGACACACACATACATATAGTGATAACACACACATACATATAGTGATGACACACACACACATACATATAGTGATGACATACACACATACATATAGTGATGAAACACACATACATATAGTGATAACACACACGTATTTTAGGTAGACAAAGACCACTCTTACTATTTGAATTATTAACACACCTAACGTGTATCACCTTTATTATAACGTTGAATTTCTTTTTTCTGCCCTTCCTTTTTCTCACATGTCTCTCTTACTAGCTCCTCAAATCAATTCCCTTTTTTTTCAATTCTTTATACTTTCCGTTTGTTCACTATACCTGTATCCTGTCTACACTTATTAGAATAGCGATCCTCAGACCAGTCGTTATTAACTATCCAAGCACATTCTCCGGTCGCATGATCAGTTTACCTTCTTAAGTTAAAGACAGAAATGAACTTGTCAGCATTGAATGTTTAGCCGTCCAAACTGAATCCATACTACTAATTCTACCTTGTCAAACTTTACTTCTTTACTTCAAACAGTTTGTTTAATATTCCTTAGACAGACACGAAACTAGGATACGTTTTCCTCGCCAAGTACCAATGGAACTAACATCTGGTAGTCATAGACCATGCGACCCTTTCATTCATGCACACGTTGCAACACTTTACCGGCTTGTATATCAGAGACCCGGGGCTGGTATCACAATAGACTAACACGATGGAATCTTTCACTTGCGGTGCAGGCCAGACGATCCTGCCCCCTTTACAGATATAAAGACACGATGCTTGGATTAGGCCAGCTAATACATACGGTAATTCCCGTGTCTAGAAGGAGAATTCAGGGTTCATAGGGGACAAACCTCTAGGAAAACCTGTCATTGTGACTCTGAGAAGCGTCACCGTGAGACGACTCGTATTGATAATATCGCTGCCGGGCAGACCTAAATGTTCTTCACTAATTTTTTTAAAAAGTAAAGCTTACAAGATTCTATTTCTAGAAAAGAATTAGTTGAACGTTTCGCCGCTTACATTTCCTTGTTTAGGGTGAGGTGGGGTGGGGTGGGTGGGGGAGGAGGGGGTCTGTGCCGTAGAGGTTAGGCGCTCGTCTCTCGTGCCAAAGGTACCAGGTTCGCACTCTCGTGGATCCTTCAGGATATTTTTCCAGAGATCCCTGCTCTCAGTGTAGGTGAGATCGAGTTAATAGTCCTATCGGAGACGAACGATAAAATGTAGGTCTCGTGTTTAAACTGAGTACGTAAAAGAACCCTTGGCAGTTCAAAATCAAGAAGAGCAGGCTGGAAAGCCGCTGCCCGGGCAAAGTTCATTAGAAAAGATTGAAAATGAAAGTTCCTACAAAAATGTCTTCTTCTTTTGTCGTCACACTGCTACCGGGTTGTTGCACAGTGTCGTCACACTGCTACCGGGTTGTTGCCCAGTGTCGTCACACTGCTACCGGGTTGTTGCCCAGTGTCGTCACACTGCTACCGGGTTGTTGCCCAGTGTCGTCACACTGCTACCGGGTTGTTGCCCAGTGTCGTCACACTGCTACCGGGTTGTTACCCAGTGTCGTCACACTGCTACCGGGTTGTGCCTTCCACATGCGTTGTGCGTCGTCACACTGCTACCGGGTTGTTGCCCAGTGTCGTCACACTGCTACGGGTTGTTGCCCAGTGTCGTCACACTGCTACCGGGTTGTTGCCCAGTGTCGTCACACTGCTACGGGTTGTTGCCCAGTGTCGTCACACTGCTACCGGGTTGTTGCCCAGTGTCGTCACACTGCTACCGGGTTGTTGCCCAGGTCGTCACACTGCTACCGGGTTGTTGCCCAGTGTCGTCACACTGCTACCGGTTGTTGCCCAGTGTCGTCACACTGCTACCGGGTTGTTGCCCAGTGTCGTCACACTGCTACCGGGTTGTTGCCCGGTCTAGTCACACTGCTACCGGATTGTTGCCCAGTGGCGTCACACTGCTACCGGGTTGTTGCCCAGTGTCGTCACACTGCTACCGGGTTGTTGCCCAGTGTCGTCACACTGCTACCGGGTTGTTGCCCAGTGTCGTCACACTGCTACCGGGTTGTTGCCCAGTGTCGTCACACTGCTACCGGGTTGTTGCCCAGTGTCGTCACACTGCTACCGGGTTGTTGCCCAGTGTCGTCACACTGCTACCGGGTTGTTGCCCAGTGTCGTCACACTGCTACCGGGTTGTTGCCCAGTGTCGTCACACTGTTACCGGGTTGTTGCCCAGTATTGTGGTTTTCTATTTTTGTCTTGTACTGTTCTGGTGGCTTGGGTGATTGTTATTTTTTATCTTTGACAGGATTCTGCTATACCATCTAACCATCTTTTTCGTGGTCTTCCTCTTGTCTTCTTTCCTGATGTTCTGTTGTAGAAGACTTTGTATACTGTGGAGTTTGGATGCATTCTTATTAAGTGGCCAAACCACTTCATTCTTTGTTTCTCGATGTAATTCAAGCAAGGTTCACTATCTTCAAAATTACATCGGGGATCCTCGCCTTTGCTAAGGAGTTCGTGCACCGCAGCTGAGATCTTTCTGTGTAAAAAAGAGATCGGAGCACACATGGTTACTCACCAAAGTGCAATGATGATGGTCCTATCAATCAATCAGACATTCCTTGTCAGCATCACGCAAACAGCATCATTGTTTCCTTTTCTTCTTCTAGTTGGTCGTCTGCTGTACTTAATGATTAGTCATTAGTCAATATCTGTCCCTACTGGTTATTGTGGCGTCTGTGGCATAGGGGATATTGACTCGGTCTATTAACCCCGACGTTCTAAGTTCGAATCACGCTGCGGACAGTTTGGTTGCAAATTGTTTCTCGTGGATTCTTGCAAAGGGACGATGACACCACCCGTTCAGAAAGCAATGGCAAGCTACTGAACGTAATAACGCCTAGAAAAATCACAACAGCGTTAAAAGCTGGGATTGATTCGCAAAGTCCTGTAAAGGATATGCAATTAACTTTAACTGGTTATTACAGTCAATATCTGTTGCTATTGGCTATTTAAGACAAGATATACTCGGCGGTAGTGTGCCCATCTTGCCTTTAAATGTTTTCAGTTATATTCTACTGAATCTTGTTGAAGCGACACAGAACTTGTGTAATTGCACCGGCAACGATTTCGACTATTCTCTCTCCACACCCCAACACAGATTGTCCGAATACATTTTACCGAGATCTCAACACTGTTTGGCGTCTAGCTGTTACTGAGACCCGCATTATCCATTTAAATATACACCAAGATATACATTTTTGCCATTCAAAACTTTACCAGTAATGAATTATTGAATTTTGGGGGTCTCTGTGGCTGAGTGGTTAAGCCCTTTGCCTTGCGAGACGAAGGTCATGGGTTCGAATCCGAACCGTGGTCTTCTGTTCACGAGTGCAGTTTTTTCCAGAGGCCCCTAGGATTGTTGCCAGAGCTACGGAGTTCGTACTTTGCGCAATACTCTCGGCAGGTGGCGTGCCATTTCTGCGGAGAGAGACCGTGCCATATGGGGTAAAACCCGGTGCAATGAAATCAGTCCTTCGGTTTTTAAACTCTTTTTTTTAAATTATTGATTGATTGACTGATTGATTTATTGATTTATAAAATAATAGGTATATCACCATTATACTTTGATTAACAACCATACGCTCTCTTATCTCATTCTTACAAAATCAAATATCAGCAGCAATGCACGAGCTCCTTAGCACCAAAGAGGGTATACTGCGCATTTTAGAGAATAATTAATTTTTTTTATAAATTTATTATTTAAAAATATTATATTAACTATTGTTTTCTTTTATCTAGGTAGCAGCTTTACAGCCTATTCTTATATATTCATATTATTTCTACTATTATTTCTCATACGCTGAAACAAAACACTCGAAACTAATCTTGTAAGTCTACCGCTGAATTCACCATGTACTCAAACACTCACGTTCTCTCTCCACAATAATCAGAAGTCTTCCAGAGAACAGAGTCGTTGCCTGGTCGCTCAGGAATTGGTGTTAGATCTTGGGCAGGAAATTGAAACAGTCATGGATTGGAGCGGCACGTTTCCGGGCCCGGCCTAGATACTTTAATCTGAGACTGCAAAGGTCAACCAGTGTCCAGTGTTCATTTGATGTTATCCTCCCGTAATCGGTTCAGATTCATGAACAACCTCTTGTAGATTTAACGGGACTCACATCTGTAGATTGTCTTCTGGTACTTATCAAAGAGATCCAAGTTCTATTGATGGGGTCACTCTAGTGAGATATTGAGCGTCGTCAGGGAAACTGAACCAATGCAAACAGTGTGTTATTTAGTTGTTAACCGGTGTTCTTGTCATAGACTTATCTACCTTATCGTGACTGGGAGTTTTATGATTACTATTATCTTTATTGAGGCTTTGTAGTTGTAGTAGTAGCAGTTTTTGTTGCTGTGGTGCGTGTTGATGTATTATGTGTAATAGAGGTGGTATTTCTGATATTAGTAACAGTAGCAGTGGCGGCTCGTGCTCATTTTTGTTGGTGGGGCAGGCCAATATTTTTGTAAACATCATGATTCTGGGTTAGGTATATTTTAATTTACAAAATAATAAATACACGTTATACATTACTTTTGGTTTCTGCCCAGCCCTACTGGCCCTTAATGACGATCCGCCACTGAACAGTAGTAAACTAAGGACAAAAAAATTCATTGATGCCTGTCTACATTTTAGGGCGGCAGTGTAAGATAAGGAGGACACATGCATATGAAATTTAATGTCCGCATGGTTAGTGCACTTGCCACGATACTGTTCATGTTAGGGCTTTCTTTATGCCTCCGACAGAAAAAAATGCATTGGTCTTACCATGGGTTGATCCCGAGTCTCCCTCATGGAAGCTCGCGATCTAATTCATTATGACAAACGTTCCACGAAGTAACAGAAGTAGTAGTGGTAATTGTAGTAATAGTAGTAGTAATGGTAGTAGTAGTAGTAGTAGTAGTAGTAATAGTATTAGTAATAGTAGTAGTAGTAGAAGGCATATGCGAAGAGAAGGTTTGAACATTTGGTGACTACAGGTAAAATTCAGGGAAGGAGAGACCGTGGAAGACAGAGGGAGAAGATGTTGGATGGCCTGTCATCATGGTTCGACAAAATATCGACGTCAGAACTGATTACATGCACCAAGCAAAGAGAGTTGTGGAGAGACATGATCGCCTACGCCGGCAGGCACGGCACTTGATTGATTGAGTAGTAGTAGTAGTAGTAGTAGTAGTAGTAGTAGTAGTAGTAAAGTAGTAGTAGTAGTAGTAGTAGTAGTAATAGTACCAGAAGTAGTAGTTGACTTGTTGTAGTCGCGTTAGTGCAGTAGTAGGGATATTATTTTATAGCATGATTAACAGTGGTGGAAGTAGTAGAATTAGTAGTACTGTTAACACGGTCAACACGATCAACAGAGAGGGTCTGTGGAAGACCATTAAAATATGTGGATGTCCAGTAAAAGAATCAACTATTTCAGACCTGTTGTTTGCTGATGACTGTGCCCTCCCTACCAACTCTGAGAAACATATGTTGTGACAACCGGTAAAATCGAGGGTAGACGAGACAGAGAGAGGACATTTTGGATAGCCTGACTTCATGGCACGGTAGAGCGTCAACATCTGAGTTGATAGCAAACACCAACGACAGAGATTTGTGGAGATCCATGATCGCCTACGCCAGCCGGCACGGCACCTGATGATGATGATAAAAAAAAACATGCTAATAATTTCCTTGTGCAAGATCGCCAAATGTGGCGCTGTGACCACACAAGATAACCACTCGCATAGCTGATAACCATACAACTTCTCACACAACCCATTCATCTTTCATTCTGTACAGCACAACATCTCGCAGTTACCATATCAACAATAGACAACATATTCTCCTAAACAACAACACAACATCTCGCAGTTAGCATATCAACAATAGACAACATATTCTACTCAACTACAACACAACATCTCCCAGTTATCACATCAACAATAGACAACATATTCTACTCAACTACAACACAGCATCCCCCAGTTATCACATCAACAATAGACAACATATTCTACTCAACTACAACACAGCATCCCCCAGTTATCACATCAACAATAGACAACATATTCTCCTAACTACAACACAGCATCCCCAGTTATCACATCAACAATAGACAACATATTCTACTCAACTACAACACAACATCTCCCAGTTATCACATCAACAATAGACAACATATTCTCCTAAACTACAACACAACATCTCCTAGTTATCATATCACCACTGCTTCTCTTTTTCTTTGAACGCTCCATATCGACCACTTGTTAAACCACTCTTTGTGATCTGTATGTGATCTGAGCCTAATATCGAAGGCATGCGCCTACAAGTAGACCAGCACACCCACTTTCTGCGATGCTTTTTATTTACTAGGGTAGATTTCCTAGACCCCTACCTCAGTCAACTCTTACGACATGCCTTGTAGGTCGCAGTGCTTCTAGTCTTTGCTCCCTTTGCTAGTCCCAACAAGACACTGACGATATCAACAATATGCAACATATTCTACCCAATCACAACACAACAGAAGGAAATCAAACTGTGAGATGTTATCACGTGATACCGGTGCGCAGGTGGTCGTTAAAAACTTAAGACGGAACAAGGAGGCTTCAGTTTCGTTTTCACTGACGACAAGGTATGCATTGCTAGCGACAAGATCTGAACTATTCATTGGTTTTTATATTCTGAGAATGAATAGACTGCACTTGTTAAATATGTCTTTCATGGCACTCAAATGTTTATGAAATAATGAAAGGAGCAAGTTTAAGACAGTTCCTCTTAAGTAGCAGCACCTGCTGAAATTACATTAGAATGAGCTTTTTGGGGGGGCAAACAAGTAGAGAAAGAAAAACCTTTGTGTGTGTGCTGTCTGACTTTATATATATGTATTTGACTTGTTGTTAGGTAACGTGTGTACAGACTACTGACTTTATGCATATGTATTTGACTTTTTGTTAGGTAACGTGTGTACAGACTACTGACTTTATGCATATGTAATTTACTTTTTGTTAGGTAAAGTGTGTACAGACTACTGACTTTATACATATGTATTTGACTTTTTGTTAGGTAACGGTTACAGACTACTGACTTTATGCATATGTATTTGACTTTTTGTTAGGTAAAGTGTGTACAGACTACTGACTTTATGCATATGTATTTGACTTTTTGTTAGGTAACGTGTGTACAGACTACTGACTTTATGCATATGTATTTGACTTTTTGTTAGGTAACGTGTGTACAGACTACTGACTTTATGCATATGTAATTTACTTTTTGTTAGGTAAAGTGTGTACAGACTACTGACTTTATGCATATGTATTTGACTTTTTGTTAGGTAACGTGTGTACAGACTACTGACTTTATGCATATGTATTTGACTTTTTGTTAGGTAAAGCGTGTACAGACTACTGACTTTATGCATATGTATTTGACTTTTTGTTAGGTAACGTGTGTACAGACTACTGACTTTATGCATATGAAATTTTACTTGTTAGATAAAGTGTGTACAGACTACTGACTTTATGCATATGTATTTGACTTTTTGTTAGGTAAAGCAAAGCGAGTACAGACTACTGACTTTATGCATATGTATTTGACTTTTTGTTAGATAAAGTGTGTACAGACTACTGACTTCATGCATATGTATTTGACTTTTTGTTAGATAAAGTGTGTACAGACTACTGACTTTATACATATGTATTTGACTTTTTGTTAGATAAAGTGTGTACAGACTACTGACTTTATACATATGTATTTGACTTTTTGTTAGATAAAGTGTGTACAGACTACTGACTTTATGCATATGTAATTTACTTTTTGTTAGGTGAAGTGTGTACAGACTACTGACTTTATACATATGTAATTGTTAGGTAAAGGAGAAAGGTCGTTGTTCTTTGTATTCTTATTTACCCCCGTTTGTTGTTACGGTCCCTCAGTGAGAGCAAAGCATAGTACCACTGCGACCAACAAGGCATGTCGTAAGAGGTGAGTGAGGTAGGGGTCTACTGAAGCCACCATAGCAAATAAAAAGCATTGTAGAAATCGGATATGCTGTCCTACTTATAGGCGCATAACTATAACAACGTTCAATCGCTATTAGGCTCGGATCACATACAAATCACAAAGAGTGGTTAACAAGTGGTCAATGTGAAGCATTCGAAAAAGAAGCAAAAAGAAAATATTCTTGTTTATATGTGTTGTTGTTGTTGTTGTTGTTGTTGTTGTTGTTGCTGTTGTTGTTGTTGTTGTTGTTGTTGTTGTTGTTGTTGGTGATTGTTTGCGTGTGCGTGCGTGCGTGTTTTTGTGTGTGTTTGTACATGTGTGTGTGCGTGCTGTTGTTTTACGTATGCTGTTGGTGGTTGTGTGTGTATGCGTGACTGAGATACATTTGAATAAAGGAGAATTGTAAAGTACCAGTAGAACCTACTATATTAGAAACATCACAGCCTCAACGTGGCCTGTCGTTTTCCTACTGCTAAGCATTCTCCTTCACATTGGAGCATAGGTCTACAACTATTGCTGTTCATCTAAATATATTCTAGTACGCCATATTCTTCTTCTTCTTTGCGTTCGTTCTTTACGACCAATTTTAATCACTCTTTGTGATATGCTTGATCTTTGCCAAGAACGTGTATATGTTGCACGTTGGTTTGGTAGGCCCCTAAACGCATAGACTTCTATACGTTTAGGACACATGCATCCGATTTCAGCCAAACCACCTTAGCCGCCTCTTACGACATGCGTGGCAGGTAACAGTGGTTCTATTCTTTACACCCTAAAATTGGGCCCGGGGAACCACTCGGGCGACGCCATATTCAAGCCTGTCCAATGTGATGCGACCTCAATGAAACTGTGTTTTTTTGCTGTTCTTTGCTAAGTTTCCTTACATTTTCCTTCACCATATGGGGTTAAATTCCTTCCACTACATGTTTTTATTTTACTTATTTTCATTTGTTGATTTTACCATTAACGATTACTCTGTGATCTTGTTCCTATTTTCCTATTAAGTGTCTTCATATAAAGCATTTCATTGCTCACTATATCCTCAGCAACTATGTGGTAACTAAACTATATCCTCAGCAACTATGTGGTAACTAAACTATATCCTCAGCAACTATGTGGTAACTAAACTATATCCTCAGCAACTATGTGGTAACTAAACTATATCCTCAGCAACTATGTGGTAACTAAACTATATCCTCAGCAACTATGTGGTAACTAAACTATATCCTCAGCAACTATGTGGTAACTAAACTATATCCTCAGCAACTATGTGGTAACTAAACTATATCCTCAGCAACTATGTGGTAACTAAACTATATCCTCAGCAACTATGTGGTAACTAAACTATATCCTCAGCAACTATGTGGTAACTAAACTATATCCTCAGCAACTATGTGGTAACTAAACTATATCCTCAGCAACTATGTGGTAACTAAACTATATCCTCAGCAACTATGTGGTAACTAAACTATATCCTCAGCAACTATGTGGTAACTAAACTATATCCTCAGCAACTATGTGGTAACTAAACTATATCCTCAGCAACTATGTGGTAACTAAACTATATCCTCAGCAACTATGTGGTAACTAAACTATATCCTCAGCAACTATGTGCTAACTAAACTATATCCTCAGCAACTATGTGGTAACTAAACTATATCCTCAGCAACTATGTGGTAACTAAACTATATCCTCAGCAACTATGTGGTAACTAAACTATATCCTCAGCAACTATGTGGTAACTAAACTATATCCTCAGCAACTATATGGTAACTAAACTATATCCTCATCAACTATGTGGTAACTAAACTACCCGCATAATATTCCATGCTGAACCGTGGCCTCCGACAACATAAGGCAGGCGGGCTCAGATAAAAATTCAATGAAATTAGAACCACAACCGTCGCGTGACCTCGCATTCCATTATTGTTAGATAAAAACAAATTCATGTTAAAAACAACACAACACGCTAAATCAGGATTATATTATGTAACAAATTCAGTTTAACACTCAGTAATATCAAGATTATATTATGTTACTAATTAAGTTTAACACTCAGTAATATCAAGATTATATTATGTGACAAATTCAGTTTAACACTCAGTAATATCAAGATTATATTATGTGACAAATTCAGTTTAACACTCAGTAATATCAAGATTATATTATGTTACTAATTAAGTTTAACACTCAGTAATATCAAGATTATATTATGTGACAAATTCAGTTTAACACTCAGTAATATCAAGATTATATTATGTGACAAATTCAGTTTAACACTCAGTAATATCAAGATTATATTATGTTACAAATTAAGTTTAACAATAAGTAATATCAAGATTACATTATGTAACAAATTAAGTTTAACACTCAGTAATATCAATATTATATTATGTTACAAATTAAGTTTAACACTCAGTAATATCAATATTATATTATGTTACAAATTCAGTTTAACACTCAGTAATATCAATATTATATTATGTTACAAATTAAGTTTAACACTCAGTAATATCAATATTATATTATGTTACAAATTAAGTTTAACACTCAGTAATATCAAGATTATATTATGTTACAAATTCAGTTTAACACTCAGTAATATCAAGATTATATTATGTTACTAATTAAGTTTAACACTCAGTAATATCAATATTATTAACATTTTTCATCAATAAATTACCATAGACTCGTAGAATTTTTGCAAAATTGCAAAAAACTTTAAAGTGTTCTACGAAACATTTATAAAAACCAGCCCCCATTAAGCAGGAATTGTGGTTGTCTCGACTGAGCTAGTTGGCCTTCTGTTGTCGGAGGCAACTCTGAACAGATCAAATGGGAGCTGATATAAACACCTCACCGTTGCCTTGAAGGCAGGTTGGGAACAACAATGATAAAATACTGGACAATCTGACAAAAATGTTTATTTAAATCTGCTGTACTGGTCCATAGATCTTGTAAAGCCGTCAAACATTCATTCAAAGTCGATGTTCAATGATCAATACCGTCTGTGCTTGCTTTATATGTACATTATATTGATACTATTCGTGCAAGCAGTGTTAGAAACACAAATATTCAACTAAGTGCTCCACCAACCATCCATTAATATATCAATATCTTCATCTTTTCCAATGTTTTATTTTCTACAAGTGCTACAGTATTTGAAATATTAAAGTTCACAATTTCTTATATAAGGTCACGAACTGTCTGGTATGTTATTATACTGTATACCCTTTAAAACTATATCCATTAAAATAGCGATCCTTTCACCACATTTTTGTGTTTTAATGTTAGCTTACTGCGTACAAGACATGCATAAAATGGCTCTAGTCTACACTTTGGCGCTGAGAAAAGGTGCTAGCCTCTTTCTCTAAATGAACTTGGTTCGTGCCCCGTGTGGAGTGATCCGGGTTGTGTTTTTGTGGTGAGATTGAGCTCCAAGTCTTGTTCTATAATACTCTTTCAGCATGTTTACATTTAAGCTCCAAGTCTTGTTCTATAATACTCTTTCAGTGTTCATGTTGACACTTAAGCTCCAAGTCTTGTTCTATAATATTCTTTCAGTGTTCCTGTTGACATTTAAGCTCCAAGTCTTGTTCTATAATACTCTTTCAGTGTTCATGTTGACACTTAAGCTCCAAGTCTTGTTCTGTAATACTCTTTCAGTGTTCATGTTGACATTTAAGCTCCAAGTCTTGTTTTATAATACTCTTTCAGTGTTCATGTTGACATTTAAGCTCCAAGTCTTGTTCTATAATATTCTTTCAGTGTTCATGTTGACATTTAAGCTCCAAGTCTTGTTCTATAATATTCTTTCAGTGTTCATGTTGACATTTAAGCTCCAAGTCTTGTTCTATAATACTCTTTCAGTGTTCATGTTGACATTTAAGCTCCAAGTCTTGTTCTATAATATTCTTTCAGTGTTCATGTTGACATTTAAGCTCCAAGTCTTGTTTTATAATATTTTTCAGTGTTCATGTTGATTTTCATTTAATCAGATTATATTTGTATAAATTCTTAAATTATTGTCTGTAACGATATTTTTAGTCAAGTTGCTTCTTATTATTCTTTCATGTTCATAGTTGAATTTAAGCTCCAAGTCTGTTCTACGAACATAGATCAAATGATGTTCATAAGTTTCGATATTTAGTCTCCAAGAACTGTTTATAATAGCACTTATTTCAATGAATTCAATTGTATGACTTTATAGCACCAATCTTGGTTCTATTTTAAAATTCTTTAGTGTTCATGTTGATAATTTAAGCTCAAGTCTTGTTCTATAATACTTTTCAGTGTTCATGTTGACATTTAAGCTCCAAGTCTTGTTCTATAATACTCTTTCAGTGTTCATGTTGACATTTAAGCTCCAAGTCTTGTTCTATAATATTATTTCAGCGTTCATGTTGATCTATTTATCATTTTTATATCAGATTTATATTTTTGATAATAAAATTATTGAAATTATTGTCCTGTAATCTGATATTCTTAGTGACATTGACGTTGAACTTCGTTAGTTATTCTTTCATTTGCTACAAATACTTTTATAAGTAAATGTAAAAAGAGGTTTAAAAAAGGAAAACATGCACGGTAACGGTATCCTAACGTAACCGATAGATCAAAATGAATGTTATCAACTACAGGTCCCATAATTTCGTTCATCGTGCAAGAGCGGAAACTAGTTCCACATATAATCACCGGCACGATATATTGTACCGTAATGAACACTATCAATTCAGTAATGAGGTGGTGCTTTGATCGATCGACAACCATATCATTGGAGCTGCTCTATCTTAATCCAGCACCCTGTGATGATGGTGTTTTCCCTGCGGGTTTCAGGTCGATATATGTTCCAGATGTACAGTGCATGACGTTTTAACAAAAATGAGGATACCAATTAATTACATTAAGTAGAATATGTCGTACTGAGACTAACTTTTAAAATAATAAACAAATATTAGGATGAGATATGTGTAGTCTATATTTTATTTTCATATTTTAGGCTTGTCTTGTTCATTAGTTATTGATCATTGGTTATTGGTAATTGGTTATTTGAAAATTGAATGGTCTAAATCATAGATTCCCAAACTTTTTCGGCCCACCGCCCACTTTGCACAACTAAAACTTTGTAACGCCCCCACCTCCACATTATAACAGTTTGCAAACGCCCTCCTCCCACGTATATACATGCTCTATTTTCTCTGACATAGAAAATTGATATATATTTCCTGTAATACATGTCAATTTTCTTGAATAAAAATGAAATTTGTGAATACATGGCTCTATTTATTGACATAGAATTAATTGATATATATTCATGAAAATCATGATCAATTTTTTAATGATTATATACATAAATAGAAATTTGATGAAGCAATGGACGTGTAAGATTCATTAAATGCAGAATTCTAATTTAAATGATTATTCAATGCAAAATCACGAAAATAATTTGTTTAAAATATTTATTTAATTGTCTTTAAGGAGCCACCGGCCAATTCACGGCCCTGAACCCGTAGTTTCTGAACCACGCCCAGAACGCTTCAGCGCCATGGCGTACCGCATGGAAAAGCTGGTAAAATTTTGATTATTGTATGGTTATTGGTTATTGAATGATCTAAATGGTCGAACATCGAAGGATTGACTTCATTGCACCGAGATTTACCCCACATGGCTTGGTCCCTATCCGTAGAAATGGCACGCCATCTGCTGAGAGTATTGTGCAAAGCACAAATTCCATAGCTCCTGCATTTATAATAGGGATGTCTGGAAAAATACACTTGTGAACAGGACGACGCGGTCTGGATTCGAATCAACAACTTTCGTGACGCGAGGCACAGCCTACAGCTTAGACAGGCCAGACAACTAGCGTATTCTGACCTAGATAAGAAAGATCTGGAAAATACAGATGTTTGATAGAACACTGCACGCTTTTTGCAATTTTACTCAATTCGGTGAGTCTATGGTTATTTGTTGGTGAAACATATTCATTATATTGATATTCCTTATTGTTAAACTTAACTTGTTGGATAATATAACTTCGAGTTAGCATTTTGTGTTGATTTTAAAATGAATTCGTCTATATACACCAATACTGGAATGCGAGGTCACGTGGTGTAGTTGAGGTCTGATTTCCCACAATTCTTACCTGAGCCCGAAGGCCCAGTAGTTTATAGTTGGCTCTGCGCGAGGCAAGGGCTATACCACTTAACAACAAACACCCCTTATTGGTAATTGTACGAGTTTCATAGAACCCTGAACAGACCCATAGTTACTCAGTCTCTCCCAGCAGATGCTAAACTCTATGCATGTTATTTAAGTGTGTTCATGTTCAAAGTAAGGTTGCCATATCTGAACATTTCGATCAGACAAATACCTTTTCATCAGGACATTTGAGAACAGGAGAGGACTTTCAGCGTCGATGTTTACTCTCTCATCTTTCTCTCTCTCTCTCGCTCTCTCGCTCTCTCTCTCTCTCTCTCTCTCATTATCTCCCTAGCATGTGACACTCTTGACGCTTAGGAAATCCAAAAATTACACCCTTCTTCTCTGTTCTCTTTTGTCGTATGAATTCATTTTTAGTTACCTTAGTTTAGTCTATTCAAGATTGTGTTAACATTCAACGTTGACTGTCTTGAACGAATGATGACAACTTTGACAATATGTGGCTTGTACTAAACTCGACAAGTGCATGATACACAAGTATATATAAATACTTGTGTTTGTTCTTCCAGTACATGATATATAAATATATTTATATAAGCTCTTTCGCCATTGCAAGATAAATAGAGATATAAAAGTTATTTTGTCATTACATGAAAAACATAACTATAAACGTTTTTTTCGTCAGTGCATGATACACAGAACTATAAACGCTCTTTTCGTGAGTACATGATACACAGAGCTATAGACATTCTTTTCGTCAATACAAGATACATAGAGATGTAGACATTCTTTTCGTCAATACAAGATACACAGAGCTATAAATATTCTTTTCGTCAATACAAGATACACAGAGATATAGACATTCTTTTCGTCAATACAAGATACACAGAGCTATAGATATTCTTTTCGTCAATACAAGATGCACAGAGATATAGACATTCTTTTCATCAATACAAGATACACAGAGCTATAGACATTCTTTTCGTCAATACAAGATACACAGAGCTATAGACATTCTTTTCGTGAGTACACGATACACAGAGATATAGACATTCTTTTCATCAATACAAGATACACAGAGCTATAGACATTCTTTTCGTGAGTACACGATACACAGAGCTATAGACATTCTTTTCATCAATACAAGATACACAGAGCTATAGACATTCTTTTCGTCATACAGATACACAGAGCTATAGACATTCTTTTCGTAATACAAGATACACAGAGCTATAGACATTCTTTTCGTCAATACAAGATACGTAGAAGAAACGTTCTTGTCGACAGTACCATACAAGTACTACGAAGGTCATTATCACATCACGCGCATGCTAAAACTTCTTGTTTTTGCGTACTGCAACAGTTAAACGTTCTACAAGGTCTTGCACCACACTACCACAGACTATATGCTTGTGTGTTTTGTGTGCACTCGTTCAGTAAGACTTCTCAGGGACTATGCACCACACTTACCATATAAGGTAGTTGGCTTTCTGAGAGTGCACTGTTCATGTCAAGACTTCGCAGTTTGAGAGACTCACATGACCACCGATAAACTTTTCTGACTTTCCATTATACGATACATAGTATGGCTAATCTATGATACAAGTAAATGTAAACACAGAACCAGATTTCCTACCGTCAGTTATATTGGGGAAAGTGGTATTAGGTCTGCATTTTCTTCAATCAATTGCTCACAAATAAGTGATGTGCTGAAAAAGAGTAGAGCACACATGGTTATTAACCAAAATGTAATGATTTTGGTTATATCCATCAATTCAAACTGCTATGCTCAAGTACGTTTTTTTAAACGAATATAGTGGTTGTCTCGGGGGGAAAAGCTACTGCATTTAGAAATACGGAAATATGACGGAAATATCACTTTTTCTCGAGGGTTATAGTCACTGAAATAAATCACAATCGAAGAGTAATCCAAATCAAAAATCACTCACTGCTGTTGTTCAAAATGTACATTCAAACGTCTGACACTTTCGTCGATGTTAATGATACCACAACGTTTGCAGACGATGACGTGTACTATGTTTATAGACTAAAACGCGCCACTTAGTATTGAAAATGTCTTAGGAACTTGAATATTATGTTTCCAGTTCTATGTTAAATGTGAAGACATATTTTCATCTCATGTGGTTCTTTTTTTTAGATTGACTCGTTTATGATATGGGTAAAACTTGAATGAGATTAAAAAATCGAATGCGGGCACTGTAGATAAATTTATGACAACACTTTTCTTTATTATGCGGTTTTTGTCAATTACGAATAAAAAGTCAATTAAGGCTCATTGTTTCTCAATATATTCTTTGTTTTGTATACACTCTTTATTTTGTCTACACTCTTTGTTTTGTCTACAGTCTTTGTTTTGTATACAGTCTTTGTTTTGTATACAGTCTTGTTGTCTACACTCTTTGTTTTGTATACAGTCTTTGTTTTGTATACAGTCTTTCTCATCACATTACGATACCAGTGCCAAACCTGAACGCTGACAACAAATGATAGAAGAAAACTAGTCACGACAGAGATTCTACGCAGAATGCTGGAGGTAACAAGAAGAGACCGGTTGAGAAATGAAGACATCAGGAAAAAGTGGGTACAACATCAGTACTAGACTTCATCAAGAAACAATAAATTAAATGGTTCGGCAACATAAGCAGATTACCAACAGACAGTGCACCTCAAAGAGCAATGCTGCTCCGATACAATGGGTAAAAGGCAGGCCACGCAAAAGATGGACCCCAGAGATAACAGAGGCGACGAAAAATACTATCTACGAAGCACACACAAAGGCCCGTTTTAGAAATCTCTTCTTGACCTGACGCCGTGAGGCAAAACGGGATTGTAGAAAAGAAAGAGAAATTTATGAAAGAACATTTCTAAATAGTTTCGTTTTAGTCAACATCAAAACAGAACATTTATGCCTAGTGTCTCTCAACATATATATATATATATATATATATATATATATATATATATGTTATGGATATATTTCTGAGAACCTTCGAGAAAAACGAAAAGGTGTTGATTTAGAGAAGAAGATATGTATTTAGGAATGCATGCTTTCTAACGAGACAGGTAACTGACACGTGCTCTCATCAACATACAGTGTCATATAAAGGTCACATCTGGCTATAAACAAACACAGACACGATCTGTAGAAAAGTACTTTTGTAAGAAAAGTTCGCACAAATATTCACGATTCTTAAAGACACTGAAACTGGGCTTCATAAAACGCTGACATTTCTGTCTTGGAATGGAACATCTTCTGTACATGTTACCAATAGACAGCTGGGAAAGAATTTATACAGACGGATAGACAAATGAGACAACGGTGAATGGGAGAGCGGTGGTTGCCACTACTGTGTCTCTGACAGAACTAACTGGACAGATATGTTCCAACTGTAAAGTAGAAAGCTCATCTCTCCTGATGGTAGCACAGAATATTGAATTCTTCTGCTTCTTCTTCTACGTATTCCAACGCTCCATATCGACCACTTATTAAGCCATCTTTGTGATTGAGCGATTGTACGTTGTGCCAGTTATGCGCTGACACGTAGGCCAGCACATCGTGGCGATTTTCATTTACTAGGGGAGCTTCCGTAGGCACCCACGTCAGTGCCTCTTACGACATGCTTCGTAGGTCTCAGTGGAAATATTCTTTGTTCCCCTTGCGAGGTCAGGCAACACAGGGCGTGAACATTGAATATGCTGCAAGCACCTGCAGACAAGATGATTTTTCAATCGTAGTCATGGCCTCTAATATGTCACCTCTGACTGATTTTTGCGCGAAGTTTTACTTTCTTTCATATCAACGTTCTTCACCATTAAGTCGAGTCTTACTCCGACTTTAGAGGTACACGTAATTTAAATCCCCAAGTAAAGTATCAATAAACTTGTAGTCCAACCGTGTGCAAATATAAAGAAACGTTTAGGACTAAATTGGCTTCGAACCGTAATAGTAGCACGGCATGTGGTTACTAGGGAAACGTGTTATCAACTTAGCTATTGGCGCCGCTAATACAGCTTTGTTTCGTAGCTGTCCATTTATGATATAGATTGTTATTTTCTATATGTCTGCAGTTATCTTAAGGAACTGGAGAGGAGCTTCATATTAACTGTGAAAGACCAAGTAAAGAAGAAATAAGGAAGGCCATAAAACACTTAAAGGATAGAAAAGCAGCTGGTTCAGACAACATTCCAGCAGAGGCCATCAAGGCAGACAAAGGTATCGCAACAGAGTTAGTATACAAATTACTTAGGTAAGATATGGGAGAGAGAAGAGATACCGGCAGAGTGGAAAGAAGGTGACTTGGTCAAACTACCATAGAAAGGAGACATGCAGGAATGTACAAACTATAGAGGGATAATGCTATTAAACAGTGCCAGGTAAAATACTAAACATGATTATAATTAATAGACCTAAAGAGGCCATAGATAAACAACTGAGAGAAGAACATGCAGGGTTTCGAAAGAACAGATCATGCATAGACCAGATAGCTACACTGCGCATTATAGTAGAACAAAGTATAGAGTGGAACTCACCACTATACATAGATTTTGTGGACTACGAAAAAGCGTTTCATAGTCTAGATCAGCGTTTCCCAAAGTGGGGGTAGCCCCCCCGTGGGCACTGAAGCCTTCCAAGGGGGCGATGGTGGGTTCAGAAGCATTTGGGGGCAGTTAATTTATCGTGATTTTGCGATTGAATAGTCATTAAAAAATTGAATTCTGCATTTTAATTCATTATATGCCCATCTTACACGATCCATTTTTTCATCAATTTTCTATTTCTTGTATATAATTATTGGAAATATAACCATGAATGACAGAATTATATATTAATTTTCTATGTCAAAGTGAAAATAGAGCATGTATATATATATATATATCTGGGTGGGTGAAGGGGGCGTTGGCAAACTGTTATAATGGGGAGGGGGGTTACAAAGTTTATGTCTTGCAAAGTGGGCGATGGTCTAGATCATAGATTCCCAAACATTTTAAGCCCACCGCCCACTTTGCACAACATAAACTTTGTAACGCCCTCCACATTATAACAATTTCCCAACCCTCCCCCTCCCACACATATATATGCTCTATTTTCTCTTTGACATAGAGAATTGATATATATTTCTGAAATACATGGGCAATTTTCAAATGATTCAATCGCAAAATCAGGAAAATAATTTGTTTAAAATTATTTATTATTAATTTCTTCGTTAAGGAGCCACTGACCCCTAAACACCCCCAAATTATTCTGAACCCACTATCGCCCCCCTAGAACACTTCAGCACCCACTGGTGGGGGGGGGCGGACCGCCTACTTTGGGAAACGCTGGTCTAGATAGAGAGTCATTGTGGAAACTATTAAAAAGCTATGGAGTTCCACCCAAGATTGCAAATCTAATAAAGGAAACAATGAAGGAATGAAATGCAGTCATACATGAGGGAGAATTGACGGAATACTTTGAGATAAGAACCGGGTGAGACAGGGATGCCTGTTATCACCATTCCTGTTCTTGCTGGCCATAGATTGGATCATGAAATCAACAACAACAGATAACAGATGGGGAATACAATAAACACTTATGAAACAACTAGAGGACTTGAAGTTTTGCAGACGATCTGGCATTGCTGTCCTACAATCACGCACATATTAAAGATAAAATCAATACCCTAAATAATAAGTCTCGGCAACTGGGTTTGATAATAAACGCAGAAAATGTAAACCAGATTATGCTGGATGAAGCAGCTCTACAGGATGTAGAATCATAGACATACATTGGTAGCAACATAATACAGAAGGAGAAACAAACAAAAATGCCAAGATAAGAATACAAAAAGCAGGGGGGGAACTTTATTGCATTGAGTAAGATACAAAAGTCAAAGGAGATCAAAACAAACACAAAGCTGAAAATCTTTCAATCAAATGAGAAGTCAGTGCTGTTCTATGGCTCAGAAACATGAAAGACAACAAAAGAAACCACCAGAAAAATACAGACCTTCATAAATGGATATTTACCTAGAATAGAGGTACTGAGATGGTATGATAAGATTACGAACGAGGAAATCAGAGAAAGAACTAAGCAGATGCCAGTGGAGAAAGAGCTAAGGAAGAGACGCTGGCGATGGATAGGACATACATTGAGATGACCTACCGGAAGCATTGCAAGACCCACAAGGAAAGATGAGTAGGGAAAGGCCTAGACAGACCAGGAGAAGAGAGCTGGAGGCTGATATTAAAAGGATTGGTAAAACATGGAAAGAGTTGAAAGAGATGGCAAGAGAGAGGAAGAGCTGGAAGAAGTTTGTTGAAGACCTGTGCTCCGTTGGGAGTTGAAAGGTGAAGAAGAAGTTATCTTAAGATATTGTATTGTCTCTGTTACTATGTTTGTGTCAAAACCCTTTCTCTATCCCTAAAACGCTATTAAATCTAAACGTATTTGTTATGTAGAGGATTAAAGTCTATTTAGATAATTCTGGATAGAATGGTACATGTAAGAGGAGTCAGAGGGAGATCTAGAAGACGATGGGTGCAGGATGTCATTACAATCTGAGAATCATTGCTGCTGATGCCGGTAAACTTGCACAGAATAGAGAGTTTTCAGGACTGCTCTCATGGGAGCCGAGATCCGGAAGGGGTAAGCTGCTTGATGACGATATTGGTAACTGACAAAAGAGAAAAGAGGGTTTTTTTATGACTGCTGTCATGGGAGCCAAGTTCCTGAAGGAACAAAACTACTTGATGATGATGAAAGTTTAAGAGCTGAGAGCATGCCGCTTTCAACCCAAGAAGATCAAGTTAGTTTGTGGACGTGAAAGCCAACAGACGTAAATAAAAATAAGAATTTATTCCTTGCTCCGAATCAATTTGAAAATCTAAACTATCGGATAACTATTCACTTTATACCTTAGCTGTTAAAGAAACTACCTGAGAACCTGGCCCTGCTACGATCACAGGTAAACCGACAGGTGTAAGCATTCTCATCATTGTTATACCAACAAGGTAAATAGTTCTGTTGACAGAAAAGTATGCCAGGGAGATGCTCATGTAATCAGGTTGTAACTCGACACAAATAACCCGACGAAAGGTCGGCAAATATCAGAGAGAAAGATTACATTTTCGAAACCCCCGCAGAGTTTTGTAGTTTGGGTGTCCAGACAGACATTTAGATTTCCGGAAGAATACTGAAGTTTTATAGACTGAACCAGAGCTAACTATAAACTTATAGGCCTTCGGACTCAGGTAAGAATTATGGGAAATCAGATCACAACTACACCATGTGACCTCGCATTCCAGTATTGGTGTATATAGACGAACTCATTTTAAAGTCAACACAAAAGGCTAACTCGAAGTTATATTATGTAACAAGTTAAGTTTAGCAATAAGGGATATCAATATTATGAATATTTTCACCAATAAATAACCATAGACTCACAGAATTGAGTAAAATTGCAAAAAAGCTTGCAGTGTTCTATCAAACATCTATATTTTTAGGCCCCCTTTTCTGATCTAGGTTAGAGAACCCCCATTCAGCTGTCTGGCCTAGTTATCTAGAGTTGGCTGTGACTGAACAGAAGAGCGAAAATATGAGCGATGGTCTCTGAGAATCTGTGATTTATTTCAAAAATGAATGTGTTAATGTAAATGCAACAGAAGACTGATGAATGAGAATAATAGAGTGGTGATATCATGACAGTTATAATTGCAGTACGATCGATAACATTATAGTTAAAGTTGATGTCAGTTATCGTTATATACAAATATGTATGCTGACGTGTAAGACTGCAAATTGTGCACTTTGTATAGGTATTTATGTGTATGCTAGATCTTCTTCATCTTTGAGTTCGTTCTTTACGACCAATTTTAATCACTCTTTGTGATATGTTTGATCTTTGCCAAGAACGTCTATACGTTGCACATTGGTTTGGTAGACCCCTAAACGCATAGGCGTTTAGGACACGTGCATCCGATTTCAGCCAAACCTCCTTAATCGCCTCTAACGACATGCATGACAGGTAACAGTGGTTCTATTCTTTACACCCCAAATTTGGGCCCCGGTAACCACTCGGGCGGTATGCTAGATCACTGATTGATTTATTGATTGATTAGTAAATTGATTGATTTACTATCATCATTTCACGATGAAGAATAACCATGTGTGCTCTGATCTCTCTATCTCTCTTACACAAGAACACCAACGAACTCTGTAGCACAGGCGAGGGTCCTTGGTGTTATTTTACGGATTTTAAATATTTGTCAAAATTATATTTAATTTTTTTTATGAATTTTACTCGAGCAGCGGTCTTTTGCAGACTACTTTTATAGACTTTTAATAACTAATAGTTCTTTTACGTGCTCTACTTGAATCTGGGATCTTTGGTTTTATCTTCCTTCTCCGATAGGATTAGGAACTGGATTTAACCTAAATAGAACAAGGAGCATTGGGGAAATATTCCGATCGTTCCACGCGGGAAGCGAACGTAGAACTATTGAAGTGGGAGACGAATCTCTTACCTCTACGCCACAGACACTCTTAATATACTAGGCGAAATGTTGTCAATATTGATTGACGGTGCAAATATAATTATTTCATTGTTCTTGTGAATTACCTATTTCCAATTGATCAAGTGGAGAAATATGTGTTTAATAAACGTGGGGAGATCAAGGAATATCTGCCGAGACAGAATAGAGGAAATAGTGAAATAGTTCAGTTTTATTGAACGAGCTGAACAAAGATTGTACAATTGTACCGAAGAATGGTACTTGAAAGATAAGAAGATTTTGTAGTAATAAGTAGCAGTAACAGTAGTAGTAACAGTAGTAGTAATAGTAGTAGTAACAGTAGTAGTAGTAGTAATAGTAGTAGTAACAGTAGTAGTAATAAGTAGCAGTAACAGTAGTAATAGTAGTAGTAACAGTAGTAGTAATAGTAGTAGTAACAGTAGTAGTAGTAGTAGTAACAGTAGTAGTAACAGTAGTAGTAATAAGTAGCAGCAGTATAGCAGTAGTAGTAACAGTAGTAGTAATAGTAGAAAGTCGTAGTAACAGTAGTAGTAACAAGAAACGTAGTAGTAACTAGTAGTACGTATCAACAGTAGTAGCAGTAACAGTAGTAGTAGTAATAGTAATAGTAGTAGTAGTAAAAGCAGCAGCAGTCGATAGTAGTAATAGTAACAGTAGTAATAGTAGTAGCAGTAACAGCAACAGCAGCAGTAGATTTTGAAGTGGGGATTCAGAGTGGCGGATTCCGTAGTGGACTTAACCACAGCCAACTCTAGATAACTAGGCCAGTCAACTGGTTGGGGGTTACCTGATCTAGGTCAGAAAAGGGGGCCGGAAAATATAGATGTTTGATAGAACACTGCAAGCTTTTTTGCAATTTAACTCAATTCTGTGAGTCTATGGTTATTTATTGGTGATAAATATTCATAATATTGATATTCCTTATTGTTAAACTTAACTTGTTGCATAATATAACTTCGAGTTAGCATTTTGTGTTGATTTTAAAATGAATTCGTCTATATACGCCAATACTGGAATGCGAGGTCACGTGATGCAGTTGTGGTCTGATTTCCCATAATTCTTACCAGAGTCCGAAGACCCATAAGTTTATTGTTGGCTCTGGTTTAACCTTCGCACCACAGGAACTATCAGCATGCAAGTCTTTCAACATCTGCTAGGTACAGAAAATTTTTTCCCTGGGTACTCTAAGGTCGGTTCAATAACTAACAACTATTTCTCTGCCATTTTCTGGATACGCCCTTGTGAAAATATAGCGGCAATTTATTGAAAGAATCGACAGTAACGAGATTTGATCAGAGACAGTAACGAGATTTGATCAGAGACAGTAACGAGATTTGATCAGAGACAGTAACGAGATTTGATCAGAGACAGTAACGACAGTTTTTTTTTTTAAATATACAAAATAACTTAGAACAAGTACAATAATATTTAATAATTGTTTCCAACAAAAATATCGTTCATTAAGCAATATTAAATACTATTACGGGTGTAATCCTTAGAGAGTAAACTGCTAGTTTATTCAATACGCAATATATTGAGCCCAGTGCACTTACGATAATTTCCATAAGTCATTAATATACTAGTTTCATTAATAAATGATTAATGAGTTGTGTATCTCAGGACTCTTTCATATCCCACTCTCCACCAAAGTAACTAAGAAACCTGGAAATGTGATATCTTTATTCAACTTTACCTGTAATATGTTTCTCTGTGTTTATCACACACACCCGCTGTGATTTAACAAATATATAAACATTCACTGAGGTATGCCAGTGGTTCTCAGAATACGGGATGAGAGGGAACAAAGCTTGGTGTATATAGAAAATGCTGTCTAGAACTATCATTATCCATATAAGGAAAAACTGCAGTTAAACTATGTAGCAATGTCGAAACATATAACAACAAAGTACAACATAAAGGAAAACTGCAGTTAAACTTCTTCTTCTTCTTCTTGCGTTCGTTCTTTACGACCAATTTTAATCACTTTTGTGATATGTTTGATATTTGCCAAGAACGTGTATACCTTGCACATTAGTTTGGTAGGCCCCTAAACGCATAGACTTCTACACGTTTAGGACACATGCATCCGATTTCAGCCAAACCTCCATAGTCGCCTCTTACGACATGCATGGCAGGTAACAGTGGTTCTATTCTTTACACCCCAAATTTGGGCCCCGGTAACTACTTGGGCGAGTTAAACTAAAACAAAGGATACAACAAAAGCGAAGACATTCAGACTTTCAATACGGCAGACATAACATATACAATCAGACAAAACATCACTCTAAAATGAAAATATGTGACGTAGAAAATATGTGGGTGCCATGTTCCTGTGTCATACATTCATAGCTCCCTGTTTTACTTCATGTGGTTTAAGTTTAATCAGATTCAAAGAAAACAAACTAATTTTCTCTTTTTTTCCAGCACTGCCGTGAACAGGTACTTTAACTTTTGTCAATGTGTTTTATTCTCTAACCATTCTAGAGGAGAGTCTGGCCGAATTGATTAGAACGCTGCTCTCATGCGACATTCTAGAGGAGAGTCTGGTCGAATTGATTAGAGCGCTGCTCTCATGCGACATTCTAGAGGAGAGTCTGGTCGAATTGATTAGAGCGCTGCTCTCATGCGACATTCTAGAGGAGAGTCTGGCCGAATTGATTAGAGCGCTGCTCTCATGCGACATTCTAGAGGAGAGTCTGGTCGAATTGATTAGAGCGCTGCTCTCATGCGACATTCTAGAGGAGAGTCTGGCCGAATTGATTAGAACGCTGCTCTCATGCGACATTCTAGAGGAGAGTCTGGCCGAATTGATTAGAACGCTGCTCTCATGCGACATTCTAGAGGAGAGTCTGGCCGAATTGATTAGAACGCTGCTCTCATGCGACATTCTAGAGGAGAGTCTGGCCGAATTGATTAGAGCGCTGCTCTCATGCGACATTCTAGAGGAGAGTCTGGCCGAATTGATTAGAACGCTGCTCTCATGCGACATTCTAGAGGAGAGTCTGGCCGAATTGATTAGAGCGCTGCTCTCATGCGACATTCTAGAGGAGAGTCTGGCCGAATTGATTAGAACGCTGCTCTCATGCGACATTCTAGAGGAGAGTCTGGCCGAATTGATTGAAGCGCTGCTCTCATGCGACATTCTAGAGGAGAGTCTGGCCGAATTGATTAGAACGCTGCTCCCATGCGACATTCTAGAGGAGAGTCTGGCCGAATTGATTAGAGCGCTGCTCTCATGCGACATTCTAGAGGAGAGTCTGGCCGAATTGATTAGAACTCTGCTCCCATACGACATTCTAGAGGAGAGTCTGGCCGAATTGATTAGAACTCTGCTCCCATGCGACATTCTAGAGGAGAGTCTGGCCGAATTGATTAGAACTCTGCTCCCATGCGACATTCTAGAGGAGAGTCTGGCCGAATTGATTAGAACTCTGCTCCCATACGACATTCTAGAGGAGAGTCTGGCCGAATTGATTAGAACTCTGCTCCCATGCGACATTCTAGAGGAGAGTCTGGCCGAATTGATTAGAACTCTGCTCCCATACGACATTCTAGAGGAGAGTCTGGCCGAATTGATTAGAACTCTGCTCCATCGACATTCTAGAGGAGAGTCTGGCCGAATTGATTAGAACTCTGCTCTCATACGACATTCTAGAGGAGAGTCTGGCCGAATTGATTAGAACTCTGCTCCCATGCGACATTCTAGAGGAGAGTCTGGCCGAATTGATTAGAACTCTGCTCCCATACGACATTCTAGAGGAGAGTCTGGCCGAATTGATTAGAACTCTGCTCTCATACGACATTCTAGAGGAGAGTCTGGCCGAATTGATTAGAACTCTGCTCCCATGCGACATTCTAGAGGAGAGTCTGGCCGAATTGATTAGAACTCTGCTCCCATGCGACATTCTAGAGGAGAGTCTGGCCGAATTGATTAGAACTCTGCTCTCATACGACATTCTAGAGGAGAGTCTGGCCGAATTGATTAGAACTCTGCTCCCATGCGACATTCTAGAGGAGAGTCTGGCCGAATTGATTAGAACTCTGCTCCCATACGACATTCTAGAGGAGAGTCTGGCCGAATTGATTAGAACTCTGCTCTCATACGACATTCTAGAGGAGAGTCTGGCCGAATTGATTAGAACTCTGCTCCCATGCGACATTCTAGAGGAGAGTCTGGCCGAATTGATTAGAACTCTGCTCCCATGCGACATTCTAGAGGAGAGTCTGGCCGAATTGATTAGAACTCTGCTCCCATGCGACATTCTAGAGGAGAGTCTGGCCGAATTGATTAGAACTCTGCTCTCATACGACATTCTAGAGGAGAGTCTGGCCGAATTGATTAGAACTCTGCTCCCATACGACATTCTAGAGGAGAGTCTGGCCGAATTGATTAGAACTCTGCTCCCATGCGACATTCTAGAGGAGAGTCTGGCCGAATTGATTAGAACTCTGCTCCCATACGGGAGACTCGTGTTCAATTCACGGTAAGGCCATGGATTTTTTTTCTGTTGTAAATAAATGAAAAATTCCAATCTGAACAGCTTCGCGGTGACTTCGCTAGTTATGTGACCATTAAATTTCGCAGTCTCTCGTCCCACCTGTCCTACACCGTCCTACAAAGTGGTACTACATGGCAGTAACGACAGTAACTAGCATACCGCCCGAGTGGTTACCGGGGCCCAAATTTGGGGTTTAAAGAATAGAACCATTGTTACCTGCCACGCATGTCGTAAGCGGCGACTAGGGAGATTTAAATGAAATCAGATGCATGTGTTCTAAACGTGAAGAAGTCTATGCGTTTAGGGGCCTACCAAACAATGTGCAACGTATACACGTTCTTGGCAAAGATCAAACATATCACAAAGAGTGATTAAAATTGTTCGTAAAGAACGAACGCAAAGAAGAAGTAACCACCATTCTACTGCCCCCTAACATCAAACTTCGCATTTTGAATTGAGAAATCCTCGACATCATAACTATATAAATAGTTATGTTATTAGTAGTAATATTGCATACGTCATATGGTGCCCGCGTCTCTACAACCATCAGTCAGATGCGCACCGATACATAAAATCGTTGGACAGTACTGCCATTACCTAACTACAGAACACTGAACTCCGAAGTTTCTTCTATCCAGAGTAACAACAATATGTTAGCTAGAAAGTAGCTTTCGTAAATACTGATTTGAATGTTATAATATTTTAAGAATCCAATATCTGACACGACTACTATCATCGCAAATAGTGGGATAGTTCTACCATTATGGCAAATAGTGGGAAAGTCCATTTCATAAACAACCAGGCATTCTCAACGACGAACAACCATGTCACAATATTTGCATGAAATTATTTAACACAATGTTAGTAGTCTGTTAAGTGATAGGCATTGACACTTTGTGTCAAACACATTAAGTGGAATTGTACGCTAGTCAACGAGATAGTAGATTCCATTTTTAAAAACTTTCTGTAGAAATGTCACAAGTGTTATAGTTTGTCTTTAAGTGGAACGTAACAAGGGTCAGGGTTTGTTTTTCTTTGTTGGTTCCAGTGTAACCACTTGTAAACTAATCGTTGTTTTGATTTTAGTTTGAGTTATGACATTCGAAAGTAACTACATTATGAAATGTTTACACATATTATCTGTGTCATTCAGCCCATATCATACGATTTTGTCAAGGGCTTGTTTTGTTGTTCACTCTCCCAGCTATGGAGAGTGATGGTGGGTGGTGGTGATGATGATGATGATGATGATGATGATGATATACAGTGACCACAGAACAAGAAAAATATTTCCAATTTCGTTGTGGTATCAAATTATGATAATTATTTTCTCAAACAGAATCTGTTGAACAAATACAAATTTAATTAATTTTTTCTGATCATTTATTTAATTTATTTTTCTGATCATTTATTTTATTTATTTATTTAATCAGATTCCGGCCAAAAAAAAATCCTGGAAAGTTTGCAAGTCTTGTATATTCTTTGTCATTGTGTTTTAGTTATGTAAAATGTCCCCGTGATACAAGACACGTCATAATGACAGTATAGCGTAACTAGCAGAATTAATGATATCATTCACAAGTAACAAGTGAGGAGCGTCTGGCATACTGGATTAGAGCTCGACTCCCATGCCTGTGTTCAATCCATAGTAAAGTCAATGATTTTTTTCTGTCGTGGAAATAAAAGAAAAATCCTAACCGGAACAGCTTAACGGCGATTGTATTAGCCATGCGGCCATTAAATTTCTCAGGTTGATGTACCATGTGTCCTACACCGCCCCAAAATGCGGTATTACAGGTAGTAATGATAGTAACGACAAGTAACCAATCGCTGGAATACGAAAGACAGTAACGACAAGTAACCAGTCGCTGGACAACGAAAGGCAGTAACGACAGTAACGACAAGTAACCAGTCGCTGGACAAGAGACAGAACGATAGTAACGACAAGTAACCAGTCGCTGACAGAAAGACTAACGACAGTAACGACAAGTAACCAGTCGCTAGACAACGAAGGAAGATCCGCACAAACAACAACAGTCTATTTGCGCGTATAAACAAACAGTGAATAAAAACGTCGAAGCAGTGAATAAAACATAAAAACACGAGCAGTAGTTTCAAGCCAGTTGAAATAAGTATATCAAGAAAACGTGTAAATGTCACTTCTATTTGTTAGACGATAAACAAGATAGGATATTAGTTGGGCGTGAACCAACCAAGGGATGTGTTCTTTTTGTGGAGATGTAAAGAGGTTATATAAAATGATGATCTCCGTTTGAAAACTTGAGAAACGCTCACTAATTGACTATTCTGTTTAGTGTAGACATATAATAGTCAAATTCTTCTACGATCAACTTCTGCTATGCGACTACCTCGGTATGTGTCATAAACAGGAAGGTCTTCCCTTGTCCCTCATAATTTGTAAGAAAGGGTTGTTCCTGTTGGAGTTCTACTCTCAAGCTGCTCAGGCTGGGTCAGTCTTGAAAGATGTACTTTGTGGACGGCTTTGGTGCTCCACAGATGCAGGCAGCCGAGTCACTCAGACCCATTCTATTGAGAGGTGTTCTGAGAATCATAGTCATCAAATAGCTTGTCATGAGCAGAACTTGTCTACCACCCTAACAGTCCATCGGAATTTCTCTCTTTCATAGGTTAGATGTCTTGCCTGCAGTCATCATGTTCAAATCATCAGTTACATCCTGAATCCATGCTCTTCGTGGTCTTCTTCCTTTAACGAGATGCTTCCTTCCATAAAATAGTTTTCTCCACAACCCGTCGTTTAGTTTGATATCTCCAAAAAGAATGAACAAGTAACAGGAAAAGTAAATTACTAAAGGCTACAGAGATTTGGTTATATAGAAGAATGATGGGAATATCATGAGCAGAAAAGATGTGGTTTTATAGAAGAATGATGAGAATATCATGAGCAGAAAGGATGTGGTTTTATAGAAGAATGATGAGAATAGCATGGACAGAAAAGATGACAAATGATAATGTTCTCAAGAAAGGTAGATGGGAATATCATGGACAGAAAAGATGACAAATGATAATGTTCTCAAGAAAGGCAGATGAGAATATCATGGACAGAAAAGATGACAAATGATAATGTTCTCAAGAAAGGTAGATGAGAATATCATGACGAAGATGACAAATGATAATGTTCAGAAGGTAGATGGGATAGATCATATGAAATGTGGGAAGAAACAAACAACATACTTTGAACATGGTATGTGAAGAGAGAAGCTTGAAGACATTGTGACAACTGGCAAGATGTATGGGAAAGAGAGATTAATGTCGACAGATGAGAATTATCACAGACAGCGTAACATCATGGCACGGCGTGAAAACATTATCAGAAATAATCGCTAAAAAAGAGACATAGGGTTGATGACTTGATAACCTACTCCTGCTGACATGCCACTTGATGATGATGATGATGATCTTTTACAAGTAGACAAACATCTTCAATGTTTCATTCTTGAATTCTGTGTTTTATTTGTTCCAGTCTGCGTTCATTATATTATTTTTTTGAAAGTTCTATAGTCTTTATTATCTAAGGCGATGCTTTTCTTCTCAAGTGATTTGCTAAATGCCCGGGTCTCACAGGCCTAAGTTACAATCATGGGCGTCCTTACGTTTAGACAAGAGGGGGCAAGTGCCACCCCTAGTAAATGGATTTTTTTTTAAAACATAGCTTTATGTGAATCTGGTCGTCTCATTTCCGCCTAGTAAACTCCCAACTAAATTTTTGTTTTTAAAATTAGTTTGCCCCCTCCTGGAAAAATGCATGTAGACGCCCATGGTTGCGATAGAAAAGATGCACACCGTTAAAAATCTATTTGTCTTAGTTATGCCTTTCTTGCCCCATATTTTCATTACTTTCTTGAAACGAAAACACTTCATGTGTATCACCCATGGATCGGTTCACCCTCTAACTGCTTCCCGACAACTATGTTAGGTACAACCCCACATCAAGTGCCATTAGTAGCTAGCTACCATGGACGGGCACTTTACAAACACAATCCTAAACAAGAGAAAACAAATATATAACATCCGTTACAAGTACTCAAACCGTTTTCCTGAGGCGAAAAAACACAAGTGGCTTAAAAAACGAAAATTGTCGGAACATCGCACAGGTTATGTACTAACGTCAGTACGATAATTTGGTTACTGCAAGCAACAAGCTTATAGTGTTTGATGGAGTTCCTTAACGTGGGTTTGCTCATTTCTAAACCAGGAGCATGTTTTAAGTTGTTTAGAATGCATAAATCACGCGCTTGAAACGGAAGTGAGATAGTTAATGTGCTAATTAGTAACAAGGAACCAGGTTGAAGAGATACAGACTGCAACAAATCTTTGAAACAAGTGAGGAAGAAAAGGTTAATGATGACGACTTATGTTGATGATTATGGTAAAGGCAATACACTATTAACAAGAAGTGGAAAAAAAAGTGTAAAGAAACCAGCGGTCGACAACATGCGGATAAATTCAATGAATAATTATACATTTACTTTCACATATTGAGTCATAAAGGTTTTGGGTTTGTTTATGTTTGCCGCTATAAATCAAACGTAGTACAAGTGAATAATATAGCACCTCTGACTGGTTTTTGCGTGAAAGCTAGCATTTTTTTTATATCAACAGAGTTCTTCGCCATTCAGGCTAACCTTATTCCGACTTCTGGGGTACTTGTAATTTAGATCGCCTACTAATTAGATTCTGTGTTTGTAATTCGTTTTTTTTTCAGAAGTACCTACTAAGTGTTCACTATTTGTTAATCATATTCCTTGTCTCTGGTGCTTATCCTGTTGTTCTTAAAACTCCTTATGGACTGGATCCCCAAGTAAATGATCAGGAAACCTGTAATTCAACCGCACACCATGTGCACATCGATTTTTTGGGGACCCAACTAGAACTTGAACCTCAGAATTAGCACCGTACATGTTTACTAGCGAAGCTGTTATCTGTTTCGCTATCGGCGTCCCGTAGAGGTGTTTGAAATCTATCCCTATCTATCACTCTCTCGCTCTTGCAGTTCACTTGAGGTATCCTTGTATCAAGGTCATTATCATGACAGCATTTTGTTGATATTTCTGAGAATATGCTGTGGGATTGTATGGGGTGAACATGAAAATCGTGGCATATCCTAAAGGACGTAGCCATCAACTACAGTAAAGGAGTCGTTGATTTTCTAGCCACCACTTATACGTTCAGTAGTTTGCCATTGCTTTCTGAACGGGTGGCGCCATCGTCCTTTTGTTAAAATCAACGGAAACAATTTGCAAGCAAACTGTCCGCAGCGTGATTCGAACTCAGAACGTCGGGGTTAATAGACCGAGTCACTAACCCCTAGGCCACAGACGCCAGGTAGAGAATCTAAAGCCACTGACACGGAGCTGTCGCCACGCATTTGCAGGACATTAGTTTAATTTACTCGAAACTGAAAAAAAAGTTTGGTCATACTGAGGGCTCGAACATGGAACGTTTCCCGGCAGAAAATATAACCACGTTTAACCATTTGCTAGTTTTGAAAATGTGTCCTCAATCTTACAGTGAGGTTGGTTATTGGTTATTGGTTATTGGTTATTGGTTATTGAGCCGACGTCAATACACTCTGGGCAGACCCTTAGGTGTTCAGTCTTCCCTTATAGATGTCGAAGGTTATGCATACAGATGGTTCATGTGGCTCGTTGTTTTTTTTTTTATCCAGAAGCATTTCAGCTTTCCGCTCTTCGGCTCGGTGTCATGGACATCGTAACCCTTCGGTTCTGTGACACGAACGCCGTAAATCTGGAGAACTTGTGGCTTTTCTGCCAGTCCGCGAAATTGAACCGCACTCACAGAGAGCTTGTCACCCTTCGTCCAACGCGCTACGAACACGCTGGGCAGGTGGGCGTGGCTCGCTGGTTAAACACATTCCTTACTTTACCCCTCAGTACCCATTTAGTTCAACTTGATTGATTGATTGATTGATTGATTGATTGATAGGACCATCATCATTGCAATTCAGTGAGTAACCATCTGTGCTCCAATCTTTTTCTTACACAGTGAGATCTCAGCGGCAGTGCACGAACTCCATAGCACCGGCGAGGGTCACCGATATAATTTAGAAGATGATGAAAATATTCTGTAGGAACTTAATTTGTTTTAATCTTTCAAATGAATTTTGCCCGGACAGCGGCTTTCCAGCCTTCTCTTCTCGATTTTGAACAGCCAAGAGTTCTTTTACGTGCTCACAAAAACAACAAGGGACCCACATTTTATCCTCCGTCTCCGATAGGACTTGGAAAGTGATCTCATCTACAGTGAGATCAGGGATCTCTGGAAAAATATCCCGATAGCTTACCGAGGGAGCGAACCGAGTATCTTTGGACGGAGAGGCGAGCCCCTTACTTCTACGCCACACACAGAGACCGCTAAGTAAATATATATTTGTTGTCTTCTATGCGATCTTCACAGTAACTTGAAAACATCATTGATAAAATATAAATAAGTTACACATATACTGTCAGCAGTTTACTTTAGGTCGTCAAGTGTTTGTATGTCAGTCGCTGTCCATGAAGTTATTACCAGGTAAGTCTGTTTGACCTTTGATGTGTACTCTACAGGAATGTTCATGAATTCTTAGACAGGTATCACAGGTATGTGTTTTCACCTTTGCAAAGGTTGAGCAGTAAAATCTTCTACTATACAATTGTTGATACCATCTACAACTGGTCGCCAGTTATCGCTGATATTTCTGACAATTGTTCGCCAATTATCGCTGATATTTCTGACAATTGTTCGCCATGTATCATTTATATTTCCGATAACTCCTCGTGATGTATCATTTATATTTCCGACAATTGTTTGCCAATTAAAATGGATCTTTCCGACAAATATTCGCCAGTTATAGCTGTATTTTCCGACAAATGTTCGCCAGTTATAGATGATATTTCCGACAACTGTTCTCGATTTCAATGCTTCCACAAAAGATTCCAATTGTTATCGTTCTGTTACCTTTCTATCAATTGTCAATTATTTCTAGCGACAGATCACAATCTTTCAATTCTCTTTTCACAGTTTTTTCTCCATGTTTACGTTCAACCATTCTCTTCCCATCCGCTTCCTATGGAAAGATGTCAAAACCAATGCCTCTATTACTATACGACTTATATACGTAATTCATCTTCATCTTTGACTTGATATTCTCCAACCACGCTTCACAGTTTCTTCATTTGATGTTCTATTTCTCCAGCCACGCTTCACAGTTTCTTCATTTGATGTTCTATTTCTCCAGCAAACTATCCATTTTCTATGGAAGATATGAAAGACATTTGAATACTTGACAAAATGTATAGCTTCATTTCTACCTGTCTCGTCCTCCCGTTTTCTATCTCTCCACCCTCCTCTTCTCTCTCTCTAGCTCTCTCTCTCTCTCTCTCTCTCTTTCTCTTTCTCATTCTCTTTCTCAAACTATATTAGAATTGTTCATTCATTATTTGTTATTGGCTACTAAACTGCTGTCATTGTAGTCCTAGCAGACCCATAGGTCTTCCATAGGTCTTCCCCAACAGATATCGAAGAGCATGCATACTGATGGTTTCTGTGGCTCAACGGTTAGACTCACTCCTCACTCCTCACTCCCCCAGGGGTTTAGAGAGGAAAAACAGTTTATTGTGTATATATTCTTTATATTATTTTGTCGGTTGTTTTTCAAATCTTCACTTTCGTGACTCTTATAAAGGTAACAATTAGCACTAGGGTACCAACATTGCCGCACATGTAACAATCAGCATCTCCATCGATAATCATCTACTAAATCAAGCAAAAGATTTCACATACCTGGGGAGCATTTTTTCAGCAAATGGAAGAATAACTAATGAAATTCAACACAGATGCAACAAAGCAAATCAAATGATAGGGCAAATGGCGCCAATTTTAAGATGCAAACACGTCACCATGAACACAAAAGAGCAATGTTCAACACAATCTTTCTCCCACATTATGTTACCAGTGCCAAACCTGGACGCTGACAACAAACGATAGAAGAAAACTAGTCACAACAGAGATGAAGTGTCTACGCAGAATGCTGGGTGTAACAAGAAGAGACCGGTTGAGAAATGAAGACATCAGGAAAAAGTGGGTACAACATCAATACTAGACTTCATCAAGAAACAACAAATTAAATGGTTCGGTCACGTAAGCAGATTACCATCAGACAGTGCACCCCAAAGAGCAATGCTGCTCCGATACAATGGGTACAAAGCAAAAGGCCGGCCACGCAAAAGATGGACCTCAGAGATAACAGAGGCGACGAAAGAGACTATCTACGAAGCGCATACTGGGGCCCGTTTTAGAAATCTCTTCCTGACCTGACGCTGTGAGGCATACAGGATTCGAGAAAGAAGAAGAAGAAGTAACAATCAGCACTAGGGTACCAACATTACCACAAAGGTAACAATTAGTACTAGGGTACCAACATTGCCACAAAGGTTTTGTAAATGGAGATTCTCTGAGGAGAGTCTGACTAGATTAGATGGATTAGAGCGTGGCTCCCATGTGGGAGACCCATGCTTAATTCACGGTAGGGCCAAGGATTTTGTTCTGTTGTCGGCATAAATGAACAAACAGTCTCTCGGCGACTGCACTAGCCATGCGACCATTAAATTCCTCAGGCTCACGTCCCACCTGTCCCACACCGTCCTAAAATGTGGTACTTCAGGCAGTAACAACAGTTTTATTATTAATCTAATACAGGTAAAAAAAAACAGGTGTTTAAATGCTATGAAAGTGATACCTGTCAGTTGTACTAGTCTTTTATCTGTTGTACATGCGTCTCATTTTGTTGTGGACATTAGAAAATAAGACTAACAAAGAGATAATTACTACTATCTAAATAGAGCAAGAGAAGTGATATTGTTTCAAACTGGTAATAATATACTGAACAGACACTTACAAAGACTAAGACTGGTTCCATCACCTACATGTGCATGTAGACAGACAGCATAGACAGACAGCATAGACAGCCGAATAGATCCTGTAAGAGTGTCACCTGAAGAATCAACTGCAGAAAGAATACTGGCCAACAAAGATAAACACCCACGCAAAGCTGTTTGAAAGCCTTGATGAGCTAACAAACACAACAATATACATCCACAAACCGAACTCATTGTGTAGACATTGAACACAGCGAAGGAGAAGAAGAAGATTCCGTTGTGTCCTATGCGTAGTCCAAAAAATGATGACACGGTTCCCCCTAGAGAGATGATGGTATGTATCGTGCTGACATTTATCTTGTGTGGTCTCGTAAAACATAAATTGCATATCAAAACGCCAGACTTTAAAACACTAAGTTTACCATAATTTTTAAAAGACGAATTCACTGTTCTGCCACTCCAGTGAGATTTAATTTGCATAAATTACAAGGAATGCCATGATTTTTTACAACTCATGATCACGATTTTAGTTTGTGCAACATTTTTGGTACCATCATATGTGACAAATATATTCTAATTTGTGACAGCCAAATACAGGACTAGTACGTGTCCAGTAATGGTGTTTGTTGATTGGTCACATATAATATTATTTGCTGTATCTGACACCTGGTCGAGATTGTATCCCTTCATTGGCGACGAACTGGCACTTTTGTTTATACTAAGGATATATTTAATACATTCATTTGTCAAATCGAACTCTTTATCTTCTTCTTCTTTGCGTTTGGTTTCATATGCTTGTCTAAACCATGAAATGGGTTGCCTCTAAGAAGCAGCATGTCAGTTGGAGTTCCTCGTGAGTTGCCAATAGCTTGCCTTCTCTGTAAGCTTTATTCATGGGGCCATGTTTCGTTTCGTTGGTGTTACAAAGTGTAGATATATATTACAGTGGATCAAGAGAATTTGAAATTTTCTTGTGGCAGTATATGAATATGAGTTATGTGTTATTTTGCAAGTACTAAAGTCGAAAATCGAGTCTTTTAATAATCAATTTATTACCCAAGAAATTATAAGATTTATCTGATAAATATCAAAAACATAAATATTTTACAAGAGTTGAACATCGAAAAAGTTGGTTCATAAACAAAATCATGTCTTTGAAAGTGGAATAGTGGTGTCACCTTAAACGTCACAGTTGTTAAGTGATAAAGACATAGAGAGGAGAGGGGGATAATGGAAGACAATGTTCCAGGAAGACGAATCTAGGGACGACAGTGACGACGGTGGCAACAGGACAAGTAATCTTGAACACAACGATGGAGCAGGCGAAAGAACTGTAAGAGATCAAGTGTCTGCATACATACTGCAATGTGTGCAACGTTCTGTAAAGTACATGCTGTATAAGATATACATAGAGAGACAGAGAGATAAAAATGTGGTGGCCCCTCATGCTTTGTATGGAACAGAAGAAATATAAGGTCGACAATAATGAAATAATACTAAAATTATTGAAATTGTTCGTGAATGATGCTCTAGTATATAAAAACTAGAAAACGGATTTAAAAAAACTGTTTTCATCTCAGGGCGCAATCATATGTAAACAGGGTGACAACAACCTCAGTTTCAGAATACGCACACGGTAGATCTGGTGACGGTTTATAATGTTCCAAAAATAGGAAAAGTCGGTACTCATTATCATCAGGATGACTGAGGAACTAACAGTACCGGAAACTAATTACTCAACCTTTCTTTGATTGATTTCACTGAAATAACAAATGTCTGGCCACAACTTAACGTAATGGGGGATAACGGAAATTGTCATTTCAGTCTCGTCCGTATGTTGCCAGAGTCTACAAGGGAAGCAATAGTACTGTAATAACACAGTGACCTGCAAGGCCTGTCGCTAGAGGAGACTGAGGTATGGGCCTAGGGAAGCTATCCTAGTAAATAAAAAAGCGTTGCATAAATCGTATGTGCTAGCCTACTTGTTTTCGCATAATTAGCACATCGTACTTCTTTTTCTTCGAAAGCTTCATATTAACCACTCTGTGTGATTTGTTTAGTTTAGTCGTCGGATCACCATCACTGCACGTCGAACAAATTAGTCCATAAGTGCTCCGATCTCTCCCTCAGTATGTCCATCAGCGTGTGGCGACTAACGACACCGGTTCTTTGTTAGTTTACAATTCTTCTTTGTCTGCCAGCATAGCGTTCTTGTCGAGCTACACCACACTTAACTTTGAGTTCTTGCAGTCTGGTTAGTGTTGTGGATGCACCGCTATTACGTGAATCATGTACACGCCCTCTCTCCCTTAAGGAATTTATAATATCAGCCTGGTCCATTGCTCGTCCGCTTTGGACAGCAGCCATACCTGCAAGCCTATCCGCACGTTCATTCCCCTTACACCTGCATGCCCTGGCACAAAAATAAAACTGATCTTAGTCAGCTTAGACCTCCCCAGCGATTCTATCCAATGTCTCCTAGCCCATCCTGTTTCAATCTTCCTGAGCATACTCATTGAGTCACTGAGAAAACATGCATGGATAAAGTCTGTGATTCTAGCCAAATCATCGCTTTGGTAACCGCCATGATTTCCATAGTGAGACTGCTTGTAGTCACGGCAAAACCACCACTGTCTTCCTTCACAACATCACCTCCGACCTGAGCAGTGAAAGCCCACGAGCTCCGCACATGTCGAATCACCAAACCATCCGTATAAATGATTACATCATGCTCAGATGCGTTCTCAGAAATTAATGCCTGAACCTCTGCCTCCACAACAAGTGGGTTGTGTTGCCTGCATTCTTTATCAAGTTCGATGCATACAGAAAAGGATGTAGCAATGCTCTTAGCACTGGTATCCATTCTTCACCGGGATCAATGTCTTCAAGTGTACACACCTGTTCAATACAGTCCTCGGCCTGACCCATCCAAGATTTTCCTCTTTTTAACCTATTTCCTTTTTGTCTCTTTATTTCCAAGTGCAGAGGATGTTGTGTGTCAGCATTGACTCGAAGGTATGCTCGTGCACGGCTCATCAGTATTCTATACTCCATAGTAGGATAGTCAAGGAGATAGCGCATCGCCCTGCACGACGTGTCTTTAGTGCAACCAAGTATAATGCGCATCGCCTCGTTCTGTGTGATTTGTATGGGATCTGAGCCAAGTAGCGATTGTACGTTGTGTACTACATCAGTCGCCTCTTACATCAGTCAGTCTTGTAAGTCGCAGTGGTACTATTCTTTGCTTCCATTGCTAGCCCCGGCGCCACACGGGCAGACACAACGTACACTTGCTCTTAGGTTCAGATCACATACAAATCACAAAAGAGTGGTTTAACAAGTGATCGATATGAAGCGTTAGAAGAAGAAGAAGAAGAAGAAGAAGAAGAAGAAGAAATTAACAGACATATTAACTGTGTTGACACTATCAACCCGCAATCCTGACTTTGAGCAACAATAAAAACAAAAAAATAAACAATACATAAAATTTCGATTAAATAAACAGTAATAGTAATATGAACCCTTTACCATTGATAGCTACCGTTTACAACACAGTCTGCGGTACGCGCGGAGCAATATACCGACTCAATGAAGGATCAAAGATATAAAAATAACAGAGGGACAAACATATTGGGAACGTCATAGAAGAAAGATTAATGGCCACAGTAAGAGTTTGTGAACGAAATGAAAGTGTTCTCAGACCACATTATTCTATACATTTCGACCACCTTGTCTTTAAATTAATCTGTCTAGTTATTTGATCTCTTTCGAAATGGGTACAATCTACTTATCGATTTTTTTTTCAATCCGGTGTCTCTGTTCTTCTGTCCGTACGCCTGTCTGTAAGCGTCTACGCAGTGGAAGCTCGTCATTAAGGGCCAGTGGGATCGGGACCCACCAACAATAATATATAACGTGTATTTATTATTTTATAAATTAAAATATACCAACCAAAAACCATGATTTATCCTGAAAAAAAAATGTCTGGCTCCCACCAACAAAAATGATCACGAGCCGCCACTGCGTCTACGTATATATGTTATTTTTTATATATGTAACTGGTTCAGCCTCACATAAACATATTACAAACAGATTGCCTCAAAGGGTAGTGCTATTCAGATACAACGGATATAAAGTAAAATGTCGTATGTGCAAAAGGTAGACCACATACATTTTAAGAGGCAATTTATTGATTGATATGACCATCATAGCACTTCGGTGAGTACCCATGTGTGCTCCGATATATTTCTTACTCAGGAAGATCTTAGCTGCAGTGCACAACCTCCATAGCACCGGCGAAGGTCACCGATGTAATTTTTGAAGATGGTGAAGATATTTTTGTAGAAATTTCATTTTTAATCTTTTCTATTGAATTTTGCCAGGGCAGAGGTTTTCCAGCCTGCTCTTCTCGAACTGCCAATGGTTCTTTTAAACGCTCTAATTAAACACGGAACCTACGTTTTATCGTCCGTCTCCGATAGGACTAGGAACTCGATCTCACTACACTGTGATCAGGGATCTCTGGAAAAGTATTAAGATGGCTCCACGAGGTAGCGAACCTGGTATCTTTGACACAAGAGACAAGCAACTAACATCTACGCAATGAAAGATAATATGTATGAAGAGCATACAAAAACTCGTTCTAAAAAGCTCTTCTTATCCTGACGCAATGAGAAGAAAAAACAGAATTAGATAAAAGAAGAATAAACTGACAAATAATATTGTCTTACAAAAGCAGATTTCATCCAACTTAACCTTCAAAGTGAATAAAACGTTGCCTACACAAGTCCAGTGTTTTGGCACATGTGATGGTCATATGATTTCCACTGCTCAAATCAGAGAGGATGTCGTACAGAAAGATAGTAGTAGTTTTGTCTTGATTACAAGTTGTCTGATTATTCAGTGACTTCAACAACGTTCTAATTAGAGACCCAGTTGGGGACTGCCTAGAGTAGCTGATAGTAGCTCGGCCTGCTAGCTGTGAGACACCTCATAGCTCGGGTTCGAACCTACTGTCCGGCATTTGTTCGAGTCCCCTGGTCTTACTTAGGACGATAATGTGAGTACCTCTGAAGTCGGAGAAAATCTGCCTGTATGGGAATACTAATTACGAGTACATTGAGCACACGGCTGCCAGTGTAAAGTAATTTACAATGTGCACGCTGCTGCCATTGTAAGAAATTGGAAAAACGGATTTTCACGCAAAAATCAGTTTCAGAGATGAAACTTCGTCTGAGTTGAAAGCGGACGAAAAAAAAAAAAAAAGAGACCCAGTCTTTTATCCATGTTATGTTTTCTCAGTGACTCAATGAGTATGCTCATGAAGATTGAGACATGCTTGGATTGAAGACAATGATTGAAGTCGATGAAGATATCTAGGCTGACAATAATCGGTTTTCTTTTTACGCCATGCCACGAAGGTGTGAAGAGAAAACAACGTGCCGATAGGTTTGCAAGTATGGATGCTGTTGAAAGCGAACGAGCAATGGATCAGGCTGATATTCTGAGTTCCCTAAGGGAGAAAAGTTGGGTAAACGATTCAAGGAATGGAGGTGAATCTACAACTCTAACCATACTGTGCAAGAATACAAAATAAATCACTGGATCCAATAACTATTTAGGACCCCCACAACTACATACCTTTATTTCTCATGGCACAAATTGCCCAGCCTTGCAGAGGAGCGTTTTCAGAGCACAACATGCTATATTGAAAGTCAAAAGAGAATTTTTTTTTTATCCAGAAGCACTTGAGCTTTCAGCTCTTCGGCTCGGTGCCATGGACATCCTAACACCTCGGTTCATTGCCACGAACACCGTAAATCTGGGAAACCTGTGGCTTTTCTGCCAGTCCGCGGAATTGAACCGGCACTCACAGAGGGCTTGTCACCCGCAGTCCAACCCGCTACGAACACGCTGGGCACGCGGGCGTAGAAGAATTTTAAAAACCAGCAAAGAACCGGTGTCGTTAGTTGCCATAAGCTGAGTGACATACTGAGGAGGAGATCGGACCACTTACTAACTAACTGGTTCTATATGCAGAGATGATGATCTGGCGACTAAACTAAATTAAATTATTCGGTTTTTCCAATAACCAAAACAACTTGAAATTACACAGACACAAACAATATACGATATATAAATAAATAAACAAGAGAAAGCATAGGGAAAAAGTCGAGATCGGAATCACATAAGAAATATCTACTTCAAATAAAGCACACAGAAGACAAACATTAACACAAAATGAAGAAAAAAACTTCAGAGCCCACACAGAAGACGACACAACTACATCCTGTTCGTTTGTCAGGCTTATCAAAGGATAACATTCTTTTAGAAGCCTATGAAACCAGCCAACTTGCACATGAAATTAAGAATAGAAATATGCCAACTCATCGGAACAATCATTATATATTTTCTACCAGACGGGCATCTAGGCATGACGAGTTCAAGATATTTTGTAGGTCACGTGTGAACACTGAACTGGAAAATGTCATTGAGAGATTTGACATGAAGAGAAAATAAAGGAAGTTACAAACATAACAGTTGTTTTGTGGTTGAATATTGTATGTGTTAGAGTTGATATTCATACAGTTGTTTTGTGGTTGAATATTGTATGTGTTAGAGTTGATATTCATACAGTTGTTTTGTGGTTGAATATTGTATGTGTTAGAGTTGATATTCCACCCACCCACTACGTTGTAGACAATATCAGGAACTAGTTCAACCTCCACTCACCCACTACGTTGTAGACAATATCAGGAACAGTCAACTTCACCTACCACTACGTTGTAGACGAGACATGAACTAGTACAACTTCCACCTACCCACTACGTTGTAGACGACGACATGAACTAGACACTTCCACTACCCACTACGTTGTAGACAATATCAGGAACTAGTTCAACTTCCACCCACCCACTACGTTGTAGACAATATCGGGAACTAGTTCAACTTCCACCACCACTAGTTGTAGACAATATCAGGAACTAGTTCAACTTCCACCTACCCACTACATTGTAGACAATATCGAGAACTAGTTCAACTTCCACCTACCCACTACGTTGTAGACAATATCAGGAACTAGTTCACTTCCACCTACCACTACGTTGTAGACAATATCAGGAACTAGTTCAACTTTAATTCATCCAAGATATTTATGTGTAGAAGTTTGGTTTTATATATCAAGTAAAACGTAAAGCAAAACGTTATCATAATTTGATGTTATTAGTTATTGCTTACTAAACTAAAGGGGCAGGGAGAGGATTGTGTTTAACCAGCGAGCCACACGAACCATCGGTATGCATTGACATCTGTTGGGGAAGACTGAGCACTTATGGGTCTGCCAGAATTACTGTGACGTCTGTTGAGTAACCAGAAACTAATAACCGACCACAGCTCTGTACGACAAATGCGTCCATCTCCGACATGAAACAAATGGAACAAAGTAGACGCAATGCTTTAGCATGAATATGGAAAACGTCTTTATACATCCTTAGCAACTAAATAAACTGCAACATTTGTTGTTTTATCATGTATCTTTTTAACTAGTTAACAACTTACATGAGAATATGTCATTTATGTTTCTCAATAAGAGCTAATTTGTGTATAAGGATGTAGTATCTTAAGTTGAAGTTGTTACCACAATAGTTGTTACTACAACATTTATTACTACAACCGCTGTTACTACAACATTTATTACTATAACCGCTGTTACTACAACATTTATTACTACAACCGCTGTTACTACAACATTTATTACTACAACCGCTGTTACTACAACATGTATTACTACAACCGCTGTTACTACAACATTTATTACTACAACCGCTGTTACTACAACATTTATTACTACAACCGCTGTTACTACAACATTTATTACTACAACCGCTGTTACTACAACATTTATTACTACAACCGCTGTTACTACAACATTTATTACTACAACCGCTGTTACTACAACATTTATTACTACAACCGCTGTTACTACAACATTTATTACTACAACCGCTGTTACTACAACATTTATTACTACAACCTGCTAATTACTTACAACATTTATTACTACAACCGCTGTTACTACAACATTTATTACTACAACCGCTGTTACTACAACATTTATTACTACAACCGCTATTACTACAACATTTATTACTACAACCGCTGTTACTACAACATTTATTACTACAACCGCTGTTACTACAACATTTATTACTACAACCGCTGTTACTACAACATTTATCACTACAACCGCTGTTACTACAACATTTATTACTACAACCGTTGTTACTACAACATTTATCACTACAACCGCTGTTACTACAACATTTATTACTACAACCGTTGTTACTACAACATTTATTACTACAACCGCTGTTACTACAACATTTATTACTACAACCGCTGTTACTACAACATTTATTACTACAACCGCTGTTACTACAACATTTATTACTACAACCGCTGTTACTACAACATTTATTACTACAACCGCTGTTACTACACATTTATTATAAACGCTGTTATAACATTTATTACTACAACCGCTGTTACTACAACATTTATTACTACAACCGCTGTTACTACAACATTTATTACTACAACCGCTGTTACTACAACATTTATTACTACAACCGCACTACATTTATTACTAAACGTGTTACTACAACATTTATTACTACAACCGCTGTTACTACAACATTTATTACTACAACCGTTGTTACTACAACATTTATTACTACAACCGCTGTTACTACAACATTTATTACTACAACCGCTGTTACTACAACATTTTTAAGCTGTTACTACAACATTTATTACTACAAGTTACACATTTATTACCACGCTGTTACTACAACATTTATTACTACAACCGCATAGTTACTACAACATTTATTACTACAACCGCTGTTACTACAACATTTATTACTACAACCGCTGTTACTACAACATTTATTACTACAACCGCTGCCTTTATTCTACAACATATTATTTACTACAACCAGCTGTTACTACAACATTTATTACTACAACCGCTGTTACTACAACATTTATTACTACAACCGCTGTTACTACAACATTTATTACTACAACCGTGTTACATAACTATTCTACAACATTTATTACTACAACCGCTGTTACTACAACATTTATTACTACAACCGCTGTTACTACAACATTTATTACTACAACCGCTGTTACTACAACATTTATTACTACAACCGCTGTTACTACAACATTTATTACTACAACCGCTGTTACTACAACATTTATTACTACAACCGCTGTTACTACAACATTTATTACTACAACCGCTGTTACTACAACATTTATTACTACAACCGCTGTTACTACAACATTTATTACTACAACGCTGTACTACACATTTTCAACTATTTATTACTACAACCGCTGTTACTACAACATTTATTACTACAACCGCTGTTACTACAACATTTATTACTACAACCGTTGTTACTACAACATGTATTACTACAACCACAAACATTTATTACTACAACCGCTGTTACTACAACATTTATTACTACAACGCTTTACTACAAATTACATTTATTACTACAACCGCTGTTACTACAACATTTATTACTACAACCGCTGTTACTACAACATTTATTACTACAACCGCTGTTACTACAACATTTATTACTACAACCGCTGTTACTACAACATTTATTACTACAACCTGTACTACAACATTTATTATACGTCACAACGCTTTACTACAACATTTATTACTACAACCGCTGTTACTACAACATTTATTACTACAACCGCTGTTACTACAACTATTACACAACCGCTGTTACTACAACATTTATTACTACAACCGCTGTTACTACAACATTTATTACTACAACCGCTGTTACTACAACATTTATTACTACAACCGCTGTTACTACAACATTTATTACTACAACCGCTGTTACTACAACATGTATTACTACAACCGTTGTTACTACAACATTTATTACTACAACGCTGCTACATTATTCTACACTACTACAACATTTATTACTACAACCGCTGTTACTACAACATTTATTACTACAACCGCTGTTACTACAACATTTATTACTACAACCGCTGTTACTACAACATTTATTACTACAACCGCTGTTACTACAACATTTATTACTACAACCGCTGTTACTACAACATTTATTACTACAACCGCTGTTACTACAACATTTATTACTACAACCGCTGTTACTACAACATTTATTACTACAACCGCTGTTACAACATTTACCAACGCTTTACAACATTTATTACTACAACCGCTGTTACTACAACATTTATTACTACAACCGCTGTTACTACACATTTATACTACACCGTGTTACTAACATTTATTACTACAACCGCTGTTACTACAACATTTATTACTACAACCGCTGTTACTACAACATTTATTACTACAACCGCTGTTACTACAACATTTATTACTACAACCGCTGTTACTACAACATTTATTACTACAACCGCTGTTACTACAACATTTATTACTACAACCGCTGTTACTACAACATTTATTACTACAACCGCTGTTACTACAACATTTATTACTACAACCGCTGTTACTACAACATTTATTACTACAACCGCTGTTACTACAACATTTATTACTACAACCGCTGTTACTACAACATTTATTACTACAACCGCTGTTACTACAACATTTATTACTACAACCGCTGTTACTACAACATTTATTACTACAACCGCTGTTACTACAACATTTATTACTACAACCGCTGTTACTACAACATTTATTACTACAACCGCTGTTACTACAACATTTATTACTACAACCGCTGTTACTACAACATTTATTACTACAACCGCTGTTACTACAACATTTATTACTACAACCGCTGTTACTACAACATTTATTACTACAACCGCTGTTACTACAACATTTATTACTACAACCGCTGTTACTACAACATTTATTACTACAACCGCTGTTACTACAACATTTATTACTACAACCGCTGTTACTACAACATTTATTACTACAACCGCTGTTACTACAACATTTATTACTACAACCGCTGTTACTACAACATTTATTACTACAACCGCTGTTACTACAACATTTATTACTACAACCGCTGTTACTACAACATTTATTACTACAACCGCTGTTACTACAAAATTTATTACTACAACCGCTGTTACTACAACATTTATTACTACAACCGCTGTTACTACAACATTTATTACTACAACCGCTGTTACTACAACATTTATTACTACAACCGCTGTTACTACAACATTTATTACTACAACCGCTGTTACTACAACATTTATTACTACAACCGCTGTTACTACAACATTTATTACTACAACCGCTTTTACTACAACATTTATTACTACAACCGCTGTTACTACAACATTTATTACTACAACCGCTGTTACTACAACATTTATTACTACAACCGCTGTTACTACAACATTTATTACTACAACCGCTGTTACTACAACATTTATTACTACAACCGCTGTTACTACAACATTTATTACTACAACCGTTGTTACTACAACATTTATTACTACAACCGCTGTTACTACAACATTTATTACTACAACCGCTGTTACTACAACATTTATTACTACAACCGCTGTACTAACATTTATTTACAACCGCACTACAACATTTATTACTACAACCGCTGTTACTACAACATTTATTACTACAACCGCTGTTACTACAACATTTATTACTACAACCGCTGTTACTACAACATTTATTACTACAACCGCTGTTACTACAACATTTATTACTACAACGCTGCTACATAAACATTTATTACTACACCGCTGTTACTACAACATTTATTACTAAACCCTGTTACTACAACATTTATTACTACAACCGCTGTTACTACAACATTTATTACTACAACCGCTGTTACTACAACATTTATTACTACAACCGCTGTTACTACAACATTTATTACTACAACCGCTGTTACTACAACATTTATTACTACAACCGCTGTTACTACAACATTTATTACTACAACCGCTGTTACTACAACATTTATTACTACAACCGCTGTTACTACAACATTTATTACTACAACCGCTGTTACTACAACATTCTAATTTATCTACAACCGCTGTTACTACAACATTTATTACTACAACCGCTGTTACTACAACATTTATTACTACAACCGCTGTTACTACAACATTTATTACTACAACCGCTGTTACTACAACATTTATTACTACAACCGTATACAACATTTATTACTACAACCGCTGACTACAATTTATTACTACAACCGCTGTTACTACAACATTTATTACTACAACCGCTGTTACTACAACATTTATTACTACAACCGCTGTTACTACAACATTTATTACTACAACCGCTGTTACTACAACATTTATTACTACAACCGCTGTTACTACAACATTTATTACTACAACCGCTGTTACTACAACATTTATTACTACAACCGCTGTTACTACAACATTTATTACTACAACCGCTGTTACTACAACATTTATTACTACAACCGCTGTTACTACAACATTTATTACTACAACCGCTGTTACTACAACATTTATTACTACAACCGCTGTTACTACAACATTTATTACTACAACCGCTGTTACTACAACATTTATTACTACAACCGCTGTTACTACAACATTTATTACTACAACCGCTGTTACTACAACATTTATTACTACAACCGCTGTTACTTACAAACATTTATTACTACAACCGCTGTTACTACAACATTTATTACTACAACCGCTGTTACTACAACATTTATTACTACAACCGCTGTTACTACAACATTTATTACTACAACCGCTGTTACTACAACATTTATTACTACAACAGCTGTTACTACAACATTTATTACTACAACCGCTGTTACTACAACATTTATTACTACAACCGCTGTTACTACAACATTTATTACTACAACCGCTGTTACTACAACATTTATTACTACAACCGCTGTTACTACAACATTTATTACTACAACCGCTGTTACTACAACATTTATTACTACAACCGCTGTTACTACAACATTTATTACTACAACCGCTGTTACTACAACATTTATTACTACAACCGCTGTTACTACAACATTTATTACTACAACCGCTGTTACTACAACATTTATTACTACAACCGCTGTTACTACAACATTTATTACTACAACCGCTGTTACTACAACATTTATTACTACAACCGCTGTTACTACAACATTTATTACTACAACCGCTGTTACTACAACATTTATTACTACAACCGCTGTTACTACAACATTTATTACTACAACCGCTGTTACTACAACATTTATTACTACAACCGCTGTTACTACAACATTTATTACTACAACCGCTGTTACTACAACATTTATTACTACAACCGCTGTTACTACACCATTTATTACTACAACCGCTGTTACTACAACATTTATTACTACAACCGCTGTTACTACAACATTTATTACTACAACCGCTGTTACTACAACATTTATTACTACAACCGCTGTTACTACAACATTTATTACTACAACCGCTGTTACTACAACATTTATTACTACAACCGCTGTTACTACAACATTTATTACTACAACCGCTGTTACTACAACATTTATTACTACAACCGCTGTTACTACAACATTTATTACTACAACCGCTGTTACTACAACATTTATTACTACAACCGCTGTTACTACAACATTTATTACTACAACCGCTGTTACTACAACATTTATTACTACAACCGCTGTTACTACAACATTTATTACTACAACCGCTGTTACTACAACATTTATTACAACCTACACAACATTTATTACTACATGTTACACACATTTATTACTACAACCGCTGTACTACAACATTTATTACTACAACCGCTGTTACTACAACATTTATTACTACAACCGCTGTTACTACAACATTTATTACTACAACCGCTGTTACTACAACATTTATTACTACAACCGGTATACAACATTTATTACTACAACCTGTTACTAACATTTTACTAAACCGCTGTTACTACAACATTTATTACTACAACCGCTGTTACTACAACATTTATTACTACAACCGCTGTTACTACAACATTTATTACTACAACCGCTGTTACTACAACATTTATTACTACAACCGCTGTTACTACAACATTTATTACTACAACCGCTGTTACTACAACATTTATTACTACAACCGCTGTTACTACAACATTTATTACTACAACCGCTGTTACTACAACATTTATTACTACAACCGCTGTTACTACAACATTTATTACTACAACCGCTGTTACTACAACATTTATTACTACAACCGCTGTTACTACAACATTTATTACTACAACCGCTGTTACTACAACATTTATTACTACAACCGCTGTTACTACACCATTTATTACTACAACCGCTGTTACTACAACATTTATTACTACAACCGCTGTTACTACAACATTTATTACTACAACCGCTGTTACTACAACATTTATTACTACAACCGTTGTTACTACAACATTTATTACTACAACCGCTGTTACTACAACATTTATTACTACAACCGCTGTTACTACAACATTTATTACTACAACCGCTGTTACTACAACATTTATTACTACAACCGCTGTTACTACAACATTTATTACTACAACCGCTGTTACTACAACATTTATTACTACAACCGCTGTTACTACAACATTTATTACTACAACAGCTGTTACTACAACATTTATTACTACAACCGCTGTACAAACTTATTACTACAGCTATAACATTTATTACTACAACCGCTGTTACTACAACATTTATTACTACAACCGCTGTTACTACAACATTTATTACTACAACCGCTGTTACTACAACATTTATTACTACAACCGCTGTTACTACAACATTTATTACTACAACCGCTGTTACTACAACATTTATTACTACAACCGCTGTTACTACAACATTTATTACTACAACCGCTGTTACTACAACATTTATTACTACAACCGCTGTTACTACAACATTTATTACTACAACCGCTGTTACTACAACATTTATTACTACAACCGCTGTTACTACAACATTTATTACTACAACCGCTGTTACTACAACATTTATTACTACAACCGCTGTTACTACAACATTTATTACTACAACCGCTGTTACTACAACATTTATTACTACAACCGCTGTTACTACAACATTTATTACTACAACCGCTGTTACTACAACATTTATTACTACAACCGCTGTTACTACAACATTTATTACTACAACCGCTGTTACTACAACATTTATTACTACAACCGCTGTTACTACAACATTATTAACTAACTACTATTAAACAACGCTGTTACTACAACATTTATTACTACAACGTGTTACTACAACATTTATTACTACAACCGCTGTTACTACAACATTTATTACTACAATGTTACACAACATTTATTACTACAACCGCGTACACAACATTTATTATACAACCGCTGTTAACATATACAAGCAAAATTTATTACTACAACCTGTTACTACAACATTTATTACTACAAGCTGTTATACAACATTTATTACTACAACCGCTGTTACTACAACATTTATTACTACAACCGCTGTTACTACAACATTTATTACTACAACCGCTGTTACTACAACATTTATTACTACAACCGCTGTTAATACAACATTTATTACTACAAACTGCTGTTACTACAACATTTATTACTACAACGCTGTTACTACAACATTTATTATACAAACACTGTTACTACAACATTTATTACTACAACCGCTGTTACTACAACATTTATTACTACAACAGCTGTTACTACAACATTTATTACTACAACCGCTGTTACTACAACATTTATTACTACAACCGCTGTTACTACAACATTTATTACTACAACCGCTGTTACTACAACATTTATTACTACAACACAATTTATTCAGCCTGTTACTACAACATTTATTACTACAACCGCTGTTACTACAACATTTATTACTACAACCGCTGTTACTACAACATTTATTACTACAACCGCTGTTACTACAACATTTATTACTACAACCGCTGTTACTACAACTTTGCCGCGGCCCACAAGGGAAGCAAAGAATAGTAACACTGCGACCTACAAGGCATGTCGTAAGAGGAGCAAAAAATAGTAACACTGCGACCTACAAGGCATGTCGTAAGAGGAGCAAAGAATAGTAACACTGCGACCTACAAGACATGTAGTAAGAGGAGCAAAGAATAGTAACACCGCGACCTACAAGACATGTAGTAAGAGGAGCAAAGAATAGTAACACCGCGACCTACAAGACATGTAGTAAGAGGAGCAAAGAATAGTAACACTGCGACCTACAAGACATGTAGTAAGAGGAGCAAAGAATAGTAACACCGCGACCTACAAGACATGTAGTAAGAGGAGCAAAGAATAGTAACACCGCGACCTACAAGACATGTAGTAAGAGGAGCAAAGAATAGTAACACTGCGACCTACAAGACATGTAGTAAGAGGAGCAAAGAATAGTAACACCGCGACCTACAAGACATGTAGTAAGAGGAGCAAAGAATAGTAACACTGCGACCTACAAGACATGTAGTAAGAGGAGCAAAGAATAGTAACACTGCGACCTACAAGACATGTTGTAAGAGGAGCAAAGAATAGTAACACTGCGACCTACAAGACATGTCGTAAGAGGAGCAAAGAATAGTAACACTGCGACCTACAAGACATGTAGTAAGAGGAGCAAAGAATAGTAACACTGCGACCTACAAGAAATGTCGAAAGAGGAGCAAAGAATAGTAACACTGCGACCTACAAGACATGTAGTAAGAGGAGCAAAGAATAGTAACACTGCGACCTACAAGGCATGTCGTAAGAGGAGCAAAAAATAGTAACACTGCGACCTACAAGACATGTTGTAAGAGGAGCAAAGAATAGTAACACTGCGACCTACAAGACATGTCGTAAGAGGAGCAAAGAATAGTAACACTGCGACCTACAAGACATGTAGTAAGAGGAGCAAAGAATAGTAACACTGCGACCTACAAGGCATGTCGTAAGAGGAGCAAAAAATAGTAACACCGCGACCTACAAGACATGTCGTAAGAGGAGCAAAGAATAGTAACACCGCGACCTACAAGACATGTCGTAAGAGGAGCAAAAATAGTAACACTGCGACCTACAAGACATGTTGTAAGAGGAGCAAAGAATAGTAACACTGCGACCTACAAGGCATGTCGTAAGAGGAGCAAAGAATAGTAACACTGCGACCTACAAGACATGTAGTAAGAGGAGCAAAGAATAGTAACACTGCGACCGACAAGACATGTCGTAAGAGGAGCAAAGAATAGTAACACCGCGAACTACAAGACATGTCGTAAGAGGAGCAAAGAATAGTAACACCGCGACCTACAAGACATGTCGTAAGAGGAGCAAAGAATAGTAACACTGCGACCTACAAGACATGTAGTAAGAGAATCTGAGGTAAAGACTTAGGAATCTACCTAGTAAATAAAAAGCGTAGCAGAAATCAGATGTGCTGGCCTACTTGTAAGCATAACTGACACAGCGTACAATTGCTATGAGGCTCAGATCATATACAAATCACAAAGAGTGGTTTAACAAGTGGTCGATATGGAGCGTTCGAAGAAGTTACTGCAAAGGCTGTTACTAAAAAAAATTGCTACTACTACTACTACAAAAGTTGCTACAACAGCTGCTACAACAGTTGCGACCATTACAGATCCTGCTGATGTTACAGTTGTTATATATACAATTAGCAAACACAATTTAGTATTATCTTTTTATAAATAATGTCCAGACTTGTACAATATTTACTATCACGAATATAATAACTATTGATAACTCATACTACATCAACTGTGCATAGTTCATATTGTTACTCCCAGAAACAATGTTCTAAATCAGTGATTTCCAAACTGAGGTCTGCGCACCACCGGGGACTCCGAAGGTACGCGAGGTACTCACACAGGAGGTCCTGAAGCGCAAGAAATAATATTATGATCTTTGACATTTCAAAGAGAAAAATAAATTCTAATACATGTATAAAAACAGTGGTAAACTAGTAAATAATATTATGATCTTTGACATTTCAAAGAGAAAAATCAATTGTAATACATGTATAAAAACAGTGGTAAACTAGTAAATAATATTATGATCTTTGACATTTCAAAGAGAAAAATAAATTCTAATACATGTATAAAAACAGTGGTAAACTAGTAAATAATATTATGATCTTTGACATTTCAAAGAGAAAAATCAATTGTAATACATGTATAAAAACAGTGGTAAACTAGTAAATAATATTATGATCTTTGACATTTCAAAGAGAAAAATCAATTGTAATACATGTATAAAAACAGTGGTAAACTAGTAAATAATATTATGATCTTTGACATTTCAAAGAGAAAAATCAATTGTAATACATGTATAAAAACAGTGGTAAACTAGTAAATAATATTATGATCTTTGACATTTCAAAGAGAAAAATCAATTGTAATACATGTATAAAAACAGTGGTAAACTAGTAAATAATATTATGATCTTTGACATTTCAAAGAGAAAAATCAATTGTAATACATGTATAAAAACAGTGGTAAACTAGTTCCGATGAAAAATAAATTGTAATACATGTATAAAAACAGTGGTAAACTAGTTCCGATGAGAAATCAATTGTAATACATGTATAAAAACAGTGGTAAACTAGTTCCGATGAGAAATAAATTGTAATACATGTATAAAAACATTGGTAAACTAGTTCCGATGAGAAATAAATTGTAATACATGTATAAAAACATTGGTAAACTAGTTCCGATGAAAAATAAATTGTAATACATGTATAAAAACATTGGTAAACTAGTTCCGATGAGAAATAAATTCTAATACATGTATAAAAACATTGGTAAACTAGTTCCGATGAAAAATAAATTGTAATACATGTATAAAAACATTGGTAAACTAGTTCCGATTCGAAATCAAAGGACCCGGACCAGACCAGAGTCTAAATGTCTGACAGGACAAAATAAAAGTTCATTTGAAATTTCTCGCAGTCTGAAAAATTGGACAGACCTTGACTCTTGGTGTGGTGTAATAATAACTCCGTCGCTAGAATATTTTCCTATATAGAAACTTTTGAGGGGTCTGCGGCAGCAAAGTGTATTTAAAAGACGGTCCACGGTAATGCAAAGTTTGGGAACCGCTGTTCTGAATAACAGAAGCAACTATACCGATACTTTGTTGTTTTTAAACAATCCTCTGACAGCATCCATCGGGACAGTGACGGATCTCATTGAATCAGAAACAGCATTGTCTCAATTACCAAGGACAGATATGATCATTTCCCATCATATCGAATTATGAATAGCAATCAGACTTTTGAAGTTAAAATTATGAGTACATCAAGGTTGCACATTTCCATCAAGTCTTTGTTTGTCATAGATTGGATACTGATGCAAACAGTAAATTATACTCTCACTGGAATAAGATAGGCAGTGTTCTCTGCGATAGAAGAACTGGACTGTGGAAACGACATTGCATTGCTTTCACTATCACTACCCATTTTTTCTATAAACAAAACGGTACTAATTATAATACAGAACCAGTTAGAAGCAGCCATTGTGGTTATTGATCGAAAAGTCTGTGAGTTTCTGCCCTTTGGCAAAATGCAATATACTGTGCTGACATTCTGTGGTTGAAATATGTGCAGATTTTCTACATAACTTGAGCTAAATTCAGAGAATGATTGTCACGTCAATAGGAGGCATAAATTAGTGGTTATGCTAGTCTTTAAGGAGACTAATTGTTACGGTAGCGTAATTGTTAGTGAACTCGCTTCTCAAGGAAGGTGGTCTGGACTCAACTCCCGCAGTGGGCGTGGAATTTTTCACGACCACGAGGGCTCTCAGGTCGACCCAGACACAACTGGGTACCAGACATGCTCTGAGAAAGTAAATGCGGCCGACCTGATGCTGACCACATCACCCATCGTGTGCCGACGGTCAATGAACGATAACACTGTATTGCCCTATATACCACGAGGTATGAAAGAGTTCCTTTACTTACTAGTCTTTAAGATGATGTAGATACATCAGAGCTAACAATGATCAGTCCAGTACACGACAAACTAAGAATATATCAGAGCTGTGTTGTACCAAAAAGTAAAACCCTCTACAGTTATAGGAATAGACATACTAGAACTAAGATATGATGGTGATGCTGCGCGGTTCAATAGGAAGGTGTACTACGATGTGGGGGTTGGTCATCTGAGCAGGTGACAGAATATTCAGGTTTGCCACACGGCTTCTCTTCTTTCACCAGTCTTATTCAACATATATATAGTGACAATCACAGAACAACATCGTGATGGAATATGTAGAACATTATCATTTACTGATGACATTCTGGTATGTAGACAGGGGAAAGACAGGGATGAGATTGTCTATAGGATACATGTGTTGTTCATCATCTTTATTCCGATGTAAATACCGGTGGTGCCGTGGCCAGTTTCTCTGAAACTGAATTTTGCATGAAAATCCGTTTTTCCAATTTCTTACAATGGCAGCAGCGTGACAATTTGTAAATTACTTTACACTGGCAGCCGTGTGCTCAATGTACTCGTAATTAGTATTCCCTCGCCATACAGGCAGATTGTCTCCGACTTCAGAGGTACTCACGTTATCGTCCTGAGTAAGACCAGGGACTCGAACAAATGCCGGACAGTAGGTTCGAACCCGAGCTATGAGGCGTCTCACAGCTAGCAGGCCGAGCTACTATCTACAGGCAGTTCCCCGTGGCCAGTTAATTCAAAGGGAAAAAAGTATTCACCAGCGATCTTCAGAGAGGATGATCATCATCACGTCCACTGTTACAATATAACATACATGCTTGGTGGCGTGTAACACACACATGTAACAACATACATGCTTGGTGGCGTGTAACACATACACATGTAACAACATACATGCTTGGTGGTTAGGCAATCGGGGTCATAACAGGTCAAGTTGGTGTTCGAATTATGTGTTTGTTAAAGCATTTTCCTAGTCTAATACTTGTTACTGTTCTTCTTGTTCCTTGAAATATGTCTATATTTCAGCTTTCGACTTTCAGAGGAACAAACTTCCTTTCGTTCGCTTAAAATAACTTGTTTATTGTCCTTTATTCCTTTCGTTCCCTTGAAATATTGTCTATATATTCAACGTTTTCGATTGTATACGTTTCACTGTCTATTGTAGCTCACACAGAAATCCGTGTAGTTTTTGTCAAGTGTTATTTACTATATTCATTGGCTTCGGTGCTTCCCCTAGTGTGTCTAAAAAACCTACTTATTCACTTGTTACAAATATACTTGAAGCTACCTATGAATGATGTATGCATGTATGTTATATGTGTTTACTTGTGTGTATGTTTGTTGTTGTTTCGTATAAACAAGCACAGAAAGCGTATCGCATGTGTTTATGCAAGGACTGTTCGAGCGAATCTGACCTGATCTTTCTGTGTTCTGTATTCGATGCTGTTTGAAAAAGACGCGACTAAGTGAAGCTTATTGTGGAGATCTAGCTGGTTCTGCTCTGAAAAAACGCTCGTCTGTAGGTCTAGGAAATTGAGGCAGTAAGAAGTAAAGTTATGATTCGAATCATCTGTTTAGTAAATTGTTTTTGGGAAGCCCTTAATACTTGTTTCTTCTTCTTCTTCTCTTCCACCATTTACTTCTTTATAGAAGTGTTGGGGTGAAACTTGTGTGTTTGGTAATACTGTGTTTGGTAATACTGTGTTTGGTAATACTGTGTTTGGTAATACTTTGTTTGGTAATACTTGTTTACTCTCTATTTATTTACTATATTCGTTGGTTCCGGTGTTTCCCCTGTGATTCTTAGAAAAATGTCTTATTCATTCATTCAGTAATTGTGATTATTTTCAAAGTTTGTTTTGTTATTTATAATGATCAAGTGGTATGTCAAGGCATGGCCCTCGGCAACAGAAGACCGACTAGCTCAGATGGAAAAACCGAAATCCTGCGTAATGGAGACTGGTTTTTATAAGTGTTTGATAGAGCACTGTACGGTTTTCTGCAATTTTAAACAATTCTACAAGTTCATGAATATTTATTGATAAAAATGTTTAAAATATTGCAATTTCTTAATGTTAAACTTAATTTGTCTAAATTTGCACAAAATTTAACCTTGATTTAGTTTAGTGTATTGTTTTTAATATGAATTTCTCTTTATCTCACAATATTGCAAAACGAGGTCCACGATGGTTGTGGTCTGATTTTCTAGAATTTTTACCTGAACTGGCAGGCCTTATGTTGTCGGTGGCCATGGTCAAGATAATATGTCAGTATCCGACGGTCTTATTACGGTCCAGTAAAGTTCAGCGATGCTGGACGTCGTGTCCGACCAAAATAAAGGGCGGTGGAAGGGATAATTGCAATTTACAACAAAAGTGTCAGACATCAATGTGGAGGGTCTGAGAAATAACTAACAAGACAACTGAGAGAATCCAACGACCAGTGAGACAAATTAACTATCTTGGACAGAAGATTGCCGGTTGGACATCACCGATGCTACCTGTGTGTCCACGATCCAAATTATTGAATGGCCCGTTAGAAACTTTCATACACAGAACCAGACAACCAGGAACCCGTAACATGTTAAATACTAACCCTTGGGGAGGGAGGGAGGGGTCTCTGTGGCGTAGAGGTTAGTGCTTGCTTCTCTTTCTAAAGATTCTTGGTTCGCTACCTCGGTTGTGTGTGCACTTGTCCGATGTGAAATTCTCTTGTGTTGATTTTTCTGATTAACATCATTTTTTCTTTGCCTTATGTGCCTTCAGGCGCGATAAAGATTGATGATGATGGATCTCACGTTTGTGCACAGTTAGAATGTTACTTTAGTCTGAGGATTCATATCCAACACGAAAATGTTGGGCTGGAGACTGTAAAAAACCACAGTTTGACCACTGTAAACACTCATTACTTACATCCGCGTAAACTACAAAAACATTTTGAAAGTATTATTCTCAAGCGAACTAAATGCAAGTGGAACAAGAGATAAGGGGCAGAGCGTAGAAATAGATAGAATACACACTGAGGAGACCCCCAAACAGCATCACCACACAGGTCCTCCGATGGAACTCCAACGGTAAAAGAGATATTGGAAGACCCAAGAACACCTGGAGACGGGAGTTGGAGACGAAATGCAAGAAAATATGAAGAGAGTGGAGAGATATGGAAAAGATGGCCTTGGATAGGAGGACTTGGAAGGCATTGGTTGCGAATCTATGTTTCCCTAGGGGCGGAGGGTGAAGAAGAAGAAGAAGAACTAACTAGAAGAAGAATATAAGAAGAAAAGTTGATTATTAAAATCATATTGCCGTGACTGTTGCAAAGCTGTCCAGATTGGTTGTTGATCGTACTCCACGAATCCGCCCGTGCGCTGCCGGGACTCGTAAGGGGAAGAGAGAATATGCAGCAATGTCTACCTGCCGAAAGAAAATATCTACCAGATGTTGAAACCGCGCTATCTTGACTGAGACTTGGGACGTCCTGACAATTCGACCACCATCTACTCGATAGGCATGTTCTAACTCGAGAACATCAAATTATGGATATTCTGTGATTTGTTATATCGTTATAGTTTGTGATTGTTATCATTAATACGATAATATTGACCAATATTTGTTAAGAACTAATCATGAGCTTCTTCTTTTAGCGATCTGGTCATGCATTTCATTCACTGTGGAACACAAGCTGGGGAGCCAACTTCAATTCTGTCTATTTTTCTCAAAGTATAGTTTTCAGGTCGCCTGGGTGTGGCCACATGTTGCTTTCCAACGCAAGCCAGGAGAGGACAGTTTTGCAGAACATGCATCGGTGTCTGTTCGGCCAGTAGACACTGGCAGTAAGCTTTGCCTAGCACATCAGTACCAGCGTTTTTAGGAACACAGCAAGCTAGATCTTTAAATAAAAAGAGCTTTACTGAGGAATGTCTTTCGTAAACGTTTCGTCTGTTAGACACGGAATAATCAGATCAGATTCGATCGAACAGTGCTTGCTCAGACACATGTCATAGACTTATTGTGCTTGTATATTTGAAACAAACAACAAACACGTTTGAAAGCGCTCGTATTGTTGGGCTAGGCAATGTATGCGGAAGAAATAAGAGTGTGTGCTTCAAATCCTGTGTTTGGTAATTTTTTTTCCGGAAGCCTTTAATACTTATAGTTAGTTTGTTCCTTTCGTGCCAAAGGCGGCACATAGGGCAGAGGTTTTAGATCACCATATGATACGGTTCGTTGCTAGCAGTTGGATATCTTGTATGGTTTTACATCCTAATAGTTTGCTTTCTTGTAGGATTGTTCTTCGAAGAGTGGTCTTAGGTCTTCCACGTTTTATAATACTTCTATCCTTCTACTTCTATAATAAGTCTATTTATTTATTATATTCATTGGCTCCGTTACTTTCCTTATGGTTCTCAAACTCTTTATTCTCTCCTATTTCTTGCCATTCTAACGTCCGTTTTGACTTTATGTCCAGTCGTTGTCCTCTTTTCAAACATTCTGAGAGCCTTCCTTATGTCAAATAATGATAAGATATAGACGCATACTAGTCAATCTATGTACATACGTTCATCCATTTTCTATGAGTCATTGAAGATCTCCCACGCTTTTTCAAGTGGTTATGTGCCATTCAAGCGGTTCTGTGCCATTCATCTCGTCGTGTTTTCAATGTCACAACTACTTTGTGCTGCTAAACAAAACTTCATTCTTGGATTTGGGAATATGGGAAACGGGGAGGTGGGGGTGAGGGACGGTTAAATAGAGCAAGATAGACAACATTTTTGCCACGAGAAGAGTCTATTAAATTATACTGGTGGATAATGCATGCGATATGGCTTCAAAATAATCATGCTTTTTTTTCTTTTCTTCTTTAAACGCTCAATATCGACTACTTGTTAACTATTCTTTGTGAATTTTATGTGATCTGAGCGTAAGAGCGATTGTACGTTGTGCCAGTTATGCGTCCGCAAGTAGGCCAGCATACCCGATTTCTGCAACTCTTTTTATTTACTAGGGTAGCTTCTCTATGCCCTACCTAGTCGCCTCTTACGACATGCCTTGTAGGTTGCAGTGTTACTATTCTTTGCTCCCTTGTGAGCTTCGGCAACACAAGGGCTGCTTTTTTCTTCTTTTTTTACAGGAGACAAATCACCAGAAATCATGCGATTTTATTTAATCTTAAGATTTCACATGCTAATTTTTAATACCAACTTGAAGATAATATATGATAATTTATTCGAGCAAGAACAGTTTATAGAGGTTTATTTGGATTTACCACGGACAGAAAACTGTATTATACATGGGACATAACTAAGATTAACACTAGGGGTTATAACTCAACTTCGCAGCATGAATCTAGCTATATAGTTCAAACATTTCTTCTTGCTGTGATTAACAGTCATGAACGTTGTTGCATCTAAACTGGGGAAGTAGTTTTTTGCATGTCAAGTCTCAGATTTTTCTTTTCCAAAACTGACACGCATGAATGATTTAGACATGTAGGGTAGTCTCTGTCAACGTTTAAGGATATTCGTCGAATAGTTTCATGAATTATTTCGACATACAGATTCGGTATTTGTCTGCAAGAATCTCAGATAACCAGGATAAGGATCGTAGATTATGAAGAGATATGCTCTGGTGCTCTTTATTTATGCGTGAGTTCAAGGTTTATGGCAGAAATATAGACTTCGTTTTAAGGGGAGTCAATTAAGTGGGTGAATTTTCACAGCTAAGGGAGTGAATTAGACATGAATATGGGATCTACGTTCTTATAATAATAACTATGTTTACTACCCACCTTCCATTACGATTTACGTGTTGGGTTTGTTGTTTTTTTGCGACAGTAGTGGCTCTCAGATTGACTCAGCGTCAACCCGGTATCAGAGTAACACTGGGAAGTGATTGTCGACGGCGTGATGTTGATTCCATCATCCACCGCGTACCGTAAGTCAAAGAAAAATGCGGACAGAACACAGAATTTCCCAATATATCTCGTAAAAGGAAAACGAGTTCCTGTACTTCTTTTATTTATAGATTGTATATTCCATTATATTTTGCATCAAAAAATCTTCAAGAAAATATATGTTTTTGCAAGATAGAAAAGGCGAAAAACTGAATTTGTCGCTCGTGTTTTGAAAAGCGCCACTTTGATCCGATTTGTTTACAAATGGTGTAACTATTTTTTCCTCCTGTTTACCGCTGCAGATGCTCAATGTCATAGTATAATGGCTGACTCAGGCACGCTATGAAGCTTGGAATTAGACAGTGCACGAAATGCATAAAAACAGAGATTGAAATGGTTTGGCTAGCAAGTAAAAATGCAACCGCACCACACTGTAAGCATTTTGCATCACAACATCTGGGAGAAAGGCTAGGGGAAGACCAAGGAAAAGATGTAAGATGGAGTTTCTATTTCCTTCTAATAGAAGCAGACATCCATCACTCAAGTCATCCGAGAAGTTTAAGACAAATACAGAAGACAGCGACACTGAAATGCATACAACACGGTGGCAGTGTGACCACAAAAGAAGAAGATACATTCGGCACAGGTAATTCTGCCAACTAAAGTGACTTTGACGGGGGCAAAACTGGAAATCTCAGCATATTCGAACTTGTTTCTCTGTCATTCTAGGAACAGACACCAGAGCATATCCTGCAAGACTGTCCTCTCCTGGGGAGCTGAGAAGCAACATGTGGCCACACCCAGTCGACCTGAAAACTAAACTTTGGGAAACCTGACAGACCTGAAACTGACTGCCCAGTTTGTGGTCCACAGTAAAGCGCATGACCAGAGATCACTGAAGAAGACGATTCTAGGAGAGATCGAGCATACGCTATAGATAGTTCATATTATTTCTTTTTTTTGTCTACGATCTGTTTCTCATAATCAGGAATTCAAATAGATAAATAATCTGCTTCCATGAACTCAGCAATAATCTATAGTGACAACCCGATTTCGTTTCAGATATATGAAAATAATAACTAGTTGTGCGATACGTACGCCTGTTAGAGCTGACATGTGCTGTCATCGTTGGAAAAATTATAGAGGATTTCTGTCTGTTTTTCTATCTTCAGCCTCTTTAATCCCGGTTAAGGCATAGGCTCTCAACCAACTCATGACAAGTTAGACTTGTTTATAGTTGAGTGGATTTTGAAGATAAAATGTACTATTGGATGGTGTAGCCTAATCTTACTTAGTCGCCTCTAACAACATGGTTTGCAGGCCTATCTATATCTATATCCAGTTGGACACAAGAGGCTTCCACAAAATATTTCCATTGTTGACGTTTTGCCGCTTTTCTACGAATTTTTTCCTATGTCAGGCCACAGTATTTCGACTCTCTTTCCACTGTTCTTCTCTAAGTTTCCTTTGGGCGACTTAGACCTTCCTTTCCAATAGATTTCCTTTCCTCCAGACCTTCTTTTCCTATCCTCTATCCATCGGCGAGCTGTCAGATTCACCTTTTTAAATCTTCGTCTTTTTAAAATCTAGCACCAGGTGGGGATTTGAGTGATAGAAAGTTAGTAGTCTGGATGGAGACTTCCTATCGAGTTTGATCTCCTTTCTTCATGAAACCAGTTCCCTAATTGACCTCGCTCCTTCATCCATGCAATAATGGTATCTCTTGCTTCCGTTTCCGTAACACAATATTTTCGATAGGAATTAGTTGTCCGCCTCTTGCCCAACCTAGAGGAACCACTAAGTCACAATTTGCTTGTCCTCTTTTCCCTCAACTATTCTGTCATGTGTGTCTCTACAAGAAGTATGAGGCTCGACAACACCACACTGGTCGTCTAAGTTCTTGCACATTCTAAAACTGATCTCAGAAATCATCGATATAGAGAATACATTTCACTTTTCAAGCCGGTGTGTGATCCCCCATCCTTGGAACTATGACTTTAGTCTTCTTCTTCTTCTCATTCGCTGATGTTCAATGTCTACAAAATGAGTTCGGTTCTCTGGATGTATGTTGTTGTATTTGTTAGTTCATCAAAGCTTCCAAACACCTTTATGTTCGTCTCTGTTGGCCTGTGTTCTTTCCGCAGTTGACTCATCAGGTGACAATCTTGCAAGAATGACTTTAGTTAAACGATTGTTTCGGATTCTACAGTAATACGACATTATTCGAAACGTTAAAACTGTTCAAAATATGATACCATAACCTTCTTCACAGTGTGGAATAATTATCTTGTATAAGATTTCGTGTGAACGAAATTATTTCTATCTCGTTATGTTTATGTATACCTTCTTTATTCTTTCTATCTGGATGTGTTTATGTATACCTTCTTTATTCTTTCTATCTGGATGTGTTTATGTATACCTTCTTTATTCTTTCTATCTCGATGTGTTATGTATACCTTCTTTATTCTTTCTATCTCGATGTGTTTATGTATACCTTCTTTATTCTTTCTATCTCGATGTGTTTATGTATACATTCTTTATTCTTTCTATCTCGATGTGTTTATGTATACTTTCTTTATTTTTCTATCTCGATGTGTTTATGTATACCTTCTTATTTTTCTATCTCGATGTGTTTATGTATACCTTCTTTATTCTTTCTATCTCGATGTGTTTATGTATACCTTCTTTATTCTTTCTATCTCGATGTTTATGATACCTTCTTTATTCTTTCTATCTCGTTGTTTATGTATACCTCTTTATTCTTTCTATCTCGATGTGTTTATGTATACTTCTTTATTCTTTCTATCTCGATGTGTTTATGTATACTTCTTTATTTTTCTATCTCGATGTGTTTATGTATACCTTCTTTATTCTTTCTATCTCGATGTGTTTATGTATACCTTCTTTATTCTTTCTATCTCGATGTGTTTATGTATACCTTCTTTATTCTTTCTATCTCGTTGTGTTTATGTATACCTTCTTTATTCTTTCTATCTCGTTGTGTTTATGTATACCTTCTTTATTCTTTCTATCTCGATGTGTTTATGTATACCTTCTTTATTCTTTCTATCTCGATGTGTTTATGTATACCTTCTTTATTCTTTCTATCTCGATGTGTTTATGTATACCTTCTTTATTCTTTCTATCTCGATGTGTTTATGTATACCTTCTTTATTCTTTCTATCTCGATGTGTTTATGTATACCTTCTTTATTCTTTCTATCTCGATGTGTTTATGTATACCTTCTTTATTCTTTCTATCTGTTGTTTATGTATACCTTCTTTATTCTTTCTATCTCGATGTGTTATGTATACCTTCTTTATTCTTTCTATCTCGATGTGTTATGTATACCTTCTTTATTCTTTCTATCTCGATGTGTTTATGTATACCTTCTTTATTCTTTCTATCTCGATGTGTTTATGTATACATTCTTTATTCTTTCTATCTCGATGTGTTTATGTATACCTTCTTTATTCTTTCTATCTCGATGTGTTTATGTATACCTTCTTTATTCTTTCTATCTCGATGTGTTTTGTATACCTCTTTATTCTTTCTATCTCGTGTGTTTATGTATACCTTCTTTATTCTTTCTATCTCGATGTGTTTATGTATACCTTCTTTATTCTTTCTATCTCGTTATGTTTATGTATACCTTCTTTATTCTTTCTATCTCGATGTGTTTATGTATACCTTCTTTATTCTTTCTATCTCGATGTGTTTATGTATGAAATGAAAATCGTGGCATATCCCAAAGGACGTAGCCATCAACCACAGTAAACAAGTCGTTGATTTTCTAGGCACCACTTATACGTTCAGTAGTTTGCCATTGCTTTCTGAACGGGTGCGCCATCGTCCTTTTTTAAAATCAACGGAAACAATTTGCAAGCAAACTGTCCGCAGCGTGATTCGTACTCAGAACGTCGGGGTTAATAGACAGAGTCACTAATTCTTTCTATCTCGATGTGTTTATGTATACCTTCTTTATTATTTCTATCTCGATGTGTTTATGTATACCTTCTTTATTCTTTCTATCTCGATGTGTTTATGTATACCTTCTTTATTCTTTCTATCTCGATGTGTTTATGTATACCTTCTTTATTCTTTCTATCTCGTTATGTTTATGTATACCTTCTTTATTCTTTCTATCTCGATGTGTTTATGTATACCTTCTTTATTCTTTCTATCTCGATGTGTTTATGTATACCTTCTTTATTCTTTCTATCTCGTTGTGTTTATGTATACCTTCTTTATTCTTTCTATCTCGATGTGTTTATGTATACCTTCTTTATTCTTTCTATCTCGATGTGTTTATGTATACCTTCTTTATTCTTTCTATCTCGATGTGTTTATGTATACATTCTTTATTCTTTCTATCTCGTTGTGTTTATGTATACCTTCTTTATTCTTTCTATCTCGTTGTGTTTATGTATACATTCTTCTTCTACTGCTACGTTCTTTCTTGAGCACCATAATAATAAATAAATAATAATTATTCATCTCTGCTCCTCGTGAAGCATAGAGTGTCAACAGTTTGACTCCACTCTTCTCGGTCTCTGGTTGTTTTCTTTATAGTCTCCCAGGATAGTCGAGCACTCTTCAGTTCCTCAAGAAGTCTTCGTCTCCAGGTCTGTTTAGGGCGTCCTCTTGTTCGTTTACCTTGCGGGTTCCACTAAAGTGTTTTTCTTCAACACCACTTTTTGGTAACTCTCTGTATCCTTTATGTAATTTAAGACAATGAGTGGGAGTGAGTTGTGCTATTGATTTACAGCATTAACAAAGAGTGGGGGAAAGATTTAAGACAGCTTAACATCATGGCACTTTGTGAAAACAGTAGCAGAGCACATAGTTTGAACAGGAGACAGAGAGTTGTGGAAGAACAGAATAACCTGCACCTTCTGGCATGGCACTTGATGGTGATGATGAACATCTGACGGAAGAACTATAGAAAATGATAGATGTTGATATGAAATCGTACCTTCAAAATCTTTCCCCAAGCTAATTTGTTTAGTGTGCTAACCTATTTTTCTTTACATATATCTTGTACCATTTGCTTAACGAAAACATTTTGTTCGAAACGTTCCTTTAATCTGTTATGTACTTTGTAAAACTATCTTATATTTTGATGTTTCCATAAAAAAAAAGTAATTTGGAATTTTCCAAAAACTGAACCACTATATCATTTTTCTCCATATTCTTCGCACTTCAGTTTCTTCGTTTTGTTCATTTCTCCGTTTCATTTTTTTACCGTTTCTTCATCCTTGATGGCGCACCTAAATGATATCAATAATTAGCTCATCGTCAGAACATTTAATCTAACGCACAGAGCCGTGCCGTACCGTCAAGACGAATATGTTCTTACAGTTGTTCTATGATACCTGAAACATATGTTTGTATGTCTTCACGCACTAGACTCTCTTTCATAAAAAAACTAACCATATCTTCGGCTTGTAGTTTCTATGTTGCAAAGTGCCAGTTTCTATCAATTGTGAGATATGTATCATATCTCTTGCGTTTAATTAGATGTAGTTATAAGTGAAAGATAACATGCTTATGTAACCGATATTTGAGGAGAAAATTCTTATTTAAGTGGGAAAAACATAAGTAAATAAAGACGCCGTTTTAATACAGTGGTGGGGATAGGATGGGGGTGGGATCTGAGGCGTGGTGGTTAGGTGTTCGCATATCGATTCAAATGTTCTCCGTTCCATTCTCGTTTGATGAGATCTGATACTTTTAGAGAGATGAGCGCACACATAGTTATTCACTGAAGGGAAAGGTTGAAAGAACAATTGGCAGTTAAAAATCATTAACCGTAAGCTGAAAAATCGCTGCTTGTTGAAAATTCAATTTTAAAAGTTTAAATAATTTTAGGAATTTTCAATAATTATCTTCGGACCCTACAGGGCTACATGAGTTGTGCATTGCTGCTGAGATCTTGATGTGTAAGAAACTGATCAAAGCATATCTGGTTATTTATCGAAGTGCAGAGATGACAGTTTTATCAATCAATCAATCAGTGGCGGCTCGTCATTAAGGGCCAGTGGATCGGTCCCCCAAGATAATGTATAACGTGATTTATTGATTTATAAATTAAAATATAGATCAAAATACCTGATTTATCAGGGGAAATGTTGGCTCACAACAAAAATGATCACGAGCCGCCACTGCAATCAATCAATCAATCAATCAATCAATTGTATCTCCTATACCTGGAGTAAAATAGTGTGCTGACAAGTCGTGTTCTCAGCAAAGAGATTCCTTGCTAAAAGTTTGTTGGATATTAATTGTTATCTGATTATCGATTGTATCCTGCTCAAACATCGCCCCATCTCCTCTCACATGGGGTAAGATTGAGTGAATACAATCGTCATTCATCTTGACTCCAGTCAATATATCATCTAACCACACAGTTTGAATGTTGACATTTGCAAATATACAGTGCATGCAGAGCCAGAAAATTTTCTGGGGCAATATTAAATGTTTAAAGTAGTTTTAATTTACTGTAGCGTATTTGTATGGTGAACGAACGGACAGGGCACTGTTAATGGCATACTGTAGCAACAATTTTAAACAATATTATATAACAAAAAATTATTGACTATTCAATCAATCAGGCGTGCCCTTCCGCCATCGGTATCGTATTTGTCAGCGATTCCATACAATTATTCATCTTTGTTATCAATTAATCACTTCCCTGTGTGTTGCCGGGGCTCTCATGGGGAGCAAAGAATAGTAGCACTGCCACCTAAAGGCATGTCGAAGGAGGCGACTAAATGTAGTGACCTAGGGAAGCTACACTAGTAAATAAAAAGCATCGCAGAAATCGGATATGCTGATTAGTTGTAGGCGCATAACTTGCACAAGATGCAATCGCTCTTAGGCTCAGATGACATACAAATTACAAAGAGTGGTTTAACAAGTAGTCGTTATGAAGTGTTTGAAGAAGAAGAATCTGAGTGGCAACTGAGCAATGGATGGAAGAGATCACTGAGGTGCCGAAAGCGTAGTGAGCAAATACGATGATGGAAGGAAGATCACTAGGTGGCCAAGCGTAGGAGCAATACGATGGAAGAAATACTGAGTCGAAGGGAAGCAAATCATGATGGAAGGAAGATCATGAGGGCGAAAAGTAGTGAGCAATACGATGATGAAGAAGATCACTGAGGTGGCGGTTAGTGAGCAAATCGATGTGGAAGGAAGTCACTGAGGTGCAGTGTAAGCAAATGATGATGGAAGATCACCCGAGGTGGCCGAGCGTAGTGAGCAAATACGATGATGGAAGGAAGATCACACTGAGGTGGCCAAATGTAGTGAGCAATAGATGATGGAAGGAAGATCCATAGTGCCAAAACGTAGTGAGCAAATACAGATGGAAGGCTTAAACTCATCTGAAGTCAGAATGACGTTTATACGGAGGACACTGAGGATAGCAGGCAGTCGAAAATAGCTAAGTGCCAAGGCGACTACGCTGAACTCATAGCGGATGAAGGCAAGTCAGAACCAAACACCTACGACTGACTAACCCCATACTCCCTTTCTACGTGGAGCTATTTTAAACAGGGTGAATCACTATAGTCGCAGCGTGAGTAGGGATGGAAGAATGAAGATCCACAAGATTTGTGCCAGTAGTGAAACTATCAGTTGTTCTGGAACTTGATTCCTAAGCTGCAGTGACGATAATGGCGTAGCTGTTTACTCTCTGAGATGTTGTTTATCAGAAATGAGCGCAAAATTCCATATTCCTCTTTCTCTTTTCTTTCTTTTCTCTAGTCCTGTTTTGCCAGAAACGTCGGGATAAGAAGAGGTTGATTAAGCAAACCAATTTTTCTAATTTAACTTATTTATTAACCACATCTTGTCAAATTTAAGTTACTACAAAATGGACATATTTGTTCTAGTTTTGCGCATGATCTTCTTCTTCTTCTTTGCGTTCGTTCTTTACGACCAATTTTAATCACTTTTTCTGATATGTTTGATTTTTGCCAAGAACGTGTATACGTTGCACATTAGTTTGGTAGGCCCCTAAACGCATAGACTTCTAAACGTTTAGGACACATGTATCCGATTTCAGCCAAGATTTGCCCATGATGTTCTGAATACTTTTCTGTCAAACTTTGCATTTAGAGACAATAATTGATGTTTTAACTGTTTGGTCAATAAGCCATGCCTTACAGCCATACTTTTCTATAGGAAAATACATGCTTTTACACATCTAATTTTGGTTTTCCCTTCTATAGATTTTCCCTAGAGATAATATCCACAAAATATAAAATTGACGAACAAAAAGTGGAAACTTACTTTTCTATGAGAATTGAAGCAGCAACAGAAAGTGGCATAACCAATATTACTGAAGGAAAAAATAGCAAAATAATCATAACGATTGTCTAGCATTAAACTCGGGTAATTATATATCGCCTGGAGATCTGGTATGATTGTGTATTTATGTGGGGTTTTTTTGTAACAGACAAATATAGGGCGTGGCATTGAACTTGATTTTTTAACATTTAGAGTTGACGTACTCTCCTGGGAGTCTGTGTGGCTAAATGGTTATGCTCTTGCTTTACGGTCTGAAGGTCGTGAGTTCAAATCCGGGCACTGCCGTTCTGTTCACGAATATGTTTTTGTTAGAAATTCTTCTTTTTCTTCTTTTGTCGTCAGAGTGTTACCGCGTTGTTGTCTAGTGTGGTGATTTTATGTTTTTGTCTTGCACTGCTCTAATGGCTTGGATGATAGTTATTGTTGCTCTTTTGACAGGACTCTGCTATGCCATCTAACCATCTTTTTGTGGTCTGCCTCTCGCCTTATTTCTTGATGTTGTAGGTCACTCTGTATAATGGGGAGTTTGGTTGCATTCTTATTAAGTGGCTGAACCACTTCATTTTTGTTTCAATGTAATTCATACGAAATTCTGTCCCAACTTTCTTTCTTATGCTGATGTTATTGACTGTCTGTTCTAGTGTTATTGGTAACTTTTCATTGAACACACAAAGGAATCCTTGTCAGTTAATAATCAGTTGGGGTTAGGCTGACAAGCCGATGTCAGGACAAACGCTCACTGAAAACATTAAAATAGCATTCCTACAATAAATTACCCCATCTTCAAAATGACATTGGAAACTTTCCGAACAGAAGTTTCAGGGCTGTCAATCCCACTCGCTGACCAGATTGAAAGAGGTGGGTGTCAATATTGGTGCAGCCTGAAAAGAACGACATACTAAATATGCAAAGAGATTGATTAATCAACATCGAACTGGCATGTTGGGTCGCTGGACGCTGCTGGATTTGCTGAGGCGGAGATCGGAGCACCTATGGACATGTCCGGAGTGCTATGATGATAGTCCTCTTATAACTGATAACTGATTGGAAACTGTCCGTAGGTGTTTTCGGAGTTCATGCACTGTCGATGATATTTTCGTGTGCAAGAAATAAATCGGAGCACGCATGGTTATTCACTGAAGTACAAAGATGAAGGATTCTGTTTAAAAAATTAAGATACAAAAATTTTACTGTTATAATACTGAAATACTTAAATGCTTGCAATGTATCACTTGGATATAACAAATTATAAGTACAGATATAATCCAACTTAAACATGGGGAAGACGATCTCTTTTAAACGAATAATTTGATTACATTTAAGCAACACAAACTCTTCCAGAAAGTTGAAAGTTGAAGTTGCAGCGCGAGAGAGAGAAAGTTGAAGTTGCATAAAGTTAACAGCTCACACAAACGTGAATATAATAAACGAACCTGTGAAGATATTTTAGATTATGATACAGAGCAGAAAAACGATATCAAATGGTTGCAGGATATGCCAGGTCCGGAAAAGTCATTCAGTGGACACTTATATCAAATTTAGAAGACCTGGAATTTGCGGATGATTTTGCTCTTGAACAAGCTACAAGACATGCAGAAAAAAGGGATGATCTGGCGGAAACGGAACAACATGTTGGTCTTAACATCAGTCAAGAGAAGACAAAAATACTGCGAAGCAACAACATACGGCAAGACCCAATATTGATTCAGAGAAGGGGTATAGAAGATGTTGGTGAATTTGTCTACATTAGAAGCAAGATCAGCAAATCAGGAGGTATAGATGAGGACATTAATGTCAGAATTAGGAAAGCCTGACAAGTCTTTGCTATCCTGCACACAGTGTGGAAGTCCACTGCTATCTCCACGAAAACAATGTTCAAGATATTCAGCTCAAATGTGAAATCTGTGTTGCTATATAGCTCAGAAACGTGGCTAATCACCAAGTTAAATACAAATAAGATTCAGATCTTTGTCAACGGGTGTCTTCGGCGGATTCTCAGACTAAGATGGTATGGTAAAGTTGGAAACACAGACCTGTGGGTAAGAACAGGACAAGAACCCATACTGACTCATTTCTAGAGGAGAAAATGGCGATGGGTCGAGCATACCCTACGGAAGACACAGTCAGTGTCACTAGACAAGCACTTGAGTGGAACCCGCAAGGAAAACGAAAAGAGAAATTCCATAGACTGACCTGCAGACCAAGTCTTCTTGAGGGACTGAAGAGTGCTCGACTATCCTAGAAGACCATAGAGAAAACAGCCAAAGACCGAGAACAGCGGCGAACAACTGTTGAGGCTCTATACTCCATGAGGAGCGAAGAGAGATAAAGATAAAGTAATCCAACTTAAACACGGGGCAGAACTCTTTGAAACGAATAACTTGAGTACATTTTAAGCAACACACTCTCCCAGAAAGTTGAAGTTGCATAAAGTTAACAGCTCAAACAAACGTGAATATAATAAACGAACCTGTGAAGATATTTTAGATTATGATTCAGAGCAGAAAAACGATATCAAATAGTTGCAGGACAAAAAATATTAGAACTTTGGCAAGAATTATATTTTAAAAGATTTTAGCATGAAGATAGCAAGCAGTGTTTCCTAAAAACTAAACTTGGATAAATATGTGAAGGTGAGATTTATATTAAAATATATGAATTTTTTAAAAGTTACTTTGCTCTCATGAACAGGTTCATTATATCTTTATATCTTTAAGTGCTGGAATACTTTCTTTGCTTCTGTTTTATACATGTGCAGTGGCGGCTCGTAATCATTTTTATTGGTGGGGCCAAACAAAAATTTACGGAAAAATCATGGATTTGGTTAAAAATATATTTTAATGTATAAAATAATAAATACACGTTAACCTTCTTTTGGTGGGGCTCAACCCCACTGGTCCTTAATGACGAGCCGCCACTGTACATGTGTATGTATAGTTCGCATGTTTGTCATTTCTTGATAATCTCATCTAACCAATTTTGTGTTTTTGTTTTTTTCGCCGGCTGGGGTCTCTGTGACGTAGAGGCTAGGTGCTTGCCTCTTGTGTCAAAAGTAATCGGTTCTCTCACTCGCGGAGCCGTGGGATATTTTTCCAGAGATTCCTCATCTCAGTGTACGTGAGATCGAGTTCCTAGTCCTATCGGAGACGGACGATAAAACGTAGGACTCGTGTTCAATTTGAGCGTGTAAAAGAACTATTGATAGCTCAAAATCGAGAAGAGCAGGCTGGAAAGCCGCTGCCCAGGCAAAACTCATGAGAAAAGTTTAAAAATAAAACTTCTACAAAATATCTTCACAATTTTAAAAATTTAATCGGGGACCCTCGCCGGTGCTACGCAGTTCGTGCACTACCGCTTAGATCTTCCTGTGTAAGGAAGAGATCGGAACACACATGGTCATTCACGGAAGTGCAATGATGATGGTCCTATCAATCAATCAATTATTTCGCCGGCTGTGAATTCAGTCGTATTCATATGGCTTAATAAAGCATCTCGGACTGATTTTTGCGTTAAGACGTGCTATACTTTTCACCAGTGCTTCGTGACATTCAAGCGAGATGTACTTCGACTTCAGAAGCTTATAAAATAAGCATCGTCTTGATCCAAATTTATACAAAATACTTGTAAAGATTTGAGTTTCTTCACAAATACTTGAGCGTGCTGGTGCGTCTCTACGTGGTTTATTTCACGTATTCATCCACATTGTCGTAAACAGCAGCCAAATTTAAACAGTAAAATACAAACACGTAGTGACTGCAAATGAATACAAATGGTTGATGTTGATATGTTACTGCTGACGTTGTCAGCCACGCCGTGACTTCATGATGAAGATGTCATATGGTTAGTTTACAAGAGTGTCATGGACTGGTGAACCTAAAGTGCTTCTCATGTATGCCAGGGTGGTCTTCCTTCGGTGCTCATCTCATAAGAAAACGCGACTGTTCAAAATAATTATTAACAAATCTTGGGATATCTGTCTCTCGGTCAGTCTTAACGATGCCGGAAGTTGAAGCAAACATTCTTTCTTCTTTGTAGCAATTTGTAGCAGATTGTGTAGCGTCTGTGGCCTAGGGGATAGTGACTCGGTCTATTAACCCCCACGTTCTGAGTTCGAATCACGCTGCGGACAATTTGGTTGCAAATTGTTTCGCGTGGATTTTAAAAAAAAGGACGATGGCACCACCCGTTCAGAAAGCAATGGCAAACTACTGAACGTAAAATCACAAACAGCGTTGAAAAGCTGTGGTTGATTGGCAAAGTCCTGTAAAGGATATGCAATTAACTTTTTTTGCAGCATAAGCGCACATTTTTAGAAAAGCGTCATTAGAATGCGCAGCATTATATTTAATGAAAATATGGCTTTGTGGTGTAGAGATTAGGTGATCGCCTTTCGTCACAAAGGTATTCGGTTCACACCATCGTAGAGTCATAGTTATATTTGTCCAGATATCCCAGATTTCAGTGTCGACTTTCAGATCGACTTCCTAGTTCTATCGGAGTCGGACGATAAAACGTAGGTCCCGTGTTCAAATTTAGCACGTAAAAGAACACTTGGCAGTTCAACTTTAAGAAGAACACGATGGAAACCTGCTGCCTTGGCAAAATTAATTAGAACAATTTTTAAGTTAAGTTTCTACTCAATATTTTCACTATTTATAAATTGCATCAGGGACCCTCGCCGGTGCTACGGAGTTCGTGCAATGCCGTTGAGATATTCATGTGTAAGAAAGAGATCGGAGCATACATGGTTATTCACCGAAGTGCAATGATGATAATGGTTCTATCAATTAATCAAATCATGATCTTGAGACTTGCCGTATAAACAAGAACATTACATCAAAACTTTAGACATTCACGAAAGACTTAATTTTAAATTATGAAGTTTGACAAAATACAAAAAAAATAAACCATCGTTACTGCGCGTAATACCGCTTTTTCTGATGATGGAGTTGGGCAGCTGCGACATGAGACTGCGGGATTTAATGGCTGTATGTCTAGAGCAGTCGTCACAAAACTGTTCAGGGTAGGATTTCTATTTATGCCCCCGTGGATGGGCTCCAAGGGAGCAACTAATAGTACCACTGAGAAATACAAGACATGTCGTAAGAGGCGAGTGATGTAGGACCTGGGGAAGCTACCCTAGTAAATAAAAAGCTTCGCAGAAGTCGGATGTGCGGGCCTACTTGTATGCGCATAGCTGGCACAATGTACAATCGCTCTTAGGCTCAGATCACATACAAGTCACACAGAGTGGTTAACAAGTAGTCCATATGGTGCGTTCGAACAAGAAATATAAGTAAGCGAGCATGTTTGTAGGGATCTCTGTGGCTAAGCCCTTTGCCTTGTGAGTCAAAGGTCGTGGGTTCGAGTTCCGACCGCGCCATTCTGTACAAGTGTGCAGTTTTTTCCAGAGACCCCTAGGATTGTTGCTGGAGCTACGGAGTTCGTGCTTCGTGTAATACTCTTGGCGGGTGGCGTGCCTTTTCTGATAGGAGGGACCGAGCCATATGGGGTAAAACCCGGTGCAATGAAGTCAATCTTTCGGCTTTTAAACCCTTAGTATACATGCATGTTTGGGAGCATGTTTATGAGCATGTATATATGTATGTGTATGAAAAGCCAGAGAGCACACATATCTACGTCGAAGTGAACCTAACAATCCATATGGACAATGTTAATATATTTATCATATATGCCCCACCTGTTAGGGATTGTGTTCTAGGATTGACTCTACGTTCCTCCGCACACACCAGAGAGTGCAGCGGCACACATCTGAGACTGTTGTCATCATCGCTTGCAATGGACGGCTATCATTATTATTATCTATTACCTCGTATTTATTTAGTAGGTGAGAAGGCGGACGCATGGCAAAATCAGTCATAGGCGAACACCAGACGCTCTGACTACGTCTGAATCCATAGCAAGCGAACGTATGAAGAAGAAGAAGAAGATATATTTATAGTACAGAACAGACACCAAGTGCGAATCTATGTTTTAAAATAACAGATAAAACCACAGCATACCAACAGAGTCGCGAGGACGTCCCGCAATGTCTGTTAACATCAGGAATGTCTTTTTTACGATACAAACGACCCCGCCACCCTCCTTCGTCTTTTTCCGACACCTGGTTGTCATTAAGTCCGCTTTCCTTAACCGCCGGATTCTAACAAGCAATGCTAATATTTTATCAGTAAATCGTCTAAGGAAGCTGAAATTACAACGTACGGGAATATGAATGTAAAATTTGCGAATTATTGCAAATGTAAGTGGTGTCACTATTTCTGGACTACTGCTCGTGTAACTAGATTTAGATTGCAAGATGTGTGGACTTTGGTTAGATATAGATCGTCCTACTATTCTCTGGTTCTAGATCGTAGTCAAATTTTGGGTTAGATATAGATCGGCCTACTGTTCTCTGGTTTTAGATCGTAGTAGAATTTGGTTAGATATAGATCGGCCTACTGTTCTCTGATTTTAGATCGTAGTAGAATTTAGTTAGATACAAATCGGCCTACTGTTCTCTGGTTCTAGATTGTAGTAGAATTTAGTTAGATACAAATCGGCCTACTGTTCTCTGGTTCTAGATTGTATTAGAATTTGGTTAGATACAAATCGGCCGATTGTTCTCTGGTTCTAGATTGTAGTAGAATTTGGTTAGATACAAATCGACCTACTGTTCTCTGGTTCTAGATTGTAGTAGAATTTGGTTAGATACAAATCGGCCTACTGTTCTCTGGTTCTAGATTGTAGTAGAATTTGGTTAGATACAGATCGGCCTACTGTTCTCTGGTTTTAGATCGTAGTAGAATAACACCAATCAAATTGAGCTTGGTGATAAGTGTTACTTTATGCATTTTTTGTGTGTTATTCTGTCTTTGATTTTTGTGGCCTCGAGGATGGAGTCAATTTTGTTGAGAAAAGGGTTAGGGTTAGTACCTCCTACCCAGGGTCGATGGTCCGAAACGTTTGAGAAGCACTACCCTAGGGTTAGGGTTAGTACCTCCTACCCAGGGTCGATGGTCCGAAACGTTTGAGAAGCACTACCCTAGGGTTAGGGTTAGTACCTCCTACCCAGGGTCGATGGTCCGAAACGTTTGAGAAGCACTACCCTAGGGTTAGGGTTAGTACCTCCTACCCAGGGTCGATGGTCCGAAACGTTTGAGAAGCACTACCCTAGGGACATCCTGAAGCAAACTTTAATGATGAAGGTGAGAAATATGGAACTCAGTTCCATAGAAGAGATTCAACGAGTTGACCAGGATAGGAACGGTATGGAGAAACTGCTTTCGGGACCTATAAAAGCTGTTTTAAAGCTAAAAATTGACTTCATTGCAGGGTTTTACCCCATATGACTCAGTCCCTCTCCGCAGAAATGGCACACCACCTGCCGAGAGTATTGCGCAAAGCAGAACTCCGTAGCTCCGGCAATAATCCTAGGTGTCTCTTAAAAAATGCACTCGTGAACAGAACGTTCCGGATTCGAACCCACTACCTTGAACTCGCAAGGCAAGGACTTAACCACTTAGCCACAGATCCCCGAAATTGTGGGATCTATTTCTGACCCTGCAACCCATAACGGTAGGAGAGGAACATATAGCAAAAATGCCTGCTACTTTTTTCTATGTTTATAAATAAACACTTCCTTTTTAAAATTCGTATTTTCTCCATTTCTCTTCAGGCATGTCCATGAAGGTTTGCGCCAAATACTGAATCTCCCGGCATCGCCCTCTGAACCGAGTCATGTTTCAATAGCTTAGTAAGTTCCCACTAAATCTGTTTTACACTGAAGTGAGAACCCCAGTATTGTCAAACCACGATCTCGTAAGCCTAAACTTAGTAACTGCAACCTTTGCATCCCCTTGATTCCCGTCGTATCGCCCACATTGCCTATCTACTGGTTTTTACTTGACAACAAGTACTTCACGAATATTGTCCAATTTTTTCTAATGTGTTTGACTGTAGAACTGAAGAAAATATTTATGTGACTTCTTTATGAACATATAAATAATATATAAATAAATAAACAGTGACTTAGATAAAACACTATCAATAAGATATAGGTAGAGATAGATACAGACAGGATACAAAAGATAAAGAGAAACCATGAAACGAACTTTGCTGATAGAGGCAAGAAATATCGGACGCAATTCCATGAATGAGATTAAGCGAGTTGCCCAGGACTGGTCTGCCACAAAACATCTAAGATATGTTGTATATTTCCGTACATTTTCCAGGACAGAGCGGTATAGAAAAATTACTTGCAGGCGCTATGTAACATATAACGGTACGAGAGGGATATGTATATATACAGAAGACAGGGGCGGCTCGTCATTGAGGGCTAGTGGGGCGGGCCGCACAAAAATAATGTGTAACGTGTATTTATTGGGTTTTTTATTAAAAAAACCTCACCCAAACCCATTTTTCCGAAAATTTTTGTCTGGCCCCACAAACAAAACTGATCACGATCCGCCACTGACAGAAGATATAATTTATAAATAGGACGTAGGCAGAAATTCGTAAACAGGATACAAAAGATAATAGTAATAAACAAGAAGTAGTATATAGTCCTATTTCTATCGGAGACGGTCGACCAAACTTAGCACCAGAGGTCAAACTGAACATGTAAAACCCTATGGCTACGAAATCGATAAGTGTTTGCTGAAACACTGCTGTATGTCAAATTCCTTCAACATTAACATACAATAATTTCACCATCCTTAAAATTACATTAGGGACCCTCGCTGATGCAACGTAGTTCGTGCATTGCAGCTGAAATCTTTCTATGTAATAGCCGTCCATCGCAAGCGATGATGACAACAATCTCAGACGTGTACTGTTGCACCTCTCTGGTGTGTGCGGAGGTGACTGTAGAGTCAATCCTAGAACAGAATCCCCGACCACAGGTGGGGCATACATGATCAGGTTAGACATGTGCGTGTTGTGTGCTCTGTCTTTCGCGCTGCTCGTTTTCTGTGACTCAACAATACGATGATTCTCAGCTATTCGGGTTCCTCTTTGTTGTTACAGCGCCACATTTGGCGATCTTGCGCAAGGGATTCCCAGCACGTATTGTCTATATCGAAGCATTTCAGAGACACTTTAAGAGTGTCTTTAAAGCGTTTTTCTGTCCACCAGCTAAACGTCTGCCCCTTCAAGCTCGCCATACATCAACTGTTTTGGATGCGTTTATCAGGCATTCGAGCAACGTGACCGACCCATCTCAGTTGGGCCTTCTCAACATTGAACGCTATTGGATCTTTGCTCTTTGAGGACCGCTGCTGATTTTGTCACGCAGTTTGCATTTCCTTCTTTCTAGTAAGAAGGAAATCAAAACACATGGTTACTCAAAGAAATGTAATGAGTATGGTCCTATCAATGAATCAATCAAGAATATAATGAATGTATAGTGCAAACTTTGAGAGCCGCGGTAGCGTAGTTGTTAGTGAACTCGTTTCTCAAGGCTGGTGGTCTGTGTTCAACTCCCGCAGTGCGCGTGGAATTTTTCCCCACCGCGACGGCTCTCAGGTCGACCCAGCCTCAACTGGGTACCAGACATGCTCTGGGAAAGTAAAGGCGGCCGGCGTGATGCTGACCACATCACCCATCGTGTGCCGACGGTCAATGAAAATACAGACCTAACACTGTATTGACCTATATACCACGAGGTATGAAAGGGTTCCTTTACTTTTTATAGTGCAAACTTTGCTGCGATTGATCTGTTAACTGAAATCTCAACATCATAATGTAGTAGCGTGTTGTATTACACGTTTGCTACAGTTTTACTGAAATGTGTTTTATATTTCTAAGCACGTCGCATGCACTTGCATCAGGGCCGTGCGGGGATATTTTCTCAGTATGATGCAAGTCTTCGAAATACCGCCCTTAAATGTTTTTTCTTTAAAATAACCTTCAATTGTGATTTTTATTTCGCTGCTTATGCCACCCCACCTTACGGTACCGCCTGATGCGGCCACCTCTCTGTATCTTAACACGACGCGGCCCTGACTTGCATGAACGGTAGTGCCCATATAACCAATCTACTATAGTATTAGAGCTGTAAACAACAAGGTATTAAAATATGTTGGTATATCTAGCATGACCACTCTCATCTATCAAGGTGGAGACGCCGATAGTATAGTGGATAACACGCGTCGCTAGTAAACATGTACCGTGCTGTTTCCTAGGTTCGAGACCAACTTGGCCCAAACACAATTTCGGCATGCACACAGTACGAGGTTGGACTACATGTTCCTGATCATTTACTTGGTGATGTAAATTACAAGTGCATCAGAAGTCAGAGTAAGGCTCGCATAAATGACGTGGGACACTGAGGGAAAGCAAGGCTTCACGAAAAAATTCACACTTGTTTAACGTTTACAATGATATGTTTCTTAAATTCACAATGACATGTTTGTTACATTCTAGATGAACTGTAACAATGTAAGTGTTACACTTATTAACATAGAAAACTCACCAGGCATACAGTTACAATCTGGCGATCTCTTGTCTATAATCCTGTGCTCTTGTTCTTTCTGAAGAAAATATAAACACAGAAGACGTTAATGAAAAACAAATGAAACAAACAACAAACAACAATACAATTAATTAATATTGTTATATGACCTGTAAAGGGAAGTTATAACAGAGAAAACATGTTGATGTGTATGATAACGGTGATGTCAATATATATTGTTTCAAGCAAAAGATGGCAAAGCAATTATTAGTACATACTGTCGTGTTAGCGAGGTTCAGACACACAAAGAGGATGAAGAATCAAACACAAATATTGAACTGAACATTCTCCAGATTAATGACAACCATCTTTCTTCTTCTTCTTCTTCTTTTAACGCTCCATATCGACAACTTGTTTACCACTCTGTGTGATTTGTATGTGATGTGAGCCTAAGAGCGATTTCACGTTGGGCCAGCTATGCGTCTACAACTAGACCAGCATATCCGAATTCTTTTTATTTATTACAGTAGCTTCCCTTCGTTCTAAATCAGTCGCCTCTTACAACATGCCTTGTAGGTCGCAGTGGTACTATTCTTTGCTTCCTTGCAGGGTCCGGCTCTACATGGGCGAACTATCTTTCATGTGTACCTAGGGATAATAGAGGCAGTGGTTGGCCGTGGAAGAAGTTAGCGTCGAGGGGAGATAAATATTTCAATCTTACGTTAATCAATAATATAGATAATCTGGCAGACAACAAACATTGATTACTTTCATTGGGGAAATTATATAATATGATTTCAGCTAAATATAGGAAATTAGAATCTGTGTTTAGAAGACAACATTAGTTGCAAGCAACAAAATAATGAAATTAGAATCTGTGTTTAGAAGACATTAGTTGCAAGCAACAAAATAATGAAATTAGAATATGTGTTTAGAAGACATTAGTTGCAAGCAACAAAATAATGAAATTAGAATCTGTGTTTAGAAGACATTAGTTGCAAGCAACAAAATAATGAAATTAGAATCTGTGTTTAGAAGACATTAGTTGCAAGCAACAAAATAATGAAATTAGAATCTGTGTTTAGAAGACATTAGCTGCAAGCAACAAAATAATGAAATTAGAATCTGTGTTTAGAAGACATTAGTTGCAAGCAACCAAATAATGAAATTAGAATCTGTGTCTAGAAGACATTAGTTGCAAGCAACAAAATAATGAAATTAGAATCTGTGTTTAGAAGACATTAGTTGCAAGCAACAAAATAATGAAATTAGAATCTGTGTTTAGAAGACATTAGTTGCAAGCAACAAAATAATGAAATTAGAATCTGTGTTTAGAAGACATTAGTTGCAAGCAACAAAATAATGAAATTAGAATCTGTGTTTAGAAGACATTAGTTGCAAGCAACAAAATAATGAAATTAGAATCTGTGTTTAGAAGACATTAGTTGCAAGCAACAAAATAATGAAATTAGAATCTGTGTTTAGAAGACATTAGTTGCAAGCAACAAAATAATGAAATTAGAATCTGTGTTTAGAAGACATTAGTTGCAAGCAACAAAATAATGAAATTAGAATCTGTGTCACCCGTGTGTTGCCGGGGCTTGCAAGGGGAGCAAAGAATAGTACTACTGTGACCTACAAGGCATGTCGTAATAGAAGACTTGGGTATGGATCTAGGGAAGCTACTTTAGTAAATAAAAAGCGTCGCAGAAATCGAATGTAATGGGCTACTTGTAGTGGTATAACTGGCACAACGTACAATATATGTCATAGGTATAGAACATTCTCATTGACCACCAGTTTCATTGACTATTTCTACTTAATTTCTATCTTCGAGACATAAAATATTCCTACTTCATCGATCTTAAACAATGATGTTCATTCTTTGTTTAAATTCTTTCAACCTTTGAAATCACCGACTTTTCTTCTATCTCAAAAATATTTCATTTCTCTGTCTTTACATCGATTCTTATTTCATATATTTCAAAGAACCGATTTTGTCTTATTATTATCTCAACATAGAAATCTAACAATCGTTTGTATTAACTAGTTATTACCGTCCCAAGAACCGATTCTTACTGTCATTATCTGAAGGCTCTACTAACCGTTATAATTTATTTTCTTCACTACAAGACTACATATACATCATTAAACATTTCTTTGCTGTTTTACTACCGTGTTTACCTGCATACCACTTTGTGAGGAATTTGTGTACATATATTTATATATAATTGGTTGGTATCTTCTTTTTTATCGAACGCTCCATATCGACGATTTGTTAAACCACTCTTTGTGATCTGTATGTGATCTGAGCCTAAGAGCGATTGTACGTTATGTCAGTTATGCGACTACAAGTAGGCCAGTGTGTCCGGTTTCTGCGACTCTGTTTATTTACTAGGAAAGCTTCCCTAGGAAATTACCTCAGTCACCTCTTACGAAAATGCAATAACCTACCAACTAGCGCCACTAATTAGACATCTAAACATTTCACTGACAGCTAAACAACATTTGATCAACAGCATCTTCATACCCATTCTATGTTACCAATGTCAAACATGGACAATGAATACTACACATGCACAGAAAATGCAACATGCGAAATGAGATGTCTCCGTAAAGTCACCAACAACACAAGAATGGACAGAGTTACAAATATCAGCATCAGAGAAAAGGTTAGAACAAGTTCGAGCTTGAACTATATAGGAAAACAGAGAATGAAGTGGTTTTGCCACTTAGTAAGAATGCGAACAGACCAAACTGCCTATGAAGCTTTCCACAACAGAATACCAGGAAGGAAGGCGAGAGGAAGACCGAGGAAAAGGTGGATAGCTAACGTAGTTGAATTCTGCCAGTGGACTAAGAAAAACATCACACGTCACTAGAGAAGCGCAAGACAAATACATAAAACCACGACACTGTGTTAACAACCCGGTAACAGTGTGCTGACAAAAGAAGAAAGAAAAGCCTTTTACGACATTCCTTGTAGTATAAGTAGTTACTATTCTTTGCTCCTTTGCGAGTCCCAGCAACACACGAGCAGGTTAGTATTTGACATCCAGTATTGACTATCTTGGATTCTCCAAAAGGAGTTAAATCTTATTTGTCCTATATATTGGCCTACACGCTCTGAAATAACATACTTAACAGAACTACGATTGAGCTTTATACAGTCAGACTATTCTGATGATTTTTCTTAAGTACAACAGCGTGGCAAACTTGTCTGAATTTTTTCTCTTTGATAGGATTGTTTCTGATTGCTGTTACGTATAATCTGTAGTAAGAACTCCTCAGACGTAATCTCATGTTGTTTCTGATTGCTGTTACTATAATCTGTAGTAGAACTCAGACGTAATCATTGTTGTTTCTGATTGTGTTACGTATAATCTGTAGTAAGAACCCTCAGACGTAATCTCTATTGTCTGTTGGGTAAGTTAGATTATGTCAGATTGTGATAGCTGAAGAAGGTTTCAGTCGCTATTTTTGGTAGGACAAAGACAAATGATTGCTTTCAAGAATGCGACTTGTGTTTGCTCTTTAAGGAACTAGCATCATACTAAGGCACGGTTATGGCTAACTATTTCATGACTTGTCATGTATGTAAACAAACACACACATATGCAAACATACACACACATACATGCACACACACATAGGCACACACACATACATGCACACACACATATGCACACATACACATATATACACACACATATGCATACACACACTTACATGCACACACACATCCATCTACCCAGACCCACACATATATATTATGTTATTCCTTAGTGACGGGAAGGGCAGGTGGTCCAATGATTAAAAGCGGTGGTGTTTTATGATTTAAAAGTCCTGTGTTCAACCCCTCACTAAGGTCAACAATTATTTAGAGTGGGGGGAAACTGATGACCTGTACGCGCGGGGCGACAGCTTCGGCAATCGACGTTAATTTCTCTTCTCTATGCAATCCTCATGTGAGCGTCCGTAGCTCAAGTGGTAGTGAGCTCGATCACGAACCGCAGCGTATCTGGTTCAAACCCCACGGTGGGTAAGTTTGGAAGCAAATTGGATTCCGTAGGATTTTTACAAAAAGTCAAAATAAACCTCACCGTTCAGAATGCAATGGCAAACTACTGAACGTATAAGTGGTGCCTAGAAAATCAACGACTCGTTTACTGTGGTTGATGGCTACGTCTTTAGGATATGCCACGATTTTCATTTTCATGCAATCCTCCAGCATACTGTAAGAAATGGTAACAAACCGCTGTAATGATATTTTAGTGAAAGTGATAGTGTGATGAGATCATCACACATGTGTTCTGTCTATATTGTCTATAACATATTCAACACATCAACACATATGTTCTGTCTATATTGTCTATGACATACACAACACACAAGCTATACTTCTTCTGTTGATAACATTTCATAAATATAATCACTTATACTCTCTACATTCAATGCAACAAATACATTTTAAAATCCTATATTGAAATTAATTATACATTTTTATTGGAAAACTCGTTCTATTTTCCCGAGAGCAAGTTGCAGATATTTATAGTCATCAAATAACATCGAAAGCCATTTTAAAATAAAATTGATAAACACATTCATTTATTCTCATTTCGTCTCTGTGCTACGTCAAACTTGACATTTCTTTGTTAACCAGGTTTTCGTTTCTTTTTTTCTTACATCATATTGTCTATAAATCATGTTGCCTATAAATCATATTGTCTATAAACCATAATGTCTATAAATTATAATGTCTATAAATTATATTGTCTATAAATCATATTGTCTATAAATCATATTGTCTATAAATCGTATTGTCTATAAATCATGTTGCCTATAAATCATATTGTCTATAAACCATCTTCTTTATTTTTCTGGTGTCTTTCTCTGCTTTTTGCAGTTAGGCGTCGCAGGTTTAACTGATGATTCGTTTTCGAGATAGTGTATACTCAGTCGTTTGATATGCAGTGATATTTATATATATATATATATATATATATATGCGAATTGTTTCTCATACACAAATATCGCATCTTTAACAACTTTAAACTAACAATGCAAGAAACTTTCATTAACTAAAACCATCAAACCACAAAGAGTGATTTCTAAGTTGTTATTATTCTCGAACGAAACGAAGAAAAGACTGCGTCGAAGAAATTCCGTAGTTCTGCTATGCATATTTCTATCTTCTATCATAGTTCTGCTATAGTTAAGAACTTGAATGGCACGAAATGTTTTCTTAATGAATTTGTTTCATGTGTTCATGTTTCCTTAAGTTCTGCTTGATTGTAAATATTACTTTCTGGTAAAAATGCCTCAGATCTACTTTGTGATTATGTTGATATCGCTAAGTGGTTAACTGGTTAGCAGTTTTCTTGCATTCCGAATGCATATCGTTCTTTAAGGTTAGTTTAGTTTTGTCGTCGAAATATCATCAATGCAGATCGAACCAATTAGTTCATAAGCGCCCCGATCTCCTCCTTACTGTTTATCTCATAGTGCGGCGACAAACGACACCGGTTCTTTGTTAGTTTACTAGTTTCCTTGCCAGTACTTGCCAAACTTGCTTTTGTTTAGCTACACCACATTTAATTTTTCGTATTCTTGCAGTCTGGTATCGCCTGCCACAGAGAGCCACACAGAAAAAGTATAATGAGTACAAGGCAAGAGGAAGAACATGCAAAAGATGGAGCGATGGCATCAAGAACAGCCTTACGAAAATGAATATCAGCTTACAAAGTGCCTTAAAACAAGTACATACAGGATCACTACGTTTCACCCCCAACACTTCTATAAAGGTGGAGGAGAAGAAGAAGAAGTCTGGTTAGGGTTGTAGATTCACCAGTATTTTTTGACTCATTTGCACTAGCTCTCTCACTTAGTAAATTAAGTATATCAGCTTGGTCCATTGGAAATTGTAAATAAATAAACTTCGACATCGTTAATGATATACTCCTCTCGTATCGTTTTATACGCTACATAGAGCCTGCAAGAAATGTTTCCATAACGCTCTTTCCTGAACAACTCGCCCAATCTCTCCTACGAAATCAAGTCTGATATTTCTCGCTTATTTCAGTAAAGCCCGTTTCAGGGTTTCCCTAGGATGTCTTCTCTTGCTTGAACCCTTTGTCTCCCTCTTCAATGCCTGCTTTGTTATTCTTTGATAATTTCTTCTCTAAGTATGCCCAACATATCTCCGTCTTCTCCTTCCTATCTCATTTGTCACTAGTGGTTTACCAGCCATTTCCCTGATTTCATCACTTCTCCTGTATTCGTCACATTTTATGTTCATTATTTTTCGCAGACATCTATTTTCAAATGCATTCAACTTGCTTTCTATATCTTTAGTCATTTTCCAACTCTCGCTAGCATATGTTAGGATTGATACAACATTTGAATTGAAAATTCGTAATTTAGTTTTAATACTATATAACTTGTAGTTCCATATTTTATTCAGACTTTTAAAAGTTAATGTTGCTTTGCCAATTCGTATCATAATTTCTTTTTTAACATTTTCAGTGCAATCAAAATTGTTACCCAAATAGGTGAACTACTCTGTTATTTTTATCATTTTAGATCTTACTGTGATTATATGCATTACTTGCCATAGGTGTCTTCATTATATTTGTTTTCTCATAGCTTATCTGCAGTCCAACTTTTGATGCTATAAATGACAAGTTGCCTGTTTCACTTTGCATATCTTGGTTGTTTCTACTTAACAAGGCAATATCATCTGCAGAATAAATATTTATAACTGAAAGGTACTCGGTCCATTTCCTGCTTGGAGCAATTAGGATATGTTTTCAGCAGATCCCTGATCTCAGTGTAAGTGTGATCGAGTTACTAGTCCTATCGTAGACGGACAATAAAACGTACATTTCGTGATCAGCATGTAGAAAGACTCATGGCAGTTGGAAATGGTAAGAGTAAGCTGTAAATCAACGTCTTTTTCAACGTCTTTAAAATTACACCTGGGTCTCTCGTATGTGATACAGAGTTCGTCTCTGTGGCTAAATGGTTAAGCCCTTTGTCCTGTAAGTCGAAGGTCGTGGGTTCGAATCCGGACCGCGCCGTTCACGAGTGCAGTTTTTGTAGAGACCCTAGGATTGTTGCTGGAACTACGGAGTTCGTGCTTTGTGCAATACTCTCGGCAAGTGGCGTGCCATTTCTGCGAAGAGGACCAAGCCATATCGGGTAAAACCCGGTGCACTGAAGTCAATCCTTCGGCTTTAAAATACTTTATAACGGAGTTCGTGCGCTACAGCTAAGAGCTTCCTGTGTAAGAAATAAATTGGCACATATACGGATATTTACCAAAGTGTATTGACGATTGTCCAATCAATCAATCAATCAATCTCTACAACAATGTCTTTACTTTTATCTTCTTACAATGAGACTTCTAGAATGCTCTTTACAGTATCATAACGTTTACGATGTGCGACTATCCTCTATATACTTTGTTTTCCTCTCAGTAATTCTTATTAAATGTCTACTTTGTCCAACACTTCTTTACTCACACACTTCTTCTTCTTCCATCAAATACATCATAGTCTTCCATCAAATACATCATATTCTTCCATCAAATACATTCTATTCTTCCATCAAATACTACATATTCTTCCATCAAATTCTCTCTATTCTTCCATCAAATACTTTCTATTCTTCCATCAAATACTTTATATTTTTCCATCAAATACTTTCTATTCTTCCATCAAATACTTTCTATTCTTCCATCAAAAATCCATCAATCATACTTTATATTCTTCCATCAAACTCTCTCATATTTTATTAAATCTACTTTTCCCTATTCTTCTTCAATACTCTCTTCTTCCATCAAATACATCATAGTCTTCCATCAAATACATCATAGTCTTCCATCAAATACATTCTATTCTTCCATCAAATACTACATATTCTTCCATCAAATTCTCCTATTCCATCAAATACTCTTTCTTCCATCAAATACTTATTTTCCATCAAATACTTCTATTCTTCCATCAAATACTTTCTATTCTTCCATCAAATACTTTCTATTTTTCCATCAAATACTCTATATTCTTCCATCAAATTATCCCTATTCTTCCATCAAATACTCCCTTTTCTTCCATCAAATACTACCTATTCTTCCATCAAATACTCCCTATTCTTCCATCAAATACTACCTATTCTTCCATCAAATACTCCCTATTCTTCCATCAAATACTCCCTATTCTTCCATCAAATACTCCTATTCTTCCATCAAATACTCCCCATTCTTCCATCAAATACTTTATATTCTTCCATCAAATACTCCCTATTCTTCCATCAAATACTCCTATTCTTCCATCAAATACTCCCTATTCTTCCATCAAATACTCCCTATTCTTCCATCAAATACTCCCTATTCTTCCATCAAATACTTTCTATTCTTCCATCAAATACTCCCTAAATTTTTCCATCAAATACTCCTAATTCTTCATCAAATACTCCTAAATTTTTCATTAAATACTCCTATTCTTCCATCAAATACTCCTATTCTTCCATCAAATACTCCCTATTCTTCCATCAAATACTCCCTATTCTTCCATCAAATACTACCTATTCTTCCATCAAATACTACCTATTCTTCCATCAAATACTCCCTATTCTTCCATCAAATACTCCCTATTCTTCCATCAAATACTCCTATTCTTCCATCAAATACTTTTATTCTTCCATCAAATACTCCCTATTCTTCCATCAAATACTACCTATTCTTCCATCAAATACTCCCTATTCTTCCATCAAATACTCCCTATTCTTCCATCAAATACTCCTATTCTTCCATCAAATACTCCTATTATTCCTTAAATCAACATTTCAAAGCTTCAATTCTAAACACAACAGTTTGAATTTTTAAATCTTATTCAACGTGTGTTCTTTCTTATACAGAGACGGAACCATTTCATTTATGTAGAAATTTTTGAAAAATCGCGTTAAGTATTTGTTCAATTAAGCAACAAAAAATACAACTGGAAGATTTTAATTTCAAAAAACAAACTTGCGATGTCAATACTCTGAAGGTTTCTTTAGAAAACCAAGACAGGCTGGTTGTACACTGTTTGGTCTGCATTTAATGGTTTTTTTTTAACATCATGGAGCAGTGGATCAAAAAGTTGAAAGATAGAGAGATAGAGCTAACATCATCAATGCTATAAGAGATGCATTTCGCAAAGATGATTTTGAAAACATTTTTAAATTCGCATTCCTATCCAGATTTAAGTAGATGGGAGGGAAAATGGGAACTTTCAGACATGAAGACTTTGTTAGAGGCACAAGACATTTGATTAATCAACACAGAACTGGTGTGACGTGTCGTTATTCGCTGGTAAAAATATTGAGGAGGAGATCAGAGCAGATATGAACCTTTCCAAAGTGCTCTGATGATGATCCTCACTAATCATGAGGTCAGGGTCATTTACTTGGGGACCTTAATTATAATTACATCTTTAGTGGAGGTAAGGCTCGTCTGAATGGCGAGGGACACTGGTGTTGAGGAAAATAAGAGTTCACGCAAAAATCAGACAGAAGCGCCATATTAGGCGTCATGTTCTATGTCTGAATTCATAGCGGGTGGCGAATAAAACAAAAAAACAATGTCAGGATCGCCAGTCAAACATGGTGCATATTGACAATGACAGTGTTATGATTGCTTGATCTCTCTCTCGCTCTCTCTCTCTCTCTCTCTCTCTCGATCGTTCTTTTTCGGCCATTTTTATCATTATTTTTGTGATATACAAATAGCCGTTGCCAAGAACGAGTTTTATGTCACATCGTTCAGTACCATTTGGAGCTCTAGTACTTATCCTTCGGCGACATGTCCGATTTCAACCAGCGTTTACTGGGTTCGCTCTCCGTTAGCTTTGACTGTCCCCAGCCAACCTGCAAGGCAGCAGTTGCTACTTTCTATTAGGGTAGTGACCCTTAGACGACCTGCCCTCCCGGGTTGTTGAGCGTCATCTGCACAGAAAACCTGTCTTTTTTGTGGACTACTTGGTTTTCCTGCCGTCCAGCTTTGTGTACGGTTTACTACGCTAGACTTTGATTGTCCCTAATCAAACTGCAAGGCAGTAGTAGTTCCCTGCTAGCGGAAATGCGAACTGGGTTCAATCTCTGCTGGGCTTTCCAGTTTTTTGCACACCTGGGTGGGTCGATCACGCCTGCCATGCCCCATCAGAGTCGTGCACGTCTGCCCTGCGGTGGACCCACTCGTGCATCGTCCGCTTGCGTGCTCGCTCTGCTCTGGTGCCTGCTCCACCAGTTCTCACCGTGCTTACATTTACCATGCCTCTAGACTGTCCGGACACGTGGCTCAACTCGGGCCTCACCTTAGGGCTCCGAGTTTCGCCCTATGTGGAGCACGTGCAACTCGTCTCGGGCCCAAGTTTTGCTCCACGCGGGCCCACGTTTCTTCTCTGGATACACCTCTCATCCCTTTATGCCATCCGCTCAGCTTTCCTTCCATCGGCCGGGAGAGACGAGCATTAAGTCCGTAACATTCTGGATATGAAAAACTCGAAAAGTTAGCCTCGACGCGACATGCTTATTTCAGTGGCCGTAATTTTGTATTAATTTTACATTTAAATTCATATAAGTTATGTTATCTAATGCAAAACATATGATAATTTCATAAATAATTGTAAAAAAATATATTATATATTTTTAAGATGTCTAATCTCGTTGTTTGAAGCACGCTTATTTTCTAACCGGCACATTTGAACCTACGCCATTTTGTCAAAATAGTATTGACTTCGTTTCAACTTGCTCCAGCAAAAATCGAAATATTTTTAATTAAATGGATTCTAACAACCCAAATTACTGTCCTGATGAAGACAACAGTGAATCTTCAAATTTGTTAACATCAGAAGTTGACATATCCGAAGCGGAGATGGAAAATATAACAAAAATATCCCTGAACACTGTCGCATTGAACAGGTAGGAGTTTACGTTTTCGCCATTAGACTTACCTATGTGAAACTGAAACTAACATTGTTTTTTGTTATGGGGACTATGGTGGATTCTGTGATAATAATATGTTGTCTTGTTAAATAAATTAGCAATGTTGATGAGTTATATTGTTATAAATGCTAGAAAAAATAAGTTATTGATATTTAATATGCTTAGCAACTGGTTGCTAGAAGAAAGCTATAATTTGTTATTCAAGATACAGGCTTCTTGTTTACGCTATTGTACTTGTTAGATCTTGTTTATTTCCACGTTTTTGTGATTTTCAGGTCAGATGCAATGTTCCTACACTATGTATGTTTGTATGAATGTTAAAATTATTTACTTATTCCTATATGCTAACAATTATATTTGTTTCTATTTTTGTCAAGCCCTGTAGGACATGACCAGTCCTACGACAATCTTGACTGTGGTCCAGAAGATACATTGCCACCTTTTCGACCTGCAAGGCTCCCTGGTCTGCATCTGCCAGATGTCATAACAAGAAACGATCATCGGCAGTATCTCACCCCTCGTAAGTAATTATTAACAATAGGGGAGTGTATGGCAATTTTTCTCATGACAATTTTTCTCATCTTACAGTATGGAAAAGATGTGATTGATAAGTGCATTATGACTGATTTTGTGATTGATAAGTGCGTTATGACTGATTTTAATGTATGTAAAACTGACAACTGTGTGTTCATGTTATTCACATTGTGTTAACTGCTTTTCCATGCATTTTGTAAAGTAGTATTGCAGGTTTTGATTCTGAATTCCCAGTCAGTGTATTTTAACTAAAATAATTTCACAAATATAATGTTTTTAAAAATCTTTTTCCTCATCTACAGTAAGCTTCTTCAAGCTGTATTTTTGTACAGAATTGTTGCAGCAAATGTGCAATTTTACCAACCAACAAGCAGCTGCAACAGGGCACACAAAACCATCATATGGTACATGGACAGACCTACATGAAGAGGAACTTTTAAAATTTGTTGGTCTGCTCATGTACATGAGTCTAGTACAGGCTCCAAATGCAGAGTTATATTGGTCTAGTAAGCAACTCTTTCATGGTTTGTGGGCTAGGGCTTTTATGCCTATAAACCGATATAAAATAATTCAAGCATTCTTGAAAATCTCCAATCCTGAAACTGAGCGAGCTAACGACAAACTAAAAAAAAGTTAGGTTCGTGCATGATTTTCTTAGGATGAAATGTATGAAGTTTTGGCAGCCGCATGAGTGTATTAGTGTAGATGAGAGAATGGTTAAGAATAAGGGAAGATATGGGTTTAGACAGTACATCAAGGATAAGCCAACTAAGTGGGGGATGAAATTATGGGTGGTTGCAGATTCAATAACGGGATATACATATAATTTCGATGTTTATACAGGGAAAGACGCAGCTCGCTCAACTCAAGGATTGGGATACGATGTTGTTTATAAATTATGTAGATCTATTTTCCAGCAAGGGTATCAAATTTTTATGGATAATTTTTATACTTCTTTTCATTTATTTGTAGATTTATTAAAGGTGAAGACTTTAGCAAGACTATTTCAGGAATACCGCCGCCAACATCAGGATATTCCGGAACTGGTCAGACCGAAGAGATATAGTCAGTTAGATTTTACTATAGAGTTAATTAAAGAGCTAGCTAACTTTGATAAAGACATTCAAGTTCCTTTGCTGGATAATAGAAGTAAAAAATGTTCTCAAATAGTACCTGGTCTTAGAAAAACTCAAAAATTGTGTTAGATGCTATAGGATTAGAAAAGTTGAAAAGAAATCAAAAGTTTTTTTGTCAGATTTGTAAAAAAAGTTTCTGTTTTAATCAGATAAGAAATTGTCTGGTTGATGAACATTCTGTGCCTGGGTCAGATGAACGTTCTGTGCCTGGGTTACCTTGAGTCATGTTGCAAGATGCCAGATAACTTTTTTCCTGTCTATTTTGTATATCACATATCATTGTTACTCATATTTTTGTTCAATAATATCTTTTACTTGCTATGGTTAGAAATTATATACCTATTTAATGTTTATGTATCATACTATAAGTGTTAGTTCTTTATGGGCTGCTTACTAGACCAATTCGGCGTCATTTTCTCTTGTATGTCATATTTATTGACTTTTTTCTTTAAAATATGAAAATATGCATGTCTTGTAAATTTTATGATTACTGCCTTTCATATTGTCCAAACATGTTCAATTTCAGATATGTCCTGGATAAATGAATATTCTAAAAGACTGTAATAAAAGATTTCATTATATTTCTCATACTTTTTTTTCTTCTTCTTTGTGATTGTAAAATTATTTGTCATTTGTAGAAAAATCTATTTTTAGACTTTTCATAAGTAGGTCACGGATATCATAAATTACATCACACATATTTTAAAACCACATATCCAGATAGCCCATCCAATTAGCTTTCCAACCATATATAACATTCCTATTTTCAATGCAAAGAATTTGTATGTTTGCTAAATATAGAGCAGGACATCAAAAATATCAAAAAACCTTAAAAACCTGCCAATGGTTGTAATAGTCACTCTGGGATTCCGTTCGTCTGTGTTGCGAACGGATCCCATCCAACGTGACTACGTCTGCATCTCTACCACCACCAGAGTAGCTCTCCCTCGATCCCTACCATCTTAGCCAGACCGGAACCAATGTCTGTTACCAGGGTGACCACGTGGAGATGGGGTAGGATCTTGATTAGTGCCAGCTATTAATTCTGGCGTGGTGTTGTCCCTATGCGCCTTTGACCCCTTTGCTTGATCTAACCACGGCCTTCTTATAGAGAAGGCGTGATCTAACTTCTTTAAGAAATTACATATTTAATGATTCGGAACAAATAAACATATTGCAAACAGGCAGTGCGTCTCAAAGAATGTTACTCCAATACAGTGGATACAAGAAAAAATGCCGTCCAGGAAAAATGTGATCAGATAAATAGCAGAGGGGACGAAAGACACTATTTATGAAACGCACACAAAAACCTGTTCTAGAAATCTCTTCTTATCCTGACACTGTGAGGTAAAACAGCATTAGAGAAAAGGAGAGAAAAGAAAACTGTTTATGTTGCTGTTTTCTATCATTTTATTAGTTACAATGTAATTTCAACTGATACATTGAAATATGTAGGAAATATAGAAATGTTTGTCTCTCCAAGATAAATGCATTCTTCAGAGATAGAGAAGCAATCTGCATGTGTTGTGTGTTGTGTGTTTTGATTGTGAAGATCGAGAGAAAACCGACGGTAGATGCGGTGATACGTAATAAATTGGGGTTTAAGAACAAAGACATGTATGTATGGTATCACATAAGCAAGCAAAAATGAATAATATGCATGTTTTTTAAACCTTGAACTACAAACAGAACTATATTAAGTTTGACACCAAACAAAAAATATAGCACAAAAAGATATCAACAAAAACTACAATTAACGAAGTCTACCTGGAATATTTCAGATTTTTTTAAAGAGTATTTTTCGTTTAACGCATGTTTTGATCTTCTGACGCGTCTATATATTTTCCCGCCATAATTACAGGTTATTAACTATTGACAATAATGTATACAATTAACTTCATGATAACAAAACATGCACATATGTACAAAATATTAAGAACAAATTTGAAGTACTAAAGTATAACAAGAAAGAAAAAATAAAATATGTGCATGTTTGGTGTAATTTGTAAAACTGGTTTTCTTTATACTTTCTGCCTAGCAATGTAGGAATATCTGGTATTGGTTTTTACTGTAGACATATATCATTGTGACAACCGGTAAAATCGAGGGTAGACGAGACAGAGGAAGACAGAGAGAGAAATTTTGGATAGCCTGACTTCATGGCACGGTAGAGCGTCAACATCTGAATTGATAGCAAACACCAACGATAGAGATTTGTAGAGATCCATGATTGCATACGCCAGCCGGCACGGCCCCTGCTGATGATGATGATATAATCGGTATTATAAATGTAAAATTACATTTTCATGGCATGAGTCAGCCATGATGGTTTTGAAATGACTAATCAAATCTGATACCATGGTACAATATACCTCACGATATGGTACTTCTTCTTTCAACGCTCTAACATCGACCACTTGTTAACTACTCTTTGTGATTTGTATGTGATCTGAGCCTAAGAGCGATTGTTATGCGCCTGCGAGTAAGCCAGCACATCTGATTTCTGTGACGCTTTTTATTTACTAGGTTTGTTTCCCTAAGCCCATATTTTAGTCGCCTCTTACGACATGCCTTGTAGGTCGCAGTGTTACTATTCTTTGCTTCACTACAGGGCCCCGGCAACACATGGGCGAGATATGGTACTTTAAAGTGGTGTTTTATCTGTTTGTAACATTGTAAAGCTACTTGTCTAGTCTGTACAGCTACTTGTCTAGTCTGTACAGCTACTTGTCTAGTCTGTACAGCTACTTGTCTAGTCTGTACAGCTACTTGTCTAGTCCGTACAGCTACTTGTCTAGTCTGTACAGCTACTTGTCTAATCTGTACAGCTACTTGTCTAGTCTGTACAGCTACTTGTCTAGTCTGCACAGTCACTTGTCTAGTCTGTACAGTCACTTGTCTAGTCTGTACAGCTACTTGTCTAGTCTGTACAGTCACTTGTCTAGTCTGTACAGCTACTTGTCTAGTCTGTCATGCTACTTGTCTAAGTCTGTACAGCTACTTGTCTAGTCTGTACAGCTACTTTATCTAGTCTGTACAGCTACTTGTCTAGTCTGTACAGCTACTTGTCTAGTCTGTACAGCTACTTGTCTAGTCTGTACAGCTACTTATCTAGTCTGTACAGCTACTTGTCTAGTCTGTACAGCTACTTGTCTAGTCTGTACAGCTACTTGTCTAGTCTGTACAGCTACTTCTGTCCTAGTCTGTGACAGCTACTTGTCTAGTCTGTACAGCTACTTGTCTAGTCTGTCACAGTCTACTTGTCTAGTCTGTACAGCTACTTGTCTAGTCTGTACAGCTACTTGTCTAGTCTGTACAATCTGTCAGGTACATGTTGATTTCTAGTCTGTACAGCTACTTGTCTAGTCTGTACAAATGTGTGTAATGTTGGGGATAATATACATAACCTTTTAGCCGAAATCCGTCATGTGTCTGTACTATGCCAAGCTGCCTAGAAAGGGTGCAACATACTCACGTTCTAGTCGAACCAAACAGATCATAAAGAGTGCTTATTTTCTTATGCCTAATGCTAGTATTATTTCAAGCATGTATTTTATCTCCGATATTGTTAGGAGTGGTCATTGACTGAGCAAAGAGAAATGTTGCATGGATGAAATTAACATCGATTAGGGAAACCGCCGAGTGGTTCGGAGCCTAAATTTGGGGTGTAAAGAAAGAACCACTGTTACCTGCCACCATGTGTTAGAGGCGACTAAGGAGGTTGGCTGAAATCGATGCACATGTCCTAAACGTGTAGAAGTCTATGTTTAGGGCCTACAAACAATGTGCAACGTATCACGTTCTTGGCAAAGATCAAACATATCACAAAGAGTGATTAAAATTAGTCGTAAAGAACGAACGCAAAGAAGAAGAAGAAGAGGGGAAAACAGAGACAACTGGAAGATATGGATTTTGCTTATGATATTGCCTTACTAAGTAAAAAACATTCAAGATGCTCAAAGAAAAAGAGACAATTCTTTATACATAAAGTAAAAAGGTTGGACTACAGATAACACTATGATACGTTAAAGACAATGAAGCCACATATGGAGAGTAAAGCAGGTATCACGTTGGAATACAAAATGCTAAAATACAAACACAAAACAGAACAATTCGTCATTATAGGAAGTAATTTTAATTCTACTAGAGACACACACAAAGAAAAAGAGAATAGGCAACAAATGATCAAGCAACACCAGCCTGTAGAAGTATTAATAAAATATGGAACTACAAGTTTTACAATTTTCAAACCAATTTTTTTCCTTTCTCTTAATTCCTCTTCAAGCACAAAGCAACAACACAAAAATATCTTCACCATCTTCAAAATTACATCGGGGACCCTCGCCGGTGCTACGGAGTTCGTGCAGTGCGGCTGAGATGCAAGTCTTCGAAATGCCGCCCTTTAGATGTTTTTTTTCTTTAAAATAACCTTTAATTGTGATTTTGATTTTTCTGCTTATGTCGCCCCCTTACGGTACCGCCTGATGCGGCCGCCTCTCTGTATCATAGCACAGCACGGCTCTGCCTACTATGAGACTTGCTGTCTTGGTAATTATTTTCTCTCTCTTTTTCTTCTTCTTTGCGTTCGTTCTTTACGACCAATTGTAATCATTCTTTGTGATATGTTTGATCTTTGCCAAGAACGTGTATACGTGACTACCAACATCTCCATCGATAATCACCTACTAAATCAAGTAAAAGATTTCACATACCTGGGGAGCATTTTTTCAGCAAATGGAAGAATAACTAATGAAATTCAACACAGATGCAACAAAGCAAATCAAATGATAGGGCAAATGGCGCCAATTTTAAGATGCAAACACGTCACCATGAACACAAAAGAGCAATGTTCAACACAATCTTTCTCCCCACATTATGTTACCAGTGCCAAACCTGGACGCTGACAACAAACGATAGAAGAAAACTAGTCACAACAGAGATGAAGTGTCTACGCAGAATGCTGGGTGTAACAAGAAGAGACCGGTTGAGAAATGAAGACATCAGGAAAAAGTGGGTACAACATCAGTACTAGACTTCATCAAGAAACAACAAATTAAATGGTTCGGTCACGTAAGCAGATTACCATCAGACAGTGCACCCCAAAGAGCAATGCTGCTCCGATACAATGGGTACAAAGCAAAAGACCGGCCACGCAAAAGATGGACCTCAGAGATAACAGAGGCGACGAAAGAGACTATCTACAAAGCGCATACTAGGGCCCGTTTTAGAAATCTCTTCCTGACCTGACGCTGTGAGGCATACAGGATTCGAGAAAGAAGAAGAAGAAGTGTATACGTTGCACATTGGTTTGGTAGGCCCCTAAACGCATAGACTTCTACACGCTTAGAACACATGCATCCGATTTCAGCCAAACCTCCTAGTCGCCTCTTACGACATGCGTGGCAGGTAACAGTGGTTCTATTCTTTACACCCCAAATTTGGGCCCAGGTAACCACTCAGGTGGATAATTGTTTTCTCTAATTCTTAGAGTATTAGTCTAAGCACATATTTGATTGACATATATTGAGTTTAGTCTGTGGCATGTAGACTGATGACTATGCTAAACTGAATAAGGATATTGTCAATGGCAATGTTGTCTCAATCCTAACATATATCATTGTACGCTGGAAACTAACTAGATATATAAAAAGTAAGTTGAATGTATTTCAAAATAGATGTATGTGGAAAATAATGAACATAAAGTGGGACATATTCAGGAGGAATGATGAAATCAAGGAAAATGAAAACCCAGCAGTAACAGCTGTTTTAAGAAAGAAGATGGAGATATATTGAGTATTCTCTATTGCAGGATGTGTTTGGTTGTCTATCCACAGTAAACTCCGGTAAAAACAAAATATAATCAACCTCTGAAGTCGAAGTAAGCTCGCCTGAATGGCGAGTAACACTGGTAATAAAGAAAGCAAATCTTCACGCACAATTCAGTCAAATGCTCCATATTAGGCGCAATGACATCGATTGAATTCATAGCCACCCCAACAGTCCTTCGGAATTTCTCCCTTTCATATGTCAGATGTTCCGCCTCTGCAGCCATCAGTTACATCCTGAATCCATCTTCTGAGTGGTCCTCCTCTTCTTCTCTATGCCTGTATACCTCCTTCCATGATGGTCTTCTCCAGCTCTTCGTGACTTGTTATGTTCAAAATATCTTAATTTTCTCTTTCTTATTTAGCGAAACACGTAAAAACAAAGTACCGTAGTTTTACAAAAACAATAACAATACACAGCAATGTTTCGACCAAAAGGCCTTCATCAAGCAAACGATATAACAGGAGTGTCGAATATCCCAGCACACTACATATCGATTACGATAGAAATGATCTTTCTTATTTACAATAAATATTAAGATAAAACTGTCTCAGACGTATGTAATCTGTAGAGATAAAAGTATATTGATGAAGATAAAACTGTCTCAGACGTATGTAATCTGTAGAGATTAAAGTATATTGATGAAGATAAAACTGTCTCAGACGTATGTAATCTGTAGAGATTAAAGTATATTGATGAAGATAAAACTGTCTCAGACGTATGTAATCTGTAGAGATAAAAGTATATTGATGAAGATAAAACTGTCTCAGACGTATGTAATCTGTAGAGATAAAAGTATATTGATGAAGATAAAACTGTCTCAGACGTATGTAATATGTAGAAAATAAAAGTATATTGATGAAGATAAGACTGTCTCAGACGTATGTAATCTGTAGAGATAAAAGTATATTGATGAAGATAAAACTGTCTCAGACGTATGTAATCTGTAGAGATAAAAGTATATTGATGAAGATAAAACTGTCTCAGACGTATGTAATCTGTAGAGATTAAAGTATATTGATGAAGATAAAACTGTCTCAGACGTATGTAATCTGTAGAGATAAAAGTATATTGATGAAGATAAAACTGTCTCAGACGTATGTAATCTGTAGAGATAAAAGTATATTGATGAAGATAAAACTGTCTCAGACGTATGTAATCTGTAGAGATAAAAGTATATTGATGAAGATAAAACTGTCTCAGACGTATGTAATATGTAGAGATAAAAGTATATTGATGAAGATAAGACTGTCTCAGACGTATGTAATCTGTAGAGATAAAAGTATATTGAGAAGATAAAATTTGTTCTCAGACGTATGTAATCTGTAGAGATAAAAGTATATTGATGAAGATAAAACTGTCTAGGACGTATGTAATCTGTAGAGATAAAAGTATATTGATGAAGATAAAACTGTCTCAGACGTATGTAATCTGTAGAGATTAAAGTATATTGATGAAGATAAAACTGTTCACATGTACGTAAAAGTAATCTGTAGAGATTAAAGTATATTGATGAAGATAAAACTGTCTCAGACGTATGTAATCTGTAGAGATAAAAGTATATTGATGAAGATAAAACTGTCTCAGACGTATGTAATCTGTAGAGATAAAAGTATATTGATGAAGATAAAACTGTCTCAGACGTATGTAATCTGTAGAGATAAAAGTATATTGATGAAGATAAAACTGTCTCAGACGTATGTAATCTGTAGAGATAAAAGTATATTGATGAAGATAAAACTGTCTCAGACGAATGTAATCTGTAGAGATAAAAGTATATTGATGAAGATAAAACTGTCTCAGACGTATGTAATCTGTAGAGATAAAATTATATTGATGAAGATAAAACTGTCTCGACGATGTAATCTGTAGAGATAAAAGTATATTGATGAAGATAAAACTGTCTCAGACGTATGTAATCTGTAGAGATAAAAGTATATTGATGAAGATAAAACTGTCTCAGACGAATGTAATCTGTAGAGATTAAAGTATATTGATGAAGATAAAACTGTCTCAGACGTATGTAATCTGTAGAGATAAAAGTATATTGATGAAGATAAAACTGTCTCAGACGTATGTAATCTGTAGAGATAAAAGTATATTGATGAAGATAAAACTGTCTCAGACGTATGTAATCTGTAGAGATAAAAGTATATTGATGAAGATAAAACTGTCTCAGACGTATGTAATCTGTAGAGATAAAAGTATATTGATGAAGATAAAACTGTCTAGATCGTATGTAATCTGTAGAGATAAAAGTATATTGATGAAGATAAAACTGTCTCAGACGTATGTAATCTATAGAGATAAAAGTATGTTCGGAAAATAAGAGTCCACTGGATACTTGTCTAGTGAACTTTGAACTTTTGAAGGTTAATTGTACTGAATAATTCATACCATGTCGAAGCAATCATGATATTTGAGCAGCAATCTTACAAATATGTTTTTCTTCGAAATTGCGGATTCACAAAATGTCACAGTAATATCGTTCTACCTCAGAATAGGATTTACCGCTGCCCTTAAACATTAAATGTCATGTTGACTAGAATTAGTAATTGTATCTCTCTACAGCTTCCTGTGGCTAGAGCTGTTTGGAAATTCCTGTCTTGAAGCTCTTCCGTGGCATAATGCGCTTCTATTGTCTTCTTTATCTCAGGGGCTAGTATTTAGATTCCCTAAATATGTCATAGATTTACTAGCTTAATGACAGGCCGAAAACTATAATTATGTCAAGCTTATGACTGATCTATGAAGTAAGTTTCATTACGTGTTGGCTTTACTCAGGCAATCATCATAATCCTTTGAGTTTGTGTCATGCATAATGGAAGTGCTAATAGACTTGTGAAATCAGCTCTTAACGGATTACGCTTGTTCTTTTTTGTTTATTAATTGTCCATGATTATCTTCTACACGTATGTGTCTCTCTCTCTCTTTCTAACATGTGACGCTACTGGCGCTTAGTGCAGCAACAAATGCGTACTATTTGTCTCTCTCTCTCTCTCTTTCTAACATGTGACGCTACTGGCGCTTAGTGCAGCAACAAATGCGTACTATTTGTCTCTCTCTCTCTCTCTTTCTAACATGTGACGCTACTGGCGCTTAGTGCAGCAACAAATGCGTACTATTTGTCTCTATTCTTGGACGTCCTCTGTATTGTGTTTCAACTGGGATTCTCTCTCTCTCTCTCTTTTGATCGTTCTTCACGGCCAATTTTATCAGTCTTATTGTGATGTATAATTGGTCCACTGACAAGAACGGGGTGATCTACGTCGGGTCGATTGTGTGCCCATGGTGACTAGGCCCGCCCGTCCGGTTTCAGCCAGCTTTTGATTTACTAGGGTGAACTTTCCTAGGGTGCGATCCTTTCTGCCGACTATGTCGGCCCGGATCTTCGCCTTTCGATCAGCTTTGCCGTATATTTGGGCTTTGGGATCTACGCCAAGACAGTGAGTTACGCTGTTATGCCCTTTCTGACTATGAGGTCGTTCCGGATTAGAAACATTTCTCAGAGCTTGTCCTCGGACGGCGTCTTATTCGTATAAAATGCCGTGTAAAGTATCGGCCTTCGCCAATGTTCGGACCCGGACAGCCTGTCAGATCTTTACATTGTTGACCTTACTTTACCGTTAATGTTTGAGTTTGATCCAGAGTAGGAACATTCTCAGCCTTTTCTAGAAGCGCGTTGGTACGTGGCAATTTGCAGTTAGCCTCCGAAGGCACCGGCCTGGAGCCAAGCACAAACAATGTAGAGGTCGTTTCAATCGGCGCTAGCAACGCAACTGAGAATTTTGCGCCCCAGTTCTTCCGGGGATGCTAGTTGAGACTTCAATAGTACCTTGCCCGGTTGCCCCAAGGCTGGCAGTTTCGTTAGGCATCACCCACCTCAGTTCTTCCGGGGATGTTAATGGTTATCGCAACAGTACTTTGCACGGTTTTCTCAGGGAGGGTGTTCCGTTATGCACTAAAACGCAACTTGTTGTTTTGCGCTCGACAAACCAAGCCCAGTACATGTATCAGCACTAGACCACCGATGCGGAGTCAGTTGCAATCTTCCCTCGTACCGACACGAGGGTAGACTTTTATTCGTTACGTATCTGACTTTGTTCTTGCCCACGAGCTGGCAATGCTTGCCCCCTCCTCAGGGCTTCGAGTTTCACCCTACGTGGGCACACGTTTCGTCCCTGGATGCACCTCTCATCCTTTCATGTTTACCAGTCTCCCCATCGGCAGAGAAACAGGTAATTTGTGGCGGGATTTTTGACTTACACGTCGAGCTCGTGTATGGAGTCTCCTGCTCCGGAGATTACGTTTTGCGTTCGGCCCTTACTCCGGGGAGTGGGGCTTATGTCAGAGACGTTTCGCTGCTGTTTCTTTTGTTCGGGAACTTGGGCAATATTTTGTTGAACATCGGCCAGAGATTTGTCCATTTTGTTCTATGGATCTGGATTTCTTTTTTCGTACTTGCACTGCTACCACTACCAGTAGTTCTCCCCGATCCCTACCCCATTAGCCAGACCGGAACCAAAGTCTGTTTCAGGGTCACCGCGTGGAGGCTGGGGGCAGGGTCTTGTTAGTGCGCCCCTTTGCTAACCCTGAATCATGTTACCGCCGTGACCATGAGCCTTTGACCCCTTTCAGTTGGGATTCATTTCTTTCACTTATTTTTCTATGATTGTCTTACATGTCGTTTTGGGTCTTCCACGTTTTCGTTTACCCTCTGATGTCCATCTCAGTGCAGTTTTTGTAACAGCGTTAGTCTCCATGCGTATCACATGTCTGATCTTATCTCCAACGTATCTTTTGGATCATGGTACTCATATGCTCTTGTTAACACTGCGCAAGCAGTTCTTGGTAAAGATAGTATTTGAACAGAAAACGCTTAAGATCTTTGGTAGATATGTTTCAAGAAAGTTACATGTTTGGTAATATATTGTTCTGTCATTGTCCAGCATTCTGGTCCGTAGTTTTAGATTGTACAAAAACAAGATACAGCGACATTTCGACTAAAAGGTCTTTATCAAGCGAAGAATAGAGAAAAAAAACGAAATGAAGACTATATGACCCAATACAAAAGGCACATAGACAGTCAGGAAATAACTCATAACTGCATAAATGAAAATTTAAAATACATGGATTTAAATAAAATTGTAGGACAGTTTTTCATTTTCTTTGTTACTGATTGTGTGTAAATACATCTCTATAGGTTACCACAGACCGCCCGAGTGGTTACCGGGGCCCAAATTTGGGGTGTAAAGAATAGAACCACTGTTACCTGCCACGCATATCGTAAGAGGCGACTAATGAGGTTGGATGAAATCGGATGCACATGTCCTAATCGTGTAGAAGTTTATGAGTTTAATGGCCTACCAAACCAATGTGCAACCAAAGGTCAAACATATCACACAGAGTGATTAAATTGGTCGTAAAGAACGAACGCAAAGAAGAAGAAGAAGGAGGAGTTACCACAGGAAAAATGAATATTTTAAATGTTACTTTTTTTCCCTGCTTGTGTTGTAACATATGTCCTTCATATTAACTATTTTCTGAATTTTCATGGCTTTGCTCTTTTCTATTTCATATGTACAATCTCCATTGATTTTAATTATGGTTGCAAAATATTAACAATTTTGTAGCATTTTTAATTTCTTCTTTCTTGATGGCAATTTTGGGTTCTTACATTTTGTTGTTAGTACACATAATCTTAGTACTCTTGTATTTGAAAATCCTTTCAAATCTTAACTGTGTTTTTGTTAATGGGCAGGATTGTCTGCTCCAATGCATTCACACTATTTTTAAGAAAAACTGTGTCATTTTTGTATCTTTTGCTGGTGTAATGGTTACACCAATTGCAAAGAGATCAATATTTGTGAAGTTTCGTTATTTCCACACATTTCTCATTATATTTTTTATTTCCTATAATCATCATCAAGTAGCTTGTCCCTTCCGGAACTTGACTCCCATGACAGTAGTCCTGAAAATCTCTCTGTTCTGTGCAAGTTGACCGGCGTCAAATGCAGTCATTCTCAGATTGTCAATGACATCTTGTACCAATCGTCTTCTAGGTCTTCCTCTCATTCTTCTTCCAGGCATCCTTACCTCCACAATTATCTTCTCTAGGCAATCACGTCTTTTGATGTGTCCGAAATAGTTAATTTTCCTTGATTGTATGTTCTTTAATAGGCAATTCTCTTTAATATCAAGCTGTTTCAGAACAGAAACATTTGTTCTTTTCTCTGTCCATGATATTCTAAGTACTCTTCTGTAGCATTTGCATACAAAAACATTAATGATCTTCTCCGCCGCTTTGTCAATGTTCCATGTGTCACAACCATATGTTGCCAAGGGAAAAACACAGCTCTTAAACACTTGATTTTTGCTCTTAAGTCAGTTCCCTTTCATTGGTTAGTTATTTCTTTTAGTTGTTGCAAAGCAATGCACAGACGTCTTTATTTCATTATATCCTGTTCAAATAGTTCTTCTAAGTAGCAGGTGTTAGCAAGTACATAGATTTCAGAAGTAGCAGACTAGAGTAACTTCTAGTACTAACAACGATAAATTTAATCCATTCGTGTCTGTCTGTTAGTCTATCATTTTCTATATAAATTGAGAAAAGTTGCTAAGAGTCCGGTTACATGGTTCAGTGCAAACATGACAGGCGCCCTGCGGATTCCCGGAGGAACGTAGAATTATATGCTGGGATTGTGAACAAGAGATGTCGTCTCTGGACTTTTGATTAACAAAATATATACCTGTATCTTAAAAAGCGAAGTCTTCTTGTCCATCTCCTTTTTATATTCCTTTTCTTAATCATTTTCAGCCATCGAGGTTGATTGTCGTCATGAATTGGAGAACGATTGGTTAGTTTACATGCGTCTTTACTATGTAAACATTAGTTCAAATTCCAGCAAAGGTGGATTTTTGCTTCTAATCTAGTACATGTTGTATTTGACAGAGGAGTCAAACGACATGTATTCCTTAACTTAGATATGTCCTACAATCAGCTTTATAGCGTACATTTAGGAATGTCAATATCTCGTCGGTATTCTCCCTTTCCTCCGGCATAGTCCAACTAGACATAAAGAAATGAAGACATCAGGAAAATAGTGTGTACAACATCAGTATTTAACTTCATCAAGAAATAACAAATTAAATAGTCTGGCCACATAATCAGATTACCAACAGACTCAAGCAGTCTCAAAGAGCAATGCAACTACGATACATTGAATATAAAGCAAAAGGTTGTTCACTCAAAAGGTGGACCTCAGAGATAACACAGACGGTGTCAAATACTATTTATGAAGCTCACACAAAAGCCCGTTCTACAAATCTCTTCTTATCCTGACGCTGTGAAGCAATACAGGATTAGAGAAAAGAAGAAGAAGATTGTCCAATTCCCCCGTAATAAGGGAAGACTGCAGTAAAACTTGGTAAATAGCGAAACACGTACAAACAAAGTACTATAGTTTTACAAAATACAGAAACAGTGACGATAAACAGCAACGTTTCGACCAAAAGGCCTTTATCAAGCAAACGACACAACAGGAGTGACGAATTATAGAGAACACTTACAAATGGACGATAACGGAAACATGCAAATTTATCTAATGAATAGACAATAGATAATAGTGACAAATTTATCACTTCTAGTTTTGTGTTGCACTCATTTCGTTTTTCGTTTTTATTCCCAGATTTTCATTAGATAAATTTGCATGTTTCCGTTATCGTCCATTTGTAAGTGTTCTCTATAATTCGTCACTCCTGTTGTGTCGTTTGCTTGATAAAGGCCTTTTGGTCGAAACGTTGCTGTTTATCGTCCCTGTTTCTGTGTTTTGTAAAACTATAGTACTTTGTTTGTAAGTGTTTCGCATTCCCCGATATAATTTAAACATGCCTTGTTACGTTCCAATTTGAATTTGTCGCCTTTGTCATATTTTGTGTTATTGTTTGTGTTTCTCTCATTCAATTATGTCTATTCTCAAACGTCAACTTGAAAATATTCCAAGAAATCAGTGATCAGTCTCGAGTTATCGAAATCTGCAAGATTCTGTCATACAATGGAAATAGTGAAGGCAATAATACGTCTTCTTAATTGCCTTCTTTTGCCGTCACATTGTTACCGGATTGTTGTCCAGTGTAGTGGTTTTCTTTTTTGGTCTTGCGCTGGTCTAGTGTCTTGTGTGATAGTTATTTTTGCTTTCTTTGACAGGATTCTGCTATGCTATCTAACCATCTTTTTCGTGGTCTTCCTCTCTCCTTCTTTCCTCATGTTCCTGTATTCTCTGTGTTTAATTCGTCTCTGACACCTCGTAAACTAGATATCAATATAGACGATGTCCAGAAGTTATCTTGTCAGTGTCACAGTAACACATGTCAGACGTTCCTTTCTTTAGCTTGTTGTAAAGATGATATCTCAGTCAGATGTGACTTGAACCGGTCTCTGAAGGTTAAGCATTTCTTTTCTTTGTTTATCTGGTAATAGATATCGCTTTACATTTTTGTTATGAAACTATTATGGTGGGGTTTTTTTTTACATGCATTCGATATTATCTCTTTTCTTTTGAATTTTACTTTCTTTTTCTTTCAACATATTCTTTTATTTCCGCTACAGAATTCCTTCGGTTTTTTTTTTTTTACTATTTTTCTTCTATAAGTGTAATTTACTAGTTAATGGAAAAGTGTCGACTTACCACTAGATTACTGTTAAATCAATCAGTCAATCAGTCAGTCAATCAATACTGTTAAATTCTACATAGCTGTTTCAAGGGTTTTAAAAACGGAGGATTGACTTCATTGCACCGGGTTTTACCCCATATGGCTCGGTCCTCTCCGCAGAAATGGCAGGCCACCTGCCGAGAGTATTGCACAAAGCACGAACTCCGTAGCTCCAGCAACAATCCTAGGGTCTCTGGAAAAACTGCACTCGTGAACAGAAGGCCGCGGTCCGGATTCGAACCCTTCGACTCGCAAGGCAAAGGGCTTAACCACTCAGCCACAGAGACCCCTGTTGTTATACTCTACATATCTGTCCTTATATTCTACACATTCGTTAAATTCTACATATTTGCTTTTTTTTTTATCCCAGATCCAGAAGAACTTGCGCTTTTCAGCTCTTCAGCTCTGTTCCATGGATATCGTAACCTATCGGTTTGGTGCCACGAGCACCGTAAATCTGGGGAACCTGTGGCTTTTCTGCCAGCTAGCGGAATTGAACCGCACTTGCAGGAAGCTTATCACCCGTCGTCCAATGCGCTACGAACACGATGGACAGGCGGGCACATATTTGCTATTTGATTCTACATATTTTACCACCGATATGTTTTGTGATGCAGTATAGCATTGTTATCATTCATTTTAAAGGTTTAATTACACATAATAACATGACAATCTTCACATGCAAATTTAATATCAAAACAGATTGCAGACCAAACTCTCAAAATGAGTTTTGAAATCATGTCTCACACAAAAGAAAACACATCGTACATGTTGTTTCTCGACATTTTCACTATCAAACTGTGACAACTTGACAAACTTATCAATTTAGATTCCATATTTGTATTTCTTAGTGAAAAAATGAAAATCGTGGAATATCTTTTATCAGCCACATTAAACGAGTCCTTCGATTTTCTAGACATCGTTTATACGTTCGGAAGTTTGCCCTTGCTTTCTGAACGGTGAGTTCTATTTTACCGTTGGTAAAAATTCACGGGAACAAATTTGCTTCCAAAGTGACGCCGTGGTGTTTGAACCAGGTACTCCTTGGGTTGTAAACGAGCTCACTATCGCTAAGCCACAAACGACTACATTTGTTAGTACTCTAGTACAATACGCACAAGAGTTTCGTTCTTTCTTCTTCTTCTATTCTTCAATCTTGTTTTGCCTCACAACCTCTGGATAAGAAGAGATTTCTAAAACGAGCAATTGTGTGCGCTTCATAAATAGTGTCTTTCGTCACCTCTGTTATCTCTTAGGTCCACCTTTGCGAGACCGGCCTTTTCCTTTGTATCCATTGTATCGGAGCAGCATTGCGCTTTGAATTTTCACAGACAAAAATTAGTAAAAACTGAGAGTTTTATGTTCGAGATTTGACGGCACTAATTACATCTTTATTGCTTCATTTGTTTGGCCATCTTATTTATGCATATGTCTGTTATTTGTATGAATAGTTTTATTTATGCGCGTCTCTGCTATTTTGCCTCTGTGTTATTTATATCTGCTTCTGTTACCTACACTTCATTTTCGTATTTTTGGTTCTGAGCCGTTGTTAATTGTTTGCATTGTTTGTTAGTTGTTCTATTTGTATTGTTTGTTAGTTGTTCTATTTGTATTGTTTGTTAGTTGTTCTATTTGTATTGTTTGTTAGTTGTTCTATTTGTATTATTTGTTAGTTGTTCTATTTGTATTGTTTGTTAGTTGTTATATTTATGTTGTTTGTTAGTTGTTCTGTTTGTATTGTTTGTTAGTTGTTCTATTTGTATTGTTTGTTAGTTGTTCTATTTGTATTACGTAATGATATTATTTGCATTGTTTGTTAGTTGTTCTATTTGTATTGTTTGTTAGTTGTTCTATTTGTATTGTTTGTTAGTTGTTCTATTTGTATTACGTAATGATATTATTTGCATTGTTTGTTAGTTGTTCTATTTGCATTGTTTGTTAGTTGTTCTATTTGTATTGTTTGTTAGTTGTTCTATTTGTATTGTTTGTTAGTTGTTCTATTTGTATTATTTGTTAGTTGTTCTATTTGTATTGTTTGTTAGTTGTTATATTTATGTTGTTTGTTAGTTGTTCTATTTGTATTGTTTGTTAGTTGTTCTATTTGTATTGTTTGTTAGTTGTTCTATTTGTATTGTTTGTTAGTTGTTCTATTTGTATTGTTTGTTAGTTGTTCTATTTGTATTGTTTGTTAGTTGTTCTATTTCTATTGTTTGTTAGTTGTTCTATTTGTATTATTTGTTAGTTGTTCTATTTGCATTGTTTGTTAGTTGTTCTATTTGTATTGTTTGTTAGTTGTTCTATTTGTATTGTTTGTTAGTTGTTCTATTTGTATTGTTTGTTAGTTGTTCTATTTGTATTGTTTGTTAGTTGTTCTATTTGTATTGTTTGTTAGTTGTTCTATTTGTATTACGTAATGATATTATTTGCATTGTTTGTTAGTTGTTCTATTTGTATTGTTTGTTAGTTGTTCTATTTGTATTGTTTGTTAGTTGTTCTATTTGTATTGTTTGTTAGTTTTTCTATTTGTATTGTTTGTTAGTTGTTCTATTTGTATTGTTTGTTAGTTGTTCTATTTGTATTGTTTGTTGGTTGTTATATGTGTATTATTTGTTAGTTGTTCTATTTGTATTGTTTGTTAGTTGTTCTATTTATATTGTTTGTTAGTTGTTCTATTTGTATTGTTTGTTAGCAGTTCTATTTGTATTGTTTGTTAGTTGTTCTATTTGTATTACGTAATGATATTATTTGTATTGTTTGTTAGTTGTTCTATTTGTATTGTTTGTTAGTTGTTATATTTGTATTATTTGTTAGTTGTTCTATGTGTATTACGTAATGATATTATTTATATTGTTTGTTAGTTGTTCTATTTGTATTGTTTGTTAGTTTTTCTATTTGTATTGTTTGTTAGTTGTTCTATTTGTATTGTTTGTTAGTTGTTCTATTTGTATTGTTTGTTAGTTGTTATATGTGTATTATTTGTTAGTTGTTCTATTTGTATTGTTTGTTAGTTGTTCTATTTATATTGTTTGTTAGTTGTTCTATTTGTATTGTTTGTTAGCAGTTCTATTTGTATTGTTTGTTAGTTGTTCTATGTGTATTACGTAATGATATTATTTGTATTGTTTGTTAGTTGTTCTATTTGTATTGTTTGTTAGTTGTTATATTTGTATTATTTGTTAGTTGTTCTATTTGTATTGTTTATTAGTTGTTCTATTTGCATTGTTTGTTAGTTGTTCTATTTGTATTACGTAATGATATTATTTGTATTGTTTGTTAGTTGTTCTATTTGTATTACGTAAATGATATTATTTGTATTGTTTGTTAGTTGTTCTCTTTGTATTGTTTGTTAGTTGTTCTATTTGCATTGTTTGTTAGTTGTTCTATTTGTATTGTTTGTTAGTTGTTCTATTTGTATTGTTTGTTAGTTGTTCTATTTGTATTGTTTGTTAGTTGTTCTATTTGCATTGTTTGTTAGTTGTTCTGTTTGTATTGTTTGTTAGTTGTTCTATTTGTATTGTTTGTTAGTTGTTCTATTTGTATTGTTTGTTAGTTGTTCTATTTGTATTGTTTGTTAGTTGTTCTATTTGTATTGTTTGTTAGTTGTTCTATTTGAATTGTTTGTTAGTTGTTCTATTTGTATTGTTTGTTAGTTGTTCTATTTGTATTGTTTGTTAGTTGTTCTATTTGTATTGTTTGTTAGTTGTTCTATTTGTATTGTTTGTTAGTTGTTCTATTTGTATTGTTTGTTAGTTGTTCTATTTGTATTGTTTGTTAGTTGTTCTATTTGTATTGTTTGTTAGTTGTTCTATTTGTATTGTTTGTTAGTTGTTCTATTTGCATTGTTTGTTAGTTGTTCTATTTGTATTGTTTGTTAGTTGTTCTATTTGTATTTTTTGTTAGTTGTTCTATTTGTATTGTTTGTTAGTTGTTCTATTTGTATTGTTTGTTAGTTGTTCTATTTGTATTGTTTGTTGGTTGTTCTATTTGTATTGTTTGTTAGTTGTTCTATTTGTATTTTTTGTTAGTTGTTCTATTTGCATTGTTTGTTAGTTGTTCTATTTGTATTGTTTGTTAGTTGTTCTATTTGTATTGTTTATTAGTTGTTCTATTTGTATTGTTTGTTAGTTGTTCTATTTGCATTGTTTGTTAGTTGTTCTATTTGTATTGTTTGTTAGTTGTTCAATTTGTATTGTTTGTTAGTTGTTCTATTTGTATTGTTTGTTAGTTGTTCTATTTGTATTGTTTGTTAGTTGTTCTATTTGTATTGTTTGTTAGTTGTTCTATTTGTATTGTTTGTTAGTTGTTCTATTTGTATTGTTTGTTAGTTGTTCTATTTGTATTGTTTGTTAGTTGTTCTATTTGTATTCGTATGATATTTGTATTGTTTGTTAGTTGTTCTATTTGTATTGTTTGTTAGTTGTTCTATTTGTATTGTTTGTTAGTTGTTCATTTTATGTTTGTTTGTTTTTATTTTTACTTAATGATATTATTTGTATTCTTTCTTTATAGACTTCCACAAATAATTGTACCTCTCTGTTCTTTACTTCTTTGTCGATTTCGTCAATTTGTGTTGGTCAGCTATTCGTTTACTGTGACTCTTTCATTTACTACTGTCTCTGGTTTCTTACCTTTTTTTCACGAATATTCTTTGCTGAATCTCAAAGTTATGGGTATCTGTGGTGTAGAAGTTAGATGCTCGCCTCTTGTTCCAAAGGTACTCGGCTCGCTTCATCGCGGAGCCATCGGGAATTTTTTTCAGAGCCTTGACTTTAGGTGTACGTAAGATCGAGTTGTCAGTCCTATCGAAGACGAACAATAAAAGTAGCTCCCGTGTGCAAGTTGAGCACGCACAAGAACCATTGACAGTTCAAAGATCAAGAAATTCAGGCTGGAAAGCTGCTTCCTGGGCAACATTCATTAGAAAGTGTGTTTTTTTTAATTCCTACAAAATATTTTCACCATCTTCAAAATGACATTGGGACCCTTGCCGGTGCTACGGAGTTCGTGCACTAACACTGAGATCTTCCTGTGTAATACAAATATCGGAGCACACATGGTTACTCACCGAAGTGCAATGATGAGGGTCCTATCAATCAATCAATCTAAAGTGTATCTACACATGTGTTGTTTTCAGTAGGAAATGTTGTATGTACCAACCAATATGTGAGTCATGGCTGGCAACATAACGAGTGTCTAAGGAGTGCTGGAAGCACCTCTGAAAATAAACTGAGTGTAGATCTTAACCATGGGCACCAACCAGCTCTGCTAACCTTCACTATAACATTCCAGATGGACATCATGATACAGTATAACTCAGTAGATGTGGTACTCAAAAGATGTGTTTAATGCTTCTATTGGTTATTGGTTACTTAACTGACTTCATTACACTCAGGGCAGACCCATAGGTGCTCAGTCTCACCCAACAGATATCGAAGAGTATGCATACTGATAGTTCCCGTGGCTTGCTGATTAAACACACTCCTTACTCTGTCCCTCATGCATCCAGTTCTACTTTTACAACGAATAACTTCTTAACTGCGAGATCAGCATTCATGTTGCCCCAATCGCTACATTATCTTGCAAGAGTTATGATAACGTTGAGATAATTGGTCATGCCACCGTTTATTGGGATTCATTCTTCCCCGTTTTCTAAATGTTTTTAAAATACTATTTCAGTACAGATCATGGGAAATGAACTGTTTAAGATAAGCCGTCAATGTAACAAGGCTAGATAGATTGAGAAATGAGAACATTAGAAATGTCGTTGGAGTCACACCACGTCTTCTAATCTTTGCCAGGCTGCCTCCTTCAGTAATGGTCATTTCCAACCTACCGTGTCTTTTTTATATGTCCAAAATATCTCAATTTTTGCACTTTTATTTGCCGCATCAGTCAGATTTCTTTGACTTTTGAGTTCCTTCTGGATATATCTATCTGTTCTCTTCTCTGTCCATGGCATACATTGGATTATTGTAACGCTTATATCCGAAAGCACATCTACGATTTGCCACTGCCTTGATAAATATGATGGACAGGACTTGACTGGTGGATTCTGGAGTCTGTACTTCGGTCTAATATGCACAATGTGCAGTCTGAGCTGAATTTATTCTGTGTATGTGGTGGTTCAGTCAGATTTGTCCTATTCTGAGAAGGAAGATTGTTGTGCGCTGTTTTCTGTTCAGTCTGTTTATATGTTCTTAGATATGATTCTATACACCTTGGTGGTATCTTACTTAGTGGTATCTCACTTAGTGGTATCTCACTTAATTGTATCCCACTTAGCGGTATCCCACTTAGCGGTATCATACTTGGTGGTATCGCACTTAGTGGTATCTCACTTAGTGGTATCTCACTTAGTGGTATCTCACTTAGTGGTATCTCACTTAGTGGTATCTCACTTAGTGGTATCTCACTTAGTGGTATCATACTTGGTGGTATCGCACTTAGTGGTATCTCACTTAGTGGTATCTCACTTAGTGGTATCTCTCTTAAGGTATCACACTTAGCGGTATCACACTTAGTGGTATCTCACTTAGTGGTATCTCACTTAGTGGTATCTCACTTAGTGGTATCTCACTTAGTGGTATCATACTTAGTGGTATCTCACTTAGTGGTATCATACTTAGTGGTATCTCACTTAGTGGTATCTCACTTAGTGGTATCTCACTTAGTGGTATCACACTTAGTGGTATCATACTTAGTGGTATCATACTTAGTGGTATCTCACTTAGTGGTATCTCACTTAGTGGTATCTCACTTAGTGGTATCTCTCTTAAGGTATCACACTTAGCGGTATCTCACTTAGTGGTATCATACTTAGTGGTATCTCACTTAGTGGTATCTCACTTAGTGGTATCTCACTTAGTGGTATCACACTTAGTGGTATCATACTTAGTGGTATCATACTTAGTGGTATCTCACTTAGTGGTATCTCACTTAGTGGTATCTCACTTAGTGGTATCACACTTAGCGGTATCACACTTAGTGGTATCACACTTAGTGGTATCTCACTTAGTGGTATCTCACTTAGTGGTATCTCACTTAGCGGTATCACACTTAGCGGTATCTCACTTAGTGGTATCATACTTAGTGGTATCTCACTTAGTGGTATCTCACTTAGTGGTATCTCACTTAGTGGTATCTCACTTAGTGGTATCATACTTAGTGGTATCTCACTTAGTGGTATCACACTTAGTGGTATCTCACTTAGTGGTATCTCACTTAGTGGTATCTCACTTAGTGGTATCATACTTAGTGGTATCTCACTTAGTGGTATCACACTTAGTGGTATCTCACTTAGTGGTATCACACTTAGTGGTATCTCACTTAGTGGTATCACACTTAGTGGTATCATACTTAGTGGTATCTCACTTAGTGGTATCTCACTTAGTGGTATCTCACTTAGTGGTATTATACTTAGTGGTATCTCACTTAGTGGTATCTCACTTAGTGGTATCATACTTAGTGGTATCTCACTTAGTGGTATCTCACTTAGTGGTATCATACTTAGTGGTATCACACTTAGTGGTATCTCACTTAGTGGTATCTCACTTAGTGGTATCTCACTTAGTGGTATCTCACTTAGTGGTATCGCACTTAGTGGTATCTCACTTAGTGGTATCTCACTTAGTGGTATCTCTCTTAAGGTATCACACTTAGCGGTATCACACTTAGTGGTATCTCACTTAGTGGTATCTCACTTAGTGGTATCTCACTTAGTGGTATCTCACTTAGTGGTATCATACTTAGTGGTATCTCACTTAGTGGTATCACACTTAGTGGTATCATACTTAGTGGTATCACAGTTAGTGGTATCTTACTTAGTGGTATCATACTATCATTGACAATGTATGGGGTACGTTACTAAAGAGAATCTCACACAGAAAATAACGTCACTTCCTGGGCTTGAACTCATCTTATCTGGATCTTTTGGTAGCTAGCTACTAGTCAATGAAAGGAACTTCGTTCAAGCCTGGTTCGTTTGTATTGACATTTATAAGCGTTTCCTAACACAGCATGAGACTGTCGCGATGATGAATTGGTGAAGTGTTTCACTCTGACGCTCTTGGATAAATGTGGAGTCAATCTTTGGATAGTCATCTGGCTTCCTGTTGATCTAATGTACAAGACCGTTGTACTAAGTTTAGATACATTAAAATTAAATCGTCTCTGTGTGATGCTTGAGAATCACGTGTCACGGATCTCCTCTATTCTAAGTGGTGTTTGCATCTGAATAGCTATGGTAACCAAAAGTCGACTCACTGAGCAGATGGACTTTTTAAAATTAACCTACCATATACGATTATTGACTACACACAAGACATTCTCTATTTAAAAAATATATAGTATTTCAATTCATCTCATGGGTTGATGTGCCAGATATTTATCATCCAATAGCTTGTCCTGGGCAGAACTTTGCCACACCAACAGTTCTCCGGAATTTATCTCTCTCATAGAATCTGTCCTGCCTCTGCAGCTGTCATGTTCAAACCATCAGTTACATCCTGAATCCATCTTCTCCGTGGTCTTCCTCTTCTTCTCTTTGCCGGTATGCCTCTTTCCCTGATGGTCTTCTCTAGCCCTTCATGTCTTTTTATATGTTCAAAATATCTCAATTTTCTCTTTCTTATTTGTAGCATCTGCCAGTTTTCTTTGATTTGGAGTTCTCTATGGATAGATCTATTTGATCTCTTCTCTGTCCAAGATATACGGAGGACTCTTGTATGAGACTTATATTCTCCAGATATTAGACACTCAAATTGACATTTCAATTGAACTCATATATTGATGTGACCATCTGACAACTCACATTCTTAAATGCATGCGCATACGGTACTCTTCGATTAATTCGGCAATGGTGACTTAGATCAATGGCATCACTTTTGATGGTCAGTACATTGACCAATGTGATAGTTTACAATGTCTAGAACTATCTTTCGATCACAGTCAGTAATGCATATACCATGCTGAACATACTGGTCAACGAAATAAGTTAGGAAGAACTAAATCTTTAAATGACTGCTTATCGGAAGCAGTTCCAAGCCATTCAGTTTTGTCTGTGGTCGATTGTAATGTTGAACATCCTTAATGGCCGCATGGCTAGGGCAGTCACTGCGAAACCGTTGATGTTAGGATTTTTTCTTTCTGTCCCCGACATGAAATAAACTCTTTGACCTTATCCTGGACCAAACCCGGGTCTCTTGAATGGGTGCCCGCGCTCAAATCAATTCGACCAGACGCACCTCTGTTGAAGGCCAGTATAGTGGTTATTGGTATGAATTGAGTTAAGTTCTATGTGTGTTGTCATAAACCAGATCCAACGCTGGTACATAATACACTAGAATTAATCTCGTTTTAGCATAGAAAAGTACAAGACGAGCAAACTACCACAATTGTGACCATGCGAGAGAAAGAGGTGATGTTCTGTCGAGAGATGGTGGTCAACTGAAGCAACGCAGTCATCTAATGTCCTACAGAGAAGTCAAAATCTGAATCCACAAATATTACGCTTCAAAGTGGAAGAAACATGTGGATGCGGTTGAAAGAGTTGACCCTATTCACCACCAACAAAAATACCAGCAAACCACTCTGTTTCGCCTCAGAACCTGACACTGCAGTCCTCTTGAGCATCTATACTGACTTGGTGCTTCATAAAAAAAACCAATGTCTATGTGGAACCGGAATCCAGCCTTTCAAACACATACATCAGGACTATCCAGCCTACAATGTCCCAAGACGACAGATATGATCTGGCACAGAACTGAGACATAAGATATGGGCAGAAGCTGCGATTTGGTAAAGACAATGAACTTGGCATTGGAAATAGGAATGAAGTTCGAATGATCTGGCACAGAACTGAGACATAAGATATGGGCAGAAGCTCCGATCTGGTAAAGACAATGAACTTGACATTGGAAATAGGAATGAAGTTCGAACATAATCACAGAATTTATCGCAGAAGAAGAAGAATGAGCCTTGACTAATAATGGTAAACTATCACAACGTCAACATTAGCCTCAAAATAGAATGAGGCATTCTGAAAACAGATCTTGAAATGAATCAGATGATAAATAACGTCGGTGACGAAGGTGTTATTGCATACACCTATGTCTTAATGTGGCTTAGTGATTAGTCTTGTTGGGGTGTCCATGCTAGCTCTCTAGTTGATAAGAGCGTCATCGAACGCAACGATGCATACTGGGTTACAACTTTGAGTATGAAAGTTGAAATCGAGATCGTTACAGTTGCTATCATATGACTCTCTTACACTCGGTTTACTAAGACAGTTCATATTCAACTCGTGATTAATAGACATACAGTGGCGGCTCGTGATTATTTGTGTTGGTGGGGCCATACAATTATTTTCGGAAAAATCATGGTTTTGGGTTAGGTTATATTTTAGTATTTACTATTATTTGTCTATTCCGGAAGTTATTCCTTCTTTACTAGAACGTACAGTGTCGTATACTGTATACATTAGATTGTACATTTTATTTTCATGTTATATATTTAACTTTTAAAGCTACAGTAATTAGTTTCCTGTTAAAGCAATAATTAGGAACAAATAATTTATAAAATAATACACACGTGTTACATATTATTTTTGGTGGGGCCCGGCCCCACTGGCCCTTAATGACGAGCCGCCACTGTACATATATATATATGGCCTTTTTCGTCTTTAGAGACGGTCAGTTGGTAAGTGTTTTACTGAGTTTACATTTGCTACTCTTGCCTTTCAACTAATCCATAATTCTCTGTTCATAAGATTCGGTACCTTTACGTAATGTTGTTTTCTACATAACTCGGTCGTCAGCTAGTTTTTCCCATTTGTTGGGACCAATAGAGTTCTTCATTAAGGCCTTCAGACATCTTTATATCATGAGCAGTTTGCTGCCTTGGTGCATCTTCCCTTCCGAAAGTTCACAGAACAACACTTGTTTTGGTATGCGGCTATTGTTCATCCTTCTCACATGCCCTAGGCATCTTAGTCTTCTACTGCTGAGCATGCACATGATGGAAGGCAAATATTTGTATAAATACATCCTCTTCTCGTAATATTTGCATATACTATAACGCACATTACATAAGCTCATATAAGTGAGAAATGTGGCAGATTTTATTTGAAACAAAATTACTGTCGAGATGCTGGATATCGATGACGGGGAGGGAGGGTGGGGATATACTATAGCTGAAAGTGTTATGAACTGGTGGATGAGGTTACATATAGTGATAATCCAGTTTCAGACAATATCACATAGTCGATGATAGCATCAAACCGTATGTGACAACAACAGACAGTTTCTTTCAATATCAGACGCTTACTAACAATTTTACACGTTTACTAATAACATTACATTACAAATTTACTACAAACATTACACATTTACTACAAACATTACACATTAATTATAACATTACACACTTACTAATAACATTACACACTTACTAATAACATTACACATTTACTAATAACATTACACACTTACTAACAACATAACACAATTACTAATATCATTACACACTTACTAACAACATCACACAATTACTTATAGCATTACACACTTACTAATAACATTACACACTTACTAACAACACTACACACTTACTAATAACATTACACACTTACTAACAACACTACACACTTACTAACAACACTACACACTTACTAACAACACTACACACTTACTAACAACATCTTTAACATCTAAATAACACCTCCAGATTTCTATTAAAAGCAATACAGTTGTTACTAAGACTATACAGATTCCTAAACTAAGTTGCATATTTACACACAGTTTCACAAATGTACACACGACTCTCAATAATTGTACATATCAAATACACTTCTACTTATCTACGGGCTTGTATAAGTCACCAAAGATTTATATTTACACTGTTCCCCCTTAGGAATAACAAATATACACTTTCTATCTATATATAAAAACAGTTTTGACAATTTTGGCGAAATGGTTCTCAATGGAAGAATAACACTAATCAATTTATTGATCTATTCAGGGCCGTGTTACAGACACAATTTGAATGGCGATAAGAAGTTTACACACTCTCAAGGCTATACCTACTAGCATTCAAATATAATGTGTACTAAGAATACGTATATATAGCCGTACTCGTCTTTGGGCGGTCAATTGGCAAGGGTTTTACTAAGCCAACTTCTAAGTATTTGCTTTTCAGAAAAAAAGAAAAGAGGAATGGAAAAAAACACATCTATATCTCAATGTGGCAAAAACAAAAATAAAGGCAACTGATGAAATAAGCAGGACAAATTATATTTTTATCAAAGGAGAGAAAGTAGAAAATGTGATCACTTTAAAATATTTCGGTTCCCTGTTAACAACAGATGGAAATGCGATGAAGAAAATAAAAAAATTAAAATATAAATAGATTTACCAAAACTTAAACAAGTAAAAACAGTATGAAATTAAAATTATATGAAAGCAAAGATCAGAATACAACAAGCAATTATATTACCAGCGGCAATGAATGAGTGTGAAGCATAGACATCTAATAAAGTAGTGGAAAAGTATATGTGGGCTTTTGAATTTAAGTGTTACATAAGAGTCATCCGTATATCATGGACAGAAAAGAGAACAAATAGATCTAACCAGAAGGTACTCAGGCTCGAGTAAAACTCAGGCTATAAATAAGAATGAGAACATTGAGGTAGTTTGGACATATAAAAAGACAGGTAGGGTGAGAAAAGACCGTTATGGAAGGAAGAAACAGGCAAAGAGGAGAAGAGGAAGATCCCAGATGAGATGGGTCAGGATAGAAATGATTACTTGAGCGTGACGGCAGCAGGGGCTCTACGCCTGGCATATGAAAGTGAGACATTCTGAAGGACTGTTAAGTTGGCAACGTTTTGCTCGGGACAAGCTTTTGGAAGATGTCATCATCAACATCATTGGTCGCTTTGTCTCAGGAGACAATAGGTTTTGCGTCACGTAGTTTGTTCTGTGCTGTCTCAGGATACAATAGGTTTTGCGTCACGTAGCTTGTTCTGTGCTGAATCACAACATTTCTTGTGGCTGTAATGGCATATTCTGAAGTGGCAATCCGTGCCACTGTGCTGCAGGTGAAACTGGAGTCTGGAGCTGATACATAGGATGTTCTCTCTGCGCTCTCTTTTGTCTCCATATTTGATGGTGTTTTTTTGGTTTTTTAAATATTTTTGAGCCACACCCACTATCGCTGGCCATGATTGCCTGTGGTTGACCAGCCGCTTGAAATGTTCTTTGTCTATGTCGCGTGAAGTTAAATCCCGCTTGCATGGTGTCAATGAAGCGCAATAATGGTTGCCCATGCTATCTAGTACCAGTTTCGAGTTGCCCATATAGAATATTCTTTGGGATTCATTTGAAGGATGTAACTACTACTAATATAGACATATTTATTTGTCATTGAAAAACCCCAGGACCAGACAACATAACAACAGAAGAAATAGAAGCAACAGGCGAATTGGGCATAGGCGTTTTAACAAAATTATTCAATGACATCTACAACACTGGATATGTACCCAAAGATTTACGACAATCCATTTTTATAGCACTACCAAAGAAAGCAGGAACGATAGAATGCGAAGAACACCGCACAATCAGCCTCATGAGTCACGTAACAAAACTACTTTTCAGCATTATTATGAGAAGGGTACGAAACAAAATAAGACCAGAAGTTAAGGAAGAACAATGTGGCTTTGTTGAACGCAGAGGAACAAACAACGCAATATATACAATAAGAACAATAATGGAAAGATCAATAGAAATGAAGTTGGACTTATACCTATGTTTCATAGACTACGCGAAAGCTTTCGATAAAGTAAAACATGGAGAAATAATCAGCATGTTAGAAAGTATAAATATTGATGGTAAAGATCTTAGACTGATCAAGAATTTGTACTGGCAACAAACCGCAGCCATTAGACTAGAGAGTAAGATTGGAATCTATCAGGCGATACAGTTAGGAGTACGACAAGGGTGCGTACTCTCACCAGACCTATTCAACTTATATAGCGAAAACATCATGAGATCTATAGAAGAAAAGACAGGAATAGCAGTCGGTGGACAAAATATAAACAACCTAAGGTACGCTGATGACACAATTCTCATGGCTACAAATGAACACGATCTGCAAGACTTGATAGACATACTAGTGAGAGAAAGTGAAAAGAAAGGATTAAGCATGAATATAAAGAAAACAGAGGTTATAGTTGTCTCCAAGAAACAAGAAACACCAACATGCAATATCAAAATAAATAACACAACACTGAAACAAGTCCATCGATTCAAGTATCTAGGAACATTCTTAACACCAGATGGAAGATGTACAACAGAGATTAGGAGTAGAATAGCTCAAACGAAAGCAGCTTTATGAAAATGAAGAACACACTATGCGTGAACTCACTACCAATGACACTGCGAAAACGAGTACTCCAATGCTATATTAAACCAATACTTATGTATGGCAGCGAATCATGGACACTGAACAAACAATCAATACGATCATTGGAAGCCACAGAGATGTGGTTTTACAGAAGAATGTTGAGAATTCCATGGACAGCAAAGAAAACAAACGTGGAGGTTTTAAATCAGGCCTGCACACAAAGAAACCTTATCAAAAGAATAAGAATCCGACAATCAAGGTTCTTCGGGCATATAATGCGAAGAGAAGGTTTAGAACATTTGGTGACTACAGGTAAAATTCAGGGAAGGAGAGATCGTGGAAGACAGAGGGAGAAGATGTTGGATGGCCTGACATCATGGTTCGACAAAATATCGACGTCAGAACTGATTACATGCACCAAGCAAAGAGAGTTGTGGAGAGACATGATCGCCTACGCCGGCAGGCATGGCACTTGATTGATTGAATAATATAAACAAGTCCCGAATACTATTAACATAGAGACGTCGTCCCTACTAATATAAAAGCGACTCCACTACTACTAACATAGACACGTCGTCACTACAACTAACATAGATACGTCGTCACTACAACTAACATAGACACGTCGTCACTACTACTAGCATAGACACGTCGTCACTACAACTAACATAGACGCGTCGTCACTACAACTAACATAGACGCGTCGTCACTACAACTAACATAGAAGCGTCATCCCTACTACTAACATAGACACGTCGTCACTACAACTAACATAGACACGTCGTCACTACTACTAACATAGACGCGTCATCACTATTACTAGCATAGACACGTCGTCACTACAACTAACATAGACGCGTCGTCACTACTTCTAACATAGACACGTCGTCACTACAACTAACATAGACACGTCGTCACTACAACTAACATAGACACGTCGTCACTACTACTAGCATAGACACGTCGTCACTACAACTAACAGACGCGTCGTCACTACAACTAACATAGACGCGTCGTCACTACAACTAACATAGAAGCGTCATCACTACTACTAACATAAACACGTCGCCACTACTACTAACATAGACACGTCGTCACTACAACTAACATAGACGCGTCGTCACTACAACTAATATAAACACTTGGTAATTACTAATATAGTCACGACTTACTACAATTGACATATACACGTCGTTCCTATAATTAACATATACAGGACTCCACTACAACTAACATATATATTACTGATTGAGTGATTGATTGCTTGATTGATTGATTGATTGATTGATTGATTGATTGATTGATTGGACCATCATCAGTGCATATCGGTAAGTAACCATGTGGGCTTTGATCTCTTTCTCACACAGGAAGATCTCAGTCGCAGTGCACGAATTCCGTAGCACCGGCGAGAATCCCTGATATAATGTTGACGATGGCGAATATATTTGTGTAGGAACTTTAATCTTTTATAATGAATTTCTCCCGGGCAGCGGCTATCCAGCCTGCTCTTCTCGATTGCGAACTGTACTGCCAAGGGTTCTTTGTTCTTTTACGTGCTCAAATTGAACACGGGACCCACGTTTCCGATAGGACTAGGAACTCGATCTCACCTACACTGAGATCAGGGATCTCTGGGAAAATATCCATATGGCTGTCGAGGGCACGAACCTAGTATCTTTGACACGAGAGACGAGCACATCACAGAGGCCCTCTACACCACAGAGGCCCTGTCTAAAATAGACAAGTCGCATGTACATATCGTCCATACCAGGCATACAACCCCACCGTGTCGTAGCTAACCACATAAATCAACTGACAACACAACGTGAACACATCAATGTCATAAAAAACACACAAAAACTGATAAGAACACAAACAACAGAAAACAACTTCAACAGTAAACCTCACACATACAGTCCACCTTCAGAAAATGGTAAACTCGGGGAGAGCATATGTACAATCAAGAGATTAACAGCGAGAAACAGATACCTACTTTGTAACCATCCAGAGCTTTACACAACGTATCTTAGTTGTTAAAACGATAATGGAGCTCTGAGTTATGCAGGAATACTGCCACGTTCATCAACCAACGTCTACCAGTTCATTGCTGATATTTGTAGCAAACAAGGACATTAGCTGGCACCAACGGATAATAATAGATTACGTACTATTAACATAGACAAGCCATTGAAATGAAAATAGTGGCATATCTGTCACATCATCAATCACAGTAAACGAGTCGTTGATTTTCTAGGCACCACTTATACGTTCAGTAGTTTGTCATTGCTTTATGAACGGTGAGGTATATTTTACCGATCGTAAAAATCCAAGGAAACTAATTTGCTTCCAAACTTGCCCACAGCGGAGTTTGAACCAGGTATGCTTGCGTTGTGATCGAGCTCACTAAAGTTTAAGCTACATACACTTACATGACGGCAGAATTAATACTACTAACATAGACACTCCGTTACCAATGCTATCACAGACAAGTCACATGTACAGATCGTCAATACCATGCTCACAACCCTGCCCCATAACTCAACCGACAACACATTCGATCTAATCTAGTAACTTCGTGAAGGCCTGCTTTCCTTTTTATCAGTGTTCCCCACTCTACAGGCGCGCCTACTCCGACTTCAGAGGTACTTGTAGCTTAGATCCTCAAATATTGATCCGAGAATACTGATCAAATCTCGTCTTTGAAGACAAGCCATCACAGAGTATTTTTTTCCTACTTCTTCTTTCTCGAACGCTCCATATCGACCACTTGTTAGCCTTTCCTTGTGATTTGTATGTGATCTGAGCCTAAGAGCGATTGTACGTTCTGCCAGTTATGCGCCTACAAGTAGGCCAGCATATTCGATTCCTGATATGTTTTTTATTTACTAGGGTAACTTCCCTAGGCCTCTGCTTCAGTCGCCTCTTGCGATGTGCTTTGTAGGACACTGTGGCACTATGTTTTGCTCCCCCACAAGTACTGGCAAATTGTTGTTAACTATATATGGTAAAGTTCTTCTCCGCAGAAATGGCCCGATAGCTGCAAAGAGTAGTACACAAAGCATGAACTCCGTAGCTTCAGTAACAATCCTATGGTTCTCCGAAAAAATTCACTCGTGAACAGAACGACGAGGTCTGGATTTGAACCCTCGACCTTCGGAATACAAGACAACCACTTAACCACTTAGCCACAAAGACTCCTATATAAATGAAGAAATTTTTGAGTGAAGGTTGTAACTAAAATAGAGTTGTAAGTCAATAAATTATTTAGAAAAAGTGTAAATAAAGTTGTAAGTCAAGAAATTATTTAGAAAAGTGTAAATAAGTCTCAGATTTGAAGAAAGTAATAAAAAGTTAAAAATGTAAACTGCCATAGCGCCACTGTATACAGAGTCTTCTACAACAGAACACCAGAGAAGAAGGTCAGAGGAAGACCAGGAAAAAGATGGTTAGATAACATAGCAGAATACTGTTGAAAAAACCAAAATGAACTATCACCCAAGCTACTAGAACAGCTCAAGACAAAAACAGAAAACCACGACGCGTCAACAACACGGTAACAGTATGACGACAAAACAAGAGACAAGATGTAAACTGTTATAACGTTGTCACATGAAGGCTAGTTAATATACATGATCTATGTGAGTGTCTGTAGCTTAAGAGGTAGTGAGCTTGATCCGAACCCCAGAGCACCTGGTTCAAACACCTCAGCGGGCAGTTTGGAAACAAATTTATTCCCGTGGATTTTTACGAATGGTAAATTTTTACGAACGGCCTCACCGTTCAGAAAGAAATAGTAAACTACTGAACGTACAAGTAGTGCCTAGAAAGTAAAATCGTCTTGCCAGATGTGCCAGGAATTTCATTTTCAAG